>BTHU01000019.1:38336228-38953728 GCA_036184795.1 Tokudaia tokunoshimensis
AGTAAAAGAACACATTTGACTTGAGCGGTTAAGATTTGATTATTGACCAGGAAGCTAAGTCTTTCAGTGCTGCATCATAGAAACACAGAAACATACTTAGACAATAAGAGACATTCAGTATCCTTGTAAAAACTAAGTGAGATACATTCTTAATCTTTGGATAGAGAAACCAGTATAACTGTAAAGAATCAAGTTAACCCCCCCCCCGCCCCTGCCCCAATTTAGTTGTATTTGTGGTAGAGTGGATGCATCTACACAGCAGAGCAATGGTACCACTTGGGAAGTGGACTCCAGGGAAGAACTTATTAGGTAGAATACGAACAAGTGTGCTTAAAAACAAAATTGTCTCTAGTCCATCTGACAAAACTGTAAATGTTTGGCATGTTGGAACAAGAGCCTGTATTCACACCTACTTTGATCACCAGGATCAGGTTTGGGGAATAAAATATAATGGAAATGGATCAAAAATTGTGTCTGTTGGAGATGACCAGAAAATTCATGTCTATGACTGCCCAATTTAAACACCAGCATCTTTTGGGCCAGTGCCTCAGACTACATAGGGTTGATCATGACATTCCTCAGATTTTTTGGCATACTTAAAGTACAGCACATATTGTAGAAATTTTGTAGATACAGTAAAAACTTTTCCTGTTTTATTGAAATGTTCTTCATATTTTAATGTAAATAAAGCATTCTAGATGCAACCAAAAAAAAAAAAAAAAGAAAAGAAAAGAAAATGGAAGAGAAGCTAGAGGTTCAGGGTTGGATGGAGGAACCAGGCAAAATATCCCTTTGGATAACCATAGTGGGATCTCAAGAGCTCAATTGGTTTATCAGGAAGAAAGACTTGTGTCACCGCCTCCTTGTGTCAATTACTTTGATTCTCCAGCATTTTGTGCACCTCAGATCTTTCATCTCCTATAGGCTTCCTTCCTAGGACTGTTCTTTGACAATCCTCCCAATGGCTGGACCAAGAAGTTGTCCCTTAAGCCTCAGTTAGTGGCATTTCTCCTTATGGCAAGCACACTGCATTTGTCACAATCACTTGACCCTCAACAAAAGCTTTCTAAAATATCTTTTGCTTATAAAAGTAGTATGATAAGATGTAAATGGAAATTTGGTGTAGCAGTTAAATCTGTTAAATCTGTTGTTGGGCTGCTTTGCAAACAGAGAGTGTATATTATGATTTGAATGTATCACCTCTCTTCATGTCATTAGGTGAAAACCTGGCTCCCAGATGTTGGTATGAAGTAGGTATCTTGGGAGGCATCTGGAGCATGCACAGGAAGCTTCCACAGATGGGCTGAATATTAATGCCTTTATAGAAGAGGACTGGGGAAGTTTGCATCTTCCATCATACAAAAAAATATTTGAAAGAAGTGTCTGTGAGGAGGTTGTTCCTCATAAACTCTTGACAGCCTGACCTTGGACATCTTGGACTGAAGAACTGTGGGAATGAAGTTGGCATGTTCATTGACCATCTGGTTGATGGCATTTTGGTCTAACATCCCTAATAGACTAAGTCAAAGTGACCTTAAAATAATGCAGTAATATATATACTGAAAATCATTCACATGTAAAATATCTGATGCTAGACATTATGCAAGACGTTATGCTTTGGCTATACTTTTATTTGTTCAAAACTATACAAGGGCCCACCATCTACTTTCAGAGTTTTAACATGCTAGATTGGATGGGGTAATTATTTTTGCCTTTTATTTTTTAGTTTTGTTTGAAATACAGTTTAGTTGGTAAAGTTATGTGGTCATTTAGTGTGCTAGTCCTATTATGTTTTGGTGTAAAAATGTTGCCATACATCTGGTTTTAAAACAACAGAAATTTGTTACCTGAGGTTTTGTTAATTTGTTAAATGGAATTTATAGTTCTGGGGTCAGAAGTCTGGAAACGATTCTTTGTATGCTAAAATCAAGGTGCCAGCTTTTTAAGACTTTTTTTGTTCATTTCCTGGTTTTTCTAGCTTTTAGAGGATTAACAGGCCAATTTATTGCATAATTATTGTTCTTTATTTTCAATAACATTTTTAAGATAAGAACTTAGATATTATGTGTGTGAAGGTTTTACCTGCATATAGGTATGCACAGTACATATATGTCTAGTGCTGGTCTCCACAGGCCAAAAGGCAGCACCCAAGCACTTGGAACTGGATTGTATTCCAGATGGTTATGAACGCTGCTACATGGAAGCCAAGAACCAAACCCTAGTTCTCTGAAAGAGCTACAAGTGCTTTTAATGACTAGCCACCTCTTTATCGCCTTTAGCAGCATTTTAAATTTACCTCAAAAAGAATTCAGAAAAGCAGAAGAATTCTGCTAGAGAAAAAAAATATTAAGAGTTTGTATGGTACATCTTCTTGCCTGGCTTTTCCTTCTCTTATGTACCTTCTAGTGGAAAGATGATCATTATGTGAGAGGAGAGGCCATTGATCTTGTGGAGGCTCAATTCCCCGAATAGGGGAATTCAAATCAGGAAATTGGGTGGGGGGGGAGGAGGCCAAACAGGGGGAGGGGGGATGGAATAGGGGGTTTTCGGTGGGGTAACGTGGAAAGGGGTTAACATTTGAAATGTAAACGTAGCAAATATCTAATAAAAAAAAAGATGATCATTATGTATCTAGTTTATCTCTAACTTCTCTGGGAGATTCTTAGGGTATTTTTAAACTTCATTTTTCCAGTGCATTCATCAATATTTATTGATTACTGGTCATGTACCTGGTTTTCTGGAACAGAACATTTGCAATACATTGAAGACAACTAACAAACAAATATATGCTTCAGTTTTTTAGTTGGGAAAGAGAGGGCATATATATGGAATTTTGTGACTAGAAAAATATGGATTAAATAAAGAAGGTTTGAGTGGCAATGTCTGTGATATTAAAAGCTTTGTCAACAAGGGCTCATTAGGAGAGTGAAACTTGAGCACACACTTTAAGGAATTAAAGAGTTAGTCATGGATGTCAGGGTAGGCTTTTGTAGGAGGGTATGTCTTAGTAAAGACTTGAAGAACGTTTAAGAGTCACTTGAGTAACTGGAGAAGTTGTGTGGAGGTGGAAGGAACATCTGTCACAAAGTTCCTAAGGCTTCTGAGGAAGAGCAGGGGAGTGTGTACCCATGCCTTTGGCTACAAGGAAGACTTCAGAGTCAAGAGAGGACTGCTGGAGCAGGAAGGCCAAGCCATGAGAGTGATAGAAGAGACATAATGTGGCCCAGAGCCAGGAGGTAGACAGGGGAGTTATGTGAACTCTTCCGGTACCATGGGAGCTCTCCTTAGAAGTCAAAGCAGGGGAGGTTTTCTGATAGCCCAGCTGTTGGATGTGATAGAACTATCAACTGATCAAGTGTGTGGTAAGTGCTGGAGCCATAGCTCAGCTGCTAAGAGCACAGACTGCAGATCCAAAGGTCCCTGGTTCAAATCGCAGCATCTGCTTGGTGTCTTACAGCCGTGTGAACTATTATTTGTTGGTGAATAGGGGGAGGGGGAAATGGGATAGGGTGTCTTTGAAGGGGAAACCAGGAAACGGAATAACATTTGAAATGTAAATAAAGAAAATATCTAATAAAAAAAGTGCGTGGTAAACATACAGGTGAAGTTAACAGAGAGAGAGAGAGAAGGTGGTGGGAAAAGCAGCACT
The DNA here is from genome assembly GCA_036184795.1 of Tokudaia tokunoshimensis. Taxonomy (NCBI): domain Eukaryota; kingdom Metazoa; phylum Chordata; class Mammalia; order Rodentia; family Muridae; genus Tokudaia; species Tokudaia tokunoshimensis. The sequence continues at coordinate 38,339,878 of BTHU01000019.1, forward strand.
GGCAGAGGGGATCTGGAGTTAGTGTTGCGTGGAGTGGAAAGGAGAGGTCCTGTAGATCTTCTCGTGTCAGTGATGAGCAGGCAATTTCACCTATGAAGCCAGAGTTAGGAACCATCTACAATATACATCACTATGGGATCTACCATCTTACAGTGGGTGCTAACCAAGCCAAGAGATGATATGAAGCCACCACATGAGCATGTGTAGCTTGCTTGAGAATGAGGGAAAGGGTGAGTTCTGGAGTTTGTCCTGTGCTTGAAATAAGAGCAAGATGTGAAATCAATAAAGACACTGAGGAAGAATCCTAGAACTTTGTACACTGTTTAACAGAGAAGGTGAGAGATGCTTATTTAATGGACAAATGCCCAATGATGGTGAAAATTAGCATAAGAAAATTGCAGTTTTTAAATAATTAAAAAGATGAAAGGAAGGATCAATTGCATCTGTATCATCAGCAAATGGGTTGGAGCAAGTCATGGAATTAAAGTAAAAATAGGTCAATTTTTCTGTTCTATAAATATGTATAAGAAAATTAATGTGAAGCATTCATTTCAGTATGTTAAAGTGGGTTTTCTCAAAACAATTATTATTTTTTTTATTATTTATTTTATTTTATTTTTTTAACTTACATTCCAAATCACTTCCCTTTTCCCGTTTCCTCCCTCCCCGAAAGTCCCATAAGCCCCCTTCCCTCCCTCTTTTCTCCATTCAACCCCCTCTCATTACTCTGTCCTGGCGTTCCCCTACATCCAGTCTTTCCAGGACCAGGGGTCTCTCCTTCCATCTTCTTAGAAATCTATTGATATGCGGATTGTGTCTAGGGTATTCCGAGATTCTGGGTCAATATCCCCTTATCAGTGACTGCATACCATGTGTGTTCTTTCGTGATTGGGTTACCTCACTAAGGATGATATTTTCAAGATCTGACCATTTGCCTAGGAATTTCGTGAATTCATTGTTTTTAATTGCAGAGTAGTATTCCATTGTGTAGATATACCACATCTTCTGAATCCATTCCTCCGTTGAGGGACATCTGGGTTCTTTCCAGCTTCTGGCTATTATAAATAAGGCTGCTATGAACATAGTGGAGCATGTGTCCTTATTGCATGCAGGTAAAGTCTCTGGGTATATGCCCAGGAGTGGTATAGCTGGATCCTCCGGGAGTGTCATGCCCAGTTTTCTGAGGAACTGCCAGACTGCTTTCCAGAGTGGTTGTACCAGCCTGCAATTCCACCAGCAGTGGAAGAGTGTTCCTCTTTCTCCACATCCTCGCCAACAACTGCTGTCTCCTGTGTTTTTGATCTTAGCCATCCTGACTGGTGTGAGATGGAATCTCAGGGTTGTTTTGATTTGCATTTCCCTAATGACTAAGGATGATGAACATCTCTTTAGGTGCTTCTCAGCCATTAGATATTGTTCAGGTGAGAACTCTTTGTGTAGCTCTGTACCCCATTTTTTAATAGGGTTACTTGCCTCTCTGGAGTTTAACTTCTTGAGTTCTTTGTATATATTGGATATTAGCCCTCTGTCGGATGTAAGGTTGGTAAAGATCATTTCCCAGTTAGTTGGTTGCCGCTTTGTCTTTTTGACAGTGTCTTTTGCCTTGCAAAAACTTTGTAATTTAATGAGGTCCCATTTGTCTATTCTTGATCTTAGAGCATTTAATCTTCATAGTACTTACTATGCTGGTATGGGTAGTTCTTCAAGAAAACATGAAAGATATACCATAGAGAGAAATAGAATCTTTTGGCTTGATTATTTCTTTTTTTTTTTTTTTTTGGTTTGATTATTTCTATTGTTTGCAAATTGGAATACAATTTAGAGTAGACAAACTAAGTAACTAAAGCCCACTTTAGAAATCATTATATGAATGTAATCTACATTCTCCCTTAGGAATTAGACAATATTGTCTAGAATCAACCTGAAAGACCTAAGAGAAGGGCCTTCTTCAAGTGAATTTCATAATTTCTAGTAAAACCATAATATCCACCAGCATAATGACATGTATTAAAAATCACTTGGAAAATTCACTTAGTATAAAAAAGTTAGACATCTTCAAGGATTTCATGTTCTAGGGTAAAAAGTGGAAACATTTATGTAGATGAATGAATATATATTAGTTGAACAAACACAGTGATAGAATTGTGGTCCTGTTTGAACTGGATCTTCCTTTCTCTTTTGAGAATAAGATTTATTAAGTAGGCTGAGAGAGTAGCAATGACACTCTGACAGACTGGAAGACGAATGGAAAAGGCAAATCATGGGCTCAGGTGCCCTGCTTTGGATGGAGACTCTAGAAGGACAGCCACTGTACTTGAATAGCCAGTCGCAAGTATTCTTTTGAAAACAAATTAAATGTTGGTGTTATTGAGCCTGCCCTGTTTATGTCTCAGTGTGAGAAGGGAGGTAAATCTCAGGACTGAAGAGCCTTCAGCTGGGGCCAGAGGGAAATGTTTCATTTCAGAAGGGTAGAAACTAAATTGGCGAGAGCACCTTAACAAGCTGGCCTTAAATCAGAAAGCCCAGATTTCATGAGAATTTTAACAGAGTTTGAGGATGTAATCTAGACTGGACTACTACCAGAGACCTATCAAATATTTAGCTTGGGGAAAGTTGTATGGAGCCTCACGCTTCTGCTTGGTGGTGTGCTGTGTGGGGGCCACCAGGAAGGCCCAGCTGATCTCTAGATCAGTCTGAAGTGTCTGCCATGGCTCCACCATTCTACAGCTCCCTCCATGCTGCTTTCGATTCAGCTTCTGTTGTCAAATCTCCTGTCTCTGCAGAATAATTTCAAATTCCTTATAAAATATAGACAAGCAAGTCTTCTGTCTCCCTCGGTGAGTTGTTGGGGTTGGGGACCCTTCATACATAACATGTAAATACTGTAATCTTTGGACTTGGACCTGTCAGGAAATGGTAAGTAGAGAATCTCTTTAGAATAGAATCTGCCCCAACATTGAGAAATCCCCACAAGGGAATTAAAATCTACATTTCCAATTAAAGCAGACAAGAACTGTTTATCACAGAGATCCAGAAGTTGATGCTGTTCTTTATTATGCTATGCGATAGTTATGGACCCTCATTTTACAGTTATCTCTCTGAAATGCAGTAAAAAAAAAAAGGATGCCTCATACCAGAGCATTCCCCCACCAAATGAAGCATATGCTGTTTCTGAGACTCACAATATGTTTTTCTGACACCATGTTTGCTCATAAACATGTTTATTGTAGGTGCTGTCTGAGGCAAGGCTGCTTTCTTAGGGAAATCTTCATTTGATCATATTAGCCTCTGGCTCTTCTTGTGGGAATGAATTCTGCTCAGGAGTATTTTGTCCTTTAGATATCGATACCACAGCTGGGGGCTGATGTGTACCCTGATGACCCAGGAGATGGGTGAGGCAGACGATGAGGAAATAGAAATTCTGTGTCCACATGGCACCTTATTTGTAAATCTTCTGTTGCACATATTAGGATGGCAACTTAGGTTCCGTGTAACCTGGTCTCACCTTATGGCTTTGCCACCAAAAGGTTTATGACCTTGGTGTCCACTCCTCTCTGACTCTAGAGAAGTCTGTGCTATTCTTCTGATGTCTCAGGATGCCATTCTCACAGCTACTGAGTGCCAACAATATATTCTTTCTTTTCGTAGCAGAAGCTCATAAAGGGAAAGGGAAAGGGAAAGGCAGGAGATAGCGCAGAAGAGCTGCTGAAGTCTGGAAGGAAGGCCTGTGAAGAGGCAGGCATTCTGTAGACATGACTGCTATCTTACACAGCTGGCATTTTGTTACAGAAAGATCCATGAGAGTGCCTGGAAACAATGTCCTGAAGCCAGCAGAGACTGCAACATTTGTTTGTGATCTAACATGGGTCCCTTTCCCCAATGGCTAGGCTAGGAGAGATGCTGGCCACCACTCTCTTGATTCTCTTAAATTGGAACAGTCTAAATGTGTTTTGTTGGGTGGGGGAGAGGGGATGATTGCTTCCATGTTTCTAATAGAACTCTTGATTGTTTCTTTGGTTTCTTAATTGAAAAAACATTATGGAAATTAAAGTTGAAGAAATTACTTGAGAGAATTTCTTAAAAATAACTAAGAAATGCTGAGAGCCGGAAAAAGTCTTCCCCAGGGAAGAGCACTCCAACTGGTTATCCAATACCAAATGGTTGGCCCTTAAAACATAGTCTAGTAACTTTATAAAGGCTAAATGAGTTGTGTTTAGGAACATGTATGTATATTTACATATATGCATATAATCAAAATTAAGAAAAAAGAGGGCATGAGTTTGAAAGAGAATTTGGGGAAAGGACAGGGAAAAAAGAAATGTAATTGTATTATAATCTCAAAAATAAAAAATAACCTAAACTAGATGGTGTCTATATATATTAGAGCATGGAGTTTTCTTATGAATGAAATGTTCTATTTAAAAATTTAAATATTTTGTTTTCTTTCAAGATATTATAGCAGAAAGTACATTCTATAGTTTTAAGATATTATTCATTTAAAATTAATAGCCAATAAGTGTAAGTAGCAATCATTTAACAATAATAATACCATGATGATCTGTCAGAAATTATTATACAAATCTAAACAGTTTGGAGTTGCCTTATTTTACAGAGTGACTAACTAGGTGTTCAATTTCCTTAATTTTCAGTATTAGAAAGATTTCTTGTTTCACAACTGTTCTTTAGAGATTAAAACAAAATGTATCCTTTCAAATATATTGCTTTCTTACATGTTTATTATGTACTAAGTCATATACTGATTCAGAATGTGTATCGGTGTATAGAAAAAAGAAAACTGGGTGTTTGAGTTTTGTAGATTAATGGGAAGAGAATTTGCCCAATGATAGCAAACATGAAGGGGACTTAAAAGTGCTTGCTGCAAGTGTCAGGGTGGAGGAGGAAGAGAAATAGGGTCCATCTATGATCTCATTGAATTATAACAGTGGCCCTGTAAATCAGGCTCAATTTGTACTGCTTACAGTGGAGAAACAAGGGTTCCTGGAGTTCTAAGTTCAAAGAAGGCTTAAATAAATCAGTGAGAAAATGTAAGTGAAGATTAGTTATACAGCTTTCCCAAGGGTCAGTCAGCAAGGCAGGGTCAGACCTGGGGCATAAACTCTTCTTGCCTCTAGCCTAGAATCCAGATGCATGTATGTGTGGTATATAAGGATGGTACACAGATCTACAGATTCCACGCCTAGTAATATGATGGCCATTTTACACAACACAGGTAATAACAGTAGATTTAGGGCTCTGGTTAAAGCATTTTTGATATCAGTGTTTATGGGAATGCTCTGTTTTGCAAATAGATTGACAGTAACATGTGGATTTAGTTTATTGATTAATAGGATCTACTTCTTTGGTATGATGTTCTCCTTAGGAAGCTAATGGCTCTGAGGCAAACTCAAGCCAGAATCAAGGTCATTCATGCAAAATTCAGAGTGCTCTGAGATAGAAGGTGTGTGTGTCTTCTCATCTAATGTGTGGGTTATATGGGAGATTTTCCTGTGAGAATTGAATCAGTGGAGACCTATGATTCTGTAGCTGCATTTAAAATCCTTTTACTGGCAAGTCTTTGGTGATTTTAATTTCTTCCTCCAAGAAAACATCTCTTATAAGTATTTGTAGTCTATTTGTCTGTGGGTTATACTTAATTAATAAAGATATAAAAACTCACAGGATTTTGTAAAGACTGTGGTTCTAGCTATGTAAGTGAACATTTCTAATTCCTCCGAAGTACCCTATAATCAAATAGGAGTTTGTTTATATCCTAAACTCTCTAAACTAACTTCAACACCCCCCCCACACACACATATACAGACACACAGACAGACAGACAAACAGACACATACACACGGACAATGTGGTCTCTTGTGCTTGCAAGAAAATCAGAAGAGTTCATTTCAGAGCAATGGAGTAGAGTTTTCAGACTTGTGCCAGGAAAGCAGTCATTTCATCAGAGAAAGGAGACATTGCCCAAAATGAGACACATAAATTAACACTGTCCTTTGGAGAAGACAAACCCACCCTTATTTAAAAGCCTCAGTTATAGAAAGGTGTACTGTGGTTGTGTTTCTCCTCTTAGCTTCTCTGAAGCTGTCGTTCTTTCCAAAACACTTAAAAGAAGTGTTTGATTCCTGCCCTTGCAGCTGTGTTACAAGCACATGCTGACATACACAGTTTCTCCCAGACAAGGACCGATTGTGATTTATGATCATTTTCAGGGTGCTAGTGATGTGTGGAAGGGGTGCATTTTTATCTAGCAAGGCCACATCGTTTTCCTTGGCAATAAAACCAAGTTACTAATCAGTATCAGGGTTAAGAAGAGAATCATCCATCGCAATTTTATTTTGCATGCAGAATGCTTTGATTAACTTTCTGTGGTGTTGATCAACCATTTGTCTACCAAACTACCATAAACATTCAGCTCTTCCTCAGGCCTGAAGGGAGAGATTTTATGAAAATTCTGATGAATAGAGTTAGAAACCTCAAATATAGGATACTACTATGGATCTTGTTTGTTGTAGCTGAATAAAAAATTGTAAGTAATGTTGCCATTTAAGACAATAGCCTGGCAGTTCATCTAAGTTAAACACAGTTACTATGCAGTCTCAAAAGTGTTACAAAGCAATCCATCTTGCCCTCTAGAAATCTGATGCTTAGCAAGCATCTAAACAGCTAAAGACAAAATGGAGATCTGGAACATTTTCTCACTTTTTCTTTTTATTAAATATAATATTCATTTACATTTCTAGTGGTAAAACCTTTCCCGGTTTCCCCCTTCCCCATTACCCCCCGACCCCTCCTCACACTCCCTGCCTCCAAGTATATGCCCCTCCACCTGACCCACTCCCACCTCCCCCCCCCTCGATTTCCCCTTTTGGGGAATCTATTGAGCCTTCACCTGACCAAGGACCACTCCTTCCACTGATGCCCAACAAGGCATTCCTCTGCCACATTTTTGGCTGGAACCAAGTGTACCCCTTGGTTGATGGTTTAGTCCCTGGGAGTCCTGGGGCATCTGGGTGGCCGACATCGTTGTTCTTCCCATGGGGCTATAAACCCCTTAAGCTTCTCTGTACCACCCTCCAACTCACTTTTAATATGCATGTGAACACCCATATTCTCCAGAAATCCTTACATATCTTGATTATATTACAAGGCAGCTCTGGGTTTGAATATAGACATAATAGATTCTGTGAAGGTGCAAATTCTTACAATGCCACACAATCTTTGGGAAATTTGACTGAGATGTGGAAGAAACAGTGTTCTTGTTGGTTAGAGTGTCTTAGCTTCTGCCATTGTGACTACTGTGGTCTAACCTGTAACATATGAATGATGAATTATTCAATATTAATGGTAATATTACCTTCTACTGATATTGTCTCTGGTAGTTCTTCATGTCCCATGGTTGTCCTTTGCATTCATTATTTACTGAACTAGGTGCTGACTGAAGACTGATTTTTGTATCACCAAAATTCTCAGAACAAGTCAAGGTCAAATCATATTATTATGAGCCTGGCCTTATTACGGAGCCAGTTTGGAATACTTGATCTTATAGATAATTGACCCAAATATGTGGCCACATCTCCATAAACAAAGACCAAGAAAATAAAGTTATTTTAGCCTTGACATCTGAATAGATAGCTGAGTTTTGATAATGAGAAGGCCACTGATCAATACCCAATTTGAATTTTCTTTTTAAAAAAATTCTGACTCTGATTTCCTCTCGATAATTAGAAGGAAGCTCTGGCTGTTTGATTCGACCTCTCTAAAGTGTGATGTTTGTATTTCATGCCTATCTTTCTTCCTGAGAGTATCCTTCCTGTCCTTTGCAGCTTTCCACCACATCAGCTTTGTGGAAGCATCCTTGAAGCAAAATAAGAAAAGGATCTTTTATGCCTTCCTTCCTTATTTTTGATTTAATTGTCAATTCTAATTATCTTTGCAAACATATTCATGCAGAAACATGTGATTCTTAGTGGAAGGAGGACCCTGAGGCTAACAACTTGACTCTGGAGACAGAGGCAGAGGGAGTTTTCAGATGAAGATCTTCCCTAGTACCAGATAAGAGGACATTGTTTCTAGGAGAGACAATGGCAGACACCCATTCAGACAAGGCTCACTTTTCTTTTTAGAAACATACACACACAGTTATTTCTCTAGGTTTCTCAACCTTACCTTAAACACATAGTAAAAATGTGGTTGGCATAGCTGCTTTTGTTTTGTATGTATTATTGGTGATCTTTTAAAAAGGAAGTTACATGTAGCCATTCAGCTACGCTCTATTTTTTTAAAGAAGCAAATAAGTCACACAACACAACACACACCCCTACTACACACACACACACACACACACACATCCACACATGCACACACAAGACACTACATACATACTACATCATATACACACAGAAACACACACACCATGCACACAAACACATATACTTTATACATATAAACACATACACACTCATTATATACAGACATTAAACATACTATGAACACACAAACAAAAACTACATATGTACACATACACAAACGTACACTACACACACAACAATACACATTACACGTGCACACACACTACTTGCACACATTATACACATTACACTCATGCTATACACACACATACAACAGACTAAACATAGACTCCACACATATCACACACAGAAACACACACTACACACGTAGTACACACATACTACACATATACACTCCACACAGACTACATATACCATGCATACAAACATAAACACACATGCACATACACATACATTATACACACTATATATACTACACAGACTCATACAACACATACAATACACACACTACATAGACACATACAAACAAAAATACACATACTATACAGACACACACTGCATACACATAAAGAGAAATACACACTATGTAAACATACATTACACACATACTATACACACTGCACATACATATGTTACACACATACATACCACACACACTATGCAGACATACCACATACACTACACACATAAACACACACAGAAATATGCAAAGACACACAGAAACACACACAGAGAAACATATACTACTTGCACATAAGTTACAGACATTGCACACACAGACAGAAACACACATACTACATTGTACACCACACATGCTATGCACCACACGTGACACACACCACACACACACACATTTGAGAGTTTTCTAGTAAAAGAACTACCTCCATCAGTTACTTCTGGATGGCATGTTTAAGTGTGAGGCTAACCTGACATTAACAATGTTAGTGATGAGATAGAACTGCAGCTCCTTAGAGCTCTCAAGATGCTCCCACCATGGGCTGGCCCACAGTTATTTCTGTCGATTTCTAAGTGCATTCATGCCCTGTTCATTCATAGCCTGGTGCAAAGGGAGTATCTTCATTATAGCTTTGTCTTGTGGGTAGCTTGAAGCTTGCTCTGAATAGAAGTATTGCATTAGAACTTTGGTTCCATGCTCTCTGCCCAGTGCTCTGCTCTACTGCACTAAATTTCTCAGGGAAAATGGGATTTGTGAGTTTAGTAGAACAGGGAACTCTCAGTTCCCACCTCACAAACCAAATAAGATGTCAGAGCACAGACCCAGAGACTTAGCAAGCTCACCAGGTGACTCCAAAGAATGATTGATATAGATAGACGCTATCTCTCTGGTCTTTTCCAAGGTCTCTGACACTCTCTTTTATGGCTAGGATTTGCATTTTAAATTCATATTTGGCAACTGAAATAGGTGAGCGGAATTCTTCCTTAAGGCTTTGGACTGAATATTACTGCCCCTGACTTAGTGACTCTATTGACGTATTTGTCTTTTGTTCCCTCATTACCCTCTATTACAAAACAATTGTCCTCTGCTGCAAACATAGTGTTTCATGTAATTATGCATATCAGTAGAATAATTTGGCACCATTACATAACAGAAGGTAATGCTATAAAGAAAAGGAGTGAAGGAAAAATTACCTGAAATTACTACATTAAAAATATGGGTTTTTGTTGTTGTTGTTGTTTGTTGTTGTTGTTGTTGTCTTGCCTATTTTCAGGCAGTATGGGTGTTACTGACTTTTACACTTTTTTCTTTTTGTTTGTTTGTTTGTTTTCTCTGTGTAGCCCTGGTTGTCCTGGAATTCACTCTGTAGACCAGGCTGGCCTTGAACTCAGAAATCTGCCTGCCTCTGCCTCCCAAGTGCTGGGATTAAAGGCATGCACCACCACTGCCCAGTTGGCTTTTACATCTTGATATTAGTTTAATCTAAATTCATACTTATTTCTAGTCTTGTGAATGGCCAATGGAGACCATTACTCATAATTGAATATTTTTGAAAGTCTGATAAAATCAAATATGTTTAGCAATAATGTTCATGTTGCTATTACTATGGAAAAATGAAAAGATGTTATAATTGAGATGAGATTTTCTAGATAGTTATCTGTGAAAAGAAAACAATTTCTTATAATGCCTCAGCACATGTAACTTTAACCTCAACAGGTTTTGTTTACTTCCCCCAAAGACCATAAGTTGAGAAATGAAAGATGTATATTGCTATTTTTCAAATGGTTTGCAAGACTCCCAAAGTAGTTGTGTACTCTATTTATAGTTTTCTGCTGAGAAGTTTTGATCTTGTCTTATGAATCTCTATAAAGCAATGAGAGGAGCACAAGATTTATAAGGCTACTCAAGAAGGTTCCCCTGAGAAATTTACATGCATTTATGTGGTGTTATGTTCTCTGTATCAGCATCTAACTTGAACACAAATACATATGTGAATATTCACTTAGATTTAAGAGTAATACACATCCTTCTACAAGATTCTTCTACCTGAATTCATAAAATATGTTTATTGAAAGTTTGTAAAGTTTCAAGAGGGAGGAATGAATATACATATATTCATATATGTATCTATATAGTGTGTCCACAGCCTTCATTACAATGTATAGAAATTTGTCCATTTTATGCTGGAAACTGTATAGGAGCAGATGTTTGTTCCTAAACTAGAACTTTGAAGGCCAGTAATTAAAATAAACATGTCTCTGCCAAACCTTGAACTAAATTAAAAATTTTAGCATATAAATTAAAGCTTGGTTAAGACTAAATTTATCAAGGAAATACATTTGTTTTGCATTGCTGGTTTCAATTATTCTGAAAGAGCTTTTATTTTTATGGAACACTAAAGATTTTTAAAAAGTTTTAAATAATTTATTGGACAATTAGACCATTTAAAATGATGTGTGAATGTTTAGCCTAAATATATGAACTATTAGCACATTATTGATAAGCTTACAGGGAGACATTAGAACAAGATTATCCTGTACTACTTTAGATCCACATTCCCAGAGGCCTAGAGAAACCTACTGTAGATCTCTACCAGATAAAGCTGTGGGTTGAGAGACTCTGTAGTTTGTCTACTTTCTGGTTCATTTGTGCTTTCTGTTAGAAATCTGTAGTTTTGAGAGATTTGCAGTGAATTATTCATAGTCAAATATTTCCAACTGTAGCTTACTGCCATGGGAGAAAGAGGTTGTTTTCTTGCTCTTAGAATCTTTTGGTTCTCACTGGACTTGTTCAACGTTGCTTAATTAATCTTTCTTTAATTCTCTCTCCCTGACAAGTAATCCTTTTTCCTAAAACCTTCATCAAATCCCACTGGTGGTGCTGGTGCGGCAGGCCCTCCCTTTCCACCTTGCTTCAACCAGTCTTCAGTTTCCCCATATCAAATATGCAAAACATTTCCTTGCTGTACACGTCCCGTATTGTTTTTTTCTACAAGGATCCAGTGAGATCATCAGGTAGGACTGTCTCTGCATAGAGAAGAAGATACTTTCCAAACTATTTTAGATTTTTTTTTTTTGGCTATGAAGATTTAACTTAAACATTCTAAAATGTAGTCAGTTTATTGAATTTTTTCTCGAGGCTTCTGAAATGCAAATGCTAAACAGAGCTTGTTCCTTTTCAGGAAATTTGGAATAATGTATATAATGTGAGGGAGCTGGAACACAAGACTTCTATGAGATGGGTGAGACAAAAAGGACTCTTGTTCCAGGGTCAACTTGTCCAAGGCTGAGTTTTGCTTGTTTTTCTTGGGTGAATCTCTTTAATACCTTCTGTTTTTTTCCTGTTTTCATCGTATATGTTCATTGTGCCTGGCGCTTAAGGAAAAGTGTATGTTGTATGTGAGACTCTTCACGGTGCCCCTTTACCCTCCCCTTTTGCATGGCGCCCTTTCTTATCACTTGGCTGAGTTCACACAGACTTGCTTGTAGTGTAGATACACATGATTTATGTAGTTAGCTAAAATCTAAGATCCACATATTGCCCACAGTTTATCCTTCTGAAACTAAAAACTGGAGATAATCATGATCTTTGACTGTCAAAATTTTGAGTAAATTGGTTTATTTTTTGACAGTCTCATAAATACATATGTATAGGTGATGTATTATACTTATATTTACCCCTACTATTTTCTGGTATTCCCCTTCCTTTTTCTCTGAAGGCTTTTTAAAAATTCCTACCTACTTTCAAAATGGCTGACCCATCAGATAAATGAACCTCCTGACTGAGCAACCATTAGCACTGCAGAAGGATGGGGCCTCTTATATCTAACATTTTGTCTGTGTTCTCTGTGCCATCTGCGTCTGTTCTTTCATTATAACTGTCTGAAGCAGAAGAATTTCCCTTTGGAAAGCAATTTTTCAGAGTTAAATCTTACACCCCTTTTTTTTTTGTCCAAAGGGAGACTAACAACACTTTGAATAAGCACTGAGGAACTATGAATACTATGCATGGGCTGGGTAGTTCCTCTGTGTCTGCTTTTGGGTACCTTGATTATTTATTTTAGAATTCTTATCTATAATTATCCAAGTAGGAGCCCTTTTATAATTTGAATGTAATGATGCAGGAAGCACTATGGCATGAGATATTTTTAATGGATACCTGCTCAAATTTTGATTGGCTTATAACTATGGTCCTTATTAAGTCTTCAAATTTCATTATTAACACATGACTCTCTTTGATTGGTTAGAAAACCTCATGTTAGGTGGTGGTGGTGCATGCTTTTAATCTCAACATTCTGTAGGCAGGGGCAGTTGGATTTGTGAGTTTGAGACTAACCTTATCTACAGAGTGAGTTTTAGGACACATACCTAAACATCATAATAAAAACAATATACAGCAGACCAACAGCCAACATCAAATTAAATGGAGAGAAACCAGATGCAATCCCACTAAAATCACGGACAAGACAAAGCTGTTTACTCTCTCCCTATTCGTTCAATTTAGTACAAGAAAGTCTAGCTAGAGTAATTTGACAACAAAAGGAGGTCAAAGTGATACAAATTGGAAAGGAAGAAGTCAAAATATAACTATTTGCAGATGATATGACAGTATACCAAAGCACCTCCAAAAATTCTACCAGAGAATACCTACACCTGATAAACAACTTCAGCAAAGCGATTGGATGTAAAATTTTAACTCAAATATATCAGTAGCCTTTCTCTACAGAAAGGATAAATGAGCTGAAAAAGAAATTAAGGAAATAACACCTTCATAATAGTCACAATAATATAGAATATCTTGGTGTAACTCTAACCAAGTAAGTGAAAGATCTGTAAGAGAAGAACTTCAAGTCTCTGAAGAAAGATATCAAAGAAGACTTAAAATGGAAAGATGTCCCATGCTCATGGATCAGTAGATTTAACATAGTGAAACTGACTATCTTACCAAAATCAATCTACAGATTCCATCAAAATTCCAACTCAATTCTTCACAGAGATAGAAAGAGCAATTCTCAAATTCATCTGGAATAACAAAATACTCAGGATAGTGAAAACAATTCTCAACAATAAAAAAACTTTTGGGGGAATCACCGTTCATGACCTCAAGCTGTACTATAGAGCAATAGGGATAAAAAAAATCCACATGATATCGGTACAGAGACAGACAGGTAAATCAATGGAATAGAATTGAAGACCCAGAAATAAACTCACACACCTATAGACACTTGATATTTGACAAGGAAGCCAAAAACCTACAGTGGAAAAAAAGACAGCATTTTCAACAAATGGTGCTGGTCTAACAGGCAGTCTGCATGTAGAGAGATGTAAATTGATCCATTTTTATCTCCTCATACAAAGCTCAAGTCAAAGTGGATCAAGGAACCCCACATAAAACCAGATACTCTGAATCTAATAGAAGGGGAAATGGGAAAGATCCTTGAACACATCAGCACAGGGGAAAATTTCCTAAACAGAACAGCAATGGCTCAGGCTCTAAGATCAACAATTGACAAATGGAACTGAAAACTAAGGCAAAGAACACTGTCAATTGGACAAAATGCCAACCTACAGATCGGGAAATGATCTTCACTAACCCTGCATCTGAGAGAAGATGCAAAATATACAAAGAAGTCAAGAAGTTAGAGTTCAGAAAACCAAATACCCCAAATAAAAATGTGGTACAGAACTAAAGAAAAAAATCTCAACTGAGGAATCTCAAATGGCCAAGAAACACTTAAAGAAATATTCAACATACTTAGTCATCAGGGAAATGCAAATCAAAATGACCCCGAGAATCCACCTCATACCAATCAGAATAGCTAAGATCAAAAACTCAAGTTACAACAGATGCTGGTGAGGATGTGGAGAAAGAGGAGCACTCCTCCATTGCTGGTGGGATTGCAAACTGGTATATTTATATACTATATATACTATATATAATACTATATATACTATATATATAATATTTATATATTATATACTCTGGAAATCAATCTGGAGGTTCCTCAGATAATTGGAAATAGTTTTACCTGAAGACCCAGCTATACCACTCCTGGGAACATAGCCAAAACATGCGCCAGCATATAAGAAGGACACATGCTCCACTATGTTCATAGCAGCCTTATATTACATTATATTATATTATATTTACAATAACCAGAAGTTGGAAACAACCCAGATGTCCCTCAACAGAGGAATGGATACTGAAAATGTAGTACATTTGTACAATTAAAAACAATGACTTCTTGAAATTTTTAGGCAAATTGATGGAACGAGAAAATATCATCCTGAGTGAGGTAATCCAGACCCAAAGGGACATACATGGTATGTACTCACTGATAAGAGGATATTAGCCCAAAAGCTCAGAATACCCATGATATAACTCACAGACCATTTGAAGTTTAACAAGAAGGAAGATCAAACCCACATAGAAGGGGGAACAAAATAATCATGTGAGACAGAAGGAGGGAGAGTCCTGGGTGGAAGAGAGGAGGGGGAGGAAAAAAAAGGGGGGGGCAGGACCAGGTATGAGAAGAGACAGGAAAGAAGTCCAGAGGGTCAAGAGAATAAATAAACAAAAGTATGTAGCAGTGTGAGGTGGTGAACTTGGGGAACCACTAGAAAATCCCAGATCCCAGGAATGGGAGAGGTTCCCAGGACCCAGTGGGGATGACATTAGACAAAATACCCAACAGTGGGGAGAACCTGAAGAGACCACCTCCAATAGACATGGCCTCCAGTAGAGGGATGGGATCACCAACCCATCTAAAATTTTTTAACCCAGAATTATTCCAGTCTAAAGGACAAAAATGGAGCAGAGGCTAAAGGAAAGGCCATCCGAGACCACTCCACTCTACGTTCCATTCCATTAGCCAAACCTTGCCACTGTTGCTGATGCCAAGATGAGCTTGCAGACAGGTGCCTGGTATGACTGACCTCTGAGAGGCTCTGTCAGCACCTAAAACAGATATAGATGCTCATAGCCAACGATTAGATATATCAGGAACCCCTATGGAAGTGTTGGGAAGGACTGAAGAAGATGAATGGAATGGCAATCCCATAGGAAGAACAACAGTATCAAATAACCAGACCCTTCAGAGCTCTTATGGACCAAACCACCAACCAAGGAGCAAACATGGGCTGATCTATGGCTCTTACTACATATGTAGCAAAGGACTGCCTCATCTGGTATCAATGGAAGGGGAGCCACTTGGTCCTGTAGGAGGCTTGATGCCCCAGAGAAGGGGGATGCTAGAGGGGTGAGGTGGGCGTGGTTTGGTGGTTAGATGTGGGAGCACCCTCTTAGAAACAAAGGGGAGGGCATTGGTGTGAGAGGTTTGTGGAGGGGAGACTGGGAAGGGGAATAACATTTGAAATGTAAATAAATAAAATGATTAATACACTAAAAAGGAAAATCAGAAGAAAAGTACAGAGCAAAAAATAAAAACAAAACAAAATCTAAAAACCCAAACCTAAAACAACCAATCCAATCCCAAACCCAACCTAAACAGCAATAAGGAGACAGATAGATGATAGATAGATAGATAGATAGATAGATAGACAGACAGACAGACAGACAGACAGACAGACAGACAGATAGATAGACAGACAGATAGATGGATGGATGATAGATAGACTAAAAAAGAGCCCAGCAGTGGTGGTGCATACCTTTTATCCCAGCACTCAGGAGGCAGAGGCAGGTGGATCTCTTTTTGAGGCCAGCCTGGTCTACAGAGTGAATGCTTCTGTCTCTCCAATAAAAAAAAAATGCCACTCTTTTCCAAATAATCATAAATCTGTTTCTGATTCACTGTTTTAGGAGATGGCCTTGGGGTATTTAACAATGGAGTTCCATAAAATATGGTGCTATGGAGGAGAGTAGTTTTCAAGAGACTGAAAACAGTGCTCCTTTGCTCTTTCACCTCTCGCCTGCCTCCTCCCCACCCCCCAGCACCCCACCACGCCTCCCGCCGCCCTCCTGCCAGCCTTCTCCCTGCACTAGGACAAAAGACATGGTGAAAGCTGGAAAATAGTAATTTATGGAGAAAGCCTGTGTTCCTTGCTTTATGAAAGTAAATTGTAGAAAATTAATGTTGTGACAAGATGATTCTATTTTGATGAACAAAACCATTGAAAAGCTATCAAGCCCCACTGTTTCTCCATGGAGAGAATTTTTTCTCAGTGTGTTCTGTATTTGTATTCTTGGCTTTCTTCCCAATTAGTTTTTACAAAAGAGAGGTAATTAGGGAGCTAGGATTTTGACCTACCTTGTGAACAACAGAAATTCCTGCTACCACCCATTTCCCCACCTGTTAGATCTATTATTAGCACTCTGTGCTTTCTGGGGGGGGGATGACAACTTGCACAATGGTATTTCTACTTAATAGAAGAAGTAATGTAATGTACAAATAAAAAACTCTTTATAGATGCTTTATGACTGTCAAAGGACAATGGCCACAAGGAGCCAATTGCATTTTTCATGCCAGATGATTGAGTTCAAGTATGTTGGATTTATTTGTTTTTATAACATCTCAAATTTCTTAGACTAGCAGCAGTAAATGAAAATCATGTTTTGCCTCTAAGTTTAATCATTCTGTATTATCGTATTTACATGGTCAGAAACCCAAGTGTAAATAAATCTGTACTAAAACAAGTTTCTTTCTACGTGTGCTCCTTTCACCTAGCTCACTTGACTCTACATACCATCCTCATGTAAACTGATACTATTTCTGATGTATCTTGTTAGTTTTGTAATGCATACCTAAGCTAAAAATAAATCTTCATACCTTCACTTTTTCTAGAAATGAAGCACATTTTACACAAAATTTCACTTAATATATTGTACCTTGAAATACTTATATATGTATATATATACATATATATATACATATACACACACAAAATTAGTTTGTTTTCTTCTCCCTCCTTCCACTTTTCTGCCCCCCTCTTTTCATTTCTTCCTTTCTTTCTCCTCCCCCCCTTTTTTTTTGACACAGGGTTTCACTGTGTAGTTCTGGCTGGCCTGGAACTCACTATGTAGACCAGGGTGGCATTGAACTTACAGAGATCTGTGTGCCTCTGCTACCTGTGCTGAGACTAAATCATTGAGCTACCATTCTTGGATTTTGTTTTTAAATTACATTTTAATTTGTGTGTGTGTATGTAGTGTGCACACATGCATACATGTATGTGTGAGTATATATGCATATGTGCTTATGGATGTTATGATCCATCTTGTTGACACAAATTTTTTTATTTTCTATAGCTGTGTATTCTTTTTTTTTTTGCACACAAGTAACTATGTATGATAATAATTGCCTTAGAGATATTTGGATCATTAAAATCTTTTGATATTTAAACAATATTACAAATGAGAATATTATACATTTATATTTGTGTCCTGCAGAATATATCTACAGAGGCAGAATTGCTTGCTTAGAGAATTTAAAAGATGTTGGAAGAGACTGGCAAGTTGCCTTGTCTGGGAGTTATGTTAATTTACTGTCCTAATGGGTATATATGAGCTTATCAGTTTCCCTTCAGCCTTGACAATAGAGCTTGTCACTGAATTCTGAAATTGTGCTAACATGATAAAAATAATATATTCATAATTTTGTTTTTCTTACTATGAGTTAGGTGAGAACTTTTTCATGATTCTGAGTAATTTTTCCCCCTGTAAATTATAATGAATGTTTATTTCATTCTATTGCTTCTTTTGATGTTATTTCTCAAGGTCTCCTAAATTCTCTTTGATTTAAAGTGAAAATGTTTTTAGAATTGTACTTTTGTATTCTGATAATCAACTCTTTGTTCCCTCTTCACAGGTCTCTCTTTCCTGTCCTGAATTTCTCTAAGTCAATGTTTCTCTGTTCCTTTATGGGATCTGGAGGTTTTCTGGTGTAGTTAGAAAAAGGTTCATGCCTTTATGGTGAGAAGGAATTCTCCTGGCTTTTTATTATTTCTGGTAACTATTATTTTAAATCTTCGGCTCACTTAAACTTCCCCTACAGCACTAAGTGCACCTTTCTTCCCCTGAGTTGAGTTCACTGAGCCTTTTTCTCACTGAGCCAGGAGCTCCCTTCAACATAGTCTTCAACTTTCCTGTACATTGGAATCATAGTTTTGATATCCGTTCTTTGTCATTGCCCACTCTCCATATGTGACAGAATTAGCTGCAGCTCTGACTTTAAAAGTGTGTTTTAACACCTAGACTTTCTACCTATCTTCTGTAAATGGAATCACCTAATCATTTGCTTTTCCCTTTCAAAACTTTTCTGGATAGTAGTTTTTCAATTATGTTTTCTTTCTGAACCTCTAGATGTTTACTAAAACATATCTTCACAATTTAAGTCTAATTCGTCTTCTATTATGTGATTGTTTTCTGCTGTGCCTAGATATTAACCCTGATATAGGTGTTAATGGTCATCTTGTTCCTGGTTTCAGAGACTTCTCCTAGTATTTTCTATCGAGAGCAGATGGAGCGATAGCTGGTCATGTGACTGCTCCCTTAGACACGTGATCCACTCCCCTTGCATAGAAATGTGGCCTTGTGACTGATGTGTACCTGGGTTCAGTGTTCTGAGGGAGAACGCTGAGTGTGTCATGTCTTCTACATCTGTGGTTCTCTTCATGCTGGCAGGATACCAGGAGTGGCTGCCACCCATCCTCCATTGTGTAGATCAAACAAGGCTGTCAGGGATGGGAAAGCTAAGAGGGAACTGGGGCCCTGGGAACTCTCTCTTCAATGGACCCTTTCCATGGAACAACACTTCAGATTATTCTTAGACAAAGAAAATAGGAAGATTCATTCTTAAAACATTTTTTTTGTCCATTAGCTAAAACACTTCACCCTTTATTATACTGAGTTCTTTTTTATTCTAAACTGAAGATTGAAGCTAGCCATGAGAACACTCCACCACTGAGACACACAGAGGCCCAGCCCCGAGTCTCTTCTTATTAGTGTGTTTCTCTTTATTTTGGTGAAAGGTCTTTTACTTCAGTCAGGGAGATGATCATGTTCCAAGTCCCTCTAGATGCATATTGATGGTTTCACGGCGTTTGACTCCCCTTGTTTCCTTGATGAATCAAATGATGATGTGGCAAACGAGTCTTCTAGTGTTTCACAGATCTCCGTGCCTAAGATTTGCCATTTGTTTCATTTTGTGTGATCTTTATATGCAGTCTTAAAAATCAAGGTTATTGTTTCTTTGTATAAAGAATAAGCATCCCATTCTCAAGTACTGAGATTATTTTTGGCATTGAAAATTACTGTTCTTTAAAGGTGTGGGAGAATTCTCCTACAAAACTTCCAAGGCCATGTTACTAAGAAAACATCTTTTTAAATATTGGTATACTTCTCAAGTTCATTTACTGAACATGGTCTATTTACATTTTTCTTTTTAAAGATTTCATTATTTTCCTTATGTATGTGCATGTCAGTGCCTATGTATTTGTGTGTATCATGTATATACAGAGGACTGCAGAAAAAGAAGAGGGTATCTATTCCCCAGAACTGGAGTAACACCCAGTTGGGGATCTCTATGTTGGTGCACTTGAACATCTAGCCTCTTCAAAAGCAGCAAGAGCTTACCTCACCTGCTGAGCCATGACTTCAGCCCAGTGGTTCCCAACCTGTGGGTCATGACTTTTTTAGGGTGGCATATCAGATAACCTGCGTACCAGGTGTTTACATTAAGATGAATACCAGTAGCAAAATTGCAGTTATGAAGTAGCAATAAAAGTAATTTTAGGGGTCACCACAACATAAGGAACTATATTAAAAGGTCGCAGCATTAGGAAGCTTGGGAACCTCACCTCCAGTCCCTGTTGAATAGTTTCTATGATCTCTTGAATCGTATCTTCCTTAGAATATTATACATTTCAATTATGTTTTAAAAATAGAATAGAATAAAACTGTCCCTCCTGATATTTAAAATTTTCTCTGTTTTCATGAATTTTGTTATTTTGTTGATTTCTTCTATTTTCTTGATTAGTTTTGCCATGTTGCATTCATTCAGTTTTTTTTTTCCTGGAAAAAACAAACTCTTAAACTTATTAGCTATAGTTTATACTAATTACTTCCATTTTTAGTTCTTTTTTGAACATGTAATTATATTGTAACAAGTGTACATCATTTTATAGATCCCTTTAACAAACAGAATTTCATCCTTAAATTAACAGTTCTCTAATCATTACCAAAAATTACTAAAATAAATGGATACACTACATTTATTAACACCCAGGGATGTGATGATCAATATTCAGAATTTCACTCTTTTATTATGCACTTAATTTAAATGCTCAGACCTTTTCTTGTTTTAAACTTTTTATAACAATCAAATGTCATGAGATCTACTTTGAATTGTGTTTTAGCTATGTCTTAAGAATTTAGGAGCAATGTCTTTTTAATATTAATTTTACCCAAACTGGTAAATACTAGTCTTCCCATTTTCTTTGTGGGAGGATTCATTTTACAAGCAGTTTTAAAATCATCATGAGAAAATTCTTTTTTTATTGTTTCTAATTTATTTCTAGTTCAAGTTTGTTATATTTAGAGTCTATTTCTCTGTTACTTTTAGAATATGTGAGGTTATTCACAGTAGCGACATTTTAAGTGTAAAATATATTCAGGTGAGCTCTATAGTGTCCTTTCTTTGTCTTCCTTTGGGCTTGCTTTCTTCTTTGATGTTGAAGACCCAGATCATCGGCTCAGGCTTTTTCCTGTTTGGTTAGTATATTTTTGGCACATTTTAATTTTAATTATTGGCCTATTTAAGGTGTGCATTGAGTGTCTGGAGTAATTAATGAATGAGGGTTCACTTTGCAATTCAATCTTCAGATCTAACAAGTTCAACCTGTTGGTATCCATATATGTATTTCCTGAGTCCTTATTGAGTTGTTTGCGTCTTACTTTGGGTTCTTCAGTGACCTTTCACTATGTTGTATCATTTTTCTAATTTTATGATGGGGGCATATTTTCTTTAATGTTTTCTGTGTACTTGTTCATTTATATAATAATAATAATAATAATATTTTTGTTAATACATCAATTATCTCTTAGGTTCAATAATAACCCCCCCCATCAGTTTCTCTTTTTTCTCATTTCTCTAACAACCCAATAATGCAAATAGCTATTTCTGATGTTTACCTCATATAAAATATGTTTATACTTTTAATCCTGGTTTTGGATTGCTTTGCTAATATTTGGCCTTTGCACGTACAAAGGAAATCAATAAACCTTTTCAACATTTTAGCTTCTTTCTTCCTCCTTCCAGTCTGTTCATGACGCCATTTCTGTTTATTGGAATACAGGTAATTCAAGTTGCTCTCCCTCCACTCCAACCCTCAGTCGGCCTTTTTTATGATATTTTTTCATGGTTATTTGACTGAAGTCCCTCTGCTATTTTTTCTAGAAATATTAATTTTCATGGCTTTTTTTCTCTTCCCATTCCTTTCTTTTTCTTTTAATGTGACAGTGCTTCATAACATGTTAGTTACACAAAGTACCACAGGAAACTCTGTTGCTTTCATTCTTAAAGGACGATTGTCCTGATTGCTTTTCTCGAGGATGTCACAGGTTTCATCAACTTGACATAAACCTAGACATACTTGTGATGATGAAATCTCAGTTGAGTAATTCCCTCCATCAGACTGGCCTGTGGGCATGTCTGTGGGGGCATTTTCTTGACTTGATATAGGAGGGCCAAGCTCACTGTGGACAGAACCATCCTGAGCAGGTAGGCCTGGGCTATAATAAAAGAGGTAGGTGAGCAAGCTTGGATCAGTAACACTGCTCCATGTTCTCTACCTCTGTATGTTCCTCTAGATTCCTGCCTTGGCTTCCCTCAGTAATAAGGTCAGCCTGTCAGTCAAATTTTTCCCTTTTCTCCCCCAGTTTGCTTTTGGTCAGTGTTTACCACAGCAACAGAAGATGAACTAGGAGAAGGATCAAGTGGTGCATTGATAGTGTTTTTGATGCAAACGTGGGAAAATCTGAATTTGTGCTTTAAGTAATGTGTCCTATTGTCGAAAAATCTGATTTCTGCTTTAAGTAATTTGTCCTATTGGTTGAGCTGACTTTAGGACTCTTTGTCATTTAAAGTTCAGTCGGCATTACTATATTGTGTCTCTGGTTTGTTTGTCCCGGGTTTGTTTTACCTGACTACAGTGTGCCTTTCAATGCTTCAAGTACTGTTTCTTGTATTTCAAGGGGATTGTTTTTAATTATACTCTAACTCTCTAATGACAATTGTCATTCTGTCTTATATTTCTTCTAAACTACTCTATCTTGGGGTAGTTGGGTCATTATAGCATAAATAGCACATACCTGGTAGCTCATAACAGAAATTTATTACTCGGGCTGGTAAATCCCAGATCAGGATGCTGGTGTGAAGCTGTCTGGTTAGGGAAAGCTGTCTTTTTGCTATGTCTTTGCACAGTAGAAGGGGCAAAGAAACTCTCTGTGGTATCTTTTATACTCTAACGAATCATGTCCTAAGATGATCATTCAGCACTGGAGAGTAGAGTTGAACATGTGTCTTTGAGGAAGCACGAACATCCAGATTGTAACACAGGTCACATGTTTTGTATATGTAGCTAAGTCTATTTTCCCTGTTGGCTATGTCTGTCACCTAGTCTGTTCTTTTCCACTTATTTGATTTCAGTTTTATTTGTTAGCCCTTAGGAATCTTGCTCTCTTTGTTCATCAATATTTTGATCTTCTATTTTTATTTTTTATCATCATTTGGGTGATTGTTTTTCCCCTACAACTTCTAGTAGCTCATGTTTAAAGACTTTCTGTTAATTTTTATTCCTTCCTGAATTTCTTTTTATAAAGTCAGATGTTTCACTTGTTTTATGAACAAATGACAACATTTTGAGCAGAAATTTCATCTTTTCTGTAGTTTATCTCCTCAGTCTTCCTCCATGTCTTAGATAGTAGCTCCTCTACCCACAACCCCATTTAGTAATGTCTTTGGCTTGAGATGGTTCAACCTGTGACGGTTGAAGTTTCACTGGTATGAAAGCAATGTGCACTCAGTAGAAAAGATGGTTTGAATTTGAATGGGGATCCTTTCATTAGGGTAGCCATAGTGAGTACAATATACTCTGATGCTGGGTAGCAGAAAATGGAACTCCAAGTGAGCTGTGAGAGCAGGAGAGTGAATAATGGATATTCTACAGTGTGCTGCACAAGCATGCTGAGCTATGATGGTGATAGGTTAGCTGGGCAGAATGTATTTTCATTACTTGATATTAGAGTTGTGTGATGCTTTTGTAATTCAATTGTAAACTGAGCAGCATCAGAAACCAATATGGAATGAGTTGGGGATTTCTGCTTTGAGAGCCAAATTAGCATCTGTGGTTATGAGCTGGGAAGATTCAAGCCTTTCTTTCTCTTTACCTGCTTTCTCATTAGTTCTGAGGAGGCAGAGGTTCACTGCTAATGGACTCCTTTGCTCACCTCTTCACATGCATCTGTCCCTGTCTGTAATCTGTCTTCTTGAATGTTTGTGTGACTCCCTCTTTCTAATCTGTGTCTGAGTGTTGCAGCACTTGGCCCCGCCCAGCTCATTAGAATCTTTCTCAAGTTTCAGATAGGACAGGTAATATTAAATATCAATATTTAATATTAATATATAATGATATAATGTAAATATATAATATTAGTATATTTATAATACTTATATAAATATATTATATTATATATATTATAAATAAAATATTGATATTTAAGTATTTAACCTCCTTCCTTACTTATTTCTCTTACTTTCCTTGGCTTCTATCTGACCTCTACTCTATTGACAGAATTTTGTCTCATAATACACATACGCGCACAGACACAGACACAGACACACACACACACACACACACACACACACACACACACACGTATACTAGCTTGAGCCCTTCAGGGTGCCATCTATGTTGAGAAATGTACTTGTCAATATATGAAGAAGTTTTCTATGGAAAGACCAACTTCACTGTCATTTCGAAAAATAATTTCTCAGAATATTTCTGCCCACTTTTGGTTGCTTTGGTGAAGGAAATATAGGATATTTAATCCCTTGATGACAGGCCCATGCTAAGAGGTAAAAATTGACCTTTTCTGATTTTGTTCATGTTATCATTATTTTTGAATTGATGCCAATGCATGCAACTCAATATGAGCTACGCATTGCTGGTTACAGCATTAACTGTGGTTTAGAATGAGAAGATAAAAGCATTTTATCTTCCCCACCTTGAATCGTGTTCAGTATTATTTCTAATAATCTATATTCCTAATTTCTATATTTCTAATTTCCATGTTCCTGGAATAGTTGTAGTATATTACTATAAATAATAGATTTTAGACTTTTGTAAGAGAGGCGATCCATGCTGTGACATCCTTACGATTAAGCATAGTGTGTTATCACAGCCAGGGTAAAAAGTACTGTATGTCTAGACATAATCACACCTGTCTGTCATCAGTGTGTCCATCTATCAATCCTCAATGCACTCACCTATCAATCGTCTTTCTATTTATAGTGTCCAAAGTTGTTTACTCAAATTCAGGAAGGCTTGAGCTCTTCCTTATGAGCAGCTTGCTCTCCAGTGGAAACAGGCAATTCTTTGAATTTTGGAAACCTAAAATTGGCAGATTCTGAATGGCCCTTGCACCTATGATAAATATTTTTAGGAGAAGGATGGTTGCACCAAGAGAAAAACATAATTGTAGTCTTTGGTAGCCTTGCAGTTTTCTGATTTTCATGGTTATTTTTTGTCCCTTTAAATATCTACTGTGTGCATATGGAAAGGATCTTGCAAATATTAACATTTTATAAGGAAAAATTACTTCTGTCATCTTATTTTCTCCCTTCCAGTTATTCTTTTGTTTCAATGGAAATAAAGTATTGTTTTCTATACATTTTAAAGGATTAAATAAAGCCTGGAGTTTGGATCATGACACAGTTTTGAGTGCAAATGTAGCACAGGGTAGAGGATTAAAAACTAAGTAGTATTAAGAATGGAGAGAAAGAGAAACCTTGAGAACATAAAAGTAAATGTATACAGACAGCTCTGGACCAGAGCCTTGCTAGCATGTGGGAAAAGTATCACTTAATCTAGATAAAATGACCCATGATTAGGATCCAAGAAATTCTAGGTTTTTTCATTTGAGTTAACTCGTTCACTTGAACTATTGTCCTTTTTGTCAAAGCATAGATCAGCTTTCTAACAGAGGTGTGAAGCATGGCAAGCTTGTGGCAGTTTCTGAGAGACTTTCACTATAATTTGATCAAGGAAATAATTAATGTGTATAATAGACTTCTATTTAAATTTGTCCGTAATGGTGCAATTTCTTATTTGTTAACTTTTGTGGCATGATTTAATTATTTTTGTCAAGATTAAAAAAAATGTCATAACCAGCTGGCACTATAATTGGTTTTAGGAAAGGCACTGTGTCTGGGGACAAAACGATAAATTATTTAGAATGAAAGGTGAGAGACATGGAGGATTATAGCCCTGGCAACAGGTTAAGTTGTTCTGCATGAGAAAGCAGAAAATGTTTATTTTAAAGTTGTAAAACAAGGGAATAGGGGCTAAGAGAATCTTGAAAAATTATTTGGTATGATACGTAATGTATATATACACTTGGAGACTTTTTTTTTTCTTTTTGGTTTTTCGAGACAGAGTTTCTCTGTATAGCCCTGGCAGTCCTGGCGCTCACTCTGTCGACCAGGCTGGCCTTGAACTCAGAAATCTGCCTGCCTCTGCCTCCCAAGTGCTGGGATTAAAGGCGTGAGCCACCACTGCCCGGCACTTGGAGACTTTGGACCTCTGTGTGTACCTAGGATACTATTACCACACTGAAGCACAACTCACCCCCCCCCACACACACACACCTCTCTCTCTCTCAGTGTTTAACAGAAGACAAAATTTCTAACTATTTATAAATTCTCAACACTGTGTTGTGAACTATAGGGAACATGGTCTATAGCAGGTGCTAAGATCAAAGATGGCAGCCTCACCTCTAAACTCTGGATTCTCTCTAACCATGGGACTCCCTGCGGGGCAGTTGTCCCCTGGTAGGATAGGTGCACAGATGGCTGTGGAGCTGCGCAGCTCCTGGGTGCAGGTGGGGCCCTGGCGGGCTGAGTCCCAAGAGGTCTTTCACTAGGGTGTTCTCTGTTTTCCTGACTGTAACAGCCTGCTCAGTCACAGGAGTGAAGATGGTGGCCTCACTTCTAACCGAGGGATTCCCTGCACAGCAGATGTCCCATAGCAGGATAGGTGCACAGATGGCTGTGGTGGCACTGCCCAGCTCCTGGGTGCAGGTGGAACCCTGGCGGGCTGTGTCCCAAGCAATCTTGCACTCGGGTGTTCCCTGAGTACCTGGCTGCACCTGTCTGCTCAGTCAAAGGAGCAAAGATCTATTTATTTATTTTAAACTCCAGATTTTATTCCCCTCCTGGATTTTAACACCCTCTGACTGTTCCACATCCCATACCCCCCTACCCCCCTCCATGAGGATATCCCCACCCTCCATCCCCCAACCCCACCAGACTTCTAAACTCCCTGTGGCCTCCTGTCTCTTGAGAATTAGGTTCATCCTCTCTGACTAAACCCAGACCTGGCAGTCCTCTGCTGTATATGTGTTTGGGGACTCATATCAGCTGGTATATGCTGCCTGGTAAATGGTCCAGTGTTTGATAAATCTCAGGGGTCCTGATTAATTGAAACTGCTGGTCTTCCTACATGGTTGCCCTCCTCCTCAGCTTCTTCCAGCTTTTCCTTAATTCAAACACAGGGGTGAGCAGCTGTGTCTGACTCTTTCAGTTGCTTGTTGGGTCTTTCGGAGGACAGTCATGATAGGTCTTTTTTTGTGAGTGCTCCATAGCCTCAGTAATAGTGTCAGGCCTTGGGGCATTCCCTTGAGCCTGATCCCACTTTGGGCTTGTTTCTCAACCTTCTTTTCCTCAGGCTCCTCTCCATTTCCATCCCTGAAGTTCTTTCAGACAGGAACAATTATGGGTCAGACTTTTGACTGTAGGATGACCCCTTCTCCCTCATTTGATGCCCTGTCTTCCTATATGTTCCCTCTTCCTACTGTTGGTCATTTCATCTAAGGTCCTTTCCTTTGAGTCCTGAGCATCTCTCACCTCCCAGATCCCTGGTGTATTCTGGAGGGTCCCCCCAACCTCCTGTCTCCTATCTGGCTGCCTGTTTCCATTCTTTCTGCTGGCCCTCAGGGCTTCAGTTCTTTTCCTCTGCCCATCATGGTAGCTAGAGAAATGTTTGTCATTGTGAAACAAATGAATAGATCTAACAATTCATATGCCTTTCCCTCCTTCTTTAAAGAACAACTAAATCTACACATTTATCAGGATTGCAAAATCAACTCTGATTCCTTGCAGTCCCTCTTCTGTGGTCCTGACTGTCTCTGACACATTCATCTTGTATATCTGCTCTGTGCTGTTACCACAATTTCGCCTCACTGTTTCTATCTCCCCACTACTTCTGATAACTGTTGTTTTGCTTTCTATTTCTGTTTATTTGGATATTTTAACGTCTTTTTTTTCCTTTTTCTTTATTAGATATTTGCTTTATTTACATTTCAAATGTTATCCCCTTTCTGCATTACCCATCTGAAAACCTCATATCCCATTTGATATTTTAGATTTTATATATAAATGAATTCATGTGATATTTTATTGTTCTATATCTTGCTTAGCATAATGTTTTCTAAGTCCATCTATGTTATATGGCAAAATCTCTTGAATTTTCTCAGTTTTATAGGTCCATTGAAAATTTCATGCAATGTAATTTTCATCATATTCACCCTCTCCTCTAACTCTGTCCAGATCCATCCACCCCTCTCTCCTACCCCCTATGAAGTACTGTTTGTTCTATGCATATACTTTTGGGTATATAGCCACCCATCAAACCACGCTCAACTGATTAAGGACAACCCTTTAATAAAACTGACTCTCCATCTTTCAGCAGTTATTATTGACTAGCTCCTTAGATAGTGGTGAGACTTCACACTCACCTCCACTCTCTATGGCAGAATTTTGTCTGGCTTGCATTTGCCCAGGTCTTATGCATGCTGTCTCAAATATTCTGAGTCCATTTGTGCACACATATCCCTACTGTGTCTGGAATAGTCTGCTTTCTTGTGGTCATCCACTATCTCTGTCTCTTAATGTCCTTTTCCGTAATGAGCCTTGAGTCTTACTGGGAGGGAGGTAATTTAGTTGCCCTGCTTAGAGCAGAGCATTCATCAGCTCTTTGGCTGCCTGTGGGTCTGTGTGTTAATCTCTGTTACTGCCAAAAGAAGCTTCTCTGGTGATGGTTGAGAGCTGCACTAATTTGTAGGTATAATAATAAATCATTAGGAGTCAATTTAATACTGTATTCTTATAGCAGAGTAAAAATAGTTGGTTTTCATGTCTAGTCTCAAGTTCTTGGCCCAGATAATGTGCTGGATATTGGTTTCAACTTGTGGATTAGGAAGACCTCTTTCTTCTCTTTAGAGAAGACTACTACTCAATTAGAACATATAAACACAATAAGGCTTTTTAATTCATTCATCAGCTGACCTCAGTTGGGTTATTTTTATAGGTTAGCTATTGTGAGCAAGTTGGGTGAACATATTTTTATATTGTTATAATTATATTTGCATGGGTATATGACCCAAGGAGGTATTTCCAGATTTTACAGTAGTTCTATTTTAATATTTTTGTGTAATAACTATATAATCTACACATCTGCTAGCAGGATACAAGAATTTACCTCTTTCTACCTTGTCCTTGACTATTGTTGAATTCTGAATCTTGATCTTCATCCATTGTAAAGTATGAGACCATTCTCAGAGTGGCTTTGGGGTGTGTTTCTCTGGTAGGTAATTAGGAACTTCAAGAATGAGGAGGCTTTAGTGTACATCTGAGTTTTATCATTTTTATACACTCATCCTTTCAAAGTCCTAGCTATTTCAGATTTTAAATCAAACACAAAGTTTTAAGATAGTGATTTTAATTTTATTAACTACAATATATCATTGTTCTTCCTAAGTTGTACAAGTTTTTATAGTTATTGTTATCAGATATTAATTGCATTGCTGAAGCCTACATCGATATTTCAGCTTCTTTATTACAGATTATTTTATAACAGAGAGTTTGCGCCATGTCTGTATGTCTGGGACAGATTGCCCTCAGACTATCACATATAAGAGGGGCCTTTTTGACAATCACCTGTCAGTCCCCAAAGGTTGTTGTCATTGTAGTACTTCAAAATATGACTCCACTCTAGTGACATGGGTATTTTGTTTTTGTGTGTGCTTTGGTCACTTTTTAGTTACAGAGAGATTGCCAAGCATCCTTACATAGCACTTACATTAATGTCGGTGTTGCTCTTATTGCCCTTCCATCCGTCTCTGCGGAGAGAGGAAGCACTCGCTGTGGACAGCATATGCCTGTGATGGTAGAAGCCCTGTTCCTAAAGATCGCAGAGCTGTTCTGTCGCATCGTCTCAATATCTGTAAGTGTTCTTCATCGCACATGCAGGGGGCAAGCAATAAGTTGGGGACTCTAAATTTGCCTCTATGTACACATTATACTTTTTATCAGCTAGTCTTAACTCATATAAGTTGAGACTTTTATTGAGATGCTCAGGATTCTGTTGTGTAATGTCATCTTTAGGGTAAAACCTTAGAGCCTGGCAACTCTAACCAAACAGGACCACAGTTAGCTAAAGATCCTACATGTGTCAATTATGTAAGTTAAAATAAGAAACTATTGACTTTCTGATTCAGAAAGTGTTAGAAGTAGAGTGTTTGACTTGGTCTTTTGGTTTTGTGGATTATTTAGAAAATGTATTGTAGAGCCATGAAGATACTCAAACTAATACTGATTGCTTGTGGCTGAACTGTCAATAAAATCACATCTGTATTTGCCTTTTGTTGTTGTTACATCCTACTATCCGACTCTATTAAAGGAAATAGGAAGGAAAATAAGTGTTGATGGCAAGGAAGCTCATGTCAGCATGGGGACCTGGTGGATTAGGGAAGTGAATGGGAACATGTGGATATAGATCTGAAGATCTGTGTGTCCCCTGCTGGTGTCCACTTTCAATTGCTCTTTTCCAGTCTTACAAATGGGAAAGTCTGCTGAATGCCTGGGTGTCTTCACTTTTGCAAGCCTATCATCCAGCGCAACTAAAACTATACATTCATACCTATTCTCAAACAAGAGAAATGTTGATTTTTACTTTTAGTGATCGTGTTTGGGTGCTGTCCTCCCAAATGCTGCAACAAGAAGAGCTATGCCCCTTGGGTTTGCTGTTATTGATGCTGATACCATTTACATTGCTTTCTGTACTGTTATTACATGTTTTTAATACTTTTGCTTTAAGATTATAATATAATTACATCACTTTGCATATCTTCCCATATACCCTCCTTACTCTCTTAAGTTCATTTTTGATGTGTACATGCTTACAGTGTCTATGTGTATTTGTTTGCATGTGGATACACGTGCATGTGTGTGTACATGCCTGAGAGGCCAGGGCTGGATCTTGGGTGTCTTCATTAATTTTCTGTTTTTGAGATGAGGATCTCTCTGAACCTGGAACACTCTGATTGGCAAAGCTGGCTGCTCAATGAGTTTCAGGGATCTGTGTCTCCCCCTTTCCTTGTGTTTACATGTTTTAGGGCCTTGTCCTTCTTTGTCAATCACTTTACCTGTGTCTAGGAATAACCCATGTGTATGAAAAACCATAGTTGAGAATTAGCAGTCTGGAAAAAGATTGCCATGGTTACTGTGTATAATGCTGTGCTTAATGCTTCCTTGAGCCTTGTGCATGGGTATGTGTGGATTTAGACATATTTATTCTAGTTTAGTTAAGGCATAAAATCTTTTTCCATCCATCAGAAAAAAAAATGAAAATGTCTCTAGTGTCTTAGAAACATGTTATTTACATCCTTTATTTTAACAGATATTATTCTGCAGAGAATATTCTCTCTCAATCTCTCTCTCTCAATCTCTCTCTCTCTCTCTCTCTCTCTCTCTCTCTCTCTCTCTCTCTGTGTGTGTGTGTGTGTGTGTGTGTGTGGTGAACTACTCAGAAAGTTAATCTGGTTAAATTAATTTGGTTATAGAAGAAACTGCCAGCACCACATTTCTTATAATTTACTCTTTCATCATATACTATTAACAGAGCAATAGTCACAGTAAGAATGTGAATCTTCCCTCACCAACTAGTCTTTAGTTCTTGTTTCAAACAGTGAATCAGACTAGGTTGAGCAGGGCCATGTGTGGTGTAGAGTCTGTTTTCATTTGATTCAGGCATACTGTTTATATATGAATTCTCTAATGCACTAATGTCACTCAATGCTGCTGCATGCCTAAGCTTCTCCCTGCTGTACTTTAGTAAGCACACTGTCCTACAGATACTGTGTCTTCCAAAGAAGTCCAACATGTCTGCACCAAGGTCTGTTTATTACAATCCAAGTCTTTTCTTTCTGTGATAGCTACTGTATACAATTGCTTGATTATTTTTATCTCTCTCACAAAAATAATGCCATTGGAGAAACAAATCATAGACATAACCAACTAGAAAACTTTATGACGAGGTATGTGTATAATTTTAAGAACAAGCCTTTCTGTCGCAGGGCATGGTAGCACATGCCTGTAATGCTAACTCTAAGGAGCCAAAGGAAGGGGAATTTTAGGTCAACTTGGGCTGAATAGTAAGAAACTGACCTAAGACAATAAATAAGACCAGTAGCAATAGGCATTCATATTGAGAGAATGTACTTTCATAATAGTCTGGATTGAGAATTTTATATCAAGAAAAAAGAATAGTCACAAAAAGAAGACAAAAACCTGTTTAGTTAAAAACTTTTCTAAAATGAAAATGTTTATAGAGTATATGTGAGTTCTTTCTATTTATATTTGGGTGGGAGCATGGCTACTTCAACCAGTTGTCCTTAATGACCTTGATTAAGGAATGATTCTTCTAAGAAAGAATATGCATATGTGGATGACCCGATAAAGCATCTATGACTTGAATCACACCGTTTGATTAGTTTTCTGTGATTGGTAGTTGATATTTCTTTCCTTACTAACTGTCGTCTGTAGCAATTATAAAATTTGGTCAAATTGGTTAAATATATCTTCTCTACTGTGAACTGTGTTTGGAGTAGTTCTGGATATAATTTTTTCTTTGATATTCTTGCTAAGTTACTGCCTAAAAATTGGGGAAATAAAAGTGTCTTCAGCACCTTAGAATAATATTGTTGCCCTGTCTTCATAGCAATTTCATTTGTTGAAAAGAGAGGAACAATCAGAAAATAAAAGGGATAGTAGATGGTACATAGTAGTTCTATATTTGTGGTGTTCTGTGTCTCCATTTGTGTTCCTTTATGAGAAGCTCTCCAACCTGAAAGAAGTTCTCAAGTAGAGATGTGGAAAGCAAGTACATTCTAAAGGGGAGGGGGTGGGAGAGATTGGTATTTTGGTGGTCAATTCTCATTTCTTATAACATGTATTGTCTCTATGACTAAAACATCTTTCAGACTTTAATTAAGGGAGGAGGAAGGGTTTACTGTAGCTCATGGTTTCAACCACCATGGCCAGTTAGACACAGCAGTGTTCATGGTGGCAGGCCTGTGTGCTGACCTCACCTTGCTTCACAGGGGAACAAAGGAACAAAGAGTGACTGGAGGTGCTATTCCTAACCTTCGAAGGCCCACTTCTATCAACTGGACCTCATCTCTAAAGCTTTATAACACAGGGCCACAGGTGAGGGACATGATTTTACATCAAGTGCATCTGGAGGCCATTCGAGATTCAAATCATAACACGCCACCTAGTTTAGACATTTGACAGCATAAAGTTGTTATCTAATTCTCAGAAAGGCCTCATTTACAGTGCTCTTATTCTTCCATTCCAAAGAAGGAAGGATGCTTTTTTCACTTAAGTGTTGATGAGCAGAATGAGATACTGGCTGCTGGAGCATGAAAATTGAACATGAGCCACAGTCCCGTGATCTGTGTCAGCATAAGAAGAGACAGGTAGGCATAAAAATATTCCTAAATTGATTGAAAGTAGAATTTAAAAAATTTTCTGATAAAATTGAAGATTTACATGGAAACTATCTCTGATAAAATTGAAGAAATTTATGCAGATAAATTGGTAGGAATAAAAATAATCTTAAATTGATTGAAATTAGAATTATAACCATTTTCTGATAAAACTGAAGATTTACATGGAAAATATCTGTATAATTTTTCATGAAATAGTCAGTTTTAATGTGTTTTTCTATATATTTCTTGAGTTTTATCAGAAATATTTTCCTTGTAGATTATCAATTTTATCAGAAAATGTTTATAATTCCACTTTCCATCAACTTAGGAATATTTTTATGCCTACCATTTTATCTGTATAATTTTTCCATGAAATAGTCAATCTTAACATGTTTTTCTATATATTTCTTCAATGCTATCAGAGATATTTTCCATGTATATTTGCACAATGGAATACTACTCAGCAATTAAAAACAATGAATTCATGAAATTCTTAGGCAAATGGGGAACAGGGGGAGGGAAGAGGGCTTATGGGACTTTCAGGGAAGGGGGAACCAGGAAAGGGGAAATCATCTGAAATGTAAATAAAGAATGTAGAAAATAAATAAATAAAAGAAAAAAAAGTCCAATGTAGACTGAAAAAAAAAACAACTAGGAAGAGACAGGATAGAAAGGAGATAAGACAGCATTGTGTGTGTGTGTGTGTGTGTGTGTGTAGTTGTGTAATCAAAATACATCAGATACATGATGAAAATGTCAAAGAACAAATTCAGTCAATAAAAATTATTTGTGGACTATAACAGGTTATAATATGGAGTTTCAGACTATAGGTTTGTGATTTTTAAGTGAGTATATTTTTTGTTGTTGTTTCTGTTGAGTCTTATTTTGGGGGGGATGGTTTAGTAAGATGAGAGCATATACACAGATATACACATATATATCCTTTCTTAGGATATATGTTTATATCTTTTCTTACAGTTATAAGAGCTGTATGTTGCATGTGTTTGTATGTGTACAGTAGTATGGAAAGCTGTCTGTACATGTCTAGTTTTGTGTCCCTGTGCTAAATGTTCAAAAGGATCTAATAAATGACAAGTGCTTCCAGTTTCTTGCTTTTGGTAGTTTCTGTAACACTTTCCTCATATTTCCATTACTGCATATACCAACGTGTATTTTAATAATTTGATTCTTTAAGTAACCAATGTTCCTACTGACTTTAGAATTTTTAGGATATTGCTTTAAACAATTCAAACTGATTGTCACATAAGAGGAGTGGCATAAACATTGGAAGGAAAACAATCCTTTAAGAGGAAACACAGAACACTTTAAAATGCTACGAGCACTAATTCCAAAACCAAAAGGCAGAGAGCAACTCCAGTTAAAACAGGACCGAGCTGTAGAAGCTGGATGCAGGGATGGCAGTTGGGATGTGCTCTTCTCATCTCCTTTGTTTTAGCTTTTGATTACTTAACAATTTGTGAACAAATCATCCCTTTAACAAAGTATTTCACAGGAGTCGAGGAAGGCTCTGTAGGAACAAGGAGAAGCACTACCCAGGGCTGATCTTCGTGGGTGAATATGTTTGATGGATGGAGCCAAGAGGCAGAACTGATAGAGAGAAGGTGGCAGGGTGTGGTTGTGATAGTGGTGGTGATGGGGCGTGTTCTCTGCTCCACCAAATCACATATGACTAGAAATTGCAACCAGACAGCAATCTGTGAATCTAGCAATAGGAGCTCCTCCGTCTGGTGCCTGCTGTGGATGTCTGGCGCCCGGCAGTGCCAGATTTGGTGTAAGTGGGGCTTCTGTTTAGGAAACTGTGCCAGTTTTTTTTTTTCTTTCTTGAAAAGTGGATTCTGGCTTTTATTTCTATATTTGTGTCTGGGGTAAAAAAAAAAAAGAAAACCTTAGAATTACAACCGTGTTTATTATATCCAAAGCATTAGATCTTGGCTGGTTTTCTGTAGATTATTATGATCCTATATGTATATATACATCTGGTGCTGCTTTTGAGAGTCATGAAAATAGTTTTCATTCTGCAAGCTTTTACCTAGAAGTGATGCATAATTTCTAATTCATCTGCCCCCTTTTTTTTGTAGATGCATTTGTGTTGGCAAATTTGGTGGTTTCTATAAAACCTGTATTGTTATTTTTGGTTTCCTCTTTCTTCTTTTTGATCCTTTGAACTCTTGGTATGTGAGAGCCACACCTTCTACCCAGTTGCCCTTGGTCCTCTGATGAGTGTGACCTCTTTCTCCCCACAAAAATGAAGGGTGTGCAGTCTGCTTTCACACCTTTCCTGGCTGCCTTACTCCCCTTTGAACTCTGAAGCAGCCATACCGAAGCTTCCTTCTTACTTCTTTTTATTGCTTTAGACACAACCTAGGAGCCTGCTTTGTCTGTGTTGGAAACATGTGAATCTTTTTCCCAACCCCCTCTCCCCAGCCATTTGTTTTTGTGTGTGTGTTGAGTCTCTAATGTTGTGTTTTCAAAAATTCCTTCACAAAGTCAGTTTAAAAATATTTTCCATCAGAGGACAGCTTTGTATGTAATCGGTAGTTGTCAAAAATAAAGAGTGAGTCTGGGCATATGGTTCAGCCACAGAGCATGTGTCCAGCGTGCTTCAGGCCCCAGGCTCCATCCCTGGTACCACCCCCCAAAAATAAGGAAACAATATGATGTAATTGAAAGTATGTCTTTGTCCTTCCACTCACTGTTAATAGCACAAAAGCTGCACCATTGACCACGTGGTCCATTGAAGAAATGTTCTAGATCCCTACATCTCTAGATCTAGCGCTTTCTGTTTCTCAAAAGCATCTCATTAAATAGTCTTCATTGTCAGAGTAGGACACAACTTGCTCTCTGCATTCAGCAATAGTTCCTAAATCATCTTTTGCCCTTTACCATCCTTCGACGACTTCCACCCCATGTCTTTTAGTGCCAACCTTATTAGCCACTTCCCTGCTTAAGACCCTGCAGAGCCTCAGGACTGAAGCCTAAGCTCGCTAGCATGAGGTGCAGAGACTTGTCACCTGGCAATCTCTTTTGTGGTGACATCTCAAAACTCTACACTAAATAATTAACCTGTAACTAGTTTTGTCTCTGTTTATTAAGGCACGTCACTGTGATTTTCCGTGAGTATTTACTTTACCCTAAGATTTCTCTTTACCTCTTTATGGTTTGGATAAGCGTCCCTCTTAGGCCCTCTAAAGACTCATGCGTACAGAGTTTTGTCTGCCAATCTGTGGTTAAATCTTTAGGAAAAGGAGCCAAGTGTAACATCCGTATGGACGGGACTTTGAAGGTGATAATGGGACCATGCATTGCCTTCTCTCTGCTTCCTATGTATTAGTGGATTAAAAAGACAGCCTCTGTGTGCTATGATGTACTGTGGCAGCATAGGCTACAAACAGTACGGCCTGAACATTGGACTAAAAGCCCCCCAAACAGACTGAACTGTGATTTAAAAGAAATCCTTTTTATTCTTTGGACTTTTTTTCAATGCAATGGAAAACTGACTAAAACACTTCTCCCTCCAAAGAATGAGCTCTTGATGGCTCTGGAACACCAAGCATCTGTCTTTATGTCTCATTTGCATGTATCTAGTCTGTGTTGATGTAGTCAACGCATCCTTCAATTACTACCAAATCGCACTATTAGTGTTAGTTTACTATCCCTACTGTAGGCACAGAGCACACAGGCTTCCATCCTGTTTGCTTACCTACTCTGGATCAATGAGTAAAGTCATCTAAGAAATAGTTGATTGTTCTTAAGAATTCTCCGTATTTTAATTCTTTATTCAACCTTGATATCTTCAAATTACACTTGCAGCCTTGATATTGACTTGTAGAACATTATCATGTTCATTACTGAATATACATTTAGATGTATAGCAAGACTCATAAACTACATGAATAGTAGCAAAGTTGGAATACTTTTATATCAGATGCCTCTGTTGCATATCCTCATTTTATTTTTAAAATTCCTTTTTAAATTTATTTATTTATTTACACTCCATATTTTATTCTCGCTTCCCTACCCTGTCCACTCTCCAACTGTTCCACATCCTATACCTCCTCCTTTGGGTCTGAGTTATTTTGCTCAGAATGATATTTTCTAGTTCCATCCATTTGCCTGCAAAACTCGGGATGCCCTTGTAGTATTCCTTAGTGTAAATAAACCGCATTTTCTGTATCCATTTTTCTGTCATGGGACATCAAGGTTGTTTCCAGCTTCTGGCTATCACAAATAAGGCTGCTATGAACATAGTGGAACGATGGGGCATCTTTTATGTATATTCCCAAGAGTGGTGTAGATGGGTCTTCAGGTTGATTTAATTCCAATTTTCTGAGGAACCTCCAGATTGATTTGCAGAGTGGTTTTACCAGTTTGCAATCCCACCAGAAATGGAGGAGTATTGCTCTTTCTCTACATCCTTGACAACATGTGTTCTTACCTGAGGTTTTGCTCTTCACCATTCTGATTGGTGTAAGGTAGAATTTCAGAGTTGTTTTGATTTGCATTTCTCTGATCACTAAGGACTTTGAACAACATTTCTTTAGTTGCTTCTCAGCCAATCAGGTTTCCTCAGTTGTGAAATCTCGGTTTAACTCTACACTCCACTTTTTGATTGGGTTGTTTGGTTTTTTGGTGATTAGCTTTTTGAATTCTTTATATATTTTGGATTTTAGCCCTCTCTCAGATGTGGGGTTAGTGAAGATTTTTTTTTCCAATCTGTGGGATGCCGATTTATCTTATTGACTATGTCCTTTGCCTTACAGAAGCTCTCCAGTTTCATGAAGTCCCATTTATCAATTCTTGATCTTAGAGCATGAGCCATTGGAGTTCTGTTTAGGAAATTTCCTCCCTGTGCCAATGAGTTCAAGGCTCTTTCCGACTTTCTCTTTTATTAGATTCAATGTATCTGAACATTCCAGAAATGGTATTGATTTTCCCTGAAGTTTTAATTACAGGTAGTTGCGAACTAGCTGATATAAGTACTAGAAATCTAAGTCGAATCTACAAGAACAGTATTCACTGTCTACCACTGAGCCATCTCTCTAGCCTTTGTCATTGCTTTTTCAGGAAGCTTTGCTTGTTATGTGTTTCTATGTTTATAAGCGTTTATAACATGAATTACCTCTGTAATATACATACAGAAGAAAGGTCTAAAGTTAAAATACATATTCTATAGATATTCATTTAAAATAGGAAAATCTTGGTGGGGGAGGGGGCGCTGCAACTCTGTGAAGAACATCATTAATTTGAAGATTAAGTGCACAGTCTGTGGGAGCTCCACAATTGCTTTAGTATCAAAGTTTCACAAGACTTTGAAGTTATCTGGTGACTGACTGAATCTCCATGAAAGTCTTCAGGAGCCCAAGTGAAACATGCTGTATTCACAGTTCTCCTCCAGTGCGTTGGTGCATGTAAGGAACTGGAGAGAGAAATCCTTGCCTCTCCTTGGAGTGATGAGTCTGTTAGTTAATCCTATCAGGCAGAACTCGATCTCTGAGAGTTTGATCCTTGGCCTTTCAAAAAACTAAAATATTCTTTAAGTGCCTGCTGTTTTAACAAATTGCTTTTGATTATGGTATTGAGAAATAAAAGGGTGCCGGCATTTCTTACAACCCCAGTACTAATTAGCATCACTAAAGATCACACCACTTATTTATAGATGCTCTTTGGCAAGGCAGAAGAATGAGTAACAGCCCTTCTTACTAGTTGTGTGACCTTGTGAAGTCATTTTCCTTTCTGTCTGTTTTCTTTACAGTAAGCATAATATCATCCACTCAGTTGGGCATTAGCAGATGGGCGTAGCAAACCCCTTGTAATGACAAACTCGAGGTCCAGCTCTATAACTTTATAGTGTGGGTGCTGTGAAAAAACTGTCAACAGTAAAAGCTTTCTAAACACAGAAGCAGGGGCTAGCAAGATGGCTCAGTGGGCAGTGCTGCCTGCTCCTGTGCCCGAAGACCTGGATGTAACCCTTGGAGTGAAATGGCAGAAACACGGCAGAGACTTCTTTTTTTTTTTTTTTTTTTTTTTTTTGTTTTTTTTTAATTTAATTTTATTTTATTTTTTTAATTTACATTCCAAATCACTTCCCCTTTCCCGTTTCCTCCCTCCCTGAAAGTCCCATAAGCCCCCTTCCCTCCCTCTTTTCTCCGTTCAACCCCCTCTCATTACTCTGTCCTGGCGTTCCCCTACATCCAGTCTTTCCAGGACCAGGGGTCTCTCCTTCCATCTTTTTAGAAATCTATTGATATGCTGATTGTGTCTAGGGTATTCTGAGATTCTGGGTCAATATCCCCTTATCAGTGACTTCATACCATGTGTGATCTTTTGTGATTGGGTTACCTCACTAAGGATGATATTTTCAAGTTCTGACCATTTGCCTAGGAATTTCGTGAATTCATTGTTTTTAATTGCAGAGTAGTATTCCATTGTGTAAATATACCACATCTTCTGAATCCATTCCTCCGTTGAGGGACATCTGGGTTCTTTCCAGCTTCTGGCTATTATAAATAAGGCTGCTATGAATATAGTGGAGCATGTGTCCTTATTGCATGCAGGTAAAGTCTCTGGGTATATGCCCAGGAGTGGTATAGCCGGATCCTCCGGAAGTGTCATGCCCAGTTTTCTGAGGAGCCGCCAGACTGCTTTCCAGAGTGGTTGTACCAGCCTGCAATTCCACCAGCAGTGGAGGAGTGTTCCTCTTTCTCCACATCCTCGCCAACAACTGCTGTCTCCTGTGTTTTTGATCTTAGCCATCCTGACTGGTGTGAGATGGAATCTCAGGGTTGTTTTGATTTGCATTTCCCTAATGACTAAGGATGATGAACATCTCTTTAGGTGCTTCTCAGCCATTAGATATTCTTCAGGTGAGAACTCTTTGTGGAGCTCTGTACCCCATTTTTTAATAGGGTTACTTGCCTCTCTGGAGTTTAACTTCTTGAGTTCTTTGTATATCTTGGATATTAGCCCTCTGTCGGATGTAAGGTTGGTAAAGATCATTTCCCAGTTAGTTGGTTGCCGCTTTGTCTTTTTGACGGTGTCTTTTGCCTTGCAAAAACTTTGTAATTTAATGAGGTCCCATTTGTCTATTCTTGATCTTAGAGTATAAGCTATTGGAGTTCTGTTCAGGAAATTCTCCCCTGTGCCCATATGTTCAAGGTTCTTCCCTAGTTTCCCTTCTATTAGTTTCAGTGTGTCTGGTTTTATGTGGAGATCTTTGATCCACTTAGAATTGAGCTTAGTGCAAGGAGATAAGGATGGGTCAATTTGCATTCTTCTGCATGTTGACCTCCAGCTGAGCCAGCACCATTTGTTGAAAAGGCTATCTTTTTTCCACTGGATGGTTTTAGCTCCTTTGTCAAAGATCAAGTGACCATAGGAGTGTGGATTCATTTCTGGGTCTTCAATTCTGTTCCATTGATCTACATGTCTGTTACTGTACCAATACCATGCGGTTTTTAACACTATTGCTCTGTAGTACAGCTTGAGGTCCGGGATACTGATTCCCCCAGAGGTTCTTTTACTCTTGAGAATAGTTTTAGCTATCCTGGGTGGTCTTCAATGGCAACAAAAACAAAAGAAAACCCACGTACACATGGAGGCTGAACAATGCTC
This sequence comes from Tokudaia tokunoshimensis, assembly GCA_036184795.1. NCBI lineage: Eukaryota > Metazoa > Chordata > Mammalia > Rodentia > Muridae > Tokudaia > Tokudaia tokunoshimensis. Next base: position 38,381,353 of record BTHU01000019.1, read on the forward strand.
TACTCAATGATAACTTGGTCAAGGTGGAAATAAAGAAAGAAATCAAAGACTTTTTGAAAGTTAATGAAAATGAAGGCACAACATACCCTAACTTATGGGACACAATGAAAGCAGTGCTAAGAGGAAAATTCATAGCCCTGAGTGCCGCCAAAAAGAAACGGGAGACAGCATACACTAACAGCTTAATGGCACACCTGAAAGCCCTGGAACAAAAAGAAGCAAATACACCAAAGAGGAGTAGAACGCAGGAAATCATCAAACTCAGGGCTGAAATCAATCAAGTAGAAACAAATAAAACCATACAAAGAATCAACAAAACGAGGAGTTGGTTCTTTGAGAAAATCAACAAGATAGATAAGCCCTTAGCCAGACTAACCAGAGGGCACAGAGATAGTATCCAAATTAATAAAATCAGAAACGAAAAGGGAGAGATAACAACAGAAACTGAGGAAATTCAAAAAATCATCAGATCCTACTACAAAAACCTGTATTCAACACAACTAGAAAATCTTGAGGAAATGGACAATTTCCTTGACAGATACCAAGTACCAAAATTAAATCAGGATCAAATAGACCATCTAAACCGTCCTATAACCCCTGAAGAAATAGAAGTTGTCATTGGAAGTCTTCCAACCAAAAAAAGCACAGGTCCAGATGGTTTTAGTGCAGAATTCTATCAGACCTTCAAAGAAGACCTAACACCAATACTCTTCAAACTGTTCCACAAAATAGAAACAGAAGGAACACTACCCAACTCGTTCTATGAAGCCACAATTACACTAATACCAAAAGCACACAAAGATCCGACAAAGAAAGAGAATCTCAGGCCAATCTCTCTTATGAATATCGATGCAAAAATACTCAATAAAATTCTTGCCAACCGAATCCAAGAACACATCAAAACGATCATTCACCACGATCAAGTAGGCTTCATCCCAGGGATGCAGGGATGGTTCAATATAAGGAAATCCATCAATGTAATCCACTACATAAACAATCTCAAAGAAAAAAAACCACATGGTCATCTCATTAGATGCTGAGAAAGCATTTGACAAAATTCAGCATCCTTTCATGCTAAAGGTCTTGGAAAGATCAGGAATTCAAGGCCCATATCTAAACATAGTAAAAGCAATTTACAGCAAACCAGTAGCCAGCATCAATCTAAACGGAGAGAAACTTGAAGCAATCCCACTAAAATCAGGGACTAGACAAGGCTGCCCTCTCTCTCCATATCTTTTCAATATAGTACTTGAAGTTCTAGCTAGAGCAATTAGACAAGAAAAAGAGGTCAAAGGGATACAAATTGGAAAGGAAGAAGTCAAACTATCACTATTTGCAGACGATATGATCATATACTTAAGCGACCCAAAGAACTCCACCAGAGAACTCCTACAGCTGATAAACGACTTCAGCAAAGTGGCCGGATATAAAATCAACTCAAGCAAGTCAGAAGCCTTCCTATACTCAAAGGATAAGCAGGCTGAGAAAGAAGTAAGAGAAATAATACCCTTTACGATAGCCACAAACCATATTAAGTATCTTGGCGTGACGCTAACCAAACAAGTGAAAGATCTGTATGACAAGAACTTCAAGTCTCTGAAGAAAGAAATTGAAGAAGACCTCGGAAGATGGAAAAATCTGCCATGCTCATGGATTGGCAGGATTAATATAGTAAAAATGAGCATCTTACCAAAAGTAATACACAGATTCAATGCAATCCCCATCAAAATCCCAACTCAATTCTTCATAGAGTTAGAAAGAGCAATTCAAAAATTCATCTGGAATAACAGAAAACCCAGAATAGCTAAAACTATTCTCAAGAGTAAAAGAACCTCTGGGGGAATCAGTATCCCGGACCTCAAGCTGTACTACAGAGCAATAGTGTTAAAAACGGCAGAGACTTCTGAAGGTTCTCCTGACTTCTGACAATCTCTCTCTCTCTCTCTCTCTCTCTCTCTCTCTCTCTCTCTCTCTCTCTCTCTCACACACACACACACACACACACACACATACACACACACACAGGCACACACACTGTTTTTTTTTAATCATAATTACTTGCCATGTAATATCACATGATTTTTTTAAAAAACAAATTGTGTTTGTTTGTTTTACTTCAGGGTCTCATGAAGCCCATGTTTTTGTCTCGGGTATATTACATAGCTGAGACTGGCTTTATATACCGGATGCTCCTGCTTCCACATTCCTTGAGGTAAGATCACAAATGTCTGTCACTGTGTCCAGCACAGATTGTTTTATTTTGTAAAATACTATTAGAGATTTTACTTGAGTAGCATTTTATATATATATACATATATATGTTTATATATACATATATACATACACATATACATATATGTATGCATATGTGCATACACACACATACACATACACACACACACACACACACACACACACACACACACACACACACACATGCATTTTGGCTTCAGATTAGGAGAGAGTTTCCAACCGTATCTGAAACGGGCCTAAACATGTGAAATCATGTTTTCAGCATTGATGTTTATAAAATAAAAATATGGAAATACTCTGAAAACCATTGGCAACTTCAAGTCAAAATTAATCCTTGCTGTGAAAGAAAATATACACATTTTTCTTACTAATATGTGTTAGCTTAGATTTTCTTAAACCATACTTTTAATAATGTTTTTAAAATGCTTTAACCTCCCTTCTAGTCCACTACCCACCAGAGGGTAGTGAAAAAGAAAGATTATTAGGAAGTGAACCTGTTTAGAATCTTATTGTTTTTGGAGTAAATCTCATCTGTGTTGTCAGGAAATCAGGCGCTCAGTTCACAAAACCAGCACTTTAGCTCACAGGATTCAGCAGCAACAGCAGCTCGATTCACTCGAAAACACTTCACGAATATAGCAGCAGTCCAGTTCAGTGGTGTCAGGATAGCAAACAGGAATCAGTGGCTTGACCTAACAGATACAACCAGGCCTCAGCCTAATGGCGGAGTCAGCAGGAGCAATTATGCCCAGCAGGGATGCCAGGAAAAGTTCTCTGCTGTGCTTCTTTCCAAGAAATGAAGATCAACAAAGACAAAGAAGCAAAGAAGTGTGGCAAGTGTAAGGAAGCCTCTCACAGTCCGCTGAGTCCTATTTATACTCCCTCCGAACATCTATGGGCCTTGCCTCTCCACGTGTCTTGCCTCAATACTAGAGTCTGTTTTAGGAAAACTCCACAAAGTCTGTGTCACCTGACATCACTCTGCCAATCGACCCGAGTCTGCACAAGTGGCAAGAAGCTGCCAGAACACCAACAGAAGTTTTTTTGGTGCATGCCTCTCTATGGAGTCACAACAAACAGAGCTCCGCTATGCAATGGAAGGCAAACCAACACATATGTGTGGTTAGCAAAGAGTCCTTCATGCATCCTTTCATATACTTGCTTCAGCACCTATCTGCCCTAGCAAAACACCATCCGGCACAACTGACTTTCCAAACAAACCATAAGTTTCCGATTCAAATATTCAATGTTTTTACTTAAAGTTTTATTTCAATTTTTAATGGTAATAAGATTGTATGCATATGGGAGAACTGCTTTAAAATATATATCTTTATGACAGATGATTAGTGAATGTTTAAGTATATGTTTTATATGTTTATATACCTGGGATCACACAAAAATTATTGAGCTTTTAAAAGGATTATGAGTCAAAAATAAAAAGCTTCTGTAAATATTGTAAATAAGCTCTAGGTCTGGGATTGGCAAACTTCTATAAGGGAGCAGAATGTACTATTTTTTTTTCTTTTGTGGGTCTTTGTTGTAAGTACTCAACACTGCCACTGAGATATGAAAACAGTGATAATTTACCCATAGACCAACTGATATAGCCATATTCTTATAAAATCTTATTTATGAACTCTGAAATACCTTTGTGCATGTTTGGTATTCATAAACCACAAAATATCTTCTCCTATCCAAAGTATTTTGAAGGCTATATAAAACCATTATGGACTTTGCCTTATGTCCATAGATTGATGCTTTCCCTAGGTTGATGGTATGGCTAGAAAGCATCTCCACAATTGGAGGAACTGGTCTAGCAGTGCTGTTGGGGCTTTACTTCCTGGATGTGCCCATGATTGAACTGAACTCTTCTTTGATATTGAGGTCATGCTTTGGGTAATGTGTGACATAGTAGGAGGGATGCTCTTTGGGCAATATGGCTGTTTTGGAGTTGGTAGTGAATGTAGTACATTGTATTCATACCATATAGAGTCAAGTTCATGTTGAGAGATATTTTCTGCATTCTTTAAAAAAAAAACAAAACATTAAGTTCCCAAGGTTTCGGGACTCAGCACTTTCTCAGGCACAGCATATTGGCTCTTGGCATGTAGACGCATCCTTCCAATACAAAGATCTCCTTTTTTCTCTCATTTGTTTTCTAGTTATATTCTGAAACCATTCTCTTTGAATTAAAGGCATACTGATAATGAAAAACTTATTGAAATACAAAGAGCCAAACAAACTCTCACCCCTGAACAACTACCAGTCACCAATCCCATCTATTGGAGCTCTAGCATTTATGTACCCTCTAAGAAGTTACCAGAATTCCAAACATCACACAATTGCAGAAACTATCCACAACTGGCAAAACCATGGATCTGTTAGAGCGTCAGGTAAATCATAGTCAGTTGCTTCAAAGGAGCCCCATATCCCACATCTGGATTAAAATGAAAACATTCTTATAATATTTCTGTTTTTATAACAACACAAAATTCCAGAATTCTCACTATATAAAACAGACTGAAGAAAAGGAACCAAAGAAAAAAGCATAAGAAATGCATATAGATGCAGAGACACACATATTCATAGATACAAGAATTTCATAAAAACACAAACTGGTAAGATGGACATTTTCACTATATTAATCCTACTGATCCATGAGCATAGGAGATTTTTCCATCTTCTAATATCTTCTTAGTTTCTTTGTTCAGGCATTTGATGTTCTTGTCATATAGATCTTTCACTTCTTGGTTAAAGTTACACCAAAATATTTTATATTGTTTGTGGCTATTGTGAAGGGTGTTATTTCCCTAATTTCTTTCTTGGCCAGTTTTATCATTTGTATAAAGGAAAGCTACTGATTTATTTGAGTTAATTTTGTATCTAGCCCTCTGTTGAAGTTGTTTATCAGCTGTAGGAGTTCTCTGGTAGAATTTTGGGGGCCGCATATATATAAAATCATATCATCTGTGAATAGTGATACCTTGACTTCTTCCTTTACAATTTGTATTACCTTGATCTCCTTTTGTTGTCTAATTGCCTTAGCTAGAAATTCAAGTACTGTATTGAATAGATTGGGTTAGAGTGGGCAGCCTTACCGTGTCCCTGATTTTAGTGGGATTGCTTCAAGTTTCTCTCCTTTTAATTTGATGTTGGTTATCTGCTTGCTGTATATTACTTTTATTATTTTCAGGTATGTGCCTTGAATTTCTGATCTCTCCAAGAGTTTTAGGGGGTTTTTGGTTTGTTTAAAAAATACATGAAGGAGTATTGGATTTTGTTGAAGGCTCTTTCAGCATCTAATGAGATAATCAGGTGATTGTTTTCTCTGAGTTTGTTTATATAGTGGATTATATTGATGGGTTTTCATATTATTATTATTGTTATTATTATTACTATATCTTTATTTTACAGTCTAGTTGTTATTCCCCTCTCATTCAACCTTCTGACTGTTCCTCATCCTATACTTCCTCTCCTATCTCTAAGAGGACTTCCCCACTCCCTAGGGCCTCAAGTCTCTTGAGAGTTAGGTGCCTCTTCTCGCACTGGGACCATACCAGGCAGTCATCTGCTGTATATGTGTCTGGGGTCTCAGACCAGCTGGTGTATTCTGCCTAGTTGGTGGCTCAGTGTCTGAGAGTTTCCAGGGGTCCAGGTAAATTGAGACTGCTGATCTTCCTATGGGGTCACACTCTTCCTTAGCTTATTCCAGCCTTTCCCTAATTCAACCAGAGGGGACCTAGTTTTCTGTCCATTGGCTGGGTGTAAGTATCCGAACCTGACTCTTTCAGCTGCTTGTTGGGCCTCTTGAAGGTCAGCCATGATAAGCTCCTGTCTGTAAGGACACCCACAACATCAGTAATAGTGTCAAGCCTTGGAGCCTCCCCTTGACATTGATCCCAATTTGGGACTCTCATTGGATCTCTTTTCTCTCAGGCTCTTCTCCATTTTCATCCCTGCATTTCTTTTAGACAAGAACAATTCTGAGTCAGAGTTTTGACTGTGGGTTGAAGAAAGTGAAACACTTCTCCATTGCTGGTGGGATTGCAAACTTATACAACTACTCTGGAAATCAATCTGGAGGTTCCTCAGAAAATTGGAAATAGATCTCCGTGAAGACCCACCTATACCACCCTTGGGTATATACCCAGAAGATGCCCCACCATGTAACAGGGGCATGTTCATAGCAGCCTTATTTGTGATAGCCAGAAGCTAGAAACAACTCAGATATCCCATAACACAAGAATGGACACAGAAAATGTGGTTCATTTACATAATGGAATATTACTCAGCTGTTAAGAACAAGTGCATCCTGAGTTTTGCAGGCAAATGGATTGAAGTAGAAAATATCATCTGGAGTGAAGTAACTCAGACCCAAAAGGACAGACATAGTTTGTACTCACTAATAAGTGGATAGTAGCCAAAATAGTATAGAATACTGAGGATACAATCCATAGAATTCAAGAAGGTCAACAAGCTGAAGGACCAGAGTGAGGATGCCTCAATCCCACTTGGGAGGAAGAAAAAGCAATCATGGGGTGGGGCAGAGGGAGGGAGAGATACCTGGGTGGGAGAGGGGACAGGGAGAGGAAAAGGGGAACATGATCAGGTATTGGGGGGAGGACAGGACTGAAGCCCTGAGGGCCAGCAGAAAGAATAAAACAGGCAACCTTGGGAAGTAGGAGGTTGGGGGGACATTCTAGAATGTGGGTTTTCATATTATTATTATTGTTATTATTGTTATTAATAATAAGAGACGTGGGAGGTGAGAGACTCTCAGGACTCAAAGGGAGGGATCTTAGAAGAAATGTCCTACAGTGAGGAGAAGGAAGTTCTTTTGTTTTCTTTTTTCTTTTCTTTTCTTTTTTAAGTCTTTGTATGGTTTAGGTGTCAGGTAACTGTGGCCTAATAGAATTAGATAGTGTTCTTTCTGTTTCTGTTTTATTGAATAGTTTGAGGAGTATTGGAGTTAGCTCTTCTTTGAAAGTCTGATATAATTCTACACTAAAACTATCTGGGAAATTTTTTGGTTGGGAGGCTTTTAATGACTGCATCTATTTCATTGCAGGTTATTGGACTGTTTAGGTAGTTTGGCCAATCCTGATTTAGCTATAAGTGTTATCTGTCTAGAAAGCAATCTACAGATTCAGTGAAATCCCCATCAAAATTCCAACACAATTTTTTACATGTCTTGAAAGAGAAATTTTCAACTTCATATGGAAAAACAAAAGATCCAGGAAAGTCAAAACAATCCTGAACCATAAAAGAACTTCTAGAGGTATCATCATCTCTGACCTCAAGTTTTATTATAGATGCATTGATAAAAACTGCATGGTATTGGTACAGAATCAGACAGGTTGACCAATGGAATAGAATTGAAGCTCCAGAAATAAACCCACACACCTTTGGCCACTTTATCTTTGGCAAAGAAGCTAAAGCCATGCAATGGAAAAAGAAAGCATCTTCAACAAATTGTTGGACAATACTCAAGTACAAGTGGACCTCAAGATAAACCTGGATATACTAAATTTAATACAAGAAAAAGTGGGGAATAGTTCTGAATGCATGGGTCCAAGACATAACTTCCTGAATAGAACACTAACAGCTCAGGTACTAAGAGCAACAATTGATAAATGGGGACTCGTGAAACTTCTGTAAAAGCAAAGAACACTGTCAATAGGACATAACAGCTGCCTAAAGATTGGGGAAAGGACCCCGCACTGGGCGGGAGCCTACCAGCTTCCCTTCCGCGACCTCTGTTCCGGTAGACTGCACTGAAGAGACAGGTACCCAGGCTCTCCCAATATAACAACACTTGGGAAACGGCCTGTTGGGGCTTCCGCCTGCGCCCAAGAACGGGACAGCACTGTGGTCATCTGGGTGCCAGATCTGCAGGCCATCGCCTCTGCAGGGTGACCAGCGCCACGGAGAGAGTGCAGAGTGCACTCCGCCATCTTTGCTCCAGTGGCCGGGAAGTTGGGACTGCCAGGCTCAGAGACAGACAGGCATAATATTGCTTGGGTCTCGGGCGGATTGTGTGTATGTGGCTCCCAAGAGCTGGACAGATCTGCAGTAACCAGCATGCTAGCTCTGCTGTGGGACTTCTGCCTGGCAGAGGGACGCCCACTCCCCCCCACTCTAGGAGAGATCACACACCCCTGCAGAGGGCAGGAGCCTACCAGCCTCCCTTTGGCGACCTCTGCTCCAGGAATCCATTATGCTGAGCCTTTGGATGTTCAAGGACTCCCCAATATAACATCACTTGGGGCAAGGCACATCAGGGCTCCAAAGTCACTTAGGAGCCGGGCAGGCCCCAGAAATCTGTGCCAGGGGAATCCTGGTAATCCGGGGGGGGGGCAGAAATAGCTTTGCAGGCTCACAGGAGGTCCAACCAACAGCCAGTGACAGCAGGACCAACTAACATCAGAGGTAACCAGATGGCAAAAGGCAAACATAGGAACGTTACTAACAGAAATCAAAGTAACGTGGGACCATCCGAACCCAACTCTCCAACAGCAGCAAGTCCTGGATACCCCACCACACCTGAAAGACAAGATCTGGATTTAAAATCACTTCTCATGATGCTATTAGAGGATCACAAGAAGGACACAAATAAATCTAATAAAGAATTACAGGAGACCATGAATCAACGGTTAGAAGCCCTTACAAAGGAAACACAAAAATTGCTTAGAGAAATGCAGGAGAACATGGATCAAAAGATGGAGGCGCACAAGGAGACAACACAAAAATCGCTTAACGAGATGAATCAACGGTAGATGCACTCAAAGGATAATAACCTTCTTGAATCAAACCCAAAAGTAGATAACCACTCAAACATAAAGATAGCGTCAAGAACGGCAGATGCCAATAATCACTATGCCTTAATCTCTCTTAATATCAATGGTCTCAATTCCCCAATTAAAAGACATAGACTAGCAGACTGGATACGGTAAACAGGACCCAGCATTTTGCTGCATGCAGGAAACGCACCTCAGTGTCAAAGACAAACACTACCTCAGAGTAAAAGGCTGGAAAACAATTTTACAAGCAAATGGCCCCAAGAAACGAGGTGGAGTAGCCATCCTAATATCAGATAAAATTGATTTTCAACCTAAAGTCATCAAAAAAGACACAGAAGGACACTACATACTGATCAAGGGAAAAATCCACCATCAAGAACTCTCAATTCTGAATATCTATGCTCCAAATGCAAGGGCACCCTCATTCGTAAAAGAAACTTTACTAAAACTCAAAGCACACATCGCACCACACACAATAATAGTGGGTGACTTCAACACCCCGCTCTCTGAAATGGATCGTTCAGGAAAGCAGAAACTAAACAGGGACACAGTGAATCTAATTGAAGCCTTGGACCAAATGGAACTAACAGATATATATAGAACATTTCATCCTAGAGCTAAAGAATACACCTTCTTCTCAGCACCTCATGGTACCTTCTCCAAAATTGACCAGATAATTGGTCACAAATCAGACCTCAACAGATATAAGATAGAAATAATCCCATGCCTCCTATCAGATCACTATGGAATAAGGGTGGTCTTCAACGGCAACAAAAACAAAAGAAAAACCACGTACACATGGAGGCTGAGCAATGCTCTACTCAATGATAACTTGGTCAAGGTGGAAATAAAGAAAGAAATCAAAGACTTTTTGAAAGTTAATGAAAATGAAGGCACAACATACCCTAATTTATGGGACACAATGAAAGAGTACTAAGAGGAAAATTCATAGCCCTGAGTGCCACCAAAAAGAAACGGGAGACAGCATACACTAACAGCTTAATGGCACACCTGAAAGCCCTGGAACAAAAAGAAGCAAATACACCAAAGAGGAGTAGAAGGCAGGAAATCATCAAACACAGGGCTGAAATCAATCAAGTAGAAACAAATAAAACCATACAAAGAATCAACAAAACGAGGAGTTTGTTCTTTGAGAAAATCAACAAGATAGATAAGCCCTTAGCCAGACTAACCAGAGGGCACAGAGATAGTATCCAAATTAATAAAATCAGAAACGAAAAGGGAGAGATAACAACAGAAACTGAGGAAATTCAAAAAATCATCAGATCCTACTACAAAAACCTGTATTCAACACAACTAGAAAATCTTGAGGAAATGGACAATTTCCTTGACAGATACCAAGTACCAAAATTAAATCAGGATCAAATAGACCATCTAAACCGTCCTATAACCCCTGAAGAAATAGAAGTTGTCATTGGAAGTCTTCCAACCAATAAAAGCACAGGTCCAGATGGTTTTAGTGCAGAATTCTATCAGACCTTCAAAGAAGACCTAACACCAATACTCTTCAAACTGTTCCACAAAATAGAAACAGAAGGAACACTACCCAACTCGTTCTATGAAGCCACAATTACACTAATACCAAAAGCACACAAAGATCCGACAAAGAAAGAGAATCTCAGGCCAATCTCTCTTATGAATATCGATGCAAAAATACTCAATAAAATTCTTGCCAACCGAATCCAAGAACACATCAAAACGATCATTCACCACGATCAAGTAGGCTTCATCCCAGGGATGCAGGGATGGTTCAATATAAGGAAATCCATCAATGTAATCCACTATATAAACAATCTCAAAGAAAAAAAACACATGGACATCTCATTAGATGCTGAGAAAGCATTTGACAAAATTCAGCATCCTTTCATGCTAAAGGTCTTGGAAAGATCAGGAATTCAAGGCCCGTATCTGAACATAGTAAAAGCAATTTACAGAAAACCGGTAGCCAGCATCAATCTAAATGGAGAGAAACTTGAAGCAATCCCACTAAAATCAGGGACTAGACAAGGCTGCCCTCTCTCTCCATATCTTTTCAATATAGTACTTGAAGTTCTAGCTAGAGCAATTAGACAACAAAAGGAGGTCAAAGGGATACAAATTGGAAAGGAAGAAGTCAAACTATCACTATTTCCAGACGATATGATCATATACTTAAGCGACCCAAAGAACTCCACCAGAGAAGTCCTACAGCTGATAAACGACTTCAGCAAAGTGGCCGGATATAAAATCAACTCAAGCAAGTTAGTAGCCTTCCTATACTCAAAGGATAAGCAGGCTGAGAAAGAAGTAAGAGAAATGATACCCTTCACGATAGCCACAAACCATATTAAGTATCTTGGCGTGACTCTAACCAAACAAGTGAAAGATCTGTATGACAAGAACTTCAAGTCTCTGAAGAAAGAAATTGAAGAAGACCTCAGAAGATGGAAAAATCTGCCATGCTCATGGATTGGCAGGATTAATATAGTAAAAATGAACATCTTACCAAAAGTAATATACAGATTCAATGCAATCCCCATCAAAATCCCAACTCAATTCTTCATAGAGTTAGAAAGAGCAATTCAAAAATTCATCTGGAATAACAGAAAACCCAGAATAGCTAAAACTATTCTCAAGAGTAAAAGAACCTCTGGGGGAGTCAGTATCCCGGACCTCAAGCTGTACTACAGAGCAATAGTGTTAAAAACCGCATAGTATTGGTACAGTGACAGGCATGTAGATCAATGGAACAGAATTGAAGACCCAGAAATGAATCCACACTCCTATGGTCACTTGGTCATCGACAAAGGAGCTAAAACCATCCAGTGGAAAAAAGATAGCCTTTTCAACAAATGGTGCTGGCTCAACTGGAGGTCAACATGCAGAAGAATGCAAATTGACCCATTCTTATCTCCTTGCACTAAGCTCAATTCCAAGTGGATCAAGGATCTCCACATAAAACTAGACACACTGAAACTAATAGAAGGGAAACTAGGGAAGAACCTTGAACATATGGGCACAGGGGAGAATTTCCTGAACAGAACTCCAATAGCTTATGCTCTAAGATCAAGAATAGACAATGGGACCTCATTAAATTACAAAGTTTTTGCAAGTCAAAAGACACTGTCAAAAAGACAAAGTGGCAACCAACTAACTGGGAAATGATGTTTACCAACCTTTCATCCGACAGAGGGCTAATATCCAATATACACAAAGAACTCAAGAAGTTAAACTCCAGAGAGGCAAGTAACCCTATTAAAAAATGGGGTACAGAGCTAAACAAAGAGTTCTCACCTGAAGAATATCTAATGGCTGAGAAGCACCTAAAGAGATGTTCATCATCCTTAGTCATTAGGGAAATGCAAATCAGAACAACCCTGAGATTCCATCTCACACCAGTTAGGATGGCTAAGATCAAAAACACAGGAGACAGCAGTTGTTGGCGAGGATGTGGAGAAAGAGGAACACTCCTCCACTGCTCGTGGAATTGCAAGCTAGTACAACCACTCTGGAAAGCAGTCTGGCGGTTCCTTAGAAAACTGGGCATGGCACTCCCAGAGGATCCGGCTATACCACTCCTGGGCATATACCCAGAGGCTTTACCTGCATGCAATAAGGGCACATGCTCCACTATGTTCATAGCAGCCTCATTTATAATAGCCAGAAGCTGGAAAGAACCCAGATGTCCCTCAACGGAGGAATGGATTCAGAAGATGTGGTATATCTACACAATGGAATACTACTCTGCAATTAAAAACAATGAATTCACGAAATTCCTAGGCAAATTGTCAGAACTGGAAAATATCCTTAGTGAGGTAACCCAATCACAAAAGAACACACATTTTATGCAGTCACTGATAAGGGGATATTAACCCAGAATCTCGGAATACCCTAGACACAATTCGCATATCAATATATTTCTATGAAGATGGAAGGAGAGACCCCTGGTCCTGGAAAGACTGGATGTAGGGGAAAGCCAGGACAGAGAAATGAGAGGGGGTTGAATGGAGAAAAGAGGGAGAGAAGGGGGCTTATGGGACTTTCGGGGAGGGAGGAAACGGGAAAGGGGAAATGATTTGGAATGTAAATTAAAAAAAAAAGAAAAAGAAAAATACATCTCTAACAATGTACATAATGCATACCAGACAGTGACATGGATTTGATAGACTTCCATACATAATAATGATGAAGACATAAATTAAGCCTTTGATTTTTTAAAAAAAAAAAAGATTGGGGAAAGATTTTCACTAATCCTACATCCAACAGAGGGCTAACATCCAAAATATATAAAGAACTCTAGAAGCTAGACTCCAACAAATCAAATAACTCAATTAAAAATGGGGTACAGAGCTAAACAGAGAATTCATAAGAGAGGATTCTCAAATGACTGAGAAATGCCTGAAGAAATGTTCAACATCCTTAGTCATCAGTGAAATGCAAATCAAAATGATTGTGAGATTCCATCTTACACCAGTCAGAATGGCTAAGATCAACAACTCAAGTGACAGCATATGCTGGTAAGGATATAGAGAACAAGGAACACTCCTCCATTGTTGGAGGGACTCCAAACTTGTACAATGAGTCTGAAATTCAGTGTGGCAAAGGGGAGGGGGATTGGGGGGAGTAACTCTGTGTGGAGGACTGACAGGCATTTGGGATGTAAATAAATAAATAAATAAATCTAGAAAAACCCCCTGGTAGCCATGATATATATTCAAAACACCTGTATAGTTAAAAATAAAAACAAAAACTAAACTAAACTAAACAAACAGAAAACAGAGCTCTGACTAAACACAAGATAAAGAACCTCCAGAGATTCCCCTGAGTTCCTTTTGTGTTGTTGGTCCCCTATTTGAATTGCTTTTGCATAACCTTTCCATTGTTGCATAACCTTTCCTTTTTATAAGTTGGAAGCTTAACTGAACAGGTTCTTTCCCTGAGAGTATCTTCCCCTGTATTCCTTTTCTACTCTCTCTTCTCCTTATCTCTTTCAACACAAACCTTGGTTCCAATATTAAACTTTCTGGTGTTCATTTTATTTTCCAACTGCATTTTCTACCCCTCTCTGCCCTACTTGCCCTTTTTCACTGAAGATCCGCATAAGAGTGATCACTAATAGCTATGCTACACAGTCGATGTTAGGCTGTCTCCAAATCTCCTCTGACAAGAAAATTAGTCCATTATTTTTCAATTTTGCCTCAGGCAAATTTTTAGGACAAGGGTAGAAATCAACTATATTCTCTGCTAAAGTATCACATGACTGTTCTCTAGCTCATTTGGCAGTGTTATTCATGTTGAAACTTTATGAGCTAGACCTCCATGGTCCCCTTGGTTTTAGCACCACTGTATTTAAAGCTTTTAAGAGAAAGGCTCAATAATATCCACTTAAGCTTTGGCTGTTTTGTTTTGTCAAAGATAAAGTGTCCATAGGTGTGTGTGTGTGTGTGTGTGTGTGTGTGTGTGTGTGCATGTGTGTGTATTTCTGGATCTTTGATTCTGTTCCATTGATTTAACCTGTCTGCTTATGCGCCAATACCATATGGTTTTTATTACTATTGCCCTATAGGACAGCTTGAAATAAGAGATGGCAATACCTACAGAAATTCTTCTATTGTATGGGATTGTTTTACCTATCCTGGGTTTGCTATTTTTTCCATATAAACTTGAAGCTTGCTCTTTCAAAGTCTGCAAAGAATTATGTAGGAATTTTGATGGGAATTGCATTCAATCTGTAGATTGCTTTTGGTAAGATGGCCATTTTTACTATGTCAATTCTACTAATCCATGAGCATGGGAGATCTTTCCCTCTTTTGATATCTTCTTCAATTTCTTTCTTCAGAGATTTGAAGATCTTGTCATACAGGTCTTTTACTTGCTTGGATAGAGTTATACCAAGATATTTTATATTATTTGTGGCTATTGTGAAGGGTGTTGTTTCCCTACAATGTAAAAAAGCCTCTTCAACAAAGGGTACTGGTTAATCTAGATTCTTGCATGTAAAAGAATGTAAACAGATTCATACTTATCATCATACACAAAACTCAAGTTCAAGTGCATCAAGCACCTCAAAATAAACCTGGCTACACTAAATCTACTACAAGAGAAAGTGGGAAATAACCTTGAATGCATGGATACTGCAGACAACTTCCTGAGTAGAACATTGACAGCTCAGGCACTAAGATCAACAATTGATAAATGGGACCTCTTGAAAGAGAAAAAGCTTCTGTAAGCTTCTGTAAGGCAAAAGACACCATCAATAAGGCAAAACAGCAGCCTAAAGAATGGGAAAATAACTTCAGTAACCCTATATCCAACTTATAAAAAATTCAAGAAGTTAGGCACTACCAATCCAAATAACCGCTTAAAAAGGAGGTACAGAGTTAGACAGAGAGTTCTCAACAGAGGAATCTTGAATGGTTGAGAAACAAAGAAATGTTCAAAGTTCTTAGTCATTATGAAAATGCAAATCAAAATAACTCTGCGATTCAACCTTATACCAGTCAGAATGGCTAAGATCAAAAATTCAAGTGACAGCACATACAGGAGAGGATATAGAGAAAGAGGAATAATTCTCAGTTACTGTTAGGATTGCAAACTTGTACAACCAATTTGTAAAGCAATTTGGTAGCTTTTCAGAAATTTGGGAATAGTTCTACCTCAAGACCCAGCTATTCTGCTCCTGGGCATATTCCCACAAGATGCTCCACTATCCCACAAGGATAATTGCTCAACTATGTTTATAGTTGCTTTATTTGTAATAGCCAGAAATGGGAACAAAACCTAGATGTCCCTCAACCAAAGAATGGATAAAGAAAATGTGATTCCATTTACACATGGAATACTATTCACAGCTATTAAAACAAGGACATCATGAAAATTTCAGGCAAATGAATGGGACTAGAAAATATCATAGTGAGTGAGGTAACCCAGATCCAAAAAGACATGTATGGTATGTACTTACTTATAAGTGGATATTAGTCATAACTTACAATATAACCATGTTACAATCCATAGACCCAAAGAAGCTAAGTCACCATGAGGATTCAAGGGAGGATGCTTGAATCTTGCTCAGAAAGAGAGTTAAAATAGACATTGGAAGTGGACAGAGGGAGGGAACTGAGTAGGAGAGGGCATGGGGAAAGTAACAGGGGTGGGGATTAGGTATGGGGAGGTGGGGAGAGTGCTGGTAGAGGGAATGGAAATTGATAGGGGGCATCTCTGGGATGAGCCTGGGACTGGGGGCTGTGTGCAATCAGGATGTACTATGAATAAATCATTTTTTAAAAGACTCCTTTAAACCATTTAACCACATTCCTGGGCTAAAGTCCCCAAATCTTCTACAGTCTTTAAAAACAGAATAAAACCAAACCAAACCAAACCAAAACACAACAACAACAACAACAAAAGCAAACCAGTGTGGTCAGACCTATCATATCAAGAGTTCATTTCCTGGTTCCAATTTCTGTCTTAGTTATGTTTTTATTGCTGTGATAAATCATCTTGACCAAGGTATTATAAAATGAAAATCTTTATTGTGGGCTTGCAGTTATAGAGAGTAAGATCATTATGTAAGGGAACATGGCAACAGACAGGCAGGCATACCTCTGTAATAGCAGCTGAAAGGCTCACATCTTGAGACAAAGCCTACAGGGCAGAGAAAGAAAGCTAGTTGGGCTTTTGAACCCTCAAAGCTTACCCTCCAGTGACTTGGCTCCTTCACCAAGACCACATCCTCTAATAGTTTCCAAGCATTTCCAACTGGGAACCAAGTATCCAAATACATGAGTCAATTTGGACTATTCTCATTCAAATAACCACAATGTGCTTAGGTTTCACCACTGGGATTGGATACCTTATCAGGTTGTTGGCATGCCTACAGCTATTATCATGTAGGTCTTGTTTAGGCAGCTATACTGTTGATATTTCAAGGATGAAGATGTCTGGCAGAGACTATTTCACAGCCGATATCCTGGCCCTTTGGCTCTTCTAAGCTTTCCACTACTACTTCCACAATTTCCCTGAATCTAAGGCATAGGGGTCATGTTATGGATGTGTCACTTAGAGCTGGTCCCATACTCACTCACTCTCTGCATTTGGACCACTTGCAGATCTCTATACTACTGTCCATCTGTTGCAAAAAAGAAGCTTCTTTAATGAGGAGTGACAGCCATGCTTACCTGTGGGTATTAGGATAAGAATTTAAAAAATGGACTTAGAAATTATACTGGTTAAGGGAAATGACAATAATAGTTTATCTTCATGTTTTAAGCCATTTTTGGCATGTAACTTAGGTAGTTTGACTGTCATATATCTAGCATGAGATATGGGGAACACAAGCACATGTAATTTTATGAAATTCTACTACTATTTATTGGATCAAGTGGGGGAATACAGGATTTGAGAGGCAGATATACTAAGTAGGAGGTAAGAGATTGCTTGGGAGTGTTACGGGGACACGTGCTGCAGGAGCAGATAGCAAAGCACGTTAAGAAAGGAGCTGAAGCTGGCAGCAGTTCACTTTGCTGGCTGATTCCAAGGGCGTGTTCGGTGCTTGAAAGTTCTGATATGAAGCAAGGATGGAAGTTGGTTCTCTGACACATCACTCTATGGAAGTTTCGCTACCCCAGGGCAAGGTAATGAAGAGTGATGAAACACTCCTCACTAGAGAGGAGTGCTCAGAGAGCATCTAGTTATGAGGTGTCAGGAGCAGACAAGACAGCTCTGAAGGTGTTCTGGATATCAGGATCCACAAGAATAGGTGATTCATCATCGAGTCTAAGGATCCATTGGGAAGAAATAAGTGCACTGAAGGGTATTTGAGGAGTACTGATCTGTTTCTAAAACCTGTATTGAATGCTCATAGTGTATCAGGTACTAACAATGTGAATGAGAGGGGCACAATGAGTGGGAGGCAAAGAAGAAACAAAACATAATTTTCCAGAGAGGAGGAGAGGAGAGGAGAGAGGGAGTAGGGAGGGAGGGGAAGAAAGAGAGACAGAGATGGGGACAGAGACAGATAGACAGAGACAGAGAGAGGGAAACAGAGAGAGACAGAGACAGAGAGAAGGAGAGACAGAGACAGGGGGTGGGAGAGAGAGACAGAGAGACAAACAGAGACAGAGAGACAGACAGAGACACAGAGAGAGAGTGAGAAAGAGAGTTTCAGAAATTTCAGGGTAGTTCCCTGAAGTCTTCTATTTATTCTGCTTATTTTGCTTTGCCTGGTTGCAAGCTTCCAAATCTGTACTTTCTTAATTACATGTCTTCCAGACAGTTTTACTGTCTCTTCTAATTCCTCCCCCTCTCCTCTTTCTGTTTATATACTTTGAGACAGAGCCTTGTTATAATCTTAGGAAGGTCTTGAATCTGGCCTTAGCCTCCTGAGTGCTGGTGCTATAGGTGACCTTTTAACTTCTTACAGTATTGTACTGAGACATCCAGGATTCTTAAAAACAAATATTCTGTTCTTCTGAAATCAAATGCATGAATAAATCTTCAGGTTGTATAGTCTACAGATATAAATACTATATCTAAATTTTGTAATTAAGAGGATGATTTCCCTATCCTCTTATAATTTCCAATGATATATTTTCCTTTTAAAAGCTCGTAAACTTTAATGCAAGGCAGAAAACATTCATTTTTTTTAGAGTCTGTCTTAGTTAAGGTTTCTTTTTTTTTTAAAGATTTATTTATTTATTGTATGTAAGTACACTGTTGCTGTCTTCAGACACCCCAGAAGAGGGCATCAGATCTTATTAAAGATGGTTGTGAGCAACCATGTGGTTGCTGGGATTTGAACTCAGGACCTTTGGAAGAGCAGTCAGTGCTCTTAACCGCTGAGCCATCTCTCCAGCCCTTAGTTAAGGTTTCTATTGCTGTGAGAAAACACCATGATCAAGTTGTGTAGGAAAGGGTTTATTTGTCATATGTGTTCATATTGCTGTTCATCATGGAAAGCAGTGAGTAGAGGAGCTTAAACTGGGTAGGAACCTGGAGGCAGAAGCTGGTATAGAGGCCATGGAGGATGCTACATACTGGCTTGTTTCCCATGGCTCGTTCAATCTGCATTATTATAGAACCCAGGACCACCAGCCCTGGGACAGAACAACCAACACTGGGCTGGGTCTTCTTCTATCAATTACTAATTAAGGAAATGTCTTATAGATGGATCTTATGGAGCCATTTTCTCAGTTATGGTTCCCTCCTTTCAGATAACTCTAGCTTATGTTCAGTTACCATGAGACTAACCAGCACAGACTCTACATACATGTGGCAATCACTGATAACATAAAATAGTTTCTCTGTCCCATCATGATTAACTTTTGCCTTTTTTTTTCTTAAGTATTAATCGTTTTAGCTGGGCAGTGGTGTTGCATGCCTTTAATCCCAGCACTCAGGAGGTGGAGACAGGTGGATCTCTGTGAGTCCAAGTCCAGCCTAGTTTGTAAAGTTTGTTCTAGGACAGCGAGGGCTACACAAAGAAACCCAATCTCGAAAAAGCAAAGCAAAGCAAAGCAAAACAAAAACCAACCAAACAACCAAACAAAACCTATTAGCAGTTTTTAGGGAACATTTCTGCTGAGTAATATGAACAGGGTGATAAGTAGAAAGGACAAAGTTGAGCATCGCTGAAGCTGACTGGTGAAATACTGTTGATTAGGTGAGGAATTCACTGCAGTGTGCAGTGTGTATTAAGCATTCAGTTCAGTTTCTCATGGCAGTTAGACATTTTTGTAAGTCATGGACTTTAGGGTTGATCACAAAGTTATATATAATGTTAAAGTTAGATGTCCTGTGCATTCAGTACTGGTATTTCAGCAGTGTATCCTGATCGAGTTTTACTTCTGATGCTTATTTCATAAAAGCACTGTGGTCAGAAAAATGCTATTTCAAAATCTGTTAGTATGTTTCTAGGACTTAGTATTAATGATCTGGAAGAGAGTTTGTTTTATTTTTATTTTTATTCCACATGCTATCATAGATTTAGAAGATGCTGTATGGATCATCCAGAGTGGGATTGCGTTTTCAAGATGTTTTCATTTTATGAACACCATATATTTGTACATGTGCATACTTATTTTTGCAAAGAGACACATGTAGCTGATGATGTTCAACAAACCCACGCTTGAGCGATGACTTCCTTTAGGCAGAGAAACGATGTTAGAATGTGGATCTAAAGAGGAAAGGACCAGAGATTAATCTGAAAACAAAGTCTTACCTCCCATTTTGTGCTACTTGGCAAGATGGTCATGTTAGAGATAAGCACATTGCATTTCCTCCTTCGGAAAAAATGCAATGTGCTTGCAGTTTATGGGCTTGGGCAACTACAAGGAAAAGTGGAGTTTGGAAAGACAGCAAATTGCTATGGGACTGAGTAGCATTACAGACGTATACCACTGAAAAATGGCTGGTGATTTTATGAAATTACATACAGCAAGATTTTCCTCTCTACATATCTCACTGCACATGAATGGGATTTTGCTGAGCACAGCTGTGTCCAGAAATCTTGGTCTTTCTGAATACCAAGACCGAGGGTGGAAAAATCATTTTACTTTCCTAGAGTTTGCTTTATTGATGCTCCACATTTTCTAAAATATATTTAAGGCAATTTATATAAATATCTAGCATATGAATGATGAGTAACATAATTGAGGAATTTAGACAAAATAGAATGTGATATTTTAAAGTAAAGAGAAATCTTGAAATTATTACAAAAATGTTTGATGTCCTGATCATTATCTGAGTGCTGGGATTAAAGGCTCATTATTGAAACTTTTCTGATTCTGACTGAAAAGTTGAGTTAGTTCAGTTTCCCTAGAATAAAAGACAAGTCAGTTGCCCAGAAAATATCTGACTCTCTATAAGTTAGCCTATTTGTCTCTAGAAATAGTTCCTGTATAGTATAGAGAATATTTGATCTTATAAAGTTTCTTCCTTTGTGTGCCTGGGGTATCAAGACAAGGCTAAGGACAATGTAATCAAAATTTTTTCAGAAGGAAAATATCCCTCCAAGAATAACATTTTTGCACTATTACTGACCTATGTGAATATGCATTCAGATTATTAGCGACTAAATTTTATATTATCTAGGGATAGGACATGATTATGTCTATATGCATGTATATACACATATGTAGGTATTTAAGAATTTGAAATATGTAATTCAAATAAGTTTGTTGACTAAATTAGAGATTCTCATACTTCAAGTTATATAAGACATAAGTGGATTAAGAAATCAAATTAAAAACAAAATTATAAGAAGAATTGTTGGTTATTTTTACAATATTACAATGAGAAGAGAGTCTTTGAACTTGAATTTATATACCATAAAAGAAAATTATTTTTCTTTCTATAGAAATGTTTGTTTTTATGGAAAATAAAGAGGAAAAAGTACAAGTTTTGGTAAAATATAAACCATTTTGAACACCTGAAAGTTAATGTAAATGAAGTAAACAGATAAAAGATTATGTTTTTTAAAATGTACTTTAAATGGCAATATGTAAAAATGTAATTATCTATGACTTTAAAGAATGCTGGTGTAGTATAGTGGAAAAAAACAATAGAATAGGAAAGTTGGTAAGTAACCTTGTGTTGCTTTGAGTTCAAGGCTTTTAATAAACCTTAATTGATTTTGATGAATCCTGGGAAAGATATGCAAAAGCATGCCTTGCCTTTCTGGAAAATTTCTAATAAATATAATTATACCATACATGCATATCTATATCTATATCATTGTATACAACTATATCTATTTAGCAAACTTATAGTTGAAGTTACACATTACTCATGTACCTAAATGTCAATGGCTTGGTCCCCAGTCTGGGCACTTCTGGAGGGTGAGGAAAACGTTTTTTTTCAAGAGACAGAGTTTTTCTGTATAGCCCTGGATGTCCTGGAACTCACTCAGTAGACCAGGCTGGCCTCGAACTCAGAAATCTGCCTGCCTCTGCCTCCCAAGTGCTGGAATTGAAGGCATGTGCCACCACTGCCCAGCAGAGGAAAACTTTTAAGACACAGAGACTAGTGAGAATCTTTAGGACATTATGGAAGTGCCTTTGGCAGTATCTGTCTGATATTAATTCCCTTTTGTGGTGAGGGTTAGTTCTTTCTGACCACCAGGAGTGAATGTGCATTTTTCTCCACATATTTTTATCCTTGTGGATAATGCCATCTAAAGTCCAAAGCGATAAGGCCAAACAGCTGTTAAAAAAGGAAAACAATAAATAAATAAGTAAACAGATCCTTCTTCTTGACAATCTTATTATCATAGATATTTTATTACAGGCAGGAGTCTGATTAATGTGATATGAGAAGATTGAGAGTATTTTAGGAAAAGGAGATCTCAATCCAGTGTCAAAGGTCTACTACATTTCCCATAGAACTCATCTTCTGTGAGAAAATACCTTAAAGGAACTGTCTATAATTGCTTATTTCACGTTATACTTTTCCCCTTGTTTATGAACCCTTCTTCTTTACATTTATTTCATAAAACATTATCATTCTACACCCAGCAGTGGAGACATGGTGTTGGAGATATGGCAACCATGAAACTAGTGTCCTTGTTGGCTTTCTATTGCCATGATTAAAAGCATGTCCAAAAGCAACTTGAAGGGGAAAGGGTGGGGTTTTATGTCATTTTAAAGGAGGTTATATAGTCCTTCTTCGATAGGAATCAGGGAAGTAGCTCAAGCCAGGAATCTGGAGGCTGAAGTCACAGAAGAATGCTGTCACTAGCTTGGTCCTCATGGCATGCTCAGCTTGCTTGTCTATATAGTCTAGGGCCTTCTACAAAGCAGTGTGGTGGCCTCTCCCATAATGGACTGGGCTCTGCTACATCAATCATTATCAGCTCTTTCCACATCAATCTTTAACCAAGGCCTTCCCATATCAATCATTTATCAAGAAAATGCCCTACAGATTGCCTACAGGCCAAACTGATACATGATTTTTCTCACCTAAAATTTTCTCTTCCCAGATGGCTCTAGCTTGCGTCACAATAACTCACATGGAATTCTGATAGTGAAGTAATGAAATTTAAATGTAAAACAAGTTCAATGAATGATTTCTATATAGGGATTATATTGCTATAGATTCTTTCGCAGGCAAGGAAAAGAGACAGTAAATGACCATGGAAGCTAATGTTGTGAGACGAGATTTTTAGTAGAGCCAGAGGTGACCTCTCTGAGAAAATGACCCCTGAGCAGAGTTATGATGGAGTTTAGAACAGGTTTCCAGGGAATAATGTAGGTGAGAGCTTTGTAGGTATAAGAAAGAGCAAGGAGGAAAAGAAAAAGCCCAGAGTTGGAGGCATGCCCACAATGTTCTAGGAAAAATGAGGAACACTGTAGAATTGAGGAAGAACAAAAAGTAGGAAATAATGTTGAAAATTCTCCCCAAGTTCATTCCTTCTCTGTAATCCCCAGTGCTGCAGACAGAAGGAATCTTCAAGCTCCTCCAGGGGAGTCGTCGAGGTCACCCTTGGGTCTTTTCCTCACCATCACACTCAGCTGGAATCTTACCATTTCCATCCGTCCATGACAGATGCTATAGCTCAATACTGACCTTCTGCAGAGGCTTCTCAAATCTTCTATCTGATGTCCCCCATCCTCTATTTCACAAAAACAACCTCAGATTTTAAATATCATAAACTATTTTTCAAAACACCCCTCACTTGGAATAACATCGAGGGTTCTCATCTTGACTTTCAACACGTCAGCTTCGTCGTTCATCATTCTCCGACTTCATGCTGAGACTTATATAACGCACCTCTGGATTTTACTGTTAGCTCTGTCACAAGGTTCAACCCAGAAACTTCTGCACTTACAAATCACACAGGCAATTGAAGTTTTATTTGATGCATCCTGTTAGAGAATAAAAGAGGAGTGTTTTCTGCTGCAAATGAAATTAACATTCTAAAATGGGATGAATTTTATAAAGTCAAAATTAACAGTATGGTATATTCCTTTACTATATTAAGAGCCTTTCAGCTATCCCTCTCTCCACTGCATACATGGGTTTGGTCTGCTTGTTTAAATACTTCAGTGCCATAGCTAGTGTGGGGAGTTTGCATAACCTAAAGTAGAAAAGAATAGGAAACACACTTAACGCAAAACAGTCTCGTTTCTTCCCCCCACAAGGCAAATGATCTCAGCTGCAGCAGCCTTAAACATTTATAGCTAACTAAATTTTTTATGAGATGGTACTAAGAAGATTTGATTCATTTCTTGAGAATGATAGTCTGGACACACAGAGTCTCTTAGAAAGCAGAGCCTATGTCTTTCTGGAATTTTCATCAGAAGATTGAAGAAAACTTAGTGCCTGTCTTCTCCAAACCCCAACTCTCCCATTCACAGTGATTTTCTGCCCTTTTCTCTCTTGTAACTGTTTTTCTAAAGAACAAAATAACTATAAGCAAAAAAGTGCCAACAGAAAAAGAAACACACTGTCATGCACCTGACAGTATGAGCATCCAAAGAGGAGTTCTTTTTCACAGAGAGTAATGCCCAGGGGATCTAATGTTCCCCCAAATGTCGCTGCTCCATTTTCTTGCCCATCCAGACTCACATGAAATTCTAAAATGCTTTTCTTGTATAAGCTCCACCACAGTGTTTTAGCACAGAGAGTCATAGGAACACATTATTAATATTTATGAACCTGGAGAAGTCAGTAAAGCCCGGCTTTCACAAAGGCCACTCTGCTAGACTCCCACCATGAGAACAGTAATAAAATTAGCTCAGACCAGCTTCGTGAAATAACCTGAAAGGAAATATGCTTAGCTCATGAGGGGCAGGGTGTGCCTGAAATATAAATAATAAAGAAATGTCAGGCCCGAAGAATAAATTACTCAGAATTAGAAGTATCATTGCTTTTATGGATGCCTACATGAGACAGTGTCCTGTGAATAGATCAGGCGTAAGGAAAGGCCTGAGGAGACAAGTGATTGGCTTGTACCAAAAAGAACACAGTAAACATCAAGCTTATTTGGCTTTGGCTTTGTATATATTGTGTATAAAAAGATATACAAAGATAGATTCTTGGTAACAGTGTCTGAGAAACTAAATAATGTATTATGTAATGTATCTTACACTCATATACACACATGTGAACTATTCACAGAGTTATGGGATATGTACCAGTCTTACATGATAATGCCTTAGATGTGATCTTATCAGAAATACAGATAAGCAGATATGATAACATGTTAGAGTAGATGTTTATTTAGTATGACTTCCATATTTATAAAAACAGGTACCTAGACAAAGAGACAGCTTTACAAGGAAGATGCTGTATGATAACAGAGGCAGAGATTGGAGTATACAACTATGAGTCTGGAAACACCAGGAATTGATTGACATCTGTGACCAAGAAGAACGGGAAGACAGGAGGAAAAATTTTGCTGTAACCTGGGGGGACTGTGATCCTGTTAACACCTTGATTTTAAACTTTAAATTCTAGTTACCAGAACTGAAGATAAGTTACTGTTTAAGTACTGAGTTTGTGTAAGTTTGTTATAGCAGGCTAGTAGTATGTGAAAATCTCTCTCTCTCTCTCTCTCTCTCTCTCTCACACACACACACACACACACACACACACACACAAATACACATAGAATTAGTAGGTTAGTATTAGGCCTTGGTCAATATACAACAAGTATAAGTTAAAATATGCAATGAGATAAAATATAACATCTACAAATACCTTGTCTTTCAATAAACACAGCATGACACCATATATACTATATATTAAATACCGGGGCACTTTCAGCTACTTAAAAACCCATACTGCCTTGAAGTTGAATCCAAGCCTCCAGTTTGAAAAGTGATTTAAAGCACTAGAGTCTAGAGACTGTACTTTACTAAGCACCTCAGTCATGCTCCAAAGAGGCCATTGGTAAGGCCATCAGTTTCTTATATAAACCCTTGCATTTCTCCATGACTACCCTAAGGACTTTGGCAGTAGGACTGACTTTTGTACAGGGTTTTACTGCAGCCTTCCTGTCGTTTACTCTATAGGACTGCTATTTTCTAAGGCTATTCATGACCTCTGTTTGCATATAGCTGTGCTTTCTGAACCATGTTTCATGGAATGCCAGTCCAGTAGGATGTTAGCATATATTGCCAAACAATCTTTTTAAGATCTGAAGCATGAGGACATTTTGGCTTTAAAAGCTAAAGTTCTTTACTAAATGAATTAGTCTCTAAAGGCTTGTCTGAATATCAATATTCCAAAATGAAAGGTCCTGCACATATGTGTGTGTGTGTGTGTGTGTGTGTGTGTAGTTTGACTTTCCGTTGCTGTGAAGAAACAATATGACAATGGCAACACTTATAAAGGAAAATATTTAATTGGGGTTGGTTTACAATTTCAGAGGTTTACTCTATTATCATTATGACAGAAAACATGGCATCATGCTGGCAGACATGGCCCTGGGAGAGCCAAGCATTCTACATCTTGATCTTCGGGCAGTAGATCCCACTGGAGGAGGCTGTGCAACTAGGTGTGGTTTGAGCATGTATAAGACCTCAAAGTCTGCTTCTGCAGTGCCATACTTTCTCCAGCAAGGTCTCATCTCCTAATAGTGCTATTCCCTATGGACCTATGGTTGCCAATTACATTAAAACTACCACAGTATGTATCATCTTTCTATATCTATCATCTGTCTGTCTGTCTATCTATCTACCTACCTACCTATCTACTTAGACATAAATATCTGGCATATAACTCTATCTGTATAGATATATAGATACAGATGTAGATATATTTTCCTCCCACCCAGATTATTCATAATTTTGTTTGTCTGTGTATATGCATGCATGTGTGTGTCTGTGTTTTCCTGCTGTATGATACAAGGCACACGCTCTACTATTCAGCTACATCCCAGCCTGAACCATGTTATTCTAAAAAGTGGTTTAGCTCCAAAATTCTTAACGGGATTCTGTTGGGAGATTTAACCAAGATAAAGATATATTTTTATAATACATTGAAGATAATTTCACCCAAGAGAGACATGCTCAGTAGGTCAGCAGTGCCAAATAGTCTGTCCAGGGAGACATTCATTCATTTGTCTATTCATTAAGAAAATTTATAGGGCTAGTTAGAGACAGGTCCAATTCTCAGTTCTCTGTGCACACTGGCAAAAGAGGATAGCCATGAACAGATCCTGTCTAGAGCCCTGCCAGATGGGAAATTACAATATGATGTAAATAGTATAACTGAGAGGAATTGGATCCTAAGTAATAACACAGGAAAGGCCACACAACACAGCCCTAGACTGTGAGATAGATAGGAGTAAGATATACACAATGTTTAGAAAGATGAACAGGATAGAAAGTTTTCAGGAGACTATATCAAAACCTTTGTATTCTTCTCCATTTCTAAATGACAGATACCCTAACCCCAAGATAGAAAAAAAGTTGTATCTTCATTTTCAGGTAGGATGACTTTACTTTCTTTCTCAGAATATGGAAAATAACTATTTAGCTCAGTAATATGAATAAAGCAATGATGTGGGAAGGAGAGTGATATACCTGTGTACACACATAAAAGACAAATGACTACTCACCAACTTGGATCACATAGATGAGTAAAACTATAACAGAACCAATAGTTGGATGACAAGTATTGTTGATGTGAAGTCTTTTAATTAAAATTTTTAATTTTGAAGGGTATATGCCCAGAAGTGGTATAGCTGGGTCTTCAGGTAGAGTTATTTCCAGTTTTCTGAAGAGCTGCCAGATTGATATCCAGAATGGCTGTACCAGTTTGCAATCCCACCAGCAATGGAGGAGTGTTTGTCTTTCTTCACATCCTCATCAGCATGTGCTGCCCTTTGAGTTTTTGATCTTAGCCATTCTGGCTGGTATAAGGTGGAAGCTTAGGGTTGTTTTGTTTTGCATTCTCTGATAACTAAGAATGTTGAACATTTCTTTCAGTGCTTCTTGGCCATTTGGGATTCCTCAGTAGAGAATTATCTGTTTCGTTCTGTATCCTGCTTTTTAATTGAGTTATTTGATTTTCTGGAGTCTAACCTTTTGAGTTCTTTGTATATTTTGGATATTAGCCCTCTATCAGATGCAGGTTTAGTGAAGGCTGTCCTGTGAGAGGCTCCACAAGCAGCTGACTGAGCCAGATGCAGATATAGCCAACCAATGGACTAAGATTGGGGACCCCTATGGAAGAGTTAGAGAAAGGACTGAAGGAGGTGAAGAGGATTGCAATTTAATAGGAAGAACAATAGTATCAACAAATCTGGACCCCTCAGAGGACCCAGAGATTAACCCACCAAAGAGCATACATAGGCTGGTCTGCAGCCCCTGTTACATATGTAGCAGATGACTCCTTTGTGGGAAAGGATGCACTTAATCTTGTAGAAACTTGATGCCCCAGGGAAGGGAGATGCTAGCGAGGTGAGATGGGAGTGGGTGGGAGTGGGAGTAACCTCTCCTAAGCAAAGTGGAGATCTCATGGAGATGAAGAACTCATGGAGGGTGGACTAGGAAGGGGGTAACATTTGGAATGTAAATAAATAAAATATTTAATAAAAAATTTTAATTTTTGAGAAATGTGTAAGTAAATGCCATATTTACATCATTTCTAACCTCCACTTTGCCTTCTGAATCTCTTTTCATCTCTCCTCCACTCCCTCTCAAATCCATATCCTCTTAGCCTTTAATTACTATTAATATACATATATACATACACATGTATATATAAGTAAAGTATGCTGAGGTCTCTTTGTCATTGCTCACATGTACATATACTTAGGGCTAACCATTTGGGGTTAGATAAGACTTGTCCGTGAAGCGCTTGTCTCTGAAAGTCTGAGTTTCCATTTTCCACTAGCCATTGATTGTTCTTCAAGTGGGTCAGTAGTTCTCAACTTGTGGGTCACAATTCCTTTGGGAATTAAATGTACTTTTCACAGGAGTTGCATATGAGATGTCCTGTATATCAGATATTCATTCACATTATGATACATAACAATAGCGAAATTATATTTATGAAGTAGCAATGAAATGATTTTATGGTTGTGGGTCAGCACAACACAAGGAACTGTTTTAAAGGGTTAACAGCATTAGGAAGGTTGAAAACCAGTCATCTAGAGTGTTAGGCATTGTTAGGATGTTCCCAACAAAGTTGACAGGTCAACTGGTCTTGTCATTATATTGGTCTTGTTTAGACAACCTTATTGTTAGTGTCTAATAGGTGTAGCATCCATGTCTTATACAGACATTTATCTCATAAGAGATGACCTAATCCTCTGACTCAACAACCTTTCTTCTCTTTCCTCTGGCTCTTGTATAGAACATCAACTATAGGGTAGTACTGTAGATATATCAGTTGGGGTTGAGGGCCCAACAATCAGTTGTTATTATTTTGACTACTTGTAGATTTCTGTTATGGTCTCCATTTTCAGCCAAAGGAGCTTCTTTGATGAAGAGTGAGAGCTACACTTACATGTAGATAGAAGAATAATCATTAAGCATGCAGTTAGGAATTATACTGGTTTAAAGAAGTGAAACAACAGGTCCCTGTCTAAAATCCATGATGTCACTAGCCATGGATAGTTGACTAGGTTTATAGTACCAGGCAGTAATTTCCTCCTGTATAGGGAACCTTATGTCCAATTAGGTGGCTACTGGCTATTCCTAAGTTTTCAGTGTCACTATTGTACCCTTGGATCTATCTTGCCAGGCTGGTCATTGTTGTGGTATGCAGGCTTTGTAGCTTAGCAGGGCCATTGATTATGTATCTCTCTTGGAAGCTTACATAAGTGTAGACATCCAGAACCAGGCTTCCAACTAAGTTCAGACTTGATTCTTCCAAATATGAGCAAAGTATGTGGTATCCTCAGCGATAGGGTATTAACTCCAAGTTTTGTGGGACATATTAGAGAAATATGCCTATTTTTTGGAGTTTTTGAGACTGTTCTAACTAACAACTTGAAGGTAAATTTCCATGCTTCCCTCTGAGGTTTTTGTTAGGTAGTTTGTGGCTCTTAGGGGAACCATTATCAAAACAAGTAGCATAACTCTATTCAATAGTAAACAAATATATATACATATATGTGTATATATGTATATATGTATTATGTGCATACCTAATCATTCATATACATAGACACACACATATATGTATATATGTATATGTATCTATACATATATACACATATGACATATTTTTATACACATACATATTAGCAGAGTAGTTCAACAGGAAAATACTGGGCCCATAACAATTATCTATTTTCTGTATTTTATTTTAATTCTTGAATTTGAGATTCCGAAGAGTAAAGTATCTGAAAAAGCAGATAAATCAACTCAGCAGAGGCCCTAAATAGGACTCAGTTTTCCAATGCACATTGTAGTTTTGGCCCAAAGAGTAATTTTTCAAAACATAGTCATTCAGTAATTACTGTGTGACAACTATTTTAAGTATTGAAGATCAAATAAGTGCCATATTTTGAATGATATAGTTTATGAGATGAAACAGAATAAAGAATAGGAACTTTGAGGTGGGAGAGAATTCTAGTTTATTAAGGGCAGTGTGAGGAACTCTCTAAGAAAGGAACATTTGAACAAAAGCCTAAAAAAGAGACAAAGAAAAAGCCAAGCAAACATCGAAAGGAGGCTGATTGCAGCTATAGGAAGTTGTGTGAATGAGAGACAGAGGCACTTATGAACCAGGAGGAATGTCTTGACTACAAAGCCAAGGTTGCTGGAAAGAATGGTAGAAATGAGGTCAGAGGGTAATAAGAGGTCACATGATAAAAAGCCTGGGTAGAGACACTGGAGAGATGTCTCAGTGGACAAAGTGTTTGGCATGCAAGCTTTCTGAGTTGAGTTCAAATCCCCAGAGTTAGATGAATCCCAAGAAGTTCTTCGACCTGATAATCTGACATATGCATCAACAAAGAGACTCTGTTTCAGACAAGGTAGAGGATCAAGACCAACACCTGATGTCTTCCTAACATGCACTGTGAGCACATATTTGCTTGCGCATACACAGAAGCACGCACATACATTTTTTTAAGTGGTCATCACCTCCTGAAGAGTAGCAACCAATGTTGTCCTTCAGCCTCACATACAGGCATAAATGTGTGCATATGTATCCTCAGCAGGTACTCACACATCAAAATTTGTTTTAGAAAGGTATATAGAGCAGAAGTGGGCAAAAAGCTTAAGAAGAACTAATTCAGTCAGCCAAATGATGGTGAATGAATATTGGTGATGCTTTTAAGAAGTGGGCAAATTCCAGACATGCCCTGTTAATTGCTTGTTTTGGTTTGAATCTGAAATATCTTCCACAGACTTATAGTTTGAATAGTTATTTCCTAGTATTTTTGGAGACTGTTGAATCTTTAGGATGTTGGGTGTATCACCTTGGGATGGTACATCCTTATGCTGGACTTCTGGGTGTTGATTTGAGCAGCTTTCTGTAGACATTATTTTGCAGCCACAAACTAAGCTGCTGCTCCAGTAGACCCAACCCACGATACTGGACTGAAGCTCCGAAAGTGTGAGCCAAATAAATCTTTCATCCCGTAGGTTGTTTCTGTTAGGCATTGTGGTGATAGCAATACAGAAATATCTCAGACATTGCTCATGAATGGGTGAGTTAACTCAGATTTTGACATGACAGAAAAACTGAACACATTCTTTCAAGTTGAGAGATAGTTGGGAGGGCAGATAGAAACAGTTCTTGTAGAATACTAAACAGAGCAGCTAGAAAGATATTCACCTGTATGTTTGCAAATAAATAGATTTACATAATTTCATTTTAACCACAAGATAGGGTGCAGAAAGCAAAACACATACAAACAGCAGCATCAACACATACAGCCTGATTAGGTTATTGATCTTTTTTCAGTTTCTACAAAAATGCTGTACCGAGATGGCATTTTGAGATGAAAGTCTCAATATTTATCAACTGCTCACATGCTCATAATCATATGCTCATAATCATACTGTCTACATACAAAGATACAAGTACACATTACTGTGAATTCCAGCCACTTAATTTCAAAGGAAGTGAGGGTCTTTTGTTATAAAGGTAAATCTCCAATTTAAATTTCAATTAACACATTAAGTATAGCTTATACTATACTTTAGGCACCAAGCCCACAAACCCTCTTAAGCTTTAATCTCTCTAAGACAGTGTCGTTTTTTAGCAATAAGCAGTGAGCTGCTGGGAGAAAGAGATGGACTGGGCACATAGTTTAAAGTTGGTCCACACTCTTATGTCTTTCTATTCTACTCTGAGTTCCTAGAAATTAAACAGAGTATTCACTGTCTAGACTTTACACAAAAGCAGGTTCAACATACCATCTCCAGAAGGCCAAGTTGTTGAAGAGGCATTTGGCCTTCATCCAGGTGTCCAGCATTGCACACATATGTGAAGGAGCTCTCTAAGCCTCTGCCAGCATTGCAAGTGCCAATCAACCATTGCATCTGCAGACAGATATAGGGCAGAAGCTTAGAAGAAGGAGCACAAGGCAAGGCTATGGAAGCTGAAGGGGACAGAGGCGGCTAGGAGCAAAGGCAAGGATGGAAGTAGTAAGGGTATTTCTCACACAGAATTTTTCTCTTTTCTACAAATTCAGTGCTGGCTTAGTATCTAAAAATGAACAGATTTGCCAATCTCTGGGAGCAAAATAAGAGTGAGCAAATGTCTGAGGGAACATCTGGAAAAAACTAAGAGAAAAGCATCTTGATATGCAATCGTTCACTGTCAGCAGGTGTTGAAGTTTAAAATTGAGGATGGATTTACTGATTTCCAAAGTTTTAATGCAGTTAAAAAGGTTAGATTTTTAAAAACAAATAACATCTCTTATTTACTCTAGTATTCAAATTCTTTAGACTAAAAATATTAATATCCTATGTGTGGGTCATGTATATGTATATGATGTTTATGTATATACATATGTATATATCCATATATATCTCTATCTATCTATCTATCTATCTATCTATCTATCTATCTATCTATCTATCTATCTATCTATCTATCTATCTATCATCTATCTATCTATCTACATTACTTTTCATTATTTTCTAAGTAATGGCCAAGAAAGGAGAAGTCACTGACTACCATTGCTAAATAAAATCTGTGTTCTTTCTGAATGGTGATGAGTTTAACCCTTGACTTGGGTGGGCATGGGGAAGGGTGAGATGTTACTGATCTTTCTGGTGCTACTTCCTGTATGTCTAGGGCATCACAGCATGCCTATTGCATCACGGTAGCAACCATGTGAGGGATGAGGGAGGAGAGGCATGTACAGGTTGTATAGTCCTTCTCAGAAATGTGTGAGATAAGATATGTTCTGTATTTTGATATATTTCAGATCCTAAAATATTTGTATTTATATAATTAGACAACTTGGAAATGGAACAGAATTCCAAACATGAAATTCGCTTGTTTCATGTGTGTACATTT
This sequence comes from Tokudaia tokunoshimensis, assembly GCA_036184795.1. Taxonomy (NCBI): domain Eukaryota; kingdom Metazoa; phylum Chordata; class Mammalia; order Rodentia; family Muridae; genus Tokudaia; species Tokudaia tokunoshimensis. The sequence continues at coordinate 38,414,841 of BTHU01000019.1, forward strand.
TCCACACAGCCTGAAAGCAATTTTATATGATATTTAAAACGATTTTGTATATAAAACAAACTTTATGAAATGGATTTTTTTCTTTTTACAACATGAGTACTCAAGAAATATTAGTATTGGAACATTTTGGATTTTAGTATTTTAGATTAGGGAAGCTGAAGTTGTATTATGTTCTATTCAAGGAAAGAACCATATAATTGTTATTATTTTATAATCACAACAAACTTAAGTGCTTAGTGTACTTACATTTGAATGCAATTATATCAGTCTAATTTGGTGAAACTAATTATCATGGTCATAACAAAGCTATAAATATTTTTTATTATTTTATTTATGAACTTGCTCCAATACATATATACATTCATATTATATGAACATATATATGAGCCCATGTACTCATATATTATTACATATATGCATGTTTTTGTATGTGTGTATTTTTATAAGAAAATTATTATATAAAATGTATATTTTCTTAGATATGAATTATGATAATTGTGAAACATCAAAGACTGTGGCTTGAAAATATTGCTTTAAAATTCCAGCACATACTTTTTGTACCAAGGACACTAAAACTATGGTTTTTCCTTTCCCAGAGTAACAAAACTGTTGACAAAAATACTGGGGATTACTCTTTATATGACTCCCAAAGTTCAAGCTCCTGTAGAAACATCATAGACTTGTAACATTTGGTTTCCTTTGGAAAAAACTTCATTTTGGGGCTGAGAAAGTCGTGGTGACAACAGGCTTACCAGAGAGCATGCAGAGCTGGTGTCTGCCAAAATTCCTATGAGCTACAATCATTTTTTTAGACCGACATGTCTGTGGATGCAAAAGACAGGCATTCAAGAGTGACATGTGCAGATGTTACTGCAGGTTGCTTGATGATACTATTTATGATACTAAGGGCTTCTGCTTACAGCTCCATCCTAGATAGGAAGAACTGGCAGGTAGCTTCTCTCTTTTCTCATTCCTGTTCTTGGGTTAATGAATTGGTTCCTTTTCTATAGTCTAAAGCCTGTTAAGAACAAGAAACAATAGATGTCTTTCATTTGTGAAAGATTGTATCCATCACTTCCCAAAATATTTTTTGTGGGAATTATTTCTTCCTTTAGATCCCATGGCCTTCATTTTTTTTTTTTTTTTTTTTTTTTTTTTTTTTTGGCCTTCATTTCTTTACATCATACCTTACCTTGCTCCATTTTCTGGTATAATGGCTGACAATGGAAGCCCTGTATCCACCCAACTATGTCTAGTTGAGGTTATGTTTAGCATAACTGTTTATTGTCACCTTGTTCCTTTGTCCTCAAGGTTGGCTTATAAGAGTATTTAAGTTGAAGCTCAGGGACCATGAATTAATATTGTCTTTTCTAAGTTCATGGATTTTGAATATTGAATATTTACATTGCATGTGTATATATAATCTATTTATCTATCATCTATGTATGTCTATCTATACCCTATATCTATTATCTATATCTATATCCAGAGGAATATATACTACTATGGACAGATATACAGATAGCACTTCCTGTGGATGGCAGGTCATTGAACGTGGAGACCTTTGAAGGTAACTACATCACGAGGTTCTAAGAATTTGCTTGCTCCAGCTTTTTCCTATCTCACCCAAGTGTTGTGTTCCACTAATCACCATTTTGAAAAGAGCACAGATTATATTTGGCAATAGTAGTCAATGTGTTCCCCTTTCTTGGTTATTAGAAAATACTTTCCTCAGCCTTTCCCTTGTAACTCAAAAGATAAATAAGACTAAAACAAAATAATGAACTGGGCTACCTTTTTTGATTATGTAGTATTAGAAATCAGGCTAGCTTCCTGGCTCTATGATATTAAGGCTTAGCAAACAGGCTGTGAAATTTTCTAAATTTCAAAAACATAAGCATCTAAGTCAGTCTATCTTTGGAAAGATAAAAATTGCACTTTACATTTAAGACACAGCTTACTTGATTAAATTTTTAGTAAATTCAATAACATCATTGATGAGTTTGCTACTTGGAAAATATTTTCCAAGAAGGGGAGAAGGTGATAAATTTAACTTTATCTTCAACTGGTTTACAGTTAGCAGATAGGTAGATAAAAGCACAGTCACCATTTCACATGGTATCTATGAGGATAGCAATGTCTAAGGCCTGCCAAGAAACTAGTGGTTGAAAAAGGCTTGAGGGACTAGAAGAGATGGTCAACTCTCTTCCCCAAGCACAGGGAAGTCCTGTACAGTGCCTGTGATCTGAGGAAAGCCAATGAGTTCAACTGTTCAGCATGCTGAAGGGCAGTGTACAACAGGACTGGACTGCAAGGCAGGATGTAGAAGGGTGGTGATGTGTGTGAAACACGGTCCTTTCAGTCTGGCAGACCCAGGAGCAAATGCAGTTCTGAAACTGCACAAACTGCTCTATTGTACAAGTGTACATTGTAGTGACATAAAGATAAAGAAAATATCTAAAAAAAAAAGAAAAAAGAAATGTCAATAAAGAAAATATCTAATAAAAAAAAAGACTGAGAAGAAGCATCTCTATATTTTTGTCACTGAGATTGACATTGAAGAAGAGATTGCTTTATCCAAAGAATGTGAGATTCTTTTCTGATGGAAATGGAAACATCATAGTTTGAATATAAGTCAAGTTCAGGCTGATAGCATGGCTTTGTAGTTTGTTAGGTTCATGGAGGGTGGCGGGGAGGGGGAGGATTTCTCCCACAGAGGTCTCTTTCTTTAGTTTAAAGTGAAACTTTGTGATGATGATTACCTCTTACACTTTCCATGAACACAAAAGGGCTCATATATATTTAAGAGCTCATGGCAACTATCTAGCATCTGGTAGGCACTTATTAAATGATCTCTTTGCAGAATAAGGCATGGAAGTCAAAAGAATGGAGAGATAGGCATTTGGCAAATGTCTCCAACTGATTTAGTATTAGGGGATTACAGCAACAGAGAGTGAAGCCTTGGAATGGTACTTGGACTGCCTTTTGTGAGCAACCACTGTGTTTTCAGTTCTGTGTCTCTGATGCTTGGACAAATCAATACAAACTTGGTTCAAACAAAACATGTGGGACGTTCTTCCCTGAAATAAACCTTTTTAGTTGGCACAGTAGCATAGTATGTAGGAGGAAAAACTAGAGAAGAATGGTACATATTTTGTATTGTGGAGTACAAAATGTGCCCCAGGATAATGTTTAAATGCATGACCACCAACTAGAATGGGTCCATGCAAACTTTCATGGGGAAAAAAAACACCGAGATGCCTAATGCCTCTACATTAGTGCTTTGCAGATGTAAGTGTTTGCTGTTGTTGAGAGTTCTCGAGCAATCCAATTTTCATAGCTAAATTTATTAAAAATAAACAAATGGGATAGAACTTGTTCAGTAGAAAAACAGTTCAGAATCAGAGAGCATATTCCTTCCTGGAATGGGAGGGAGTCTTTGTTTGCTACATGCAAAGCACAGTGCTAACTGCTGACATTGACGTGGAAGTTGCTAGGTGCAGGTCTTACATCTGGTTTTCAAAAAACGCCACAAGTATTTCCTTGTTTTACAAGAAGACCAATGCCAGAGAGAGGCGATAGAAGAGAAGTAAGTTACTGCCCAGTTCTGGTTACTGCTCAGCTCACTGACACTATTTTTTGTCAGATGGTTGGGGGACTACAGGGATTCTTTTCCAAACGCTTAAGTAGTTACGTCTTAATGTTTCAGTTTGTCAACCAGTATTGCCTGAGATGACAAGGTCTGTATGACATGTAGGCAAATGTTCCTCTTGACTCCAGTGACTTTGTTCTAGTGTTTATGTGCCTCTGTAAGAAGTAAGTAGCCACTGGAACCATTAGCACTTCTGTCAACCATTTTTTGCTGATCTTGGTCATGTTAGTTTCCTTATTAGGCTTCTCTGTCTCTCAAGCTGTGCAACAGATTTTAAGAACCCCACTTGAGCACCTACCTCGTCATTTTGGGGTATGTCTGGGACTATTACACATGTGGCTTTAGCATGAAGTTTTCTCAATTGTAAAGTTGTAGTGTGTTAGTGGTACCTCTGTGGTTGAAAAGTGTACTGGGTGTTTCATCTTCAGCATCTTCCTAGTCTGGGGTCTGAATGCTTATATAGGGGAAATGAGGAACAATTCATCTTATTGTGGAAACTACTGGCTGGGCATTAAATCCTCTGTCCGGTGGAGTTCTTTGCAAAGTTAACTTTAATTCTGTTCTTGCTTTTCTTTGAACAACCTTGCAAAACATAAGGTTTTTCTTTCAAATTAAAATACCACTGTAAGAAATGAGCTTTCCTGCTATCCTTGTTCACTCTCTCTCAATGCTCTTTCCACATAGAGAACGTTGCTCTCCAAATATATCATATACATTAATGAAATTATCAAAGAGTAATAAGGAAGTTGGGCTTAGCTTACTGATAAAATTCCCTCCATTTTCATTCTTCATTTATGAAGATGACAACAGGTATGTTACTCAAGTATTCACCAGAAAATAATCATAGCTGGGAAACTGAGGCACAGAGGTGTTAAATATCTCACTTCATAGTAAAACATAAGGCCAGCACTTGGATCCATGTAACATCTGTTAATTGCAGCCCTTTCCCCCAAAGATTAAAAAGAGGAATTGAATGTCAAACTTTAAAAGAATATTTTTAAAGATTTTGATAAATACACACAATGCATCAGGTAACCATTAGCCTGTTTATAAGGATTTTAATGAATGAGAAAATGCAGAGTTTAAATGTTAAGGAAAACATTTAAGGTTGTAGAACTATGATGGCAACTCAAGAAAAATCCAAGGATAGAAAGGATTTGAAGCCCCATGCATTTGCCACAATGATCACCCATAGCTTGCTGTCTTAAAATGTGCTGGGTTATAACACAGAAAAGTTACAAATCTCATTCATGCAAATTGCCTAATCTCTCAATTTACATACTTGTATTATCATTTTCAGAAATGAGTAGCTGACTGTTTCCAATATAATCAATAGGATTCCACATTTCAATAAAGCAAACAATTATATATATACATATATATATATATATTATATATATACACATAAACACACACATAAAATAGAAAAATCCTTCTCTATATTTATTTTATAAATTGTGTACTTTATATATGTGTTTCTCTTATATAACTATGAAAATTGAAATAGAACATCTATTTAAAATTTAAAGACAGGCTAGCAAGGTTTCTTTTCTACATAACCTTTAATCCTTTTTAACTGAACAGTATTGGTACTAAACCATCCTATTCAAAGTTTATGCTTTGTTTCCTTTGTCTTTTTTGTTTTAAAACAAACACTTCTCCATGTTGTTTTGAAACAGCATCCATGCTGCTGGAAAGATTGAAAGAGCTATTGATCTGGGATGCACCAAAGGCAGTGTGTATGTCTGCATCCACCATCAATAGTGGGATTACAAATGGTGTGTTTGCAAATTGTGACTTGCTTGTACTCCTTTGCAACTCTGAGCCATTTGGATCTCTCTGTATGCTGCATTTTAAAAGTTGCAATTTATAAAATTTTATGTCAAGTTAATGAGTCCCAAACGTTAGGGCAAAAGAATATGGGGAGTAAAAGAAAGTTTAATTGAAGAAATACCCCCTGGGCAACTACCAGTTGAAGGAGCTGCTCTAGTCAGGAGGGGAGCAAACAGTGTTCTCATCGGGGAAACAGCATTTGCAAAGGTTCTACAGAAGGAGGGATCTTGGCTTGAGGGCAGAGAGTATGGACACACACTACCGTGGAGGCATGCCAGAACTTCTGCTGCAGGTTGTGGGGCTCTACAAAAGTCTAATGAAGGACTTTGAAGCAGAAGGAAGTCATGGATGTGAATGGACCTGAACTTTTATCACAACAGTTGTACTGTTTGCACACATGGCTATAATTGTAGTGTGGAGAAGAGTTTGACGTAGTGTTAGTTCGATAATCTATATGAAATATAGCAACGATTCAATAGGGTGTTGGCATTAGAGCTAGAGAGAAGAGAGGCAGATAACATGCAGATATGAGTGGAGTTAACTGAAATTATTGATGTGAGGAGGTTAGGAGACCAGAAAGATATTAAAAGTGGCACAGATGTGAATGGCATAAAATGGATGGATGGGGCTATCATCTTAGAGATGGGAAGCAAAAGAGAAAAAAAAAAGCAAGTTTTGCTAATTTAAATGTTCATTTTAAAAATTAGTGCTGGATTAGGGTCATTCAGTATGTAGTTGGTTTGGGCACACACCACTCCTGTGATACTTGATGAAAGCAATGTAAAAAGGCAATTGAGATTGTGAGCCTGAAATTCAGAAGATAAATCTAGGGTCATAGATTTAATGATGAGCAATGACCAAATCACTGAAAAACTGTGAATCAATCAGTTACCTGATAGGAGAAAAACATAATATAACCACTGTCAGAGTAAAGAGGAAGTGGCTGTCTCAAACATAAAGAAGAATATAAAGTATCAAATATGCTGGGAGACTAACTGAGGAAGAAGACGGTTGGCTTTGGTGACAAGAAAACATTAGCTGATGTTAGCAGATTCAGTCTAGAGATCTGATGGGGATAGGAGCAAGATGGTAGAAGGGCTGAAAGGGGATAAGACCACAGACAGCTCTGGTTATTAGTTCAGAGTAGGGGTCAGAGCTGGAAGAAAGAGTAATAAAGAATTGTGTGTTAGATAACTGTATGCTGCCATTAGGATACACTACTAGGAAGTATAGATGAATTGAAAAAACAAAAAACACTCCAAAGGTTTATTTTGACTCACAGTTTTGGAATTCTCAGTTCAAGATCATGGAGACTCAACACATCTGGTCAGGGAACCGTATGTCAATGGCAGGATGCATGTGTGGGGGGAAAACTGCTAAAATACTGGTAATGAATCAAATTATCTATTCAGGAGCAAAGTCACAATGATGTAAGGAGTGTGGGGAAGTGCCCCCACCTTCTAACAGTCTGCAGCATCTCACCATAGCATCACCCTAGCAACCAAAATTTTAACACATGAACCTTTGAGAGTCAGCTATCTCCAGACTATAACAGAAGAAAATGATGTTCCGAGTAGAGAAGAGAAAAAGTTTGTGTTGAGGTAGAAGATTTGAAATGCTCGAGGAAGAACACAAATCATGGAGAGTTTCATGGGAAATAGAATTAGATTTGATATCTTACTCCAAATTTGATGAGAGTAAACTGAAAACTTTTTAGAGAAAAAGTAACAATTCCCTGCTATATATTGGCACTCCATGAGACCTGCTTACAGAAGGCAGACTGAAGGTGGGGGCAGGGCGTATAGAATGGGACTGGCAAATGGGATCAATTAGGATTCCAGTCGTTCTCCAGTCAGCCAATATTTAACATCTGTTATACTCCAGACATCTGTAATCTAGTCTAGAGGAATTGCCATTTGGACTTGGACAAGCGTAATGTGGTCCACCTTGAGATTTGTTTTGGAGATAAGAGCTATGTGGGTATGCAAGGAAGAGATGAACTAAGGGTGGTTCAAGGCTTCCGCTTTTGCATTAGCAATTGACCTGAAGATCTTTAAGATTCCAGTTAGTTTAGCAAACCAGCAATAATAGCTGACTATAATGCGTCAGAGAGGATTTTTGTTGTTGTTATTGATATTTTCTATCTATTTTGTGTTTGTTTGTGTGTGTGTGTGTGTGTGTGTGTGTGTGTGTATATACATAGCATGGTGAGTGTTTGTGAAGGTTAGAGGACAACCTTGGTTGCTAATCCTCTTTTTTTATGTTGTGTGAAGTAGAATCTCTTTATTGTTCCACACTGAGAACCTGCCTCCTTTTTAATTTCTTGGTAGAAGTATTAGAATTGCAAATGTACTAGGCCTGGATTTATATCGATTCTGGTGACATGAACTCTGATCTTTATGTTCCTAAGGCATATCCAATGACCATCTACACAAACCCTGATATTTTCATTTTATAAACAAGTCACTTTTCAAAGCACATTCAGCCAGCTTTGTAAATGGTCCTTTTTCCTTTTGCTGAATAGCATGCCTTATATTTGAAAAACAATAGCAAAAATTAGGGCTGAAGATATAGCTCAGTGAAGTAGAACACTTACCCTGTATGTGAAAGGCCCTAGATTCCTGATACTCCATTGCAGAAGTAAACAAAGAAATGAACAGAAATCGCCTTTCAATGTAAAATCAGCCATTGTCAAAAGTCTCCCCAGAAGAGATAAAACTATACCACCAATTATTTCCCCTCACATGTATTCAGTTATTTTGAAATTAATTTTGAGTCCCTACTGTACGATCTTAGAAAGTTAAACACAAACTTGAAGAACTGTCTAGAGAAAAGCCTAGGGATTTTTGAGATTTAATTACTTCCTTTAAAAAGTAAACTTAGGCCAATTAAGGAGCTTTAATTTGTCTTCTATTATTAAATCAACTGAATCATGCAGTAAAACATCAGTGAATACTCTGGTTCTTACCTGGACAAGCACTGGTGCTTTAATTATTGACAAGGTTCAATATCCAAATAGTCACATCTTAGAGATTCCACCTCACACCAGTCAGAATGGCTAAGATCAAAAACACAGGAGACAGCAGGTGTTGGCGAGGATGTGGAGAAAGAGGAACACTACTCTACTGCTGGTGGGATTGCAAGCTGGTACAACTACTCTGGAAAGCAGTCTGGCGGTTCCTCAGAAAACTGGGCATGACACTCCCGGAGGATCCTGCTATACCACTCCTGGGCATATACCCAGAGACTTCCCTTGCATGCAATAAGGACACATGCTCCACTATGTTCATAGCAGCCTTATTTATAATAGCCAGAAGCTGGAAAGAACCCAGATGTCCCTCAATGGAGGAATGGATTCAGAAGATGTGGTATATTTACACAATGGAATACTACTCTGCAATTAAAAACAATGAATTCATGAAATTCTTAGGCAAATGATCAGAACTGGAAAATATCATCCTTAGTGAGGTAACCCAATCTCAAAGGAACACACATGGTATGCAGTCACTGATAAGGGGATATTAACCCAGAATCTTGGAATACCCAAGACACAATTCACCTATCAATAGATTTCCAAGAAGATGGAAGGAGAGACCCCTGGTCCTGGAAAGATTGGATGTAGGGGAATGCCAGGACAGAGAAGCGACTAGGGGTTGAATGGGGAACAGAGGGAGGGAAGGGGGCTTATGAGACTTTCAGGGAGGTAGGAAATGGGAAAGGGGAAATCATTTGGAATGTAAATAAAAAAATAGAGAAAATAATAAAAAATGAAAGTCTCAGAGATGTATTTCCTTCTCTGTGTATCAAGAAGTGCTGTGTTTCACTTTCTTGTGAGAATTTTTCTTTGCTCTTTTATCCTATCAGATGATCCTATTATTTAGTCATTATAATATATAATATCAGTGCCAACTAATGATTCATAGGATCTAGTGTATCCGTTCATAGGCTAGCTCTGGATGGCCAGACACCAATAGTATGAGAATTGGGTAGTGTTTGTTCCAAAGAACTGTTGAAATGAAAGCTCATCTCTGTGTACTTACATATTTGGCATCTGACAAATATGTCAAACTTCTGTTATTAACATATGCCTTCTTATCTCTTTGCACTAAGCTCAATTCCAAGTGGATCAAGGACCTCCACATAAAACCAGACACACTGAAACTAATAGAAAGGAAACTAGGGAAGAACCTTGAACATATGGGCACAGGGGAGAATTTCCTGAATAGAACTCCAATAGCTTATGCTCTAAGATCAAGAATTGACAATGGGACCTCATTAAATTACAAAGTTTTTGCAAGGCAAAAGACACTATCAAAAAGACTAAGCAGCAACCAACTAACTGGGAAATGATCTTTACCAACCCTACATCTGACAGAGGGCTAATATCCAATATATACAAAGAACTCAAGAAGTTAAACAACAGAGAGGCAAGTAACCCTATTAAAAAATGGGGTACAGAGTTAAACAAAGAGTTCTCACCTGAAGATTATCTAATGGCTGAGAAGCACCTAAAAAGATGTTCATCATCCTTAGTCATTAGGGAAATGCAAATCAAAACAACCCTGAGATTCCATCTCACACCAGTCAGAATGGCTAAGATCAAAAACACAGGAGACAGCAGTTGTTGGCGAGGATGTGGAGAAAGAGGAGCACTCCTCCACTGCTGGTGGGATTGCAAGTTGGTACAACCACTCTGGAAAGCAGTCTGGCGGTTCCTTAGAAAACTGGGCATGATACTCCCGGAGGATCCGGCTATACCACTCCTGGGCATATACCCAGAGGTTTTACCTGCATGCAATAAGGACACATGCTCCACTATGCTCATAGCAGCCCTATTTGTAATAGTCAGAAGCTGGAAAGAACCCAGATGTCCCTCAACGGAGGAATGGATTCAGAAGTTGTGGTATATTTACACAATAGAATACTACTCTGCAATTAAAAACAATGAATTCATGAAATTCCTAGGCAAATGGTCAGAACTTGAAAATATCATCCTTAGTGAGGTAACCCAATCACAAAAGAACACACATGGTATGCAGTCACTGATAAGGGGATATTAACCCAGAATCTCGGAATACCCTAGATACAATTCGAATATCAATAGATTTCCAAGAAGATGGAAGGAGAGACCCCTGGTCCTGGAAAGACTGGATGTAGGGGAATGCCAGGACAGAGAAGTGAGAGGGGGTTGAATGGGGAAAAGAGGGAGGGAAGGGGGCTTACGGGTCTTTCGGGGAGGGAGAAAACAGGAAAGGGGAAATGATTTTGAATGTAAATAAAAAAAACTTAGAAAATAAAAAAAAAAACATATGCCTTATTGCAGTATAGAGACAACACTCCTAGTGAGAGGATATTACCTGTAAGGAGCTTGCCACTTCTTTGAGCCATGTGGTTGATGTACAGAGGATATCTTCTATTGCTATTCTCTGGGCAAAAATCCCATCTAATAGTGTATTCCTTTCAAATGATTGAAGGCACTCTAGGGATAGGATCTCAGTGCTGCTTTGGTTATAATCACAGAGATTGTTGGGAATAGAAGCTCCTGTTATTACAAATTCAACCGAAACAAAAAGGTATGCTCTAATTTATGTAAGCCTCCCTTTTAGCATATTTTCCTAATAGTCATTCTGATTGTCTTTATTGAACATAAGATGTTGAGTAGACATCAGAACCAAGACTGCTTCGCTCAGCCTTGGCTCAATTCTCTGGCACATAGGTGGATGGTGGGGTTCTTTCTTTACCAAAGAAAGCAGCAAGTCTTTTTCTGAACTGCATCTGGCTAGTTCTCTCCCTCCAGGATCATGGTTAGTCTCTTCTCCATTATTAACTGTAACTGCATCCCCAGTTCCTGTCCTGCACAAGTCTTTACTTTCCGGGCATTCTGCCAACTTATGACTGATTGTTCCCTCGTTTCCTTCAGAGTCTCAGCAGGGAATACTGACCTGTGTGGCCCTCTCTGTACCATAGATTCTTCTTTTTTGCATGCAAGGGTTACAGTTAGTTTTATAAAGATATCTTTCTGTACCTGAGACCCCAGTCTGGCATCTTTACAGAGTAATCTCTGCTGTTCATAACACCTGAGGAATGTACTTGGTAGTTGTGGAGTTTGATACTGAGAGTCTCCTTGTTCAAGGTCATAGAGAAGGTTATCCATGAGGATGAATTCAAATCCTCCTTCTGTTTCCTGGGTTGTGCTGTGCAACAGTCCATTCATTGTTCCATTACATCCTACACGTACAAGTTACTATCCACTGGTCACATTTCACTTACATGTTATACTTCAAAACAAATAGATAAGGCCTTTCCAGAACCTTGCTATTTGCAGGATGTGCTTTGTCAAAAACTTTGCCTAGACATAATAAATCTTTGCTCTCTTTACTAGGGGGTTAGATATAACTAGTCAACCCTCATTATACATTTGAAAGGTTAGCTTAACGTCATACACGGGACATGGAGTTCCATTTTACTGCAGCAGTCAGAATCCTTGGCTCCCAGGGGTGTCCAGTGTTCTTGCAAAAGAATTTCCACCCAAGCTCTAACCCACCGTCGACTTTTCTACCATACTCTGGAGTGAACTACAAGGATTTCCTCAGTTCCTGAGCTATTGTTCCAAAAGAAGAACTTTTGCTTATTCAGAGTACTGGGCAAGTATTCTGCTCCCCGGACTCCCTGGATCCAGACTGCACAGGATGGCTTGGAAGATCAAAGATAGAGGAAGGACCTTTAAGGAGAATGTGACCTTAAGGGGAAACTTTACTTGTTCATTTCACCACATAATTTGTAGTAGCCCTTTGAATGGCAACGTCCAAGTCTACGAGGGTGCTCTTTGTGTAGTACAACCTCCGAGATCCTGGCAAGCCTAGTGACAGGTTCTTTTTCATTCATCCAGGCTTATATTACTGAGAACAGGCACCTGGGGCCTGGACTCATGTCTCCTATTTCATAAAAAGAGCTTCATTCTTTTATATAACTTATTTATTAAAAGCACATTATTGATTGCCCTACAAGCCCAGAAGTAGCTCTGATGGCATGTTACATGATACCCAGTGATTTATGCTTCTTTTGGAAATCTGGTGGACAGCTGGTCTGTTGACAACAGAGAAGGAAGAAGCAGAAGGAGGAGTCAGTGGTGCTGGCTGGGAAAGAGGTCATTGTTCTTCCCAAGCTGACCTTTAACTGAGGAGTGCTGGAGATGTTAATAATGGCTGCTGTAGCCTATCGTGGACAGTTCAGAGCCACCCAGGAGAGAGCAATGATGAGGTCTTTCACCACAACATGCTTCCTTCCTAATTCAGATGTAGAATACTCATGCCTGTTATCATCACAGCATCTTTTCTGTCTGATCCCCTTAGGATTAGCTTTGGGGTCTGCTTCATTTCCTCTTCACATCTATTAGAAGTAAACGGCCAAGTGGATTAATCAACAGGACTAATGGCTTCGGAGAGGAAAACCTGTTACTTGTGTGGCTTGCGCCCATGTACTTTCAGAGCCTTTAAAAGAACTGCAGTGTCTCATAGATTTCATGAATGCACTGACCTGGCCTCTTTTTCTTGGATTCACTTACACATCTCTTTACATTCTAGTATTCTAGCGGTAAGCCTTAAGCAAACACTGCATCTTGGGTTTTAGGGGTCAGGGCAACAGCAATACATTTGCTAACCTGGTGGATAGCAAAGACTGAGACAGCTTTGGTTGATGACAGTTCAGTAGTTCTCTTTATATTTTTATGCTTTTAGTTATAGTGCTTTGTGTGCATATATGTAATCAGATTATAATAAGCAAAAGAGCGAATGGAGTTATGTTTCTGGGACATTCATTGACATGGTTTAGAGTTGCTTAGTATTTCCAAGCTGCCTTATACCTGGAAATTGTTCTCTATTTTTTTCTCGTATTCTCTCCACCTCTATCACTGCCTTTTGCTAATGGGTGGGTAAAGATTAGGATTCCCAAAGGGAAAAGGTAGTTATTGCTGTTGTTGCTCTGTCACAAGCTGCTGTAGCAGGAAGTTTGAGTTTTATTCCATCGTTCAGTTTGGAGTTAATTTTGCTTCATACAAATCTTCATCTTAGTTCTCTTACTGTCTCAGATAATGCAGAATCTCTCACATGGGCTAAAAAGCAACTTCAGTAAACCAGGCCATTTGTTTTATATTCCACCGCTCTACATTCTAAAATAAAATGGCCATTTGTTCTGGGGATGGTTTTACAGAAGTGGGTAACACACACACACACACACACACACACACACACACACACACACACACACACAATCACTGATTTTCTCATCGCACCCTAGAAAGCTACCACAGCAAAGCTCAGGAAATTCAGCTCTGTACTGGGTAGGGCTTGAAGAAATCTCATTTCAACTCCCCATCTTCTCAGTTTGTTCCCTGTCAGAGGATCCTGTGATGGAGAAGCAGGGGAGATAAGGAAGAAGGGAAATAGGTAATGTCAACTGTTATAGAATGATAAAACATTGTTTATTGAGAAGTAATGTTTGGAATGCTGGGGACTGTACCCTAGTCCTGAAGAACCTAAGTACCTGCCTTGCTACATAGGTGTATCTGTAGAATTTATATTCAAGAGAATATGGTGTTAAGTGTTCAGTCCAATAAAACTTGACTTGGATATACACTTGTGGACACCCTCTCCACTGGGATATAAATCAACTCTTCCACTCTGAAAGGCTTCTCTAGGTCCCCCACCTCCAGAAAGTTCTTCAGGCTCCATACACTACTGCCTCCTAATCCCCCACTTAAAGAGGCAGCGACTCTACTTCATCGTCATAGCTTAGCATTGCCTACTCTGTTTGGAATGGCACAGTGGGTACCACTTTTTTTTTTAAATCTATGCTCAGTGTGGTCCCTTTGAGATCCTCCTAAGTCATCCTATGTCCCAGTTGTCTGTTTCTTTTAGAGTCTCTTTATATGGATGCAACAGAGTGCAGATACTTGAGTTATTTCCAGTTTTGAAAAATGCAACCCATAGGCAGAATAATATCAACTATCTGGACCACCCAGAGCTCCCAGAGTCTAAAGCACCAGCCAGACAGTACACATGGAGGGATCTATGGCTACAGCTGCAGATGTAGCAGAGGATGGCCTTATCTCACATCAGTGGGAGGGAAGGCCCTTGGTCCTGTGGAGGCTTGATGCACCAGTATAGGGAGATGCTAGAGCGGTGAGGTTGGAGTGGGTGAGTGGGTGGAGGAGCACCCTCATAGAGGCAAAGGGGAGATGGAATGGTGGATTTGTGGATGGGTAACCGGGAAGAGGGATAGCATTTGAAATGAGAACAAATAAAATGATTAATAAAAAAAGAAAATACTGTGAGCAAAGGGAGGATGAGCATTCTTATGGGATGTGTGTCAGTTTGTGCTATAGTTTCTCCTAGGTAAGGACTGAGTCGAGTGAGGTTGTTGGGTCATAAGGCAGGTGCATGCTTGACCTTTTGAGTGGCCAGTTTTCCAAAGTGGTTTTACCATTTCACATTTTTTCTCCTTACTCCATGATAGTCCCAGCTGTTATATATCCTGGCAAGTGGTTTAGTAGCATTATCTTTTTAATATTAAAAAGACACATAGCAATGACACCCTGTGGTTTTAATCACAGGTACCAAGTGAAGAACAACATTGAGTTTCTTTTCCTGTATTTCCCTCCTATTTGAAGTGCCTGCCCTGCTGTTTTAAATGCTTGTTTGTATTGTTATTGATCTCATAGGCATGGGTTTTTTGTCTTCCCTTTTTAGTGGGGATGATGAGCAGAAACAAAGTTTCAGTACGTACTCAGATCTGTGTTCAAACTCCACCTGCTTTGGCCTTCAATGTGTGGTGATGGCAGATGTGTACCACCATGTCTGGCTTCTTGAAGGCATTTCTAACATATTAAAGATGAATTCCCAACATTTGTATCACTGATATTTTTCTCCCAGCGTGTGTTGTGTCTTCTCACTTTTTTTTAAAGCTTAAGTTTAAAAATGAAGCCTTTAAAAATATTGACAAACTCCATCTTAACATTTAATGCTGTTTTTCTTTCTGCCTAAAAAATTTTGCATATCCCACATTTATGACACCATTGCCATTGTTTTTGTCTAGGGTCTTTCATTTACCATCTTGAGTTAGTTTTCATGGTTATTATGAAGTATGGGTCAAGTTTAATTTTTTTCCATATAGATATTCACTTATTCTAGCACATTTGTCAAAAAGATGTTTCTTTCCCCATTGAATTGCATCTGGGCTCTTTCCAATTTATGGCTATTACAAATAAAGCTGCTATAAACATTGATGAATAAGTTTTTGTGTGAACATAAGTTTTTCATTTCTCTGGGATAAATGCCCAGGAGTACAATTACTGGGTCATATGGTAGTTGACTGCTTAGTATTTTTTTTTTAAAGCAACTGTCAAAGTCTTTTCCAGAATGATTCTACCATTTTGTGTTCCCACCAGTAATGTTCATTTGTTCCAGTTTCTCTACAACCTTTCTAGCATCCAGAGTCATTGGCTTTTTTTACTTAAGATCTTCAGATAGGTGTGGAGTATCTTGCTGTGGGTTTAGTTTGTATTTACTTAGTAACCAACAATGTTGGATATTGAGCATCCTTTCTTATGCTTATTTTCCAGCTGTCTATTCCCATGGTGGACATGTCTATACATGCCCTTTGTTTACTTTACAGACCCTAGAGACCAGTGGTTTGCACAAGCCTCCTCAGTCTGAAGCTTCTTTTCATTCTCTTAGTAGAACCTCCTGTTGGGCAAACATTCTTGTCCTTCAACTTTCAGCCTTTTCTGTTAGAGAGCTTGCTTTTGGCTTCAAGTATAAGAAGACTTTGCCCAGTCTGTATTTTCTCCTTGTTTTCAAAGAGTTTTCTAGTTTATGTTTTACATTTTCTCACATTATTAATTTGAGTTAGTTTCTGTATAAAATCTGAGGCTTTCATCTGAGTTCCTATTTTCTGCCTGTGTATGTAGCTGATACAGCATCGTTTGTTGAAAGGGTGTATGTAGTTCTTTCATGGGACCACTTATATCTTATTAAAAATAATATAAATATATTATGTTTATCTATATTGGGGGCTCTTGTATTAGCCTATTTGTCTATATTTATCTTCTTTTTTTCTGAGATAATTTTGCTATGCAGTTTAGTCTGTCCTCAAATTCTCTGTCTTCTTGTCTTAGCCTTCTGGTTGCTTGAACTTTAAACATATACAATGGCACATGATGATGCTAAGATATTTATTTGTCTTTCTTCACCATGTCCTATAACGTGCGATGAAATTGAATAGATTGGTTCATCTTCTTCCTACTTTATAAATCTTTTCCAAAACTCTTGAGCTATTTGAATTCCTTTGCCATAAATGTCAGAATAAAATTTGTCTATGTATATCAAGTATTTGGCTAGCATTTTATAGAAAATATGCTATTTGTTTATTTTTAAATGAATTGACATCATTACTAATTCACAGACAAAATATGTTTCTAAGGTTTTAGAGCTTTTCTGAGTCTTTCAATGGTGCTTTATAGTTTCAAATAGGCAAATCCTGTATGAGTCTGGATGTATTTATATCTATATTGTTTTAAAAATCTTTAAGCAACTGTATAATGGTATGATTAGTTTAGGTGTTCACAAATTCATTGCTAATATGTATAGATATAATTGATTTCTGCATATTTCTCTTGTATCTTGCAACCTTGCTGAAATCAGTGGTTGAATCTAGACTTTTATTGTGGTTGTTTCTATAGATTTGTGAGGCTTTTCTAAGCAGACAAATCTGTTATTTTCTTCTAAGAACAGCAGAATTTCTTCCTTTCTCATTTGTCTGCCTCAGTTTTTGTTGCCCCAAAACATGGATTTGGATTTCTAATACCATAATAAATATCAGAGGTAAGATCAGATATGCTTGCCTTATTCTTAGCTTTAGGGAAAAAGTATGCTGTTTCACTAACTAAACCACTAAATAAGTATTACCTTTGGAAATTTTAGATTTTTATCGATGATCATCGTTATTTGCATGGGTTTTAACTCTGTAGAACAGATGAGTTTGTAACTCAATCTGCAGCCCAATTAGGCCTCAAACTCATGGTAATCCCCCTGTCTCAGCATCTCAAGTGCTGGGATTACAACATGAGTTATCGCTTCTTGGCCTTTTGACTAAGATCAAGTGTACAAGCATGAGTTACCATGCCTGGATATAGTGAGAACTTTCATAATTCTCCCTGTTCTCTACATATTTTGTTACCTTGTTTTCTTTTCTCTAAGAGAAAAAAATCATCATGGAAGACAAACAAACATGTTACAAGGAAGGGTTTATACCTGTTTCTTTCAAGTTCTTCATTTAAGGATCATAGTTCCCTTAATTATAAAATGATTTATTTTATATTTGATAAGTATTACAGTGATGACCAGATATGTTGATAGATAGAAGAAATTCTTTGCCAATGTAATTAATTTTTGTATAGTTCTTTCTTAAAGACAGAAGTAGAAGGGAAATTCTAGAAACCCATATAGGAAATGAAAGAATACTAGAAAAGAACAGATGTAGAGATATAAGCTAAACAGAGCAACCATGTTGAGGTACTTACCGTGACACCTGGGGGGAACTCCAATTTACTTCCAAAAGGCTCGATGATAGATAGCCAAGTAGTTCATGCTCAGTACAAAACCAGAGCCTCCATGAGCTTCAAATATGGTTACAGGTTTTGATGAAAATGTGGTTCCTCTGATGCAGTAGTTCTCAACCTCTGGGTTGTGTCCCTTTCACAGGGGTCACACATATCAGATATCCTACATATGAAATATTTACATTACAGTTCATAAAAGTAGCAAAATTACAGTTATGAAGTAGCAACAAAATAACTTTATGGTTGGGAGTCACCACCTCACACATAAGGAACTGTATTAGAGAGCTGCAACATTAGGAAGGTTGAGATCTATTGCTTCTGATGGATGACTCAGCAGTAGCTGACTGACACACAGGATATCAACATGGTGCCATTTAGAGAGAGGGCATTGACTGGTAAAAACCTGAGCAACCCCAGAAGCCTAAGACCAGCGAACAGATACTCAATTTGGTTTGCCACAAGGCCCAGAAAGGCATCTCTAGTGAGAAGGGCTAAAGAGTGTCTGTCTCCTAAGGGAATAGAAGACAGGAGACGGAACTTGGATTGAGAATTGCATTAGGGAGAGGGAGAGCCATGCCTTCACACCTAGGACCAGATCCCATTCGTTGAGTAGCCTTGAAGATTGATAGGTCCAAGCATCGTGCTATAGGCTGAAGCATATTTTGGAGCCACCTATCTGCCATTCATTGATGTAGAGTCCAAGTACTCTGAGCAGCATTCCTCCAGCCAGGTGATGATACTATGGAAATCTTGAAAGGATGCATATGGTCTTCCATACATTTTCATTGCTGTACTGTGGTGGATTTCCCTACACTCAATGCTACTGCCCAACCCAGGGGTGTACAATTGAGGATTTGCAGAAAGGTGAAAGAATCTGCCCAGCACACAGATTGCAAAGTTAACTGTGGCCAGTAGAGGCCTCTGGTACACAAAAAAGGAAACTATCATAGTGAAGACAGCTTTGGTAGACACCATACACTTATCCAATAAAGACTCAGTAACAGCATAAACCAAAGATGAGACTACAAATTCAACTAGGCTGCCTCTCTTCCATGTAGATAATGACTAGTACTCTCCAATTTGTAAAGACTCGTGTATTACCCCACACATATCCTCTTATCTTCCTTCCTTACCATCAGACTGAACTCCTCCTTTCCAGTTCCCGTCCCCTATGTTCATGTAAATTTTGGTATGTTTTTGATGCTCTACTGTATTTAATTAAGATTGCTTTTGTGGACATGGTGGGAAGCTGTTTACTTGAGCAAAGGCAACTTACTAATGGCTATACCTCTGAGAAATATAACTTCTCCTTCCACAATAACCTCTAATTGCCTTTAGCTCCACAGTAAGGATTTAAGCCATATGACTTCCTGACCCACAACCTTGATTTTGTATAGGTAATTGTCGGTACTATGAGTGCATATCTACAGTAGCCATGTCTTAGCTACAAGGCAGCCATTCACAGCATTCCACCCCATCCTCTGACTCTAACTTTTTTCACTTCCTCTTCCATAGTGTTTCCTGAGCCCTGACAGAGGTGAGGAGCAAGAAAGTGGCAATGAAGATTGTCTAATTTAGGGTTAAATATTCACAGCCACTCGTCCTCAGCAGTTTGACGAGTTATGAGGCTCTGCATAATGGATACCCACCTCGAAAAACTAAAACCCAAATCCAAAACAAACAAACAACAGAATCAAAGGCTTCTTTAAGCAAATTGAGGGAAGCCTAGGTCTTTGAATAAATGCATAAAAATTTAGGAGGAAGTTTGGAAACATGTCCACTGTGCAAAGAGTAGTAGGTCACCCCATGGGCCAACCTATGGCTTCGCCATTCATGGGCATTTGATCAGGTTTACAATATCATCCATCTCCTTTTTGTGGAGAAGAAATCAAACTCAATCAGAAAGTTGTTGATTACCTTTAACAGTCATGGAACTATTGTACCAGTGGGCACCCCTTGCTTGGCATGCTGGCATTACAGCAGAATAGAGCATTGGGCAACGCCATAGATGCCTTTCTGCACTAGCAGCCTGCATAACACTATGGAAGCTAGCCATCTGGATGTAGGTTGTTTGGTCAGTTTGAGACTGATTTCCCCATGTCTGTTGCCAAAGTATGTAGTGTCTTCAGCAATAGCATCTCATTATATAGTTTTTGTGGGTAAGTAGGGCAATGGTAGTGCCCGTGCTGTTTTGGAGACTTCCAGGGCCTTCCCAACCAATAGCACACAGGGAGACATCCCATCCCTGATGCCGTATGTCTTAGAGGAACAACATTGTCTCACCATTTTCTACCTGCATTTGAACTCCTTTTTAAAATATATTTTGTAATTAGCTTACTAACCATCAGATTTTCATAAGGCTTTTTCATACCTTTTTAGTTTTGGTTATCCCAGTTCCTGCCTCTGCCTCCTCTCCCACATTCCCTGCTCCCATCCCCAGTTATAGCTTCAACTCCAATATTCTCTCCTCTTTTCGTATCATTCACATTCTACTTTCCCTTTCAATTACATTTTTAATTGGCTTGTGAGATACAAAGTTTCCACGTGGCTTTTCGAAACACCCCTCTTTTTGGCGCCTCATTTCTCCTACTCTTCCATTCCAAGCTTTTCTGCTCCCAGCATTCCACAGCTCCACTTGTAGTGTACCTATACTCTCCTATCTTAGATCCTTTAGTGCATCCTCCTCACACTGACCCCCCCTTCTAGTTTCATGATTTATACTTGTGCTCCAAGTTAAACACACAAGAATTGAAGCTGAGACCCACTTAGAACACACAGCATCTGTCTTTTTGGGTCTAAGTATAATTGTTTCCAGTTCCTCCTGTTTCATTTCATTTTTCTTATAGCCGAATACAATTCCATTGTGTGTGTATCACAGTAGCTTGGCTGTTTTCATTTCTGTGATCACTAATGATACATCACTGGATTATAATTGATTCTGAGTGCATTCCTCTCTGTTGTATGGTTTGATGCTGTTGCTGTTATAGCAGTTTATTTCCTCATTGCAGTGGTCCTGGGGATTGTACATTTAAGATAGCGCTATTCAATGAGATCTTCCCTTAGAACTGGAAGAGGTATTCAGACCAACAGATGCACAAATCACAACACAAGAACATAGGAGGAGCAAGGCAACATGTCTCCTCCAAAGAGTTCTAATTTCTGAACTACTGAGTGGGTCAAATACCAGCTGACGATGTCAAAAGTTTTATGGGAAAACAGTGGCCAATGGGCTAACCAAGAATACAAGCAAGCACATGAATTTAAACCTCGGTCTTAATGGGGAAAGTAAGCAACATGCCAAAAAAGTTGGCAAAATGGTTGAGAAAAAATAGCAATGAGATGAAAAGACCAGATAAGAGGCAAGTGCCCATTTAATTCCACTAAGAAATACCTGTGTGTGCATGCATGCACGCGCACACATGCGTGTGCACACACACACACACACGCACATGCACACAGTCTTCAGCAATAGCATCTCATTATATAGTTTTTGTGGGTAAGTAGGGCAATGGTAGTGCCCGTGCTGTTTTGGAGACTTCCTTAACTATGGAAGGCTCATTTCTGTTGCTTAGTTTTGTATTCCGAATGCCCCAGAAGAACATATTTCTTTGCTGATATTCTTGGTTTGACAGGAAACACTGAATACTCTCCTAGTTTATACACACACACACACACACACACACACACACACACACATATAATGTAAACATAAATTAATATTTATATCTGTATCTATATAGATATATAAGGAAAGGAAACAGTTTCCCAATGGTCCTCATTATCAGTCAGTTCTTGCCCTGGCTTAGCTTACACAGAGTCCAGTCTACACATAGACTCACATAGTTACATGTACCACACATACACATACACACATGAAGATGCACCACACATAGACACAGTCACATGTACCACACACATATGTACATGTGCACACATGTACACACATGTACAGCCACCATACACAGAGTGACATGGACCATCCGCATACACACACACATATATGCACACACAGTCATGTACATACATATACAAATGCACATACATGTGCAAATGCACATGCATGTCTCTAATAAAAAGTAACTTTGTATGAGGACTCTGACACTTAGAGCTGTAAAGTTAAGTTAATATTCAGGTAGAGTCAAGGAAGCAGGTGACAGTTATGAGTGTGTAACAGGGGTCTCCACTGTGCCCTGAGACAACATAGATGCTGCACTTTACCCTATCACTACCAGATAGACAGTAGAGTCAGAACAAAGTAGTGACTACTTTGGAAAACCTCTATGTTTGGGACTGAGTAAATGAGGTGTTGAGGAGCTGAAAGCTCTTACAGGGGCCAGAGCTTAGTCAGCACCTTTTTTGTAGGAAGAACAGAACACCTCCAGATTCAGTCCCAAAGGAATCCCAGTGGAGTTAAATTCATGAGAAACAGGCTAAAAACTGCAGGAATGATAGCCAGACACCTACGATTGCCTACGAGAGTTATGATCGAAATAGTCCAACTCACTGTTTAGTCAAATCTTGTTTTTAATTTGAAGAAAAAGAATACAGTACTGTAATATTTAAGTTTAGTAGAATTTTTGGCCTTGAGCAATAGCTCAGACTCTTTGTAGCTGAGCATTTTTCCTCTTAATTTAATGTTTTATTTAAATTTATTTCTTCTGCTTTGAAGAGAGGATTGCTGGTCAGCAGAATTCCACTTGGCAACATCTTGCATCTCGGAGAGGAATATGATGTGCTGCCTGAGTTTACTCCCCTTTGGCCAAAGCTGCTCCCTCACTTGCAATGGTCACCAGATAGCCAAGGAAGCATTTGTATCTTTCAGGTCGTAGCTATTGTCTCTGTGAATCTAGGAAGAAGAAAAAAAAACCCTTCATAATTGCTTCCAAACACTTACACGATTTATGTCGATGTGAAGGAGAATAGTAGACCATCCCTCTTTTTTAAAGGGTTTGGTAGAAGCTGCGTTTCCCCTTAAAGGAAAGGAAACAGTTTCCCAATGGTCCTCATTATCAGTCAGTTCTTGCCCTGGCTTAGCTTACACAGAGTCCAGAGACTGAACTGTGCATCAAAATGCTAGGTTTCTCCTCTAGAACAAGCTGCATATGCTTTCCTTAGTAGCTTATTCAAGGCTATGAGAGCACACTGAGCCATTAAACATTCACTCTGGCCAAGCCAGAGTTCTTTGCCCCTATAACTATGGAAGGCTCATTTCTGTTGCTTAGTTTTGTATTCCGAATGCCCCAGAAGAACATATTTCTTTGCTGATATTCTTGGTTTGACAGGAAACACTGAATACTCTCCTAGTTTATACACACACACACACACACACACACACACACACACACACATATAATGTAAACATAAATTAATATTTATATCTGTATCTATATAGATATATAATTATAAATATATATGAAATTTGTGCAATTTTAACACAGTGAACAGAAATATATGAAGGAGCTTAAGTTTAAAGAAGTGTCAAGTAATGTTAAGAAGCAAATCATATGTAACTTAGCATAAGTTGTTGTAATTTAAATACAAAATAATCTGCATATTTGACCCTGATCATCCTTCAGTTCCCACAGTCACCACAGTGATACAAACTTTAGATCCCTAGTATACAGGACATATTGCAGGACTGAATATATCTCCTTAGAATTTATGTTTATATCAAAACATGAGAATCAAGACAGCCAAGTCAGGGAGAGGCAGCTACTGTTTTACCTCATCTGAAGTTTTCACTTTGAACAACTAGAAGGGATAGCACTTGACACTATGTCTGCAAAATAACTCACTTTAATAGCCAGGTTAGACAGCTAACATCCTCCATTCTCAAGACAATAATTCAGCTTATTTACAGTCTTGTAAGAACCATTCCATTGCTTGAGATGAATTAGACCTTCAGTTTATACAACAGTTTAAAAGAATTTTGTTTACTGATATGCATGCATATATATGAGAATGACATCCTTATCATAAGTGGCTATGGTGAATAACTGAATTAGTTAGGTCTAAGCAAGTGGGGGTGAATCATTGTAAAGACATTGGACATGTGAGTCTATTATGTGTAACTTGTCAGTGCTGTTTAAATGGCCTAGAAGAGTCAACAAACCTCCACTGTGTCTCCTTAGGAGTGATTTGAACACTGTGTATAACCCCTACATAGAATACTAAGTTGTACTCTCCTGTCCCCACCCCTTGCTCCCTTTAAAATCAGTCTTGTTCTTCAAGATACTACATTTTGAGAAATCTAAAAGTAACTTTTTATACAAAGCTTTTATAAGTCTTTAATTGGTCCCAAATTGCAGCTGAACCATGTTTATTATCATCTCTCTTAAGGAACAGTAGGTATGTCTGAGCAAAGAGAAATATCCTGGCATAGGGACACTTGACCCTTGCTAATTCTAGGGTCCTATAGTTATCTCTAGACTCTTCTACTTCTTCTGGGCACCAGACACTTTCAATGACCCCTGATTCTTTGTGTAAACATGGGCTAGTCCATCAATGGACTGGAACAAGGCAAATATACTTGAATGGGATTTTGAAATTTTATATTATAAAAATTACCTATGTGCAGAAAAATAGAAGGAAGCACATGCTTCATACCTTGTTTTAATAATCTCATCCTGTCTCCTACTGCTCCTTTATACTGTTTATTTTTCTAAATGGTTAAAGGGAAGCCAGACAGTACTTGGTTTTATTTGAATTCTTCAGTGGTTTGCATGGGTGTTTTAATTGCTAGTTGTTTGTTCAAAGGCTTGTTTTTAGTGTCTTTGTCTACATTATGGCTCATCTTGCTGGATGCCTACTCTATTATTAGCCAACCCAAGCTAAAGCTCACTACTTTTTTCTATGAATTATGATGTTACCACCTCTATCTTGACCAAAGTTTGGCTAGAAATACTGTTTTCCAGAAGACACTATCTCCAGGCATCTCTCCATTATGTTTACTTTTCTTGGTTTTCAGTTAACTAGAATAGTGGCTGCTCACACTGAGATGTGTCCTTTTTCTCAGTAAAGAAAGGTTTTTATTAAAAGTGAGGACACACACACACACACACACACACACACACAGCGGAGATGGGACTTGGAAAACAGAAATGAAGCCTCACCTTGAGTGCTGTAGTTATTGAAAAGTGTTTAAAGGGTCTTCCTCTCCTATTTTAGGGTTGGTCAGTTTGAAGAAAGCCAGGATGGCTTATTGGTCCATGACTGTGTGTAAACATGTCCTGGACTGGCCTTGAACTTGACGAGCCAATTTATCAGCATCAGCAAGGGCCCTCCTGGTAGCAGAGAAAGCATACAAGGCTTTTATTTTAAGCATCTATGCCTTTCTCCCAGGGAAGAAGGTTGAAGAAGAAGCCAACCATCTTGGAAGATCACCATTTTTATTACCTAGCCATGGCCCCTCTCACTATCTGCATATCAGGAAATCCATCTAACTCCTAATCCCTCATCTGTTCCTCAGAGTTCACTCTAACCATTGTTGGCCTTCCTAATGCTGTGAACCTTAATACAGTTCCTCATGCTGTGGTTTCCAACCATATAATTAGCTAGTTTCTACTTCATAACTATTTTTGCTACTATTATGAATCTTAATATAAATATGTGATGTGTGTAATATCTGGTATGCGACCAGAAATGGTCACCACCAATAGGTTGAGAACTGCTGATCTAAACTATAACATGTAACCAGTACTATAGTCAAGATATGGAACTTCTCAGGTGTTCATAGGAGCAGTGTGTTTTAGGCCCAGTAAAGTCTCATTCATCATCTAACTGCAATGCTTGGCTCTCATTAATCTTCAGAATTGGAATCTCACCATTCAAGAATGCTGCACAAATAAGGGAATAAGTATAAACTCCGAAGTTGACCTTCTTTCATGCAATAAAACACCCTTGGATCCATCCATGTTGTATGTTTCAGTTGCTTGTAAAATTCTTTTGTATGACTGTAACACAGACAACCCATCCATTTATTGCTAAAAGACATTTGGAGAAGGGGTTGAATGGGGAACAGGGGGAGGGAAGAGGGCTTATGGGACTTTTGGGGAGGGGGGGACTGGGAAAGGGGAAATCATTGGGAATGTAAATAAAAAATATAGAAAATAAAAAAAATCTTTAAAATAAAAAAAGACATTTGGACTTTCACTAGTTTTTGACTATTAATGAAGTTACTTTTTATTTTTACTAACTTTTACTAATTATATAAACTTTAGCACTGTGTCTGTGCCATCTGGACTTAACTCCATGTGGAATGAGTTACTACTGAAAGGATAACAACTAGGTAACTAGTTTTTCATGGACGGTGGTAATGGGTAGCTTTTAGATGAATAACATGTGTATTTTATTTGTATGTGTGTGTATGTCAGGAACATGTGAAGAACTATTAGAAAACACACAGGTAAAAATCATATGGAAAATAGGAGAAATACCAAAGTTCTCAAAAGCTCAGAATATTCTTAAATGATCCTATAAGGCTGTCAGTTCTTACTCTTTCTAGCTGGTGTGAAAGCCTATCCCTCTGCACCTTGTTCTTGTGTGTGTGTGTGTCTCTCTGCTCACTCAGCATACTGGACAGGAAAGTACAAGACCAGGGCAGCACTAGGTGTGAACACTATGTTGGCTCAAGTGCTTCAGTGTGATTCAGCGGTTACTCTGCTTTTCTAGGGGAATTTACTTTGGATGAGACCCATCTCAAGGTTGTCCAGCATAGTAAACCTGAGGTAATTAGTCATCTTTATAGTGTGTGGATTCCAAGTCAGTCATTCACTCTATTTGGTTATTTTCTCTTCACTACTGGAAAAAGCTGTACTTCATCTCTCCTCTGTTTCAAAGCAGTTGTGTCTTTATCTTTTCCAAAGAGTTTTCTCTAAAGATTCAATTGGTTTTCTTCATATTTTTGTGTATACCTTTTTTGCTTGTGTTTTGTATTTATCTGTATTCATCCAGTCTTTCAATGGGAAGTCATATCTTCTAGTATTGATAATTGGTGTGCTATAAAGCTCATTTTATATGGAGTCTTAGCCTATTTAGAGGTTTGCTTTTGATGACAGATTTAATGTGGGCATGAGGAAGAGTAAATACACACTTAATTTATTCTATCTGTTAATCCTATTTATTTACTTTTGAATTTTCTTTAAAGAATTGCCTTGGGGTTCTATGACCGCCTACCTGGGAAGGTAAGTGTCAGGTTGGTCCAATGGGAAGAGTTGTGTTTTGTAACAGAATTAGCTGTAACTGCTATGTGATCATGAACATAACTTCTCTGTCCACATCAACAAAATCAGACTAATACCAAGAGGGTGCATCTGACTATGCTGTGGTGACAAAGGAAGAACATAGGTCACATTCGAAACCAAGATAAGGAGCCCCACCAATGTACATTGCAGATGTGCCAGAGGACCTGCCTCTGGTTTAGCGTGCAGAAGTGCACACTAGCAATGCTACTTAGTTACGTTTTCAGCGTCTCTGAAATCTATGTTCTATTTATATAGAAGTATGCATGACGCTTGGTTGCTTCAAAGACAACTTTCCACAAGAGGATTGAACTGTTTCTCTTCTGTGAACATCTTGGTTCAGATCCAGTTGATGGTGGAACAGATGGTAGGAATCCCTTGTGCTGGTGAGGGGTGTGCTTCCTGGTTGAAACAGAGGTTCAGAGAACAGACTATGTTAGGTCACTCTATATGGGACAAGGCTAGATCTGGGCATTGGAGAGGATGTATGGAGGGCAGGATTAGGCAGATTCACCCAGCAGAGTCCTGGTGCAAGATATGTAGGACCTTGCTGGACTGAGAGGTTGTACAGAAATGTAGAATCTTTAGCAAGTGCTCAAACCTGCAAGAACTGAAGTCTCCTGGATAAATAGCATATTATTTGTAGGTAACCCATATAGCCATTCTGCATATTTAAAAGTATCTCTAGGCTACATGTAACAACTAATTCAATATAAATGTTATGTAGTTTCCATAGTGTATTATTTACAGAATAATGAGACTGTAGCAATAAAACTTGTTCATAGATAGATCTTCACCAAGGTCGTAGAAGAAAACTTTCCCAAACCAATGAAATAAACCAAAACACGTATAAGAAGCACATGGAACACCAAATAGACAAGACCATAAAAGAAACTCCACATGGAATATCACAGCCAAAACAGTAAATATACAGAACAAAGAAAGAGGATTGAAAGTTGCAAGAGAAAAAACACAAGGCACATAAAATGGAAAACCCATTAGGGTAAGTGCTGAATTTCTAGTCAAGAAGTTAAGTGCTGAATTTCTTTTCTTTTCTTTTCTTTTTTTTCTTTTCTTTTCTTTTTTCTGTCTTGTTTTCTTTTTTCTTTTTTATTAGATGTATTCTTCATTTATATTTCAAATGTTGCCCTCTTTCCTGGTCCCCCCCCTTGAAAGTCTCATAACCCATCTCCCCTCCCCTTGTTCCCCAATCAACCCTCTCCTGCTTCCCTGTCCTGGCATTCCCCCACACTGCAGGCACTGAGCCTTTCTAGGACCAAGGGCCTCTCCTCCCTTTGATGTCCAACAAGGCCATCCTCTACTGCCTATGTGTCTGGAGTCACTGGTAACATCATGTGAAGTGCTGAATTTCTAGTTGATGCTTTGGAAGCCTGGAGAGCACTTGAAGGGGAGAAGTGCACCTCAGGTTCTAAAAGACCTCAACAGTTATTAGAGACTACTTACCATGTCCTGCAAATCTTCCTGACACAGTAGAAGAAAGAAAAACTTAACACAAACTACCTAAAAATCATATCCAGCACACCAAAATTTAAAAAAAAATATGGGAAGCAGTGTTTTGGCTGAAGTGAGGAAGGAACATAGCCAAGAGACTGGAGAAAGAAAATAAAGATATAATTATTAAGCACTAAGTATGACTAGAAAAACAAGTACTAAAAAAGGATGATTACAATCAACAAATACCTTTCAATAATAACTTTGAATATTTGTGACCTAATTTTTCCAGTTAGGCTGGCGGAAACAACATCTGTGTCTGTTGTTTGCAAGCAACTCATCTTGGCCCTAAAGACTAGCACTATCTTAAAGTGACAGTTTGGAAAAAGTTTCCTGATCACATGAAACCAGGGGGTAAGCATGTGTCACTATCTGAATAGCTGCCAAAATGAACTCAAACTGAAACTAATCGGAAGAACATAAACGATAAAGAAGGATATTTCATTGTAATCAAGAGAACAGTGAGTCAGGAAGACAATCCTATCCTCAGTGTATCAAACTGGTGATCCAACTGGAATTTAAAAAGCATACTACTGGAATTAAAATTTAAATTCAACCCAGTAATAGTAGGCACTCTTAATACTCCCCTTTCTCTAATAGATAGGTCATCTGACCAAAAAAATAAGAAGACAAATATCAGAATTCAGAAACTTAACAAAAACTGACTTGGCAGATATCTGTAGAACATTCCACTTGAATGCTGAAGAATATACATTCTATTCAGCAGCACACGGAGCTTCTGTAAAATAGACCATACCTTGGGACACAAAACCAAATGATAACAAATTTCTAAAAGCTGAAGTAACCTCATGTATCATAATGCAAGAAAAATTTAAAATCTCTAGCAAACAAATCTCTAGTAAGTACACAAACTCATGGACATTAAACACCTCACTCCTGATACAAAATTGGTTGAACTGATGAAGTAGAAGATGAAATTGGACAAAGTAGAGAGATATGTAGCTTGAGTGGCTGCCTAAAGTCTTCAGAGGGTTATAGAATATAAAAGTTTAAGAACCACCACATTGCATGAAAGGAAAATCAGAAATAAAAAGTTGCAAATACATATGCGTATGTCTAATCCCAGGTGCAGATGTTATTTGCTCTGCATCTCCGTGGCTGTTATTGGCAGCACTAGTTATATTGCCCACGCATTTAAATTGTTAGGCCTCTGTTCTGGCAATGCTGGGGAGAAATACTGATTTTATTGCATGGGTGAGAATTAGAATACATGATGAGAGGAGATACTGCCTCCCTCTTGTTCATTCTTGCCAACCTTGTTACTAAGGGCTAGCACTCACTTCCATCCTTTCATTCCTTCTAGCTGACTATCCTAGGGTTTTACTGCTGCAAAGAGACACCAAGGCAGATCTTATAAAGGAAAATATTTAATGGGGGCTGGCTTACTTGTTCTAAGGTTCAATTTGTTATCATCATGGTGTGAAGCATTGCGGCAACCAGGCTGAGAGTTCTACATCTAGTTCAGAAGGTAAACAGGAGAACACTGACTTCAAGCCCACCCCACACTTCTTCCAAGAAGGACACACCTACTCCAAGGCCTCACCTATTCCAACAAGGCAATACCTTCTAATGGTGCCACTCCTTAGCTCAAATATATATTCAAACCACCACACAGGCATGTCCAATATTTCCAGGAGCCTGCCAAGTGAATACAAGCTGAAGCTATATGTTGCAGGATATTTGATCACACTGTGAACCCCAAGATTGTGAGTTTAATGGAAAAACCTGTTTCTAGTTGTGGTGTGGCTCAGCCTTAGCACACTCCTTTAATTCCTTTAGCTGGAGTATAGACAAGCCCTTAGCATAATCCCAAACAATCTTGAATCCCAAACAATGAAGGTAAAGTTAATTTGTAGAAGGAAGCATCCATATTTGAAAGTGATGTCTAATTTATTGGCAGACAAGATAATGAATTAGAGAAAGACCTGATAGAATATGATATGCCTGACTCTCATGACAGCAGAGAAGAAACAGAAGTGACTTAAGAGAGAGCAGAGCAGAGTCAGGGGACGGGTTTACTGGGACAGTTGAACAGACAGGTCACAGAGAGAGAACAAAATAGACACAGAATGAGCCAGAGAACGAAAAGGAGGAGCCAGAAGAAGAAAACATACTGCCAAAGTTAGTGTGAGACCAATCAGAGCAATTTATTCAGAATCTGAAAGAAGCCAGTTGAATCAGTCAAGTGGACAGGAGTTTTGAGCCAGGACAGCTGAGTTGACCAGCTAGCCAGAGTGCAGAAATAACTAGAAAGGATGAGCTTATTCAGCAGTAAGTCTCATAAGCTGAAAACATTTTAGGCCTTCTTTAGATTGGACAGATGCTAGAAGCTTCCAAGACTAGGCCTAGATTATCAGACTGAGGCAGTAATTGCATCATGTGAATAAAAGTTACTTTTGTAGTCCTACCTGTGAAAGGTCTCAACCCAGAGAAGGAATTAAAAGCTAGAGCAAGGCGGAAAGCAGCACATCTCTGACTGAGCTCATTAAGGTAACAGCAGCACTTACATAACACTTAGGAGATACTAGGTACTCTACCAAGAACTTTTCATCTATTAATTTGCTTAGTACCTACTAAAATACCTGTAAGGGAGTTGGCTATTATGAGCATAATTTCTAGATAAGGAATCCCTGAGGCCTAGAGAGGATATATATATCACAGAGCTCAGCAGTGGCAAAGTGGCTTCTCAGGCTATGGTCATCTGAAGCCCAGGTCCTCATGCCAGCATGGGGCAGACAGAGCCACCACCAAGTTCTTTGCCTCCAAATATCATAGCTCCACAGGCTCAGATTCAAAGGAGAGACCTATGCAGCTGTCAACCATGTGGTAAGTCTAGAAGGCAAGACTTTCTTAGGCTATCAGAGCCATGTTCACTGGAAGTCATATCTCAAAGTTTCTCAGCTATGTAGTTTACTAAATATATCCACCTCTTTTCCATTTTCATGCCCACAGCATCCCTCGGAGGCCTATGATCCATTCTCCTCCTACTGTCCAGTGCAGCTGCTGAGTCTTTGTGCTGTCCTTTTCTGCTCTCAGTGCCTCTCCTTGTCCCTGCTGTGGCACAGCCAGGGCAATCCAGCTGGCCTGTGAAGTCCCCTGTTTCTTTTCTGGTCACCACCAGGACTCTATTCATCACTCACACTGGGTATGGAAATGTTTCTCTAGTTTTCGATCAATTGTTCTCGCTCACATCTGTGTTTGACTTCTTTCTCCTAGAGGGAAGCTAGGCCTTGGAGGGTAGAGCAAATATGCTTTTCCCTTCTCCCTCCTTCCTTTCTTAGTTCCCGTGGTAAAACACAACATCAGCTCAGTAAATGCCAGTAAGGCAACAGATCAACCAGAGGTATGGAAATGTATTGTTGCCTTGGATTATTTGTTTTGTGAGAGCAAAGATGCTATCAGCAGGAGAAGCAATTATGGAGAATCTTCCACATGCTGGTGCCCTATGGCTCTGTATACACATTCATTAAATCTTCCCAACCAGCTATAATCCAACTATTAGGGAGTTCAGTTTTCACTTGAGGAGACTTTTGCTGGTAGGATGGCCAGTGTTCAGGGGTCTGGCATCTCTCCTCTAGACCTGTTTTTGTGTGAAGGAGTTAAACTGCTGTTCTTGGAAGGGCTGTTTGCTGGGAAAGGACAGGGTCTGAAGAATGTGCTCTCTGCTAGAAGATGGAATCTAGGTATTGAGGATACAATATTAGAAATATTTTATTGTTACGGTGGATGTAGTTGGCTATGTACTATCCATTTATTTTTGGCCTTCTGGACATGAGCTGTCTGATTTATTGAGTGGAATTCACTGTACCTACTCTTTCCAAAGTCATGATAAAGGTTAAGTGTAATTCTGAGTGTACAAAGCACCTACTGGCTAGAATGAATGAGGAGTTTGTTCAATAAGCATTGATGATTATCGGGAACTGGCATTGTTAAAATCCTACATATTCCAAAAGGAGCTAGAAGCCTTGGGTTGGTGAATTGTTCTTGGTATACAGATTTCAGGCTCTCCCATGTCCTCCTGCATTGAAAATGTTTATTTGGAGACAGCCCAGGCAGATAACAAAAGCTGGGAAGGTTGGTATTTTGTACAATGCCGTGAGTAAGTCATTTATAGTTATTGAGCAAAAATTTGCACTGTAATAGAAAAAAAGTTGCTTTTCAACTTTTGGTCCAATTTAGTAATTATGGTGAGTTAAAATGTAGGCCATTTAAATTGAATTTAGAGAATAAAGTTCTGTCCTATAGTGAGGATGACTCATAGAGGAGGTAGCCCGGCATAGCAGGAACAGCTACTGATAAGGAGCCAGGAGACCCAAGTTTCTGGCCTAGATTTAGTCAAATAAGCTCTAATAGCTTTTGGGCAAAATCATTAGACATCTCAATTTTCTAGTCCCTAAAATAAGAGGACTATGTTTGTGAATAGATTGTTCAACTTATATAAGACTCCGCAAAGCAGGTCACTGGGAATGGAAAACGTTATCTATGGTCATTGGAGAATAACAAATTCCTGCTATGTAACATTCTTCCACTGTGGACAACTGGAGCCCAAGAAAATATATTACTGTTGGAATAATACATGCATAAGCAGACAGTTGGGGCTCTCATAATAATCTGAGCTTGTTTCTATGTCCTGAGAAAACATAACCCTGTTTGCTTGAAGGGTCATCTGATCATGAATCTTAATATATGTATGACACATAGCCATCCCTTAGGGGAAGCTTTAGGTAGCATGATATGGCTGTCTGATGTATGAGCTTGCATTATGTCACATCTTGAGAAATTATTTATTGGTAATCGCTTTAACCTCAGGTCTGCAGATATAGAAGCTAATTTGGGCCAAATAGCTGGTTTATTTTCTCTTTGCCTTCCTCCTTCCTATTATTTCAATTGTAGCTGATGGTCTCTCAAAAACAGTTAAGGTTTTATGTGCCAACTTTGAGCAGGCATTTTGCTTTTACAGCACTGTCAGTCACCATAGCACTTAGTTATTTCAGCCATGGAATTGATGGTTATCTAATTAGTTGGAAATTCTAATTGGCATTACAAGATTAAGTCCCCGAGAATTGTGAGAATTAAACTTTTAAGAAATAGAATCCAATTTTCCTATTGGCTTGCATTAAAATTTTAGAGGTCCACATCTTCATTTATGATTTATTTTTAATTAGAAATGGTTCCTGCCATTTTAACTTTAAATTTGTTGGTTCCTGTTTTTTCTACAAGTGGTTAATGACGAGTGAAGAGATACTGGAGCACATTAGAGAAACTTCTCTACCAGGCAACTATGTAAATTTACCCTGATGTGTGAGGGATGAGAAGGCTATGGGATGGAAGGCTTATTTTACAAGCAGAGACCTAGGAATCTTTGCAGAGCCATTTTTGCCTTGGTCAGGTGCTATTTTCTTATGTGTTCATGTCTGACATGGAACCCATATAGTTCCAGTTCTGCAGATAACTGAGAGTGGAAATGGAAACGTTCTGTGAATCATAATCCCTTAATTTTTATTTTTTCTATAGATAAATTTTCTTAAGGTGAATTTTATCTGTCTAAGTGAATAATGAAATCAATTTATTATCTTTATATTTATTTAGTTCTCTTTTTTTCTTTTGAGCTACAAATTCCTTTTTGGCTGGATTAGATTGAGGGTCCTTGGAAAGCTTATTTAGCCCCAAAAGATTTATACCCTCCTCATTCTGGAGGGAGAAGAGGAAATACTTTAAAATAGAGTTGATGTGGAACATTAACTTGATTGAAGGCTTTGTACGTGAGGAATGATTGTAGCATCCTCATTGCCATAATGGGGAGAGATTAGCATGGATTAGATTAGCCTGTGTACAAAGGTTGTACAAACTGATTGCTCTTATTTGTAGGGGGGGCCAATCCCCACAGTTACTGGCAGGACTTCTTAAGCAGGGTAGTCATACTTTCTTTCATGTGGTTTGCATGTGGCAGTGAGGAGAGAATGTTTTCCTTGCTACTCCCAATGAGCACTTGGCACAGACTCAAAAACATAAGATATGCATATGCAACCGGTGAGGACATGGCCGTGGTCATCAGTGCTCTCTGAGATGAGAGCACACATTGACCAGAGGCAGCCAAGTTCCCGAAACAGATGTTCAGACAAGATGGCTAGAATGCTGTCAAATTGTGCTCTAGTATGATTTTGTGAACATAAGCTCAAAAGGTAGCCAAGATATGGCTCTGAATTAGAGCCAGTCATGGGATTATTATTTAATTCCAATTTAGTATGTCCCTTGCCAAGTATGTGCCAGATCCTCTGAAACACAATCTGGTTTTTGCCAGGAGTACTTAGTAACTATATTTTAAGTCTAAATCTCCCCTGAGGCAGAGAAGAATGAATTGTTCTCCAATGGAATCAGGTTCTTTTTTCAGCAGCCTCTGAACCTCACCTTCTCTGGGATAGGCTTTCTGTGGATGCATATCCTGGGCATCTTTGAAACCGTAGAACCCACCTGGGCCAGTAATATTAGGTCTTTATCCAAATGTGTGTATTGCATTTGTTTCATGTGTTTGATGATTCTTAGAACTTTTATGGTAACCTTTGTCCTACCTCACTGGTCTCTTCTTTGCTTCTCCACCATACCTCTCTATTCTAGAAGGGTTGCCACCTCCC
Source organism: Tokudaia tokunoshimensis (assembly GCA_036184795.1). Taxonomy (NCBI): domain Eukaryota; kingdom Metazoa; phylum Chordata; class Mammalia; order Rodentia; family Muridae; genus Tokudaia; species Tokudaia tokunoshimensis. Next base: position 38,450,346 of record BTHU01000019.1, read on the forward strand.
TTTGGCTGCATTCAACATCTTTCTGCTTTAGGGATTCTGCCTTCCTTTGCTGAAATAATCCATCTGCAGGAACGGAGCACCCAGTGCCTAGCTCCCTTCATATCTTTGTTCTGATGCTGTCTTACACACAAAATATCCCTGGTATTGAATTTTAAGAGCAGCATCCCTCAGCATTCCTTACCATTTTCCTCACACTCCTTTTTAGTTTTCATTCACTCATTGCTACCTGATAGATTATCTATTCCCCTAAATATTTGTTCACTGCCTTCATTATCCTCCAAAACAGAGAAAGACTTTATTCCAGTGACTAGGGCCATGTCCGGCACATGATAGGTACTTGATAGATATCTGTTGTAATAATGGCTTTAAAAGATGACTAGCCTTTCCCGAGGAGTTCTTCATACATATTACATTTGTGGCTTCTAGAAGACAGTATTAGAAGCTCTTGTAAATTGGGACTCACATGTTGAAAGGATGGATCTTGAAGATCAGAGATCTGCAACTCTCTGTGAACATACAGCAATGCCTTAGAGAATTTAATTTGCAGGTGAGACAGCTGGGATCTTGTTAAGATACTCACTCTGATTCAGTCGTCTGGGTAAAGGTCTGGGGTTCTGTTTGTCTAACAGGCTCTCTTGAGATACTAATGTTGCTGTTTCAAGGATTATGCTTTGAGTAGTGGAGTTACATGTGTCCACCAGAGAGGTTTAAAAAGTTCATGACTCCAAGGTCATTATCATGAACACTGGGTATCATTGTTACAGTAAAAAAAATACCAGTTTCTAGAAGTTTCTTATTAATAAAATGATAATTTATTTGGACCTTTATTGACTCAGCTTCAAATTGTTTACAATAAATTGATTGTTCTTCAGACATATGTAGTGATATATCAAAATTATTATCATGTTTGCTGTCATGGTAGGGAACATCCATTAGGTTCTCAAAAGCAACAAATGTTGATGTGATCCTATTTAAAAAGGAAACTTTTAGGCATCAACCCCAAACATGCCAGAGCCACATTTCAGTGGCAATGAAATCAACACAAATGTTTCCAAGCACCTTTCCCAAACTGTTTTTACTGCAACACTTTGTGCCAACAACCATCCAACATTTTAACATTTGTGAGATACATAATTCTCCCAGGGAATTATTTGGTTTAAAAAAAATTACAAAAGGCATAGAATCCACTTATTCCAAAACAAATAATTTCCCTCTATCCACTGGCAATGGTCTCCTACTAAAAACAAACACCAGCTAGAAATGGAAATGAAATGAATATTTATAAAACATGAGATCCTAGCCCCACATTAGATATTCTGCTGTAGCCCACTGCCTTTCTAATTTGAGGCCAAGATGCCCACATCAGGCATTGGTGCTGGGAAGCTGTTTTAAAGAAAGGGCCAACATCTCTTTAGGTGCTTCTCAGCCATTAGATATTCTTCAGGTGAGAACTCTTTGTGGAGCTCTGTACCCCATTTTTTAATAGGGTTACTTGCCTCTCTGGAGTTTAACTTCTTGAGTTCTTTGTATATCTTGGATATTAGCCCTCTGTCGGATGTAAGGTTGGTAAAGATCATTTCCCAGTTAGTTGGTTGCCGCTTTGTCTTTTTGACGGTGTCTTTTGCCTTGCAAAAACTTTGTAATTTAATGAGGTCCCATTTGTCTATTCTTGATCTTAGAGTATAAGCTATTGGAGTTCTGTTCAGGAAATTCTCCCCTGTGCCCATATGTTCAAGGTTCTTCCCTAGTTTCCCTTCTATTAGTTTCAGTGTGTCTGGTTTTATGTGGAGATCTTTGATCCACTTAGAATTGAGCTTAGTGCAAGGAGATAAGGATGGGTCAATTTGCATTCTTCTGCATGTTGACCTCCTTAGTCATTAGGGAAATGCAAATCAAAACAACCCTGAGATTCCATCTCACACCAGTCAGGATGGCTAAGATCAAAAACACAGGAGACAGCAGTTGTTGGCGAGGATGTGGAGAAAGAGGAACACTCCTCCACTGCTGGTGGAATTGCAGGCTGGTACAACCACTCTGGAAAGCAGTCTGGCGGCTCCTCAGAAAACTGGGCATGACACTTCCGGAGGATCCGGCTATACCACTCCTGGGCATATACCCAGAGACTTTACCTGCATGCAATAAGGACACATGCTCCACTATATTCATAGCAGCCTTATTTATAATAGCCAGAAGCTGGAAAGAACCCAGATGTCCCTCAACGGAGGAATGGATTCAGAAGATGTGGTATATTTACACAATGGAATACTACTCTGCAATTAAAAACAATGAATTCACGAAATTCCTAGGCAAATGGTCAGAACTTGAAAATATCATCCTTAGTGAGGTAACCCAATCACAAAAGATCACACATGGTATGAAGTCACTGATAAGGGGATATTGACCCAGAATCTCAGAATACCCTAGACACAATCAGCATATCAATAGATTTCTAAAAAGATGGAAGGAGAGACCCCTGGTCCTGGAAAGACTGGATGTAGGGGAACGCCAGGACAGAGTAATGAGAGGGGGTTGAACGGAGAAAAGAGGGAGGGAAGGGGGCTTATGGGACTTTCGGGGAGGGAGGAAACGGGAAAGGGGAAGTGATTTGGAATGTAAATTAAAAAAATAAAATTAAATTAAATTAAAAAAAAAAAAAAAAAAAAAAAGAAAGGGCCAAACAGCAGTCTACCAAGACCTGCTCAGTCTTTTGAGAAGCAGCTTACTCGAAGTACATTTTCTCAGTCTTGAAGTACTGGCACTTTAGTTTCAAATATCATCCACTCAAAGAACAGGAGACAACATTTGGAATAACAGATCCTTAACTGTACTAAATGTACACACATACATGCAGAGCAGACCTTAGCCAAATATTGAAATCTTAGAGACCCTTGTCTAGTATGGCATTGCACCACATGATAAATGCTAGTTGCATTACTAATGCTAATGGTGGCTGGCATTTATTGAGTGTGAAATGTATGCTAATCAGTGCACTTGGCACCTTCTAGCTGCTTTCTTATACGGTGTTTACAAAACTCATTAGAAGTGGGTAATATAATTATAGTTTTACAGATAAACTAATGCATGGTTGTGGGATTTATATTGTTCAAATTGACAGAGCTCCTGCAGGTTGGAACTGAGACAAATTCAGATATTTTGACCCCAGATGCTGAATATCACACTGTACCGAGGAGCATCAGGCTGTACTGTGGAGCATCAGGCTGTACTGTGGAGCATCAGGCTGTACTGTGGAGCGTCAGGCTGTACTGTGGAGCATCAGGCTGTACTGTGGAGCATCAGGCTGCACTGTGGAGCATCAGGCTGTACTGTGGAGCATCAGGCTGTACTGTGGAGCATCAGGCTGTACTGCCGAGCATCAGGCTGTACTGTGGAGCATCAGGCTGTACTGCGGAGCATCAGGCTGTACTGTGGAGCATCAGGCTGTACTGCGGAGCATCAGGCTGTACTGTGGAGCATCAGGCTGTACTGTGGAGCATCAGGCTGTACTGTGGAGCATCAGGCTGTACTGTGGAGCGTCAGGCTGTACTGTGGAGCATCAGGCTATAGTGAGGAGCGTCAGGCTGTACTGTGGAGCATCAGGCTGTACTGTGGAGCATCAGGCTGTACTGTGGAGCATCAGGCTGTACTGTGGAACATCAGGCTCTACTGAGGAGCGTGCAGCTCTGAGCAGGATGCTATACTTATAGCTGTAAAAAGCTGATTATTAGTGACCACCAGCTGCCTCTTTAAGATACTAAGTTTTAGAATGTCTGGCTTTATTTTATCCCCCCAAAGTGAAGGAAATGGATTTTCATAACTTGCTCCATTGATTTGAGTCTCCTAAATTTTTTTTTCAGGAAAACACTAAATATCTTTGATAAAGAAATTGCAGTGTTTAGTTGATTTCATATTTCTGTGAGAGAATGCCAGGTTGAACAATTTATGAAGGAATGGCTCATTTCAGCTCAGCACCTCAGAGAGATTCCAATCCATTGGGGTGTGGAGGTATTGTATTAACATTTTCCAGGAGAGCATGAACAATAGTTGTCGTAATCCTAAACAGGACACCACCAGTAGGTAAAAGAAATTATTGACCCAAGTCCAGCTTGAAGGACCAATGAGTCTTTTGAGCTTATTTATGAGAGCACAGGTAAGCAGATACCTAAAGATTTATTTAGGAGTTATAGCAAATAGCATCACCTCCAAAAGTTATACCACTAGATAATGATTTCCCCTACATTTTATAGATGGACTCTCTTATAGATGGTTTTTACCTGTGTATAGTATAGCACCTCTGACATCATGTATACACCCAGGGCAGAATTCCATTAACCTTGGAGGTAGGCCTGTAGGAGGCCAGTAAGTTTCTGGAATCTCAGGTGAGGATAAATGACTAGTCCCACCTTCTTTGAGAGAAGACCTGATCTTGTTGAGGGGCTCTTTCTGGTGCCCTGATTAAGATAATAGCTGCTATACTCAGAGGAAAGAGTTTCACAACAGGGAGGGGCTGGTGAGAGGAGTGACCAGTCATGTGTTCAGAAACTCCAGGGAGAGTCATGGTGTCCACCAACCAGGAAGCAGAGCAAGCTAGAGCAGATATAGGAGTAGGTATAAGATTTAAGCATCATCCCCTAATGACTTACCTCTGTCAACCTGGCCTCATTGACCTCTGCAGCCTTCAAAACAGTACTGCAAGCCTAAGGCAAGGTCTGAGTGTTCAAATAGGAGCTCTAGGTTATATTTCCAACTCAATCACAATACATATCTGAAGTGTATGCATAATCACATATCTCCAGTGTTCTCAGTCCACAGAAGACTATAGGTATTTTTGTATAGTATTCAGTAGAACTTGGTGCCTAAAAGTAGTGTAGGTGATAATAAATGCTCTTGTTTTGGAAATCAACCATTTTTTTCTTAAATTTTATTAATGAGAATTAGCAGAATTTCAATAATTTCACATGTGAACTAGAAAGTTGTGTGTGTTGTATGTTGTTTCCTTTTTAAAAGAAGTGTTGGTGTTTTGTTTGCCTGTTTGTTTTCTAAAGAGAGGGATAAAGAAATGTCATGTAGTTAGGTAGGTAGTGAGGTATGAAAGATCTGGGAGGAGTTGGGAGATAAAGGGTGATCAAAATATAAGCATTTTTTTCCAATAAAAAGTATGTGGATTACACAAGGCCTTTGAATTACAAATCATAGCATATACTCAAGCTGGCTTAATCAAAAATGTTAGTTATTAGTAAGCACCTTTGATCTCTGGGAAGAATACCAAAGAGCCCAACATGGGGCTGCACAGTCACACCAAGGATTTCCCTTAGGTGATATGGCCTCTGAGAATCTGTGAAGACAGTTGTCAGCTTCACAAGCCAGGGTGCCAAGTGTCTCCTGCTTGTTCTTGCCAGAAAGCGGCATCTTCCTGGTTTGGTCCCAGATGTAAGCAACTCTGTCTGAAAGAATCCCAAAACCTAGGGAACTGTTCAAGGATACTGTTCAGAGATCTGTCTCCCTCAGTATGCCTCCAGTCTTCCAGTGACTATGCAAATTATAAAATCCTTGTGAAACCTCTTCTCCTTGGTTGTATTTCTTCTTCATTTTTATTTCTTTTGAATGTAAAGCTCTTAGAGGGAACAAAGATTATATCCAACCCCAAATGACACTGTGTGAAGTCCGCAAAACTTTTTGAGACTCCTGTGAAAAAAGGAATTTGGTGCCTGGCATTTATACAAACATCTAGTGGGAGCTGGAGAAAATGATTGCAGCTCAGAAGTACAAGCAGCAGTACAGATGTGGCTTGGGAGCAACCCTCCAAGGTGGTAGTTGAAACATTGGCTAGAGAATGGATGGGTTTTCTGAACATGTGCTTTGACAAATAGAACAGAAACTTTGATCTGCCTATTTACCCCTGAGCTCAAGTCAAGGCACAGAAAAGCAAGTGGTCTGTAATGGAGAAATTAGGCTCTTTCAGTGTCAAAGAGAACTAAAGAAGGTAACATCTGGGAATTGAATGCCCTTCCTAACTTTTTGTGAAAATAATCCTCCAGTGTAGAACAGTACTTGAAACAGATCACTATAGCAGAAATGCATTCTATGTGTGTGGGTTTTGTACTTCCACAATTATGAGTCCTTATCACTGCATTTGATTTAAATTTATACAAAGGATTAAGTTGGAATTAAATTGTGTGTGTGGTTAAAATGGTTTTCCTTTACTTTTGTTTTAATCTAATTTGTTCATAGGTAAAATCCAGTTTGCATAGAGTTGGTCACATTTTTAAACAGGATTCTATTTTGGAGAACAGTGATGTGTCCTGTGTAGAGAGAGAACAAGGACTCCTGTGAGATCCTTTCTTCTTGAGCACAAACTAGGGGACCTGGTCAGGCCATTCTACAACTCGTTTGCAACACTCCATTAGTGTTACAGGTGGACCTAGGGATTTCATCCGTGAAGATCAATACTACATAGCTTATTCATGGATTTTGTGGGTTCTCTTATTTCTATAGAATGTGAGGGGTCAACAAACTTCTTCCATGCAGAATATCCAGCTTAAAGAAATTGTTTGCTAGGAAATAGTGAGGATGGTTGGAGTTTTAAGGCTAAGGTGGTAAAAAAAGGGAAAGGCTTTCTCCTACCTTTTGAAGCTCACTGAGTTTCATTTATATTTACAAACATGACAGAAAATGTGTGGCCCCCAAACATACTTAGGCTAACCCATGGGTTCTTTTGGGAGGACTTAGGGGGATGTTGATATAGTAGCAAAATAAATGAATAAATAAATAATTAATAATAAATAAATAGTGATGATGACGACGACTTGACAAGGACGATGACGCGACTGCTCTTACTGTTCTTTAGTGTTTATTCAATTAGGAATAGATTGAATGTAGCAAGCACAGAACATTTAGATGTAAGGGAGACACAGCAAAAATCAGAATAAGGATCAAGGACCTCCACATAAAACCAGACACACTGAAACTAATAGTAAAGAAACTAGGGAAGAGCCTAGAACATATGGGCACAGGGGAAAATTTCCTGAATAGAACACCAATAGCTTATGCTCTAAGATCAAGAATTGACAAATGGGACCTCATAAAATTGCAAAGTTTCTGTAAGGCAAAGGACACTGTCAAAAGGACAAAGCGGCAGCCAACAAACTGGGAAAAGATCTTTACCAACCTTACATCCGACAGAGGGCTAATATCCAATATATACAAAGAACTCAAGAAGTTAGACTCCAGAAAGCCAAGTAACCCTATTAAAAAATGGGGTACAGAGCTAAACAAAGAGTTCTCACCTGAAGAATATCTAATGGCTGAGAAGCACCTAAAGAAATGTTCAACATCCTTAGTCATTAGGGAAATGCAAATCAAAACAACCCTGAGATTCCACCTCACACCAGTCAGAATGGCTAAGATCAAAAACACAGGAGACAGCAGGTGTTGGCGAGGATGTGGAGAAAGAGGAACACTCCTCCACTGCTGGTGGAATTGCAAGCTAGTACAACCACTCTGGAAAGCAGTCTGGCGGTTCCTCAGAAAACTGGGCATGACACTCCCAGAGGATCCTGTTATACCACTCCTGGGTATATACCCAGAGGCTTCCCTGGCATGCAATAAGGATACATGCTCCACTATGTTCATAGCAGCCTTATTTATAATAGCCAGAAGCTGGAAAGAACACAGATGTCCCTCAATGGAGGAATGGATTCAGAAGATGTGGTATATTTACACAATGGAATACTACTCTGCAATTAAAAACAATGAATTCACGAAATTCTTAGGCAAATGGTCAGAACTGGAAAATATCATCCTTAATGAGGTAACCCAATCACAAAAGAACACACATGGTATGCCGTCACTGATAAGGGGATATTAACTCAGAATCTCGGTATATCCAAGACACAATTCACATATCAATAGATTTCTAAGAAGATGGAAGGAGAGACCCCTGGTCCTGGAAAGACTGGATGTAGGGGAATACCAGGACAGAGAAGCGAGAGGGGGTTGAATGGGAAACAGGGGGAGGGAAGAGGGCTTATGGGACTTTTAGGGAGGGAGGAACCGGGAAAGGGGAAATCATTTGGAATGTAAATAAAAGAATATAGAAAATAAAAAAGGAAAATAAATAATATTTATCTTACAATTTTAATGTTGGTGTGTGTGTGTGTGTGTGTGTGTGTGTGTGTGTGTGTGTGTATCAATTGTCATAATTAAAGTATAGCCCTAAATTTACACTCAGTAGATGCTTTGTAAATAAACCAGTATAACAAATAAGTGTATGTTCTGTTAAAGACAGCCTTTTAAAATGACTTCCTTACTTTGAGTGTAAATAAAATACATTTATTTTTCTAGCAGGGCAACAGGTTGAATATTTCTAGCAGGGCCACAATATTCTTCAATAATAAAATTAGTAATATCATCATTAATAACTAGTATTTTTGAGTTCCAAATGTCAGACAGTAATCATTAAATATATGTATTGACATATAATGTATGTGTATGTGTGTGTGTGTTCATTTAATCTTACAGTAACCCTAATCTATATCCTATACAAATGATTATAACTTTTTTATATCAAAAAATGTGGTGCAGAGTTTTCAGAAAGCATAGACAAATTTATATAGCTACTAGCTTATGGGGCAGGTTTGAAACCAAGTAGTTAGTTTTCAAGTTCATGTTGTAAATTTCCAGTTGTTCTGCGCATAGAGACAGTTACTGATATGTACTCTTTTTTTTTTCTTTTTTTTATTTACATTCAAAATCATTTCCCCTTTCCCATTTCCTCCCTTATTTATGTCTCTTGCTTATAGAAAGCAAAGTTTATCATAGAGACAAAAAAGAACATATTATCAAACATGTACAGCTTACTAAAATATAATAAAATATCTGTAATCATAACTGATAGATGTCTTTATCCTTTTTTAAAAATTTTGTTCATTTACTTTTCCCCTATCATTCCTGGTATATTTTGAAGTTATAATTTTCATTTAGGCAGTTTGACATATAATAGTTTGGTCTGCAGTTATGGTGTTCATGTTGAGTCAGATTCAATGGATGCCTTTTCTTTGGAAACTGCCTGTGATGGCTTGGCTAGGCTGAAAGACCTCATTATACTTTAGAAAGTGCTATTCATACTATTTTGTCTCAAAATTTTTGGATCCAAGGTGTTCTCAGTATGAAGTGCTATTTTCCTAGAGAATTTTCTCCAATTTTCATTACAGATGTATTCTCTTTGTGAAAACTGATACCATCACATTTAGTTTCCTTTGCATTTTGCTAGCAGTTCCCTTGTTCTCTAAGGTGGAGTATCTCCCAGGATGATGATGTTCATGCTGAGAGAGGGTACTGTGTCCACATGAAGGCCATCACTCGGAGTTTGTACTGTAGAGAAACGTGAAAAAGTATTAAGATCGAGTGTTTAGATGTCCCTGGGACCTGACACAGCAGCCTGTATCTTTCACATTCTTGTTTTTAGAAGTAATTTGAACACCCTGACCCCCGTGTTCACTTAAAACATGGAATGTTATAAGGCCTATATAAAGAGGTCACGAATTTTGTTTACATTACAGGAAGAATTTTGTGATCGTTAATTCATGTTATCATCATTATTAAGTGTATTTACTTTTTCCCCAATGAATTTGAAATATTACTTTATGTGAAGAATGTATGCAATATTATCAGAATACAGAGTTCTCAATTGGGGAGCTGATGACAGAATTCTTACTATATACAGAGTTATAGAATGATCAATCATGAAAACTTTGTGTCCTTAACAACAGCAACAAATTTATAGTTTGCTAAGAAATTTCCAAGAACACTTTATATTGTACATTTTATATGTTATAAATGCATTATAGAACCCACAAATTGAAATTTATTTGAGCCTCTAATTATTACAAGTGCATCAAATCCATAGTCTAGCATTTCAGAATTGATATATGGTGGCCCTGAAACAGTTTCTCCAGAGGAAAACATTCTCCAGTGGTAATGTTGTCATCTGATTCCAGGATAATATTCCTCCCTACTGATATGAAATAAAACATCAAACCACTGATATGGCAGACTACATTTCTTCTTCCCTGGCTCCACACTGCAGTCAATTCTCACTTTTTGTATCTAATTAACAATAGGGCTTCCCAAGGGAACATTTTTAGTGTTCCATATGTGAAGATGAGACTTAAAGTGAATGGAAGGAACCACACATTTCCCCACTGTGGATCCTGTTTAGATAAATTAAACCAAAGCCCAAGTGTTGAAAGAAGCTTGCAAAGTGTTGTAGATATTTTTGGAAACAGAGAAGGGGAAAGAGTATATAATTTATCTAAAACAATTGTTCATTGTTATTACCTAAATGTAGAAATGAATACAAATAAATGACATTTCAAAACATCATGAAAGAAAGCCATTGCAACTTAAATTACCATGTGATGAAGATAAGCAGTCACCTCAGATGGGATCTTAAGCCCCTCTACCAGGTAGGTGAATCTTGATTGTGTCACAGTGACAATGAAAACTTAGGTCGCTCTCTCTCTTACGTACCTCATCTGTGATTTTATTTTTTTCAGGTTTTCTTTATCTTTTTAAGTCTAAGTTAAGAATAAGTTACAATACTGGTAGATATAAGGGATTCTAGAAATCGAAGGTAGAAGGGTAAGCATTCCCAATGATTGGACAATGGAGAAGATTCTTCCATTCCTGAGTCTTACCATAGCAGTATGTAAGTGACATCATAGACTCCTGGAAAGACTACTGAGTTACTTCTAGTGGCCTATGTCCTTAACCAATCTCAGCTTCCTCTTTGAGTTTTAGTGTTTGCAAAAGGCTGCAAAACCTTTTTAAAGACCATTTTTCATCAATTAAATAGTTTATCCTGAGTGTTCCTTTTAGAAACATGGTGCTAAAAGTAGTAAGGAAGTGGTAATCTCTCTTCCATGTGTTAGGAAGCATAGCCTCTCATAGACTAAAATCTCCTGATGTTAGATTGATAACATCAAAAGACTTTTGGAGAGGTAGACTTTCAGATACACTTATAAGCCATTAGAACTTATATTGACTGACACATTTTACACATGCTGTTTATTTCTGTAATATACATATTTATGGATTTATTTCAATCACCAGGTTTAGGTAAATCAATAATCTTGGAAATTATTTCTGTACTATCATCTAAAAGTGCTCAACTAGAAATTTATTCGCTGCAATCTTGAGGTCAGAAAAAGAAAAACTCGTATTCTATTATTTTTTTACTGTATTACTTTTATAATAACAAGAATAACAACAACAATAATAGGTTTAAATGAATGTAGTGTCTTCTCAAATATTCAGCAATTATTATTCACAAAGACTGCCTCTGAGAGGTCTACAAAAAAAGAAGAGAACCTTTTAGGAACATTGAGGAAAGAACTTCTTCTTTGAAGACTCTCAACATTGTTCAGCATCTTAGGCCATTATCCTAAGGATTCACTTTGGTATTATGTCATCCTAAAGACTTTAATTTACAATGATTTGTTCAAACCTCTAAGTGACATTTGTTCTTTGACTTGGCCAAGCAATATATGGAAAGAGTACCAGTCATGCTACATTGAAAACATAAAAAATAAATTAATGAATATTTTTTATGTCATTTTATAGGTGAGAGGATGAAGAGGTTGTTATTACCAGCAGTAAGTCAGGAAAATCCAATGATTTCAGATCTGGAGCAAATAAGCTTCCTCTCTACTATTCCACAAAAACAGACCAATAAATAAGATTCTAAAATCTTTCAATGTGGGCACTAAAACAACATTATATTCTATGATGTAGCATAACCACCCATCAACCGCAACTGATACTAAGAATTGATTGTCTTCCTTCTCCCATCCTCTATCCTGTGAATAAAGAGTGATTACTTCTGATCCTTAAGGGTAGAAAATGTGATCCATTTTCAGGTCCCTCTATGTTCATAAATCAGCTCTCTATGGAGTTTCGGGGACAGTTTTTGAATCAGTTGACTTGGTGCATCACATTGAGGAAAGCAATTGTATGTACATTCTTGAAACAAGTTAAAATTCACTTTAGAGTTAAGGCAAACCTTGTGTAAATGTGTAATATTGTGAGTTTGTAGTATTAGTGTAAGAACTGGTGTAGGTTTAGATTTTTTCAAAACCTACTTTTATAAGGGTTCTCAAACAAACGCCTCTTCTAGCCCAATGTCCAAAGGGAGGGGAGAAAAGATGGTAAATAGAACAAGGGGATGAGCAACTGTATAGAAGTAGTTATGTGAGGCAATTCCAGTCTCCAGTTGCCAGGATAGCAGCAGTCCAGTTCAGTAGTTTCAGGATACCAAATATAAATCATCAGTGGTGGTGCCATCCAGAAACAGCCAGGCCTCTGCCAAATCAGCAGGAGTCAGTGGGAGTGAACAGGACCAGCTAAGATGCCAGAAGAAAGTCTCTGCTGTACCTCTCTCAACGAAGAGAAGATCAGTGAAGATGAAGACTTGAGACCAATGAACAAAATGTTGCTAAGCTAGCTATGCAAGCACACTATCACTGTCCATTGAGTCCTTTTTATACTCTCTCCAAACATCACGTGACCTCCCATGGGTATTGCCTTAGCAAGACACCACATCACATGAGTGAGTCTGTATCACATGACATATCCAGAAACTTCTACTTCAAATTGGAGACTGTTTGTTAATTCTCCACCTACATGTGTTTATTTTAAATGGCAGAAACTTATATCCTTTCATCTCCATCACTTGGATCACCATGGATTATAATCTTATAAAAATATGGTCAGTGAATTTACCTTCATTGTATTTCATAAGCAACATGAAATGCTTCTAGTTTTTTTTCTATTACACAATTAAGATAGACTACTTAAAAGTTGGACTCAAGATTAAACAGCAAAGATCTACAGAAACATATCCATAACATTTTATCATATGTTATGTCAATTTTTAATGAGTCATATATTTACTACTTGAGTGCAAATACAATCACAAGTACACGACCTGTATCAGTGGCCCTGTTGGCATCCCTCACTGAAGGAAAAATAGCAAGAACTACTTGTCTCTCACCTAAGATTTTAGTCCCTTTTTCAATGGCTTCCCTGTCAGCTGCTTGGGTTTCAGGAAGTGCTAGAGAATATGAAGGGAGGAAGTTAACTGAAGGAAGAACTCCATCTATATAGTCATAGGGAAGACATCACCCACACCAGGCTTTTTGGTGGTGGGACTTCTTGGGATCACACACATACATGTTAGTAAACCTTCATCATGATCTTGCAAGGAAACACAATACACACATTGATTCATGGAGACAGGCTCACATGAAATTGTTACGTTGATTGATCATTAGTGCCCTGTCTGAGTATTTGTTTATGTCTCCTCAGGAGAAGTTTGTGCAACACAAACACTAAGTAGGTGTTTTGGGATCCTACAGGGTTTTGTCTAAGGTGAATCTTTCTTATCCTTGCCATGATGTGACAAAGGGTGTATACTCTCCCTAGTCAGGACTTTAGGGATTCAAAATTAGAAAACGTGTAAATATATGTGAGAGAGAGGGGAGAGAATAAATGTGTCCAATGAACAAGAGACTGTAAAAATACAAATGTCAGAGCTCTGAGTATTCAGGTATTAAGAAATAATGACAATAAAAACAGGGTACAGAATGATAGTGATAGGGGAGAGGAATGAGCTTCTCAGTAGGCTTGGATTATAGTCTTTCAATCTATAAACCTCATAAAAACATGTATGTAATCATCTTGGATCTGATCATCACAAAAGAGTCAGGCAGATTTGTCTACATGATTTTATACAAATCAGTTAATAGCTCAGACATCTAGTTCCTCATCTGTGAAGGAGATTTGCCATGGTGCATTCTTTGGCTTATGTAAGCACTATTGGACACAGAAAAATTGCATTATTATCTACAGCTCTATCAGGAGGAAAAGAAAGTGAGGTTTTAAGCCCTGGTACTGAGAGCTCTGTCACTATACAGTCCTTTCTGCCACATGAAAGGCAGAGGTGGATGGCAGGCTTGGTTGCCATTTCTTCTCAAGGATATTCTTTGTACATGTTCCTTGAGGATAAACTTTCAGCAATCATTTTGCTCTCCTTGCAATTTCCACCACTCACAATATTAACTAATGCTGTCTAAAATATTCTATTCTAAGAGAAGTAATATGTCCTCCATGAGTCAAACTGAGATGTGATCATTAGGAAAGATGTCATTCATGGTATTTGGATCCTTATCAGGTTTCCTTGAGCTGGTTTAATTTTTCATGTTGCTACATACTTTAGTCTGGTATAATAGCATCCCATGGCTGTTCTTGTTCAGACCTTGCAGCTGCCAGGGCATTGTCATTGTGCCGAGGACAGACTGACTCTAGTCACTAACGACATTGTAGAGTCTCGGAATTCAGGTACAGAAGACAGTTCTCTGTGTGGTTCCAACAACTTAAATCCAACTCCTGGCAGACTATTTTGCACTCTGATCTTGACTTTGTAGTGTGGGATGCTGAAGAATGCTTTCACCCTCTGCTGACATGGTCTGCTTGGAGGAGTTGTGATGGAGTTTCTTGGCATGGCTCATACCAGCAGCCGCCAGCTTGGCTCTTACCCTCCATGCCTAGCTCTGCCGTGCTTGAGAGAAATAGAACTAGGAAAGGCCACATGGTCTCTGTTGTTAATTTTGTTCTTTGTGCACATCCCAATCATCTGTTATTGTTTTGAAAGAAAAACAAAAGTCAATTAATTTTATGACTAACTAGAGTGTAAATTCTAAAACCCACAACACATGCATTAAATGCAGAAACTATTTTCCCTTTTCATAACTGTTTAAATATAAGACAGATTTGTGTACAGGCTTAATGAAATGCCTATTTATTCCTAGAAGTAAATTTAATTATTTGCTAGTCCAAGGTCTTTGTTTTACAGATGAAGAAAGAGAACACCAGTACCCAAGAGAGTTAGTAATTTCTTGGATAGTATATGGCTGAAGAAAAGGAGGAAAAAACAACCCAGAATGTCCCTATTTTATTTTGTTTATATTTTATAAAAATTTTATTTTATACTTATATTTATTTGATGTCACACTATACTACTATACCACTAGCACTTATTTAATAATTACAATTTTTTTGTTCTTAAAATGGTTGCTAGGATTTTTTTAAAGTTTGATTTATAGGTTATTAAAATGTTAGTTTTGTGACTTGGCAAGTTAGTGGCTACATTCTGAGTGTGTGATTATTTGTCTGCACACATCAGCCCCCTCCTCTTAGTGCTGGAGATTGAATCAAGTTCCCAGAGTTCCAGGCAAGTGCTCTGCCCCTGAGCTGTGTCTCCATCCCTGTTCTTTGTTCATAGTAAGTCTGTAATTGGCAGGAGTGGTCTTCTGTCATCCTTGGGCTTCTGACTAGGCTTTGAAGACTCTGTTCTCCCAGCTCTGTCTCAGTCTTTGTGTTGTTCTCAGTGGTGGGGAGTCTGGGGCTCGCCAGATGTTTGCACAGTTACAATTTCAGCCTTGTCTGCAGGCTGGACTTTGTGTTCTCCTCACCTAGATTCCTGACTCTGCACAAAACTGAGGTGACAAGTCAAGAAGAATGTCTATAGGTTTATGTTCTTAAGCCCAAATGATGATTGTAATTCTCGTGCTTTTTAATTTACAGACCTCTGAGAGTAGAATGATAGCCTAACTAGATTAAATTTGAATACTTAGTATGTTGCCTGTAACTAATCATATCTAAAATATTGAATATATATATATAATTCAAGTAAGGAGCTAGCATCCACCAGGGAGCATCACAGCTGTTGGGGGAGCATCATAGCTGTATTATGCTGAGGTTCTTGGCAACAAACATCTCAAATTCTGTTTGTTAAAATGTGAGGATTAGGTGTTCTTGGGGAAGGAAAGAAAAATGAAACTACTCGTTACAGATGGAGGGGAAATGAGGAGGATTCACCAGTAAGAGTAACTTTTGTGGAAATTTGGATTTGTGCTGCACAACTCTCATGTTTAAGTGAGATTGGAGGCTTTGTACAATGGTGCTTTATGTGCTGCATGGAAACACTTTGCGGAATTGATTCCCAGTAAATGGAAAACTCACTGAATTCAGAAGAGAACTCAGTCACAGATGGTTTTCTAAAGTGAGCCCTTCACATTCTTAATAATTATCTTGACTCACTAGAAAATAGTGTTTGAGATAAAGATCTGTAAGAGTAAAATTAGACTGCCGATCTGATGTTGTTAAATCTAGACACACACTAAAAGTTGGGAAATTTTAGTAATTAATGGTTAGTTATTTACATTGAAAATCTGTTTCAACAAACTTAAAAGAGCTTTCCCAAAGCAGTTCACTCAGACCTTTACCCAGGAAGTCCCCTAAACAACTGAGCAAAACACGTTTACTGTTCCTATTTACTCTTATTCTTGTGAGCCTAGAGGAAGAAGATTGTTTTCTTTTTTATTAATTAATTATTTTGTTTATATCACAAATGCTGTTCTCCCTCCAGGTCCCTCTCTGAGTCCCTTCCCTCATCCCCTTCCACTTCTCCTCTGAGAGGATTGGACCCCACTGTGTATCCCCCCAACCCTGGCATAGCAAGTCTCTGCCAGATTAGCCTTATCCTCTCCCACTGATGCTAGACAGGGCAGTCATGAAGACTGAGCTGACTATCTGCTACATACCTGCCCAGGGTGTATGTGGAGGGGCTTGTTCCAGCCTCTGTATGTTCTTTGATTGGTGGCTCAGATTCTGAAAGCTCACAGGGATCCAGGTGTGTTGACATTGTTGGTCTTCCTGTGGGGTTCCCATCTACTTCTAGGCCTTCAATCTGTCCCCCAACTCTTTCTTAATATCCCCAACATCTAATATTTAACTGTGGGTATCTGCTTCTCTTTCCATCCATTGTTGGCTAAAGCCTCTCAGAAGAAAGTTATACTAGGCTCCTGTCTACAAGCATAACATAGTATTGTTACTAATGTCAGGGATTGGTGTTTGCCCATGGGATAGGTCTCAAGTTGGGCTGGTTATTGGTTGGCCTTTCCTTCAACTCTGCTCCACCTGGGCATTTCTTTTAGACTAGACAAAATTTAGGTAGAAAGTTTAGTGGGTGGGTTGGTGTCCCTATCATTCCACTGAGGGTCCTGTATAGCTATAGGAGGTACCCACCTCAGGTTCCATGTCCCTTCTGTTGGGCATCTTACTTAAGGTTGTCCAAATTGAATTCGAGGAGTCTCTCCCAGGTGTCTTAGTCAGGGTTTCTATTCCTGCACAAACATCATGACCAAGAAGCAAGTGGGGAGGAAAGGGTTTATTGAGCTTACATTTTCACGTTGCTGTTCATCACTAATGGAAGTCAGGACTGGAACTCAAGCAGGTCAGGAAGCAGGAGCTGATGCAGAAGCCATGGAGGGATGTTTTTTACTGACTTGCTTCTCCTGACTTACTCAGCCTGCTCTCTTACAGAACCCAAGAATACTAGCTCAGAGATGGCACCACCCACAAGGGACCCTCCCCCCTTGATCATTAATTGAGAAAATGCTCCACAGCTGAATCTCATGGAGGCACTTCCCCAATTGAAGCTCCTTTCTCTGTGATAACTCCAGCCTGTGTCAAGTTGACACACAAAACCAACCAGTACACCAGGTCTCTGGGACTTCATAGATATTCTCCCCTTTCTCTTCCACCCTAGGCAGCTGCAGATTTCCATTCATTCCCCTGGCCCACTGGGCCTATCTCCTGTCTGTCCACCTTATTCTGTGTCCCCATTTTCCTCCTCCTTCCCTCCATCCCCAGTTCCCTCCCTCCCTCTGCCTCCTATAACTATTTTGTTTCCTCTTCTAAGTGTGATTCAAGCATCCTTGCTTGGGCCTTCCTTTTTCTTTAACTTCTTTGGGTCTGTGGGGTATATTCATGGCTATTCTGTACTTTATGGCTAATATCTACTTATCAGTGAGTACAAACCATGCATGTCCTTTTGGTTCTGGGTTACCTCATTCAGGATGATCTTTCTAGTTCCACTTATTTGCTTGCAAAATTCATGATGCCCTTGTTTTTGATAGTTGTATAGCATTAAACGAACCACAGTGTAGATGAACTACATTTTCCTGTATTTATTCTTCAGTTGAGGGACATCTGGGTTGTTTCTAGCTTCTGGCTAGTACAAATAAGGCTGCTATAAACATAACATAGTAGAGAACATATCTTTGTGGTATGGTGGGTTATCTTTTGGGTATATGTCTAGGAGTGGTATAGCTGGGTCTTTGGGTTATTGCTCCTCAAACTACATTTTAATAATGTTTTCTTTTTAAGAAGAAACCCCTTTTCTTCCTCCCTCTCCTTCTGTTTCCCTCTCTTCCTTCTTTCTCCCTCCTTCCTTTCTTCATCCTATCCCTTTTCTTCTTCAGAGCCTTTTTTAGCTTGCATATTACCATGTGTTTGTACATTTTCTGCTGGACTCTCATTATATAGCCTGTAGATTTTAAAATGTAGCTCTAGAGAAGAAAGCATAAATCGAATCCTCAGCAATTTCTCATCTGAAGGCATGGTTTGTATTAGTTACTCTCGTAGGGTTCTTTATGGGGTAAGTATTTCCAGATGCCCCAAATCTCTGAGTTATGCTTGCTGTCAGAAACAGCAACTCTTCCCCCTTTCTCTCCTTAGTAATAAGATTATGTACTGGGATAGTTCCCAATCATGCTGTTCAGAACAGACCTTTTATAAACCAGAGTTGAATTATTTCAGATCTACTTTGCCCAGCAAAGCTGTTGGTCCTTGCTCTGTCTAGGATACTGTTTGCTATTATGGATGATGCAGAGGTAATTACAAATCAGACTCTTAAGGAATTCGTAATCCAATGTGATAGATGTATGAAAGTGTCTCTCCAACCCAAAGGTGACAGTTACAAAGCAGAAACATGCATAGGAACTCAGCAGGGGAACAAAGGAAGCAGAGTGGAAAAGATGAGCAGTACATACTTGAAAGTGTTTTAGTTATGTAGACTTCTGATGCATACCACATAATATAATTTTACTTTTAGTGATGACAATTATTTTAGAGGTGGTTCTCACAGGTTAATCCATGTATGCAAAAGTTCATGGGAAGGTGATATGATTCAGTGTGGCATTTTTTGGGAGAGTTGTTGATTTGAACCTGCATCAGAGAATTATGGTTCTTTGATATTTTAGTCCAACTTTCTGATGGCTTCTTTATCACATCCTGGAGATAAATCCCTCATCCTAGATTGTGAACAAGAGAGACCCTCCCTTGAATGAGCTGTCACAATTTGTGAGATACAGCTTCCTGGGTCAGCTTTCTAAAGTGACAACTATATTCCCCAGTCAAAAGAGATGCCTTCCCTTTTGACAAACAGGCCAGATGTTTATGTGAATATGTTTTGTGTGTGTGATGGGTTATGGGTGAGACAGGGGAGTCTCTCTTATTTCAGGGGGGAATGAATCAGTCACAACAACGACAGGACCTTTTAACAAGAGGATTACAGTTAGAAGGAGGAAATAGTTAAGTTAGTTTTGGGCATTGGCTCCAAGGCCTCCCTGGAGCTATCCAAGGTACTGAATGATTTTTCATTGTGTCTTCTAATCTAGCCAAACAAACCTTTGGACGATTGTTAAGCTTTCTGCTAATTGTTTCTATTCTTTAATTATTTATTTAATGAAAATTTTATATGCTATCAAAAGCTGTTGAAGTGATTTCCAACTTCAAAACAAAAATAATTAATGTTAATACTGTCCTAGAGGATGATTTTATCTCAGAAGACTCAGTGTTTACCAGAAACCTCAATGATTATTATGGTCCAAAGTATCATAAGCTGTAGATGTGATTTTTATTTGCTAGGCCAAAATATTTTTAAATATATTTTGTTAAAACAATTATTTTGAGAACTTTATACATTTTACTGTTACACACACACACACACACACTCACACTCACAGTTTATATGCATACATGACTATACAATCTTTTACATTTAGTGTTGCTTGCATGTACATGTGACCAAGGCTGACTACTTGGGACCATGTATAAAGGAGTTCATCTGGAAAGTAAACTGATTTTATCTTTGCTGGTTGTCATCAACTACACATATCTCTTTATCCAGGGTTAGGACATTGAAGCTTCTTATTAGATATAGAAATAAATACAGATATGCAGAACTGCTCAAAAAGTGTAGATGTGTATATGCGGTTCCCAACATCAGCAATGCAACCCCTACTCCCAAGGCTTAGGGAATATCATAAATGTTTTTAAGAGCAAAGACCAGGATGCCTGCTGCTTAGTAGTATCTCCTAGACACAATAGGAAAAAATGAACCCATGAACTACTGGTTGCCTGAATAGAAAAAGCAGCATAATGACAATACCAGTTGATATTCCAATGTGGATGAGGGAAAGTCTACAAGGTTCCATCCCTATATGATGACATTTCAAATATTTAAAAATTGGTCTTGACTCTTTCTGACTAGAATAAATATATTATCTGCATATGTCTGACACTTCTTGTTATAATCATATTTGTCTTGGCAAAACTCATTTTTGTTTCATTAACTCATTCATTTGTTCATTGAATATTTAGACATGATTTTTATGTGTTTGGTACTCTTCATGTAGCTAAAATTCTAAGATTCATTATTAATTAGTGCTAATTATTATACTTGCTTTTTGAGAGACTTAGGAATTATATTTTATTATTGAGGTAATTGGATGATCCAAATTTCATTTTATTCATATTATTTGAGAACATAGTTATGGCACAAAGCTGTGAATTGTTTTGCTTTGTGTACAGTGCTTAGAACCACCATGAGATGTAGTAGCTAGTGAAGAAGTGTTATTCACTTTGGCAAGCAGACTTACTGTGGTGAAGCAATTTTGATGTGTTATATAGAAGAAACACATTTCCATTAAAACAGGTGAAAAATTAAATATAAGAAAAATGCACTGAGTATGTTAGATACTGGTAGTCTTGAGGAATGTAGAGTAAGCAGTTTTAGACATGCTCATATTTAACTGACCGTGATAAATGTGGATCAAAATCTAGAAAGAAAACTGTAAGTTTCCAGTGTTCTATATGCATATGCTATCTAGCTATCTTCTTCTGTTGTGCTTGGTTCATCTGTTCTTATAACTGTCACTTTTTCACTCTTCCCCCAATAAAAATGAGAGTAAAGTTTTTCCTTTGACAGCAACACATACCCCAAATAAGTGCAATATAACTTAATGATGTTTTCCTTTTTTTCCAAGGACTGAGCCAAGCAACCTTCCTTGTCTTAGTCCTGATTTCCCTAGGAATATCTTGTTTCCCACCAGTACAGATTTGCTTCTGTGAGAGTTCAAATGGGTATGGCCTCGTAGACTCATCTGTTTGAATGTGTGGCCCATAGAGAGTAGCACTATTAAGGGGTGTGGTTTGTGGAAGAGAATGCATCACTGTGGGAGCAGACTTTAAAGACTCCTATGTTCAAGCTATGCCCAGTGTGACACACAGTCTCCTTCTGCTGCATGGATCACTATATAGACCTCTCAGCCCCTCCATCCCCATGTCTAAATGCACACAGCCATGCTCCATGATGGAGATTCAGTTTCAGAGGACTGAACCTCTGAAAATGTGAGCCAGCCTCATTACACATTGTCATCTATAAGAGTTGCCATGGTCACAGTGTCTTTTCACAGCAATGAAACCCTAACTAAGACAGCTTCTAATTAGGGAACTCTGGCTTTTTAGGGGAACAGTGATGTACCCCTTCAAAAAATATGGAATGAATGTAGTTCCTGCTCTTCTCAAAATTCGTGGATACAAAGGGTAACTATGGATAAGCCCTGTAACTTCCAACCTGAGCTTTTAATGAAACATGCGTATAGAATGCAGACTTCACACTTGGAATTGAGTCAACCACCAAATTTTACAATAGCAAACCACACATACTTTCATGGTATGCTTGGCTTTTGATGTGTAGTCTTATTCTAATTAAAACATGATTGGCTTTGAGTAGCTGTGAGACTCAACTATTTATTTTTTTGCCATAAGAAAAGGAACTAAAACATGAGAGCTGAGAGCATTGGAGGACAGGTTTCTTTTTTGGAGATGTTACTTGACTTTTGATCATGGACCAGCTTTAAGAGTTATTTTTGTGTTTTACTCTCCTATTCCTTAGGGCACTGACTGGTCATCACTATACAGATGCCAGTAATTATGAGAATGTGTGGACGTTTCAATGTACTTGACCAAGGAAGACCTTATTTTCCTACTCACCCTCAATGCTAAACCCGATTTGAAAACTTTTTGCTGATTCTACCAACATAATTTAGTGCTGATAAAACCTGTCATCATCTTAGGTCAAGCCAAAGGAGAATTTGTGAGCTATTTTCTTTTCCTTGGACTTTATTTTTGGATGAAAACTAAGAATGAACAGAGATATGGATATTGCTAACAGATGAAAGGATTCATTTATTTCTTGTTTCCATTTGCTTGGGAACCAATATGATTGGATGCTTTCTCTTGGTGAATATATATATATTCACCAAATTATATATATATATATATATATATATATGTATAATTTAGAACAATTGGAAAAGATGTGCTATACAAATAGATGACATGACTGAATTTCTCAAAGGTCAACTCACTGTATTTCCATCGAAGATAGTTTGTGTGTAGGGAGGTTAAATAACTTTTTAACCATTTTAGAGCTATTAACCTGGTTAAAGATTTAAATAAAAGTTTGTTTTAAGACTGTAAAGTCCCTGGTTTTAGCCACTTTTCTGCTCCCTTATTTACTTTTTTAAAAAAGATAATCCAATTTTGGAGAAGGTACCATGAGGTGCAGAGAAGAAGGTGTAATTCTTTTGCTTTCGGATGAAATGTTCTATATATATCTGTTAGTTCCATTTGGTCCAAGGCTTCAATTAGATTCACTGTGTCCCTGTTTAGTTTCTGCTTTCCTGAACGATCCATTTCAGAGAGCGGGGTGTTGAAGTCACCCACTATTATTGTGTGCGATGCGATGTGTGCTTTGAGTTTTAGTAAAGTTTCTTTTACGAATGAGGGTGCCCTTGCATTTGGAGCATAGATATTCAGAATTGAGAGTTCTTGATGGTGGATTTTTCCTTTGATCAGTATGTAGTGTCCTTCTGTGTCTTTTTTGATGACTTTAGGTTGAAAATCAATTTTATCTGATATTAGGATTGCTACTCCGGCTCATTTCCTGGGACCATTTGCTTGTAAAATTGTTTTCCAGTCTTTTACTCTGAGGTAGTGTTTGTCTTTGACACTGAGGTGGTTTCCTGCACGCAGCAAAATGCTGGGTCCTGTTTACGTATCCAGTCTGTTAGTCTATGTCTTTTTACTGGGGAATTGAGACCATTGATATTAAGAGAGATTAAGGAATAGTGATTATTGCCACCTGCTATTCTTGACGCTATCTTTATGTTTGAGTGGTTATCTACTTTTGGGTTTGATGCAAGAAGGTTACTATCTTGTTTTATCCAGGGTGTAGTTTCTCTCCTTGTATTGGCGGTTTCCACCTATTATCCTTTGCAGGGCTGGGTTTGTGGAAAGATATTGTGTAAATTTGGTTTTATCATGGAATATCTTAGTCTCTCCATCTATGGTGATTGAGAGTTTTGCTGGGTTTAGTAGTCTAGGCTGGCATTTGTGTTCTCTTAGTGTCTGCATGAGATCTGCCCAGGATCTCATAGTCTCTGGTGAGAAGTCTGAAGTGATTCGGATAGGTCTTCCTTTATATGTTACTTGGCCTTTTTCTCTTACTGCTTTTAATATTCTTTCTTTGTTTAATACATTTGGTGTTTTGATTATTATGCGATGGGAGGTATTTCTGTTCAGGTCCAGTCTGTTTGGAGTTCTGTAGGCTTCTTATACGTTCATCGGCATCTATCTTTAGGTTAGGGAAGTTTTCCTACATAATTTTGTTGAAGATATTTACTGGCCCTTTAATTTGCAAATCTTCACTCTCATCTATACCTATAATCCTTAGGTTTTATCTTCTCATTGTGTCCTGGATTTCCTGGATGTTTTGGGTTACACGTATTTTGCATTTTGCATTTTCTTTGACTTGATTGAGTTGATGCTTTCTATGGAATCTTCAGCACCTGAGATTCTTTCTTCCATCTCTTGCATTCTATTGTTGATGTTTGCATCTATGACTCCTGATTTCTTCAAAAAAAATGAAATGAGGGTGGCTGGAAGGATGGCTTGGCAGTTAAGAGTGTTTATTACTCTTTTAGTGGTTCCAGGTTTGACTTCCAGGGTCTACATTATGACTTAACTCTATGTAACCCCAGCTCCAGATTACCTAATGTCCTTTGCTGGCCTCTGAAGGAATGCATACACACGATATATAGAGACTCACACACAAAAATGAATCTTTAAAATATAAAATGTGATTCTTTGTTCTATCCATCTTTGTGAAAAATAGTAACGATCATTAATGTGGTTAAAGAGCAGTCAGTTGCACTAAGAGGTCAAACTTGATGCAAGAGACACGAAGAAAACCATTATCATGTTTACTTGGGTGACTGCCTTTCTCAGTCTCAGAAATCTAAAGTCACATCCATTGCAGCAGTATGTATTAGTGTATTTTTTAATGTCTGGTTTATGTTTTTGTATGTGGAGGTGTGTGTTCATGTGTGTGCAACTGCATGTGGAAATCAGAGGTCAAGGTTCTCTCTTTGATCCAGGAGTTTACCATTCAAATGTGACCAGAGGCCAGCCAGCTTCATGGATCTTCCTAGTTTAACCTTCCCAGTGTTAGATGTGTAGCCTCACACCAACACATCTCTCTCTCTTTCCCCCCAAAAGGATGTGGGAAAGTAAACTCATGTCTTTATACTTGTGTGGCAGATACTGATGTTCTGAGCTACCTCTGCGTCCCATTAGCAGTTTTTATGATTTGTTAAATTATTTGTGACAGATAAAAATGAAAACTTACACACGTTTGTAGGTTGACATCTATATATTATGTAATGTTTTAAATCATGTTAAACATATCCTCACATATTTGTCACTTTTATGATAAAAAACTTTTAAAGTTCTATATTCCAGCCTTTTGAAGTGTATAGTATATTTTCATCTCTAGTCACACTCTTGTGCAATTACATACCCAAATTTATTGTTTCTACCTAAGTGTAGCTTAGCACACAGCACCAACCATTTGTCAATATTTCCCTGTTAGGCCCCTAAGCTTTTGTCAATCACCACTGCACTCTTAATTTTTATGAGATCTGCTTTATAAAGTTATAAATTAAGAGTGGAATAATCTGATGCTGGTGTGTTTGTGCCTGGCTTATTTCATTTAACAAAGTGTCCTCCAGTTCCACCCATATTGTCATGAACAGGAGGGTGTTGTACATTAATATGGTTGAATAGTATTCCATATCTTCTTTGTCTAGTTACCAATTTTTGGTCACTAAAGCTATTTCTACTCTCAAGTGTTTTCAAGCCATGTTATTTGGTGACCAAACATTTCTACTACATTTATCTCAGTAAAATTGAATGCATTTCTATCAGTATGGTGTTTATCTAATGAAGTGTATGTTGCTTTGGTAATTACACTCTTGAAATACATGCCTCTGTTTGGGATAATTAAATTTTAAAATTTGTGCTATGAAAATACATTTCTAGAGAGTAGTGATAAATTTAAATATCTCATGATAACATAATTCACTCTTTATCTTGTTTTTAATAACCTTTCACTGAAAACTTATCATTCTATAAAATTCAGAGACTTGAGGAATACTATAAAATATAGCATTAAAATATACTGTCAGCATATAGATAAAATTAGGATTAGTTCTATGATATAAAGTTCTCCAGCACCTTTTATAAATACATTATTGTACAAATATTTATTAGTAAAATTGAATTGATACTGCATATCTTAGTTAGAGCTTCTTCTTTTTTTATAGAACAGCAAACACCTCTATTTCATGAGCTATGAAGGATAGCTTATTTGCCCTTTTGGACTTTGATAAAACACCATTGCCAAGAGCAAGTTGAGGAAGAAAGGCTTTATTTCTTCTTACAAATTTGTGGTCCATCATAGCACCATCAGATCAGGGACCTGAAGGAATAACTGATGTAGAGGCCATGGAAGAGTGCTAATTTCTGGCTTGTTATTCCTGGATTATTCAGTTTTCATTCTTATACAACTCAGGACCACCTCTCCAGATTTGACATGGATCACAGTGAGCTGGGCTTTTCTACATCAATCATTAATCAAGAAAATGTCCCATATGCTTGTCTCCAAGGCAATTATGCGTAGGACATTTTCTCACTTGAGGTTCCTTTCCCCCTAATAACTCTTGTCCAATTGCAATTAAACTAGCCACCACACTGTGAACAACAGTTGGGAAACTATTTTAGGAAGAAAGCTTTTGCCAGTTGTATGGGTGAAACAGTTTCATAAATTTTAAATAGTTCTTGTTAATAACATTGACATCTTTCTGTTTATTGACTATTTTCCTTTTTCTCTCCTATGAATTGTTTGTTCATATTTTAGTTTATAAGAGAATTTAGAATAATTTCTATATTTTATTTTATCTTTTTCTTCATAATTTCAAGCACTTTCTCATTCATCATTATAACACATAATTTCCTGGAGAAGGCACAGAATATTAGAATGTAACTATAGGTTGAATATTGAAACAAATGAATTTACTATCACTGGTTTAACTTTGGCTTTAAGACTGATTGTGCTACATAAAGTAAACTCACTTCTTCTGTTATAGGTTATGTGAAAGAGCACAAGTTATGTCAACAACCTAACAAGTAATTGTAAAAAAAAAAGTAGACTAAATATTTTCTCATAAAAAATCTTATCTTTGATCTTGTCACTATTTTTGAGATGGGTACTGATATTGAATATTGAGTTTGAACATATAAAAGAGAGTTGTCAACATTATTAGTGTCACAGTAGCTACTTGCATGGCATGTCCTAAATGGTAGCTTTCCTCCATTCAACAAAATGTTCTACAGTCATTTTCTTTGTTGTCAGAGATCCCCAAACTCCATGTTCAAAAGGAAGACCATCTGTGTAGGTTTTCCTTCCATAAAGTGCCCAGAAAACCCATGATAATTCCACCATTCACTTCTAAGAAAGACTCTACTTCATGATTGAGCTTTATATTAATCAGTTTCAATGATCTTTTACCACCTTGTTGATAAATGTCAACCGAAATTTATTTTCGGAATTCAAAGTGTGCAATGGCCTCATTGATATTTTCCAACTGTATGTGACCCTCTTGACACAATCATGTACTGTATTTTTCTTTTCAGAAAGTTTTTTTCCAGCTCAATACATCTATACAGATATTGCTGTGAGCAAATTACCCTCATTTTGCTTCCGGCTCTATTTCATTCAACATTTCTCTAAAGGGAAATGTAAATCTATTTTTATTCAAAGAACAGGGCTGCTTCAT
Organism: Tokudaia tokunoshimensis; assembly: GCA_036184795.1. Classification (NCBI taxonomy): domain Eukaryota; kingdom Metazoa; phylum Chordata; class Mammalia; order Rodentia; family Muridae; genus Tokudaia; species Tokudaia tokunoshimensis. The sequence continues at coordinate 38,477,768 of BTHU01000019.1, forward strand.
ATTGAAGGAAATATCCCATCAACAAACACTTCCTAATTCATGGTGTAGTCCCTTATAGGAGTGTTTGGGGAATTAAATTCATTTATTAGTTTAAGATTTCAGAGTCATTGATTAAAATATCGTTATGGTACAGTTCCCCCCAAAAGACACAGAACATTGATTTTGAGTAGGAAATATTTCCATGCTGGTATATTTTTGGCAGCTTATTAAGTTTTCAAAAAAGGTCATCCTTCATACATTTCTTTTTTTTTATTTTTTAAGTTTTTTTTATTTACATTCCAAATGATTTCCCCTTTCCTGTTTCCTTGCTCCCCAAAAGTCCCATAAGCCCCCTTCCCACCCTCTGTTCCCCATTCAACCCCCACTCGCTTCTCTGTCCTAGCATTCCCCTACATCCAGTCTTTCCAGGACCAGGGGTCTCTCCTTCCATCTTCTTGGAAATCTATTGATATGTGAATTGCATACATTTCAAGATACTTTATCTCGAAAACTTCCCCATGCTTGTCAATGCCTGTGTCACATACATTTGGACATAAAGTGACCTACATCTATCAGAAAACAGCTTTTAACTGAATAAAAACACCTGTTTTGGGACTTCCTCTCAATCCAGAGCATAGTAAGGAGCAGTGCTTCTAGAGCGTGTGCTGGGAAACAAGAACTCTAAATATGTACCATTTTCATATTCAGCTACTTGAATCAAAGGTTGGAAACTAATTCTTAAAAAAGGTTTTATTGAGCCGGGCGACGGTGGTGCACGCCTTTAATCCCAGCACTTGGGAGGCAGAGGCAGGAGGATTTCTGAGTTCGAGGCCAGCCTGATCTACAAAGTGAGTTCCAGGACAGCCAGGGCTACACAAAGAGACCCTGTCTCGAAAAAAAAAAGTTTTTATTGAATATTAGAATCAGTTGTGAGAAGTCACTTGTGCTGGCTAGTTTAATGTTACCTTAACATGGGCTAGAGTAATTTGAGAGATGGGAGCCTAAATTGAGAAAATGACTCTAATACAATCAGGTTGTAGGTAAGCCTGTAGGGGATTTTCTTAATTAGTGGTCAATGGGAGGACCCAGTCCATGGTGAGTAGTACCTGATCTGGTGGTCCTGGATGCCAAAATTGGCAGGCTGAGCAAGCTATGATGAGCAAGCCAGTAAGAAGTACACCCCTTGGCCCTCACATCAGTTCCTGCCCCCAGAATCATGCTGTGCCTGAGTTTCTGTCCTGACTTCCCTCAGTGATGAACAGTGATGTAGACGCATAAAACCAAATAAACTCTTTCCTGTACAGTATGATTTAGTCTTGATGTTTCATCATAGCAATAGTAACCCTAATGTCTATTTCTATTGCTTTGTATGGGAATTAGAGCCCAGAATTCACTCAGCTTAGCTTTTTGTTGTGTATTGATCACACATCACCTACAGAAAAACTTGGACATTCATTCGTGAATATTGTGATTGATAAGCCAGAATGATGTACTGGATTTTCTTGTACTGGATTTTTTTTGATTTTTTGTCTGATCTCCTAGAAGAGAAATATTCTAAAAACATCAACAGCTGAAATAGATGGAATAATTTTCCTTCATGTACTATTTTTTTAAATCTTATTTCAATGTACAGTCACTTATAAGGATTCCATAGATTCTTGAAGTGAGGGAGCTGGACAAGATTTTAGAATTCATTGTACTCATCCTTTGTGTTCTGTGGTTGAGGGAAGTAGGGAACAGAGTTAGAATTATTTGTAGTGCCATACAGTTGCGGACAGGCCAAGTTATTGTACTGAGGATCAAACCAAGGCTTTCCCACATTCTCGGACCGTGCCATACCATTGAGCTACATATCCCAGCCTGAATCCATGTTTTCTGCCCTTCCCTACACTACTCAGCTTCTCTGTGTGTTTACGTAGTAGCTTATGGAAACTTAAAGATCATTTTTGATCTTGTAAATACATCATCAGCTTGGGCATAAATCCCTCAGTAACTTCTCTTCATCCCATTGCTTACGCTCTGAACAAATTAGCCATCTCCTAAATGGTCTCCCTGCTTCTGTAGCTTCCCATTATTTAATGCTTCAGTGACAAGAGTCAAAGTAACCATTTTATCAGAATTAATTTGATTATGTTCTTCATCTATCAAATCTAAGAATAATACTAGTCTGTGAGATGCTTCAGCAGATAAAGGTGCTTGCTATCGAGGCTGATAATCTGAGTTTAATACCTGGGATCCAAATGGTAGAAGAGAACTGATTCCTGAAAGCTATACTCTGACTTCCACATGTATGTTATGGTATAAATGTGCATTCACATTTATGAATACCCTCAGAGAGATAAAAAATGAATGCTGTTTTTTTAACATAACACTTCTATTGCACTTATAATTCATTTTAAAGTTTTTTTTTGACTGGGTCTATTATATCTGTATCCTGCTTTTCTACCACTGATTCTTGTACCATGTTCTGTAGCCACTTTGGCCTTTTTCTCTTCCCCCTCAAAATAAAGCCATGCTCCTATTTCAGATTTCTGATGCCTGCTGTTTCTTATTGCTGAAGTTCTCTGTCTTTCCATAGGCATTCTCACTTTTGATAGCCCTTCTATTGAGGTACCCCTGCCTAATGTTGACCTTACCCTTTCTGATGAGTTGAAAAAGAATGGCTACCATAGGTTCATATCCTTGAATTGCTTGGTCCTCAGTTAGTGGAACTGTTTGAAGGGATTATGAGGTGTGGTCTTGTTGAAGAAGGTGTGTCTCTGGGGTTGGGTTTTTAGGTTTAAGATGCTTACACCAGGACCAGTGCCTCTTTCTCTCTACTTGATGCCTACAGATCAAGCTGTAAAGTTCTCAACTATAGCTACAGTGCCATACCTGTCTGCTTCCCACTGTGATGGTCTTGGACTAATTTGCTAAAACTATAAGCAAAATCCCAATTAAATGCTTTATTTTATAAGACTTGTCATAATCATGATGTTTCTTCACAGCAATATAACAGTAACCATGTCACTCACTATCTATACATTATAACACTTTATTTACTTCATGACACTAAGTCTTTCTCCAATTAGATTGCAAATTTCATAAGTGCCTATATGAATATGTGTTTGTTACATATATGTTTTATAAGTGAACACAGGACTTCATACATACTAAACTCATACTCTACAATGAGACTAGGGTGGGAATCCCAGTAATATCATACAAGTGGAGGATTTGCACACAGTTTACAATGGTGTAGTTATTAAATGAATTCATGAATTTTTTCCAGTAATCCAGGACTATTTGCAGAGTTTTTGATAGTAATCAAGGTGATTTCTGGCATTCCCTCTGCCTAGAGGAACTTTTGCTCCCTTGGCTTCAAAGATGACTTTTAATTTGTTATCTTTATAATTTTATTTCATTCATGACAAAGAAATAAACATTTCTCCTAGTCATCATGAAACACCACCTAATATTGAATCTTCTGAAGAATATTTGTATTCTGACTCAAACATTCTCTTATGGCAAAAATGAAGCCATAGGTATAGATAACCTATTCCATATTTCAACATAGAATGGAAGTATTTTAAATAGTTAGTTCACATCTGTTGGAACAAACAAGTCAGAACTCTGAGGATGTGTGTGAAGACTGAAAGCAAGACAGAATTCTACGATGACTAAACCATCTTGAGGCAGTTTAGTCCTTTGCAGAGAATTATCAGCTTTTGTACTGCAGGCTTTTCTACTTTCTACTAATCAGATGAAGCCCAGCTCCATTATTAAGACTAAGCTCCTATATATAAAGTCAATACTTTATGGATATTAATTGTACCTACAAAATGAGGTTGTAGCAACATCTTGACTAGGGTGAGACAAAAAACACTAGGACCTGTAGCTTAGTCAGAAAGTCAGTCCATGACAGGGCATCTGAGGAGCAGGGCTAGAGTCAGAAAATGTACCTCCTGCTACCCATTGTTACTGCTGGATATGTTAAAAAGAATAGCTTTCAGTTTTTTATTTTATATGTTTGACTATTTGCGCCCCCCCCACACACATACATATACCACCTGCATACCTGTTTTCTCTGAAGTCTGGAAGAGAGTATCCTGTCTTCTAGAACTTGAGAAGCAAACAGTTCCAAGCAATTGTGTGGGTGCTGGGAACCAAACCAAGGTCCCCTAGAAGACCAAGGATTCTATTAACAGCTGAACCATCTCTCCACTTCCATGAAAAAAAAAACTTTTAACTTTTAAAAATTATTATTTTTAGCCAATTTTTACTTGGATATGAAATCAACCAGATTTCCAGCAAGGTTGACCTGACAATATTTTTTCCTGAGTGTTTTATGGATATAAAAATCATTTCATTAAAAAAGTTTTATGAGGAAAAACTCTTGGTTCATCCTTATTGTTATGTATCAGAGACATTTAAGATGACTTTGTCTGAGTTTATATTTGTAAAAAAAATACTGACTGACCAAAGTTTACAACATTGAATTAAATGTTTCTTCTATGTATGAAACTACATGCAAGATATATAATATATAATATATAACATATATATATATATAACATGATAAATAATATATCATCATTTAAGAACGGAAAAAGTAATAGACTGGGTTCATAACCCTGAAGGTTTTTATTGCTTCTTAATCACTGAGTAATCCTGTAGGATCACTTCTGTAAGATATAGACACATGTTAATATCTTTTGATCACCTCACCTTCCTATAAGGTAGCTAACCAGACTGAATTTTTAAAACGTATTTAGTGATGGAGTTTCTCTTCATTTAGTTAAGTGCCTGCTTAGCACAGAGACAGTTCTGGAGTCAATCTCTAACACCAATAAATAGGCACGGACCACACCTCATGCCCATTACTCTAATGCTCCAAAGCCAAAGGCAGGAGAATAAAAAGTTGAATGTCATTCTTGATTATAAAGCTAGTTTGAGGCCAGCCTGGGATACACAAAATCATATCTAAAACAATAAACAAAGAGAAATAATAACCTTTAAAACTTTAGGCAGCTTGCAGGCAATAAACAGTTAAATCTTGGTTATGATAGTGAAGAGATGGAGTATGATATAGAGGAAGAATATGTGCCTTCAGCTGGAAAATTGTCTTTATGAAGTGTCTTTAAATGTACTCATTGCTTAATTATAGATACATTTTCTACTACAAATTCCAATGATTATTTGAATTGTCAATAATTGGATTATAAACAAAACCTGCTACTAAGCTAAATGAATTATAAGCATATAACATCCATTTACAAGCCAGAAATCTTATCTCTACTGCCATTTTAAATGAATTATGTTACAAATATATTAATATTCCATAATTCTTGTATACTCTCATCAATATTGAGTTTATTCTATATTATAATATTAAATAAAATGTAGAACAATTATTTCTGCTTCATAGAGTATAGATTTTCTATTTTCTTGTAAGATGGCATAGTTTATTTAGATGTATGTATTTATAGTATTGATTTTAAAATGTCACCTAATCTTACATCCTCTCATTATTAACTCCAAGGAAAAAATATACATTGATAAAATAAAACACATATAAAAATGTACATTGATCATTAATCATATTATAAAGTGTAATGATTGACCCATTGGTTTTGATTATAACAGACACATGAGTAAGTGACTCTATTTGACTTCAGTAGAGGAAATTAATTGGTAAATGGGGGCTATTACTATGCATTCTTCCTTTCTGATTAATCTCACACATTAATGCATACAGAAAGATTCCTATAATCAATTTCACAGCTTTCTAAGTTAGCTACAGTAAAAGGTTATATTTGAAATGTTTAGTAAGTTGTGAAGACCTGACTAAAGTTGTTGGCAATGGTTTTGTGAAATCAGTCATCCAACTATGTAGAACAGAGCCCAGGGTCATCTGTCCAAGGAAAACTCCTACAATTAAAAGAAAAATGCCTGTTAAGCTCATTTGTTACCACAATCTATTAGTCTGATGTACCAGTTCCAGCCTAGGGGACACTTTTCTTTCCACATAAAGTAGGAGACAGGAATGGCCACTGGAATAACATGTCCTTGTCTCTCAGAGGTCTTCAGCATTGTCTAGGCATCTAAGCTAACATATGGTTGTCTCTTAGGCACACTCAACTTGAATGCACTGTTATCAGATGCTGAGAGAGAGTTTATTCCTCAATGTGAATTTTACATGAAGGATTTTTGTCTTGGCAGTAATAGTGTTTTCTGTTTTTAAAATGATATTTTATTTATTATTCCTCTTTACCTATATGAGAAGGCATGTTTTTTTTTATTTTTTTTATTTTATTTTTTTAATTTACATTCCAAATCACTTCCCCTTTCCCGTTTCCTCCCTCCCTGAAAGTCCCATAAGCCCCCTTCCCTCCCTCTTTTCTCCATTCAACCCCCTCTCTGTTACTCTGTCCTGGCATTCCCCTACATCCAGTCTTTCCAGGACCAGGGGTCTCTCCTTCCATCTTTTTAGAAATCTATTGATATGTGGATTGTGTCTACACAATGGAATACTACTCTGCAATTAAAAACAATGAATTCACGAAATTCCTAGGCAAATGGTCAGAACTTGAAAATATCATCCTTAGTGAGGTAACCCAATCACAAAAGAACACACATTGTATGCAGTCACTGATAAGGGGATATTGACCCAGAATCTCGGAATACCCTAGACACAATCCGCATATCAATAGAGAAGGCATGTTTAATGAAGGCAGAGTCTGCGGTTGTCTTTTTCAGTTTTGATTTGTATCTTTGACCCATCTCACTGCTTGATCACAGTTAAGTGTCCAATAGATATTTTGCAAGAAAAGGATGATAAGAGGAAAAAAGAAAGAAGAAAAACTTATTAAATGTTCTCATGCTAAGGCAAAAATACAGCTGTGTGGATTTGAATTTGTTTCTTTGTAATTCATACACTCACTGTGAGGTCTACTCAAGGGATTTGTTTCTAAGCACACACTTCAGTATTCTTGGTCATAAACACAAGGTTGCCCAGTAAATCTCTGTACTTTTTCATATTAATTGAAACCATATTCCGATAAATTCTCTCCTTCCCTTTCCCTCAGTTCTGGTAGCCACTATCCATAATTTGATTCAATGAATTTGCATACTTGATATTATCTCCTGTAAGCAGAGTCATCCAGTGTGTGTCTTAGGTGACTAGATTGTTCCACTTAGTGTAATGTTTTCCACGTTTACCTGTGTTGTTGCATATTAAAGAAATTTTTGCTTAAAGAAGAACACTCAGTTTTATACCGTGTTCCTTTTGTCCATATCTTAAGTTGAGTACTAAGGCTGTTGCCCCATCTTGGCTGTTATGAGTAGTACTATAATGAATATGTGTTTTATAACTGATAACCAAAAAGATTCCCTTTAAGAGAATCTGATAATGATTTTAGCTTGTTTTCTAGATAAGGAGGAAAAATAATGTATCTAGCTAGAGAGTTTGGCTGGATACCTCCTGTAATCTAAATTGCTTTATAAACAGTATAACACAAGTACAAGAACAGCATCCACTCCCCTGGATTGGGTCAAAGGTAGGTTCTCCACCCATGATTCCTGACTCTTAGGGTCCCAGGTAAGTATTCTTTCTTACATATAAATGTTAGAGAGATGCATATTTTTATAGAATATTTTTTTAAAACTGAAGTCAGATAAACTTAAGAGACAAAAGGAAAAATAATAAAAAAATGAACTATGATTAGCATTTTGGATCATATATAGAAATTTAAAGTTACTATTAATTTTGCTATTGATATAACATATATATTTTTGACCTAGAACCTCCTATAGCCCAGGCTACCCTCTAGTTTGCTTTGTTGTTGCGACTGGTCTTTCACTCCTCTACCACACAGGTACTAAGATTAGAGACATATGTTACCAAGCCTAGATTTAAATGCAACACTTTTAAAAAAATAAAATATAAGGGGGAAAACAAGTCATGGAGAATGTGATGAAAAAGACTTCCATTACATCCTCCATAAATTCTGTGTGTGTTTCTCACTTGTTGTGTGTCTGTGCAACAGTATTTAAATGTCTCTATTTACATGACTATGGTCGAGACAATGGAACAAAAACACAAATCTCAACAGATATCTATTATTTTGAATTTTTGCAATGACTATGTAGTTGACTTCTTTTCAAATTTTACAATTATTCTTAAAACTACTTTATTTTTAAACATATGTCTATTTATGTTGGGATAGATCTGTGCATGTAAGGCTGCACTGTAAATACCACAGATAGGAAAATTAACATTACTTTAAGTTTTAGTCTTTTATGATTTCAACTTACATTCTCTTCAATGTATCCAATCTCAATTTTTGGTTTTAACTTTTTTTTTTTTTTAAAAAAAAAGATAAACACTGTTTCCAGCGTCTTTGAGCCATGGACTTTCTTTAATACTCCACAGCAATTCATTCATTTGAACTACTGTTTGAGAAAATTCAAGGTCACCTTCCAGCTCAGTCTTCTCTAATTGTCACCTATAATGTGCCCTAAATATAATTTATTTTTATGGAGAAATTTTTTTATTATTTTATTTTCACCCCAGCCATGTTTTATGATTGTGACATTAAATGTCCTAAAAAATGTTTGTTATTTCTATTTTGAAAATTTCTCCTACTTCTACTAAGTTTTCTAATGGGCTAGTTTTGCATCTTGACAGGTTGATATGGTATGTATAAGCCTTAGATCTTGTAGTTCCACTTCTTTGACAATTTTTATATAAATAAGTATTCAAATATGAATTTTTTAAGTAGAAAAATAAAATGTCATATACAGCATTGTGTTAGTGGGTCTCTGTCACTGTCACAAAATACTGAAGAAAAACAACAAAGGAAGAAACATTTATTTTGGTTCCTGGCTCCAGTCCATGGTTGGCCTGAGCCACTATTTTGGACCGATGGTGTGGGAGAGCATCATGTTGATGGAGACAGGTAGGAGGAGACTCTGCTCACCTCATGGTAGACAGGAGGCAGAGAGAACCAGAAAGGGGCAAGTGACAAGTTACATAAAGCTAGCAACTTACCTATAACTCTAATAAAACCAGGCTTTTTAGATTGAGAGATAATAATGGTTCCATTTCTGACCATAGCATATCTGAGGAGTTTCAGGGGTCATATGCTCCTGTATACTACTTTGCCTTTAACTGCAGTTCAGGACACTAACTGCCTGCTCTGAACCCTCAGCTCAGGTATCTAATAGAAAAACACCAAACTAACTCCCAGAGTCTGGCGGACAGGGCTTCTTCCCTAGTATCACCCATCAAGAGAAGATTCCTTTTCCTGCTGTTCACATCAACTTTAAATTCAATCTGTGCCTCCCTTTTTTTTCTACATTCTGCATCCAACACTTAATACAATTCTGTCCCTCTGCCTCTACTCTCTGGCAAATGCTAAATCTAACTGGGTTTCACTGCTTTCTGTCTGGAATCTCAATGACTTCCATGGTTCATGTTGTCTTTCTGTTCCATTCTCCTCCATCCTCCTCCCCTTGCTGTGATTTAGGAAGACAACCTCAGTAGACCAGAAAGGCTTGAAACTCACTCTATAGCTCGGACAAATCTCAATTTCATAGCAATCCCTCTGCTTCAGACTCCTGAGTGCTGAATTTGCTTGTATGAGCAACCATGCCTGGATTTTTTTACTCTATATTTTCAGTGTAGTCAACATACTTGCAGAGAGTTTTAAAATATACATCATCTCATTCCCTAAAAGGAAACCCCCTTTCTAATAACCTCAGCTTCTGGGCATGAACTCTGTGAACCTTCAATGCCAAGCACCTATTACTTCTCCAGCTGTGTTGTCAAGCACCAGTTATTTCTGCATCTGTGTTCTACACTTTATCTCATTTCTACCTCTGTTTTCATTGTTTCAGTCACACTGGCCATATTTTTGGGGGAAGAATGTCTTGGCTTGGAGGCCATTTGTTCCCATACTCTTTTGTGAGCAATTATTTTTGTAGACATCTAGGGTTTATCAGTTTGATTGAGCCTCATGATAAAGACATCTTCTCAACCTCTTCTGAAAAGACCCACCCATTATCCACTTACCAACCTCTGTCATTCTTCATCCCGTCCACTTTACTTTTTATTTTCATACCGTGTAACACTGCCTACTGCCCCCAACACAGATAGTTTTGTTCCATCCACCTTTACCCCAGTGTGAGAACCTGACAGTGGTAATGATTGGACCCCTTCTGTGCTGAGTGATATCTGTTATCTAGTAAGAGGAATTATTTGTTGTGTGAAATGCTCTTTTAAAGACTTCATAAAGTTGTGTTTTGTTTTTCCTTTTTGCGGTGGAGTCTGGCCTCTCATCTTTATATCTCTCCTGTCTTTTCTTTGTGGAGATCTCATGAGAATCTTTCTGCTTTATGAAACCACACTCCACGCTCTGGCTAGAAGCCTTCTTAAGGCAGATGGTTAACTGTATTTAGAAAGTGGGTTTCAGAACTTTATTCTGGTGGCAAACAGTGTGTCTGCTTGTCATATAGTGAACAAGGGCAGAGAAGAAGGCAGCCAACTCCACCAGCTGTTCACACTGTGGTCCTTCCACAAGATCCTAGTTACTGCTTATTGCTGCTACATGTAGCTTGACCCCTGGGCTAGAGCTGGAGGAACATTGCAAGGAGAGAACTGACTTCACTGATTTTGCCTACATGAGTTTAGGCTGTGATATTTTTCTATTCTCTATTAGTTATTCATTTCTATTTATCTTTTAAGGATTTTATTTGCAAAAATTTCCTACTTGCCACATTTTCTTTATCTGATCATCTGTTCATAGATACTTAGGCATCTTCTCTATCATGAATAATGATATGGTGAGTATGAGAATGCAGATTCCTGTGCAATATACTGATATCCTTTTCTTTGCATATATATATATGCATGTTTGTGTTACAGGGGTGGAAATGTATATATATATATGCATGCTTGTGTTACAGGGGTGGAAATGTAGGAACTGTTCTTCTATACAGGGTAGTGTTTGCACCTGCCAAAAACCATGTGGGGATATTCAGCCTTTCTGTGGAAACTTCAACAATAGTGGCCACTGTATCAGTACTGACAGCATTCTTTTTTTTTTTTTTTTGGTTTTTCGAGACAGGGTTTCTCTGTGTAGCCCTGGCTGTCCTGGAACTCACTTTGTAGACCAGGCTGGCCTCGAACTCAGAAATCCTCCTGCCTCTGCCTCCCAAGTGCTGGGATTAAAGGCGTGCGCCACCACTGCCCGGCACTGACAGCATTCTTAACAGCCCACCACTGTTGTTAATGGCTTCCACATTTCCTCTCATTTACTTTTCCTGACGATTCTCTAGGAGGCAGATTTTCATGTCTTGAATTGACAACACAAGAAACAAGAGGCACAGAATAAAAAATAAATATTATTTGACTACAAATAATTTTTTCTTATCCTGCCATTGAATTTTTTGAAAAACACATCCCCTCCCCCACACCGTAAGGTTAGGCCCAAGGCCAACAGTGCATATATGTGTAAGTGCTGTCTTTTGTACTATTGTAGTTACTGGGTACTATCGTAGTTTGCTAGATATACCCAGAGATTTAAAACTTAATTTCTGTTTTTAAATATTCCAGTGTCATTCTAATCATGCTTACCTTAAGAAAAGATACAAAATGCTATCATGTATTTTACTTTAAAAAAATCATCAAATTATTGTTTTGAATGAATTTGGGGATAGAAAGTTTATCGAGAGTTTTTAGTTTTGCCCCAAGAAATGGGGTTGCTCTTAGGACTAAACAGATGTTCACATTGTTAGAACTTTACACAGTCCTTGGATTTTCTGTTTCTCTTATTGTATTAATCACACATTGTATTAAGTACCTCAAACTATGAGTTATTACTGAGATCTCATCTACCCCTATTCTAGAAAACTATGGCTCTGAACTCTCCTCACTTCTGCTACTTTGTCTTCTCAAACAGCTCCCTGACTTCCTAGATGGAAATAGAATATGTGGGAGCAGGGAGTATCACATTCACCCCATATATAACAGCTGTGAAATTTCAGGCTCTGTCATGGATTACAGGATATTTTTGTACCTTGACAGACTCTAGGATTAGTAGCTTAAATATGGAGTACCGTAGATTGCAAATGCTTAACGAGCTTCATCTTGGAATCCATAAGGCAAACAAAAATAAAGTGTAGCTTGATGGGTTAGGAGAGTCATTCTCGAATGTCAGCGTATCTAGGTGACAGGGCCATCTAGAAGACATTTTAAAATATGGAAGTCTGGGTGGCTCTTCCAAGGCTTCTGGTGTACTGAGTGTAAGTAGGCTGAGGGTCTGCTTGCCTAATAAATTCTCAGGGACATCTCCTCGCTGATGACTGGAGGCATTTCAGTAGATGTTTATAGGAACAACTTGGCAGCCATGTCTTTATCTGAAGTCAGATTCTTTGTTTTAGGACTTTTCCACATTACTGTTTCCCCTCTGTCATTTCTGGTCCAAGTGCCCTGTCTCTTTGATCCTCCAAGATTAAGAAAGGAAGAAAGGAAAAAGGATAAATAGTCTACATTTAAAGGCTGAAATTTGCCCCTCATTGCACCTGGCATTTGTCTATTTGTCATCCAACTGGAATTATTAAGTATAATTGAACATTAATAAAACTGTCTGTTGTTTGTTTTTTTCAACCTGGAGGGTGCTGTTGAGGTTCCCTGACATAGACCTCTCATTGCATTGTGGGAAAACTGAAGAAGTATATGCGGCATACCTGAGCTAGTGTTTCTGTTACTACTTGTTTATGTTCTACTACCACAGAATTCTCCAATAGCTACTCCTTTTCAATTGGTGTTTCTGTTCCTGTTGCTGCTATGAATATTGGCCATTAAAGTTTATTGAGACTATTATCATATACTTTGCCTATAAGTAAGTGTGAGAATTCCAGTTCTTGGAAGAGAAGAATGAATGCCAACTCATTATAATTTATTGGAATAGCATTGGACTTCTTTACTTTTATATTTATACTAATTTAATATTAGTGATTAAATTATTATCATTATTAATAATTTTAATATAAACTATATTAATAATAAAATAGAAAATAATGTAAAATATATAATAATATAAAATAATGATTAAATCAACATGAATTTTAGTTGCTAATGAGAAGCAGATGTGCACATGCAGAGTCTGTTGCTGCTCTTCTCACTTTCCTCACTGACTATGTTGTGAAGTCACCTTACGTACCTCAGTCACAGAACTGCATTAATATCTCCCAGTAATTTCACCAAATCAAGCATCATGACTCGCTCTTAACTTCTACCTTCCTCATTAAGAAGCAGACAGATCATCCCTTCTCAAACATTACATCTGATAGAAAACAAAGTTTAGGTTAACACTCAAATCTCATAGCTAAGGGCAAATGTTTTCAATTAGCAATATCCATCGTCACAATGAGTTTTACACCAGGAAAAAAAACCCTGCAAACTATAACAGGAGCCTGGAAATGTGGCCAGAGTATACCTGGGGTCCACATGGTCTCTGCCTTTCTCTACATCCATGTGCTTAGATGCAGAAATCCTCTCAGCCAGTGATGCCGGAGATGGATTTGCTCAGTGCCATCCTGTCTCACTTGCTGAGTGAAGTCCAGTTTGCCCTGACTTGGTTCTCACAGGCACCATGAGTCACAGTGCTGCTCTCCAGCCTGGCTCCTTCTCTGGTGATATAACCTTGGGAAAGTCACCAACTGTCTCTGGCCTTCACTTACTGGGCTGTGAACCACAGGTTTCAAGAAGTCTGAGGGCACATTGCAGCTAAAACCGGGACCATGATAGTGCTCTTGGCACATAGTACATGTTTGTGGAGATTCTTAGAGTCAGCTCAGTAAAAACTGTCATTTTGCAGTTGTGGTTGTTCAGACTTGCTTGTGTTCTCTAATAATTAATGAATCATAAAATGTGTTTTAGCAAGTGTATGGATGCTTTTCAAAGATCTCTGTCCCATTTCTCACTTTCATCTTCAGCTTTTCTTGGGTGATTTGATAGAACAAAATTCAGGTTAATGCTAGTTTCTCACACAGCATGTTTCTCTAGTTGTAGACTACTTCCATCAAGTTCCTCCTCCCATACTATTCCTGAATTTCATGTTTTATTTCTTATTCAGCTTTGCATATGTGTATGTGCTTTGTTTTGCATGCATGAAGTACATGTATATGCATATATGTTCTTATATATGTGGAAATGTGATGGTGATGTTGGGAATAATACTTGATCTTTCTTCTGCCTTATTCATTGGAGCAAGGGTCTTTCAATCATACCCAGAACTCATGGATATAGCTACTCTCACTAGTCAGTTTGCTTTGGGGATCTTCCCCTCCACCTTCTAAGGCTGGAATTATAGGCATAATATAGTGTCTATTCTGTGTTTATGTGGGTTTCGGGGGAATCCACACTCAGGACCGGATGCTTATACAGCAGATGTTTTAGCCCACTATCTGTTGTAATCATAAAAAAGAGAGTGGCATAAGAATATATTCTATGGGTGTGTAGAGGAAAGGGGGACCTCAGCAGGCCTTCCCCCTGAGAGACCATACACACAATGGTGTAATATAGAATAGAGTTTATTTAGGTCATGGGGAGGGAAGTTAAGGGGGTAGTTGAGGCTGAGAAAGGCAGAGAGGAGAGAGTAGAGAAGTAGAGGCCGGCCATGACCACATGGAGAGAGGGAAGAGCCCAAGAGGGCAAGAGAAAACAAGAAGATAAGAGAGACAACAAAGTAAGAGAGAGAGGAGGAGGCAAGCAGCCCCTTTTATAGTGGGTCAGACCTACCCGGCTATTGCCAGGTAACTGTAAGGAGGGGCATGCCTGGCTGTTGCCAGGTAATTGTGGGGTAGAGCTTAGAAAGAATCCTAACACTATTCATCTCCCCAGACCCTATCATATTTAGCAGTATTGTTTTCTCCCACTTTCTCTTCCCAACATCTGCTGTGGAGGAGGCTCTTGTCCTAGATTCAAGCAGTGTTATACACGTAATGCTTTTGAAGACTTTGGGGGAAGAAACAGGGTTTTTTGCTTGTTTTGGTTTTTTTTGTTCACACCTTTTGTGCATTAAAATACAAATGAAATTTAGCATCTCAATTTTAAGTGTTGCATCAATATTAAGTACATTCATAAGTGTCAGTTTCTGTAGCTTCTTTTTTAAAATCTAAAAACTAAAAAGCTCGAATTCTGCATCCCTTTAATGATAAATCCATTTCCCTCTCCCCTCAGTCTCTGGGTCACCATACAGTTATCACAAAGACATATTTTGACTACTCGAAATACTTCATGTATTGGAATCATGCCCATGTTTATCCTTTTGTGTCAGATATGTTTCACTTCATGTAAAGTTCCTGAGGCTCATCTATGCAATAACATGTAGAATTTCCTTATTTTAAAGGGTGAATGATATTCTATTCTAGTGTACAGAATAACGACTTCTGTGTTTTCATCCATCTATTCCTGGAACTTGGCTTCTTGCTTCTTTCTTAGCTATTATGAATAAAAACATGGGTATCTAGATAAGAGAAGCCAATCTGAATATTTTGAATATACTTAGAGGCATAGCTGCTATATCATAATGTCAATCTGTTTTGCTCTTATTACTTTCAGTTTTTGATATTACAATGCAACCACATTATTTTCCCCTCCCTTTTCTCCCTCCAAAACTTCCCATATACCCAAGTTTGTTGTCTTTCAAATTCATGCCTTATAGAAATTGCCATATTGTTTTCCAAATTAGCTTTTTGATTTTATATTCTCATTAAGGCTACAAAATCTCTACCAACATTTGTTGTTTCTTTTCCTTCCTTTCCTTCCTTCTTTCCATCCTTCTTTCCTTCCTTCCTTCCTTCCTTCCTTCCTTCCTTTTTCATTTTCTTTCTTCTCTTCAAGTAATACCTATTCCATTGGTAATGAAGTAAGTTACAGTTTGCCCTTTCATTTTCTTTCTTAGCTGGCCTGGAATTCTGTCTCAATTAGGGTTTGATAGTTGTGAAGGGACACCATGGCCAATGCAACTCATAAAGGACAATATTTAATTGGGGTGAGCTTATAGTTTCAGAGGTTTAGTATATTATCATCATGGTGGAAAACATGGTGACATACAGGCAGACATGCTAGAGAAGGTGCTAAGAAGTCCACATCTTGATTCAAAGACAGCAGAAGTATAGAGTGTGCTACCATGGACCTGACTTGAGTGTATGAGATCTCATAAGCTCCCTCCACAGTGATACACTTCCTCCAAAAAAGCCACAGCTCCTAATAGTGCCACTCCCTATAGACCTGTGGGGACCATTCCCATTCAAACCACCACAGATTCATTATACAGAATAGACTGCCCTTGAACTCACACAGTTCCATTTGCTTCTGTCTCCCAAGAGCTGGGATCAATGGTGCTTGCATCCATGACCAGTTTGATCTTTCATATTTGAAAGATTAAAGAAGCTGAAAATGGTTTTCAAATTATTGGACATATTTATGCAGCCTTTAGAGAAATGTCTATTCATGTACTTGCTCATGTTTTGAGTCAAGTTTTCATTGTGAGACTTAATGGCTGAATTATCTATCTTTATATATTAGGCTTGATTCTGATTCCACTTCATGTTATATTTGAGGCCAAGGTGTCTGACAGTTTATGTCAAACAAGCAAAAATCTTCTCATTTTTATCTATGATAATGTTCTCTTTATTCAGACTCTTGCATGGACACCTGATCTTAGATCACAGGTGTTGGTGGACCACTTGTCTACAGCCCTAATCACTATTTTCTGGGGCTTTTGTCTCTTCCTTACCTTCCTATAATGGTCTCCCACATAGTCCTAACCCATGTGCAAGTTACCTACTTCCAGTGGGGACTTTACTTTGATCCCTAAATAGGTGCTTGTAATTTCTACTTTATTTCTTCATATTTTTTCATTTTTATATTTTCATATTTATTTCATCAATACCTTTAAGGAAGTAGAAAATCTCCCAACATTTTAAGAAACTTAGAAGTCTGTGAGTTTTTATATAGTAACTATATAATGACTTACCTGTCTTAATCTTTTTTATATATAAATATTCCTCTAAACATTAACAAATAATAGCAAACATATTATTTGTTTAAATAGTTATTTTGTGAACAAGGCAGCTAGATATTAAAATTGTCAAGCCCCCCAAAATTTGTGTTTGTGTTCATACACACACACACACACACACACACACACACTCACCCTCAAATCAATTAGGAACAGAATGAGGACTGGAATTCAGATCTTAGGCTATACTGTCTCCAAGGCTGGCATTATTCTACTGGGATGTCATTAAAGGAAATGTCACATGAATGTCATTGACTCTTCTGCCCTAAACATAAAGCTCCCTAAGTGTCTCAGTGACATTCTTCTTGACATCTATAAAAGTTTACTTTGTTTCTATTCATAAGCTGATTGATTCAGATGTTATATGTATGGTGTTCCCAGTGGTTAGGGTTAGGGTTAGGGTTAGGGATAGAAGATGGTATATAATGCATATGTTTGAAATATTTTTGTTTGAATTTAAGGATAAACATAGACGTGTTTCATTAAGAATGTTTTATGAAGAGATTAGTTACACAGTCATATCTTTTGACAGCCCTTAAATAGTCTCCTCCAAAATGAACAGAGCTTGCCCCAGCAGACTAAAGACCTTGGAAAATATTGAACAAAGTCAAGAGTAAGGAAACACGCTGCATTTGTGCACTTAGTAATGTCCTTCTAGTGTTTCAGAACTCTCACACTGTGCTGCGACTTCTATCCTTTTCTTTTCTGCAGTCTCTGGAGGTCTGTGACAGTTCTGGGCAATTACCTAGCCATAAAAGGGCAGTAGTGAGTCAGTGGAGGCTGGACTGGAGCATTGGACAGCAGTGCCCAAGGATCAGAAGCTATTCTGCGTACTTTCCTTTCTTCTGGTGCCTGACACGCTTGAAATCCATTGAAGGAGTCACTAAATACCTTACATAGAACACATTTTCTTAGTACAAAGTTAGAGACTATGAAGAGCATCTAAATGGGGATAAAAACTCATAGATGAGTGAAAAAAATCTTTATATTGTGCTTTTCTTTTTTTATTAGATACATTTTTTATTTACATTTCAAATGTTGTCCCCTTTCCTTGTTCCCCAGCCCCCGAACATCCCATAACCTATCTCTCCTCCCCCTGTTCCCTAATCAACCCTCTCCTGCTTCCCTGTCCTGGTATTCCTCTACATTGTGGCATTGGCATCGAGCCTTCCCAGGACCTAGGGCCTCTCCTCCCTTTGATGTCCAACAAGGCCATCCTCTGCTGCCTATGCTACTGGAGACATGGGTAACTCCCTGTGTACTCTTTGATGGTTTTGTCCCTGGGAGCTCTGGGAGTACTGCGTGGCTCATATTGTTGTTCCTCCTATGGTGCTGCAAACCCCTTCAGCTCCTTGGGTCCTTTCTCTAGCTCCTCCAATTGGGACCATGTGCTCAGTTCAATGGCTGGCTGAGAGTGTCCCCCTCTGTATTTGTCATGCATTAGCAGAGCCTCCCAAGTGACAGCTATATCTCCGGTGAGCAAGCACTTGTGGGCATCGATAATAGTGTCTGGGTTTTGTAAGTGTATATGGTGGGGCAGTCTCTGGATGGTCTTTCCCTCTGATTCTGCTTTTCACTAAAAATTTCTGTGTACAATGTGGTAGAGCTAGGAATAGCCCCATTTCTGTTGCTGTCTTCATACCCTGTTTAAACTTCCCAATGCAGCAAGGGATGAAAAATGAAGGGAATTCCTTACACAAAAACACTAAACTCCATCAACAAAAGTTGTATTTCTAAATTATGTGCAAATGCGACAGATTTTAGGTTTGTGTAAACTCAATGGCTTGAGAAACAATCTCGTCTTTTTGAGAATCAGTCTTGTCTTTTCAAATTCCTTTTGTAAGTATTAATGAGTACATCTAGATTGTTAATCCTTTTCTTGCATATATATATATATATATAGGCATATATATACATATATATACATACATATATATATACATATATACATATATATATACATACATATACACATACACACACACACACACATACACACACACACACATATATATGTATGTATATCCCAGAGAGGTACAGAGAACATTGATTCGATGCTTTTGATCAGTTTCAGTGACCCAATATTCCTTCTGTACATCTGTCTAAAATACTACCGTTGGAGAGAAAAAGTGATATCATTATAACAACCACTGATTTTGCCATTGTAAAGCTCATGTGCTCTCCAAAAAAGTATGAAAAAAGGGAAAAGAACTCCACATGTAACTTTGGAATGATCTGTTGCTATCGTTTTCAAACAAAGCTTAGATTTTTGTCTTCTCCTATCAAATGGCTCTTGTGGCCTTGAGTACATGATGGATGAAGAGAATAATATTTTAACATTTTATAGCCCATTGGAAATTTTAAACATTTTTAAATGTTTAGAATTCTATGGTGATTTAAGTAGCATAACAATCTACCATATAATTCTGAAAATACATTACAAATAGGTGGTTGAATATTAAAACTCCAAACACAATACAAATTCAAGGATATATCTTGGCTCACATGTCTGCTTTTAGCATGTTTCTGTGTTTTATATTTAAATAGTGCATATATCAGGCAACTCTCACTTGTGTACATTACTGGATATACTCCAAATTCTTCCTTCTAAGCAAAGCTTCTTTTTTAAAACAATAAAATGCAGATTATTCAGTTATTAGGTTCTGAGTTTGGCAGAATTCAAAACCATGTTAGCACTGATGGTGATTTATGAATTAGGAGTCTCATCCTATTCAAGGGCCAATTAAAGTCTCCCAGGTAATGGTCTTAAGTAAACAAACAAAGGAAATTAAGTGAACAACACAAATGCCATTTTCTCTGGTAATAAAATAATTCTAATTTCACCTAATCTAGCATTTCCTATTAGTTTCTTAACCACTGATTAGAAAGAAGGTCTTCAAGACTCTTATAACAATTATCCTACTGAGGTAGAGTTCAAAATTTTACTTTTTGGCTACCTTATTCTAAAACAGTTACTGGAACCTAAGGCTGTGAGGCTGAAGTATATAGTGCATGTCAATTTGTTTTAGATTAGTTTGAAGATTTATGTGGGTTTTTATTCTTCTTTTAATTCTTATTGATGCTTTGTGAGTTTTACATCATGCACCCCACTCCTACTCATTTCCTCATCCCTTCATATCTCTGCCCTTCACTCTTGAAACCTCCCCCACAAAATAAAACAGACACAGAAACAGACAGACAGACAGACAGACACATACACACATGCGCACGCATGCACACACACACACACACACACACACACACACATACACACAGACACACACACACCAAAACAAACCAAATATTGAAGCATAGAAACTATCAAAGTGATACAAATTGGAAAGGAAGAAGTCAAACTATCACTATTTGTAGACCATATGAGAGTATACTTAAGCAACCCAAAGAACTCCACCAGAGAACTCCTACAGCTGATAAACGACTTCAGCAAAGTGGCTGGATATAAAATCAACTCAAACAAGTCAGTAGCCTTCCTATACTCAAAGGATAAGCAGGCTGAGAAAGAAGTAAGAGAAATGATACCCTTTCACAATAGCCACAAAAATATAAAGTATCTTGATGTGACTCTCTAACCAAACAAGTGAAAGATCTGTATGACAAGAACTTCAAGTCTCTGAAGAAAGAAATTGAAGAAGACCTCAGAAGATGGAAAATTCTGCCATGCTCATGGATTGGCAGGATTAATATAGTAAAAATGACCATCTTGCCAAAAGCAATATACAGATTCAATGCAATCCCCATCAAAATCCCAACTCAATTCTTCATAGAGTTAGAAAGAGCAATTCAAAAATTCATCTGGAATAACAGAAAACCCAGGATAGCTAAAACTATTCTCAAGAGTAAAAGAACTTCTGGGGGAATCAGTATCCCGGACCTCAAGCTGTACTACAGAGCAATAGTGTTAAAAACCGCATGGTATTGGTACAGTGACAGGCATGTAGATCAATGGAACAGAATTGAAGACCCAGAAATGAATCCACACTCCTATGGTCACTTGATCTTTGACAAAGGAGCTAAAACCATCCAGGGAAAAAAAAGATAGCCTTTTCAACAAATGGTG
Organism: Tokudaia tokunoshimensis; assembly: GCA_036184795.1. Taxonomy (NCBI): domain Eukaryota; kingdom Metazoa; phylum Chordata; class Mammalia; order Rodentia; family Muridae; genus Tokudaia; species Tokudaia tokunoshimensis. The sequence goes on from BTHU01000019.1 coordinate 38,498,897, forward strand.
CTGGTTCAACTGGAGGTCAACATGCAGAAGAATGCAAATTGACCCATTCTTATCTCCTTGCATTAAGCTCAATTCCAAGTGGATCAAGGCCTCCACATAAAACCAGACACACTGAAACTAATAGAAAGGATATTAGGGAAGAACCTTGAACATATGGGCACAGGGGAGAATTTCCTGAACAGAACTCCAATAGCTTATGCTCTAAGATCAAGAATTGACAAATGGGACCTCATTAAATTACAAAGTTTCTGTAAGGCAAAAGACACTGTCAAAAAGACAAAGCAACAGCCAACTAACTGGGAAATGATCTTTACCAACCCTACATCCGACAGAAGGCTAATATGCAATTTATACAAAGAACTCAAGAAGTTAGACTCCAGAAAGCCAAGTAACCCTATTAAAAATGGGATCCAGAGCTAAACAAAGAGTTCTCACCTGAAGAATATCTAATGGCTGAGAAGCACCTAAAGAGATGTTCATCATCCTTAGTCATTAGGGAAATGCAAATCAAAACAACCCTGAGATTCCATCTCACACTAGTCAGAATGGCTAAGATCAAAAATACAGGAGACAGCAGTTGTTGACGTGGATGTGGAGAAAGAGGAACACTCCTCCACTGCTGGTGGGATTGCAAGCTGATACAACCACTCTGGAAAGCAGTCTGGCGGTTCCTCAGAAAACTGGGCATGACACTCCTGGAGGATCCAGCTATACCACTCCTGGGCAGAGTGATAAAGCCACCCAGAGGCTTCCCCGGCATGCAATAAGGACACATGCTCCACTATGTTCATAGCAGCCTTATTTATAATAGCCAGAAGCTGGAAAGAATCCAGATGTCCCTCAACGGAGGAATGGATTCAGAAGATGTGGTATATTTACACAATGGAATACTACTCTGCAATTAAAAACAGTGAACTCATGAAATTCCTAGGCAAATGGTCAGAACTGGAACATATCATCCTTAGTGAGGTAACCCAATTACAAAAGAACACACATGGTATGCAGTCACTGATAAGGGGATATTAACCCAGAATCTCGGAATACCCTAGACACAATTCACATATCAATAGATTTCCAAGAAGATGGAAGGAGAGATCTCTGGTCCTGGAAAGACTGGATGTAGAGGACTGCCAGGACAGAGAAGCGAGAGGGGGTTGAATGGGGAAAAGAGGGAGGAAAGGGGGCTTATGGGACTTTCGGGGAGGGCAGAAACATGAAAGGGGAGATCATTGGGAATGTAAATTAAAAAAATATAGAAAATAAAAAAAAAGAGGACTCCCAGACATGCAATAAAGATACATGATCCACTATGTTCATAGCAGCCTCATTTGTAATACCCAGAAGCTGGAAAGAACCCAGATGTCCGAACCCATTTTCCTAAGTGCTGCAGCTCGTCATGGTCTGGGCCTGCTCTCCTACTCTTACACTGTCCAGGTTGACTCACCCAGGCCTTTGTCATCAGGGTCATCGCCACTATCTTGCCCAAGTGAGATGCAGGGCCTGCTCTCCTGAGTGCTACAGTCAGTGAGGGCAGGGCTGTCTCTCCCACTCTCATGATCTCTGGGGCCAACTCTCCTACCTACTGCAGGTAGAAATGGGGCTGGGGGGGTGTCCTTGCTTTGTTTTGAGAAGGATCTTACTCTTCAGCCCGTACTGGCCTCAAGTTTTTGATAATCCACCTGCCGCAGTCTTTTGCATGCTGAGATTATAGGACTAGGCTACCATGCCCAGTTCAATCTTTTAAATGGTTTTCTAAACTAATGCCTGGAGTGGATTTAATTCTGTGGAATTTATCTGATTTGCTGCTTACAGAAAAAAACCAATGTTTTGGGACTTTAAGGGACTAGCACAAGCCACTGAATCTTGTGATCTTTGAAAAGAAGGTAGGAAAGAAAATAAGGTTTCAAAAATGCTTACATCATTTTTATGTGTTTGAGAGAAACTGGAAAACACAAGTTTTTACTTTGTCTAAAGCCTTTATAGTGTCAGAGAGATGATTATGAAATTGGGTTGAGGGACAGATTGTTTTGAAGTTTATCCAAGACCAGGGCCCTGGCTCCAAGTACTGTCTTGTCTCCTGTTGCCCATTTATATTGAGTCTAAAATTTAAGAAATGTATAATACTTGTCTTTTTTTGACAAATAGGAAAGTTTTGTGTGTCTTTGATCAAGTTAAAGTACCATTTCCCTCATAAATATAATGTGCTTTTCACAGATTTTAGTGAGATTCAGAGAGTAAGTAATGTAGCCTTCTAAATCTCCAGTGGACACAAAGCTTGAACTAAACACTGCTCATGTATTTTCAAATAACTTTTCTTTGTAAATCAGAATTATCTGCACCATTTGCCTCAACTGGAGTCACCAGAGGTAGGATGTAGCTCAGCAGAACTTTTGAGGGAAATTTAGAGGGTGCATGATAGGTCTAAATCATTTTATATTCATTTCTTTCTCTTTATGTGGTTTGCATTTGTCCTTCATAGCACATGTTGGACATTTCATCCACAATAAGATATTACTGAAATGGAGGGCCTAATGTGTGGATTTTAGTCCATAAGAGTTGAATCTACTTTCTTGGATGCATTAATGTCCATTGCATGGGCTGCAATGTTTCAGGCATCTGTTCTGTCACCATTTGGCTTTTTCCATATAATGAGTCCAGGAGATGCCCATGTCTTTATACAGAGCTGTTCCAGCCTCCAATGCTGAGAAGCACAAATCTCTCTAAAGATTCTAGTTCATGTTCTGCTTTAAAAGTGACACAAAACAGGCTAAGACTGCACCAGATTCTTTTAAAGAAATGTTTCTTATTTTTGTGAGACTATCTGAAGATATGTTAACTTACTCATTGTAATTTGAAAAGTTCACATTATGGTTAACTGCCCCTTTTTGTTGTCATGTAATAAGGAGATCATCATTTTTCTGTATGCCAAGATTAGGAGTAGAAATGGAAGGAACTTAGGAAGCAAGGAGAGTTCCATGAACTCATAAAATCAAGTTTGGTCATAGAATCAATATGTCTATATAGAAATGGAAGTATAGAGACAAAAGCTGACAATGGCAGTTCAGGTCTAAAGCACTTCTATAGAAGAGAAGGATCGGTGCCACCTAATGGAGCTCTGAAGGTCTGGATACATATAGTAGGAAAAGGTGACTAGGTAATTATGTCATGGTTTCCAAACCTAATATTATTGGAAACAAAACATATTATCATTGGTATTCTAATGGTTTGATTATCAAAAAGCTTTAGTTCCCCAGAACTTGTGGTTCTTTTTGAGCCCTATTTCTTTTCCAAAGTACTTACTTTATTGTTGGTAGAATATTTTAAGCTCAGAGCCTCACGCATGCTCTGCAATTTGCCTACATCTGTCTTTTTCTTTTTCTTTTGAGATCAGATCTCACTGAATTTCCCAGGTTGAACTTGAACTCACTCTCCCCCCTCTTCTCCCTCCTGAGTGCTGAGATTACCAATGTGTGCCATCATAGCTGGTTCCATATCGAGCCTTAACAAAGCCAAACATTATTCTGAGCTGTTTTAACAATATGCTTCATTGGATCCTTGTAAGAAAACTGGTAGAATGTATTCTTATTTTACAAATGAAGGCACTGTGAGGTTAAGGGCCATCTTAAGGTCCTATAGGTAATTGGATATCAGGGCGTGAGCTAGTGACTAAGACATCATTTTCCTGTAACGACATACAGGACTTACGAGGCAATGCTGTGGTGACACTTGTTCCCTGCATCAGTATCCTATGAAAATTGAGTTTCCCACGTGGCTTCTGTAGCTTCATTTTCTATTAACCTTACTGTGAGGTTACAGGATGGTATAACAGCCTCTGCTTGAAACATTTCTGCTCTCAGGACAGAAGAAACAGTGGTCACAAGACTGGATACTGAAAGCTCCACCAAGAAGTAATAGATGCTACTTAATGCTCCCATTTCAGTCATTCTCCCAAATCAAACAGCAGAACCTGATGTCTTCAGCTTGAGGAAATGGATTTCTTTCCCAGGCAGGGACAATGAATATTTGCCCACAGAAGCCCCATGGCAGCTTCCCTACCTCAGTCTCCTTTGAGAGTTTCCTGAGATGCCAAGTCTGTTAGGTTTATGTAATAGGATGATATTCAATGCAGAAGCTAGACTCTGGCCCCACTGAGGGGAATTCATTGTTTAACATAGTAGTTGCATGTAAACCTAGGGTTGTAAAATCATTTCTGTGGAAGCCTCACCTTTGATTTTGTACGCTGAGGTGGTGGATGAAGGTGTCTTGTTTTGCAAATAGAAGCAGTCTCAGGAGACGAATAACAATGGCATATGGATTTCATGAAGTTTATTTTTAGTAGCACTTTCAGGCAAGGTTTTATTGTCAATATTTTCCTTGGAATCCAAGAAACCAACAGAGGGGATTGTGATTTATGAATTGATGTGCTATTAATATTAGCCCTGACATTTTAAAGTATAAGAAAACTGCAGAAGAGATAGGGGAACAGGTGAATATAGAGTTCCTGACAGTGAAGAGAGATGGTGCCATCCCCAAGAATTATGAACAAGTGTGTTTTCAGGGTGGCTTTGCTCGTACCTGCTTCAACAGTGCTGCGGCTGTTTTAGATTTCCCAGAAATGGCACCTATGGACCCACTCTTTCATCAATACCATGTCATCAGGAGAAGGATGCTTGTCTGAGTGTCTTAAGTCAATAGACTGTACTGATCCCTGCCTTAATTAACAGTCTACAGGTATCACACAATTCACAGCTATTACTTTACCCCAGTGTCAAGAAAAAATTGATTATAGGAAGCTTAAGCAGTATCTCATTTGACTCATTATAAATTCAATTTAGTTACAGGAAAATCGCATGAACTGAAGCTGGATGGCAGCCTGAATATTATGCTGATTCTTTTGATGGAACTTTTATTGGAGAGATTGGTTTGTTGTTAAAGAAAATCCCCTCCTATTTTGTTTTGTGGTGTACTCAACATCTGCTAGGATAAGTACAGTGACTGGAAATGTGCTGATAAATGCAAGATTTATAGCAAATTTTGACACATGCTTTTGAACTTAAGGGGAACTCATTTATCCATGATAAAGTAAAACACTGAACAAAAAAAAGTGTCCTAATCCTTTGAAAACTATAGCAAGTCGGTGTCACTATTATACATTTCTTTGGATGCAAAGAAAAAATAACTTTTGACTTAAGGATTTCTATCAGGTTTTATTCATGTTCACAAGGGTCATATGCAATGTCTATCATTGTTTTATAAATTGGAAAATTAAAGGTCAATTAAAAAACAAGTAAATGCCATACAACTTAGAAGAGGCATAACTTTTGAGGAATGCATCTATTTATATAGAGCAAAGATGTTGGTTCATAGGACAGACCATTGTGGTGTTTGTGTACAAATGTTATCTGTTAACAATTTCTCTTCTATTTTTGGGCTTAAGCAGGAACAGCGAGGTTGGATACCTGAAGACAAGGCAAGACATTTCAAAGGACTTTGACCACTTCCAAATGGCTTTTTAGACAGAGGTGGAATGATCGATACATCCCTATTTCTCATGCAGTCTTCTCAGTGGCACCACCGGGTAGGCTAGGCTAACTAAATCCTTGCACTCTGGAAGAGTAGTCATGATACACTCTAGCATACTATATTGCCTGAATCTTCTTACATTTTTTAAAAATGAGCTGATTGAATATGTTTGCTGCTTTGGTTTCATTTAAAACTAACTGCTTTGTTAAAACGAAATAGCAGAAAAAAGTTCTAGGAAGAGGAAAAGGAAGTGCTTAAGTATTTGCATTAGCCATTTGTTCACTTACACTGAGTTTCTGCAGGCATACAGGACACACCACATGTAAGCCTTGGGAAGCCTAATTGTCTATAGAAATCCTCTTCTATTCCCCATAAATAATGTTTCAAGAAAAATGAACATTAACTCATTATAAAATAGCAAAAATAGTTCTAAATTCAGTTTTATTGTATCTGTGTAGACTTTTTAATGAATGTAGGCATGTAAGAAAAATCATCTGACTTTAAATTAATTACAGGGAGGCAAAGGATCAATATATATATAAGAAATACTTATTTGCAGTGTCTTTTAGGTTTCAGTGTGTCACATTCATTTTTTGCTAGCTGATAGTTTTTGAAAGATGGAAATTTATTCAAATGACCCAAAAGGAGACTAGTTAGTCAGGGAGATTATAATAGTGTATACTACAATGTGAATCTATTTAGCTTCATAGTAGCCTAGGGTCAGAGTTATTATTTTAATCTTTTGAGTCAAGAGACCAAGGCATAGAAATGTTAGCAAATTATCAAAGATAAAGAAGAGACAGAGAAAGAAATTGTCATCACAAGAAGGACAAAGGTAGAAAAGGAGAGGTAAACAGAGCAGACAGAAGAGGAGGGAGAGGGGTAGAGAGAAAGAGAGGAAAGACAGAGAGGGAGAGAGGGAGGGAGGAGGGAAGGTTGCTCTGTCATAGAAGCAGTCATAGAACACTGGCTCACTCTCCTAACCCACACACTGTGCGTTTTCCCTGGAGATAGAATCCTATTTTTAAGCTGTGCACATGGCCATCTGGGATGAAAAGTGATACTGACTAGTTTCATAGTTAGGTGAAACCAGAAGACTCCATTCAATGAGATGCAAATAGGATTTAGTGTGAAATTACTGGGAAGTCTCCCAAGGGAGAGGATTTGCCATTGAGGGCTAGAATTCACCTCTCATCTTATCTTCTTTATGGCTCTGTTATAGTCAGTCACCTGGTAGATGGAGTCTCAATCACAATTTTGATCCACAAACTGATTGAAGAGCATGGAAAGGGTTTGTGTTGCTGGTGATGAGCAGAACCCATTTTAGCCCTATATCCTTCTGGATTAGTTTTCATATGGGAGAGACTGTAGTTATATTATGCTTAAGTTGGCTTTGTTTTACTTTCATGACACTCAGCCTGATGCTAATTAGTATACTCTCTTAATTTGATTGTTTTAGAAACCCACTGAAATGAAAATTGTTCACTGATCTATACCAATGGCCTAAAAACTGGGCTAAGGGCCTGGGGTACCTTCAGCTTGCAGATTTGTTGGCTGTTTGCTGGAGGTATATTTTTGTTCCTTCTGGTTTCAAGAATCACAACAGACGATGAGACTCTACATGGAATGTGGAGCTAATTGCTTTTGTAATTGGACTATCTTGCTAAGAACCTAAGGTTCTGAGGCAGATAATGGTTTTAGTGTGATGGATACTCTACCTGTAAATAATTGTAAAATAGTTTCCTTCAGCATTTTGGTAATTTTAGTTCTAAGTGGTTAAGTTTGTAGGGCATTTGCCAGGAGAGAGTAATTGTCATTTCAACTAAGCCTTTCATATGGTCCTCCATCATCAAAAGGGAAAAATGGGTTTGATGTTTCTTCATTTAGCGATGTTATCCTGTTTTTTCTCTACAAAATAATGTGGAGCATGCAGTTAAATTTAATTGGTAAAGAATTAGTAGGACCTTTGCATATCAGTTGGACAAGCTGAATACAGCAGTGAACTCACACCTGTTTTCCTATCATGCAGTTTAGATAGCTTGATTTTTTTTTTTAGATGATTAACAATTAAGGAACCAAAGATCAGGCTTTGTTAAACAACAAGAAAAACATGTCTGCTCTTAGCTTTATTTCCCACAACGATTTGCATTTTATTTGATTGTTGTTTAGAAAAGTAGCCTTCATAGTTTCATTGGACACATTGTGTGATCATTTCCAAAGAGATCAATATTTATGGTCAGCCGTGGGAACCTTACTGACTAGAGTAGCCTACATTTTTAGCATACTAAGGATGTAGGCTTACCCTGAAGGATTCAATCAGTCAAATAGCCTTAGCTCATGGTTTAAAGAGATGAGAGGATGTCTCAGAGGAATCTCTCTTTGGCCAGCAGGAAATTGGATTTTGAAACTGGAAAATCTACAATTCATTCAAGCACAGAGTGGATTGAATCTATGAAGGCTCCTTTCACCAAGTTTGTTGTCATAGATGTAGTAAGGTCAGGGAGGTCCAAAGTTGGTGAGCTGTCAATTGTTTTGGAAGAGACATACAGAGTCTTTCAATAGGGTTTCATATTAAAATCATACCGTATATAAAGTGTCTTTATGACATTAGGCATTTTGTGAGTCCCTCACATAGAATTTCCATAAGGAAACTATTTCTGTCACTAGGTGACATATTTGTCTCTGGGAAATAATCTAGGAAATGATCATAGATCTTGACTGATTTTAGTACCTATTTCTAGATAGTTTGAGTTCTTAGATGGCCATTATCTAAGCTGGGACCAGTGGAAATGACTATAGCTGATTTAGTTACAGTAAAAGATCAAAATTATATCTGCATGGAGCTAAGGTCATGGCATAACCAAAACTCTGGGTACAAATGTTCCCTTCATGCTCAGTTGGGTCCAATAATTCCCGGAGGCTCAGGTCTCTGATTGTGTTTCCAGATGGCTTCCCCTCTATAAACACCACTGTGATTTCTCCAACAGTTCAGCTGCTCTAGGAGAAAGAAAAACAATGGATCAGAGAGGCCCTGGGCATTATATAGTGAGTGTACCTGTTGTATATATTGGCCAATCTACCCCTCACTATACTATACTCTCTTGCTATTTCCCTTGCAGTCTTTGACTTTGTATGTGCTGGTCAATTTCTGTAGTTCATTTGCACAGAGCTAATTTGCCAAAACTAGTTTTTTTAGTTTGCCCAACACCTCTTCTCAGCCTCATATATTCTTCAAATCAGTGTCTGGATTTCCTGGCTATCAGGTAGATGAATTCTACTCCCAACTAATCATTGAATTTATTCCTCAGTTTCATCCTGAGAACCCAACTGCCATCAGTTACTCAGCTATGGGTTGGGAGTGTGGGCCCCTTCCTCCTCCATGCTGGAAGGCTGATTGGCTTGATGTTGTGTAAGTCTTCCACAGACAAACACAGCTGTTGTGAGTTAGTGGGTCCAGTGGTCCTGGGATATCTAGAAGACATTGCTTTGCTTTGGATTTCCCCAACCTATGACTTTTACAATCTTTTTGCTCCCTTTTTCCAGATGCTCCCTGAGCCTTGGTGGAGAGAGTATGTTATAGATGTCTCATTTGTGGCCCAGTATTGCACCCACACTTATTCTGACTAGCTGTGACCTTCTATTTTAACCACATTCCAGAGTACAAAGAAACTTCTGTGATGATGTCTGAGAACTCTACTAATCTATAGGCAGAGATACCAGCTTACAGAAAAGCTCACCTCCTACATGACAGCTCTCTGATTAATGCCTCTTAGCTCTGAGCAAGATATGCTTCTAAAATCTCTTATACATACAGTTGTAGTCCCATTATTAATCCCAACTTCTTTCATGTCAGCATTTTGGATTTTTCATGTTGTTTCTTGTGGTGTTGTTACTTTAATGAAAACTCCCAAAGCAAGATTACACTCTGATACTTTAGTGTTTGCTTTTTATTTTCATTTGTACATTGCTAGACACTTAACTTGTTTCCAGAATATCCAATGAATTGACCCCTGATCAAGACTTCAGATGCATGACTGCATCATAGCCTCTGGCTCTTACATAGCAAGGAGGAAACACAAGTTTTCTAGAACTTTCTACTGCCAAGATGAGTGGGACTGATTGTACTGACTGGACATTAGAATCGGTTTTCCCCATAAAAAGAGCTAGTTTTGTGTTATAAATATTGGCCAAAGCAAGAACTGTCTTGAATAGGAGCAGCATCTCTGTCATAAAGAGTGGGAATGGTTGAACAATGTGTTTCCATTACTTGAGCCTGGACATAGATCTATTGTACAAAGTGGATCAAATCCCATTGTTCGGTTACACTTCTCTCTAGACATAGAAGCTGTGAGAGGAAGAGCATAGTCCTTGTCTCATGTCTGCTAATCTTATCTTCCAAACAACTCTCCCTTATGGTCTGACATTCTGTGCCCTTTTCTCCCTTATATAAAAATACTATTTCAGCCAGTCTTGGCAGTCACAGATGCCTTTGGTGGGAGCTATTATTGCATCAGGTTTCAGCTGTTTCTAGGAAAGGACAAATGAGTAGCTTCTAAAATTTGAACAGTTGAGAACAATAACAGCAAAGAAAATCCTCTAAAAAGAGCTATGAAGAAAAGAAAAAAAGTTCATGGGATGCACAGTCCCTCAAGTCAATGCTTCCCATAGTCAATGTATGCCTACTTATTCCTTTTTTATTTATTATCATGCTACTATCATGATGGTCTTTCAAATACATGCCCTACTGTGTGTTTGAATTAGGTGGGATACTGTGAATTGCAAACCACAGAGAAACATCAAATGAACCTCACCAAGGGAAAAAGCACATTTGGATCATTGAGATTGTGCTGTTTTCAGGCAAGGCTTGCTTTTGATATGATTCTATTAATTCATCTCTTTCATGGGACCAGATCCATATCTACAACTCCCACATTCTCTTTATTACTGAAGATAGACTCAGTTTCCCAAAAGATCTTATGGAGAAGTAGATTTGTCAATGTTAATCTGAGTATGATTATTAAGAGAACAGGACTGAATGCAAGACATCCAAACCCATCAGATGTCCATCCCAGGGTGGTTGTTTCTATAATTGTGTGTCACTTGCTTGTCAGTCTTAAGAATTTGACATTCTGGAGGAAATTATAGGACATATGCTGCATCTACAATATCAACGAGCTTCAAACAGTTCTTAGTAAGACAGATGTGATGCAGTTATAAGATTTTTAAAGAAGAGTTGGTTTATCATTCTAACAGTCATGGTGTGCAAAACATTGTTTGCTAAGAACCAGAAGAAACATCTGGAACTGGTGAAAGTTATTTTGGACTTCTCTGTTTTTACCTTTGAAAAAAAATCACATCAGTTTTAGCATCAGCTTTATCAGCTCTGTGGCTATTCCCACTTCAAGGCCTCTATTCAACACTCACACTAGTGAAGCCATCATTAAGAGACCACCTATGTTCTTCAAAAAATATGATTTGATTAGGATGACAATGACCACATTTTGAATCTGTTGACACTGTCATGCAAGATGTCTTTTTCTTCCTTGCCCACAGTCTTTTTTAACCCATTGAAGCTTAGAAAACAAACATGCAGCCCTAACTGAAATGCTCTTCTTACATAATCCCTATGTTTGGATTCCAGTCAAGCAAAATACTTTGGGCTAGTATCACGATGGATATTCAAATGTGCTTCACTGAATATCCAACTGTGCTTAGTGGTTTAAGGCATTTTATAAGTGAGATTTTGCTGTGAATTTGTTAGGGTGAAAAATAGGAGTGCCCTTGAGTGTTCTAGATTTTGTTCACGGTGACAGAGAGTGACTCTCATTTATGACTTTACTTGGGAGGTACGTTCTCTCTCATCTTTTTTCTTATATATAGTGTAGCGCTTTATTTCTTGATGTTATTCTTACCTTCAAGAGCAAAAGTTACAATGTGTAGAATCGGGAGTCCTTTGAATTGGCTCTCATTATTACAGTGAAGCCTCGGCTTTGCTAAACAGGTGAAAAATTCAGTTGAAATTTCCCACTGTTCTTATAACTCATTTTTTGTTGTTGTTTTGTTTGTTTATTTGTTTGTTGTTGTTTTTTGTTTGTTTTTCAAGACAGGGTTCCTTGGTGTAGCCCTGGCTGTCCTGGAACTCATTCTATAGACCAGGCTGGCCCTGAAGTCAGAAATCTGCCTGCCTCTGCCTTCCAAGTGCTGGGATTAAAGATGTGCGCCACCACTGCCTGGCTTGTTGTTTGTTAAGACATGGTTACTTTGTGTAGCCCTGGCCTCAAACTTATAGATCTGCTCACCTCTGCCTGTTTGAGTGCTGGTATCAAATATGTGTGCTACCATACCCAGATAACTCATTTTCTTAAAAAAATCAAAATTATATGGTTTTAAGAACAAGTTTTAACAGTCATAGAAACCACTTTTTTAAAGCTATGGGCATATCAATAACCTCCAACCAAGGTTAAAATCCCCAGTGAAATTCATCCCCATCCATCTTTGGTAGCTGACTGCCCTAGGGCGATGAGTGGAGAGTCTATTCCAGTATTAGAAGGAACATTGGGAAGAAAGACATCATACAGAGAAAGGAGGGATTTATAAGAAGAAAGATGGAATGGTTTCTGAAAAAGTTTGGACTGCTTAATTAAAAATCTGAGTATTTGTTGATATGTAGGCTGTGTTGATATACACAATAGATACATGTACGTGTGGCAGAAAGCTTAGGGTTACTGAAAAACGACAGGTATATTGGTGGGACTGGTAGGGTCAATCCAGACTTCTGTCTTAAAGCAATTAATCTGTTGAAAATGCTACACCTGTAAAGCACCAACAGAAAGCGCTTGAGGATCCTTATCAGTTTGGTTTTTCTATAGCTTAATGTCTGTTGCCTGCCTCTCTGCTGCCATTGCTTGTGCCCAGTGTATTCCTGGACTATGTTGTGTCAGGCCTGTGTATCAGCAAACCTAACCTTTTGCAACTTGTTTTCTTCCTTGCCTAAAAAAAAAAATGAAATCTTTTTAGGGCACTACAGATTTCTACATTGTAAAACATCTGCAGTTAGTGCTGGTTAATAATATTGTTGTTACTAAATATTGACTTCATGAAAGTCAGATGAACATTTTAAAAAGGTTTTACCTGCATGTGTATTTGTACACCGTGTACTTTCCTGGTGCTCATGGAGGCCAGAATAAGGTATTAGATCTCCTGGAACTGGAGTTATGGATAACTATATGCAGACCTGAGGGTGCTGGGAATCAAACTTGGGTCTTGAGGAAGACAAGCCAGTGCTCTTAACCACTGAACCATTTCTTTAGCCCCCAGATGAACCTCTTTTAAAATACACACACACACACACACACACAACACACACACACACACAATGGAAGCTTTGTGGCAACATTTAATCAATGCTTATTGGATACCGATGTTCAGAATCTTTTACTTATGCTTGTATTTCCCAAGCTGCAAAATAGGAATTATGAACATGCTTTTATAAAATATAGCAGTGGCTACATAACTTGAAAGGTGACACAGTTAATCAACAACCAAATCTGACAATTTGCCTAGTTCTAGGGTCCTCCACTAATGCTCACTACTTATATAGAAATAGAACACAGCCCCTATCTCTGAGTTACTTAGAAGAGAACACCGTTTGAGATGAGGCTATTTGTTAGCTAGTCTGAGGGTATGTAGTTTGTGTACCTGTGTCCTAGACTAATAGTAGTGTTCAGCTTCATTACAACTAGTGAGCTAAAAGGGACCAAGAAGTGGCTACAGTCTAGAAGATGTTTGCTATTTCAGGGATAATAATGATGGATAATAATGTGATTTCACAGCTTGGGTTATCAGCCCCAGGTGAGTGTGTTAGTGGATTCCGATTCATCAAAATTGCCAGCCTTAGCTTGTGGCCATCTCTTCACAACTTCCCTAGGCTGCATGTTACCTTTTAATAGCATTTCCCTCATTATCTCTGTCCTTGATAGCATTTAAAGCACATTTATAAATATAAACATGTACAAAGAAGTCAGATGCCCTTCCCTTCTGTGTTAACTCTCATGTATCAAATAGTGCATATAAAATTCTCATCTGGAGAGTCTAGGACTGCACTGTGCAATGGCATCTCCTTTGCTAAAATGTTCTGTGTTGCTATTATCTAACGTGTATCCATCGTCTATGTGGTCACCATGGAGTGTGGCTAGTGAAGCAGAGACAAAGAACTTATATTTTTTGCAAAGTTAAACTGAGATTCAAATGTAATTATCGACATTTGCAGTTACAATTGGACAATAATAGTCTAGAGTTTTAACATGGATAGGGACCGCAGGTTCATCAAAAGCAAGGAAGACATTTGTCTTACTATAGGGCACTGATTTTCAGTCTGAAACTGATTTTCTGGTAGCAACCCCTTGGAAGTTGTAGGACCCTTTTACAAGAGTAACCTAAGACTATCAGAAAACAGTTATTTACATTATGATTTGTAGTGGTAGCAATATTACAGTTATGAAGCAGCAACTAACATAATTTTATGGTTGGGGGTCACGACAACATAAGGAAGGGTGTTAAACATTAGGAAGGTTGAGAACCACTGCTCCAGTGGGTTATGAGCCCATCAGGTGGGAACTAGTAAACAAAATTAGAACCCTGTCCTGTACTGTTTCTCCCAGTGCAGCTAAAAGTGTTTATAGATACTTTTACATCATCTTGTTTAGAAAATGCTCATGTTTACAAAAAAAATATGATAGTGAGTCTTTAATTACAGAGTGATTTATATCATCCCAGTTGAAAGTTTTATGTTTATACATAACTGGTGTGAGTCAAGTTCTTATGCCTTCTCTGTCACTTTGGCATTGATTATCCTTTCCAAGGAAATAATAAGAGTATCTTTGGTTACCTTTGCAGATATGCAGAACTAAGTATATAATGTGTTCTATCCTTAAACAAATAGTAACATATATTCATGATGCTTTACACAATGTTTTTGTTAAAGAATATATATTGAGAATCCTTCTACATCAGCCTCACACTATTTCTATGTCCTCCAGTAAGGGATATTTAGATTCTTCAAAGTTTTATCTTAAAAGCAATGCTGGGATGGATGTGGTATTCCACATATATGACCCCAACCCTCAGGAGCCTGAGGCAGGAAGCTCATGAGTTTGAAGATAGTCTGGGGAAGACTTTGTCTTGATAAATACACAAAAATACCTTCCTAAGCCTACAAACATGAAGACAAATAAATAATGCTGCTGTGTAAAGCTTTTTTCATTTATAATTTCTAAGTGCATAAATATATTGCAGGGCAATCTCTGGAAACAAAAGCACTTGGATTAAATGATGCAGGTGTATTTTTTCACTCTGAAGATATTGTAAATTGTAAATTGTTGTCCATAGAGGCTACATTATTTTGTACTGATATCAATCTGACTCTATATTGTACCCATCAAATGTGTGATCAGATTGATAGATCCTTATCATTTTTATAGGTTAAAAATCTTCAGCGTAATTTAAGCTTCCCTATTTCAACTTATGAATGTGCTTATGGTGTTTGATATGTGGAGGCACCATTTGTGCTTTCATTTTTATAAAATACATTTGCATACATGTATTGTTGGTTTTCTATCAGTTGTGGCTTTTATAGGGTCTTTAATGTGTAAGGCAGAAACTAAAATGCACATTCTGGAGAGAATGCAGTCATTTCCTTTGTACTGTCTGTCTTTTCACTATCCATTTAGTGGTACATGTAATAGAGAAGTAATTGCTCTGATGCAAAGAGTTATACCAATTCTTTTTTCCCCATAGGTTCTAATGTTCAGTAACAAATTAAAAAAGACTTCTGCATCTCAGAATGTAAAAGAATTACTTTAATTGAGTTAAAATTTTTCCTAAAATTAGTAACGGTGACAATATCATTTATTAAACATTTACTTTTCTATACTTATATTGAAACTTTATGACCGCAGCACTTTAATTTTTCATTGTTTATTCTATTTAACCTTGTAGATTCTCCCCCCTAATCTGCCTGTTATTGATAGTACTACTTGTTTCAATAAATCCATATGCAAGTATATATTGATTTATTTTAGGATTATTCTACTATCATTATGTTTGCTTATCAGACAGTTTCATTGTGCTTGCTTGTCTAATTCTTCTTATAAAATCTAGGTCAAGGTTGCCTATTTCAAAAACAACTTCTGTTGACATTTTTTCATGTGAACTTATTACATTTCAAGGCTGAGTTAGAGACATCTACATGGGATTTACTTTTTTTTATCTGTAATGGCTTGTCTTTCTATGTGATGGGCATTTGTGTAACTATAGGCTTTTCCACCAGTGTCCCAGTTCCTGAAATAATTAATCCAAGACTTAACTATGTATGAATAAATGACTAGACCATAAGCTTGAGCTTGTTCCTCGACTAACTCATAACTTAAGCCATTTATTCAAGTGTATGAATAACATGTGGCTGGTTTCCTCTCTTCAGTTTCATGTATCTGTCTCCTCAGAGTTTGGAGCTAATCTCTTACACCACCTTACTATATTCCAGGCTTCCTCTTTCTGTACTGGAACTCCCGCCTCCAGTTTCCTGCCTCAGCTCATTGGCCAATCAACTTTTTATCGGTAGATGATGCTTCTATACAGTACACAAGAGATTCTCTCTACACATTTGTGCCATGTGTCATGTTCTATGGTTTTTCTCTAATAAATCTTATATATTTATTAGTATATTTTGACATTATTCTTTATATACCTTTGGAATAAAATTTTTGTTTATGTGGATGAAATGTGTTCTCCTCCTGAACTAGGTAAAATATCTTCCCCAAATTGATGTCTATATCAAATTACTCTCCTGAAGGCTCATAGATCTTGTGGAGAGGAGGGCAGGAGGAGCTATTAAAAGGGCCAAAGGTAGTAGATTTCTCCACAAAAACATTCTTCTAGATACTGTAGGCTGATACACGTATGAACTCACAGAGGCTATTACAGCAGCATGCACAAGACTTGCACAGACTCAAACAAGACAAAAATCCCAGCACCAAGAAGGGGAAGTGGGTACCAAATCCCACCTCTGACCAATATGCAATTGGTACCCAATGAGAAAGGGAAAATCAATTTTCTCCAATGGAATCTTATTGGGTGTATCAACCATACTCCAAGGCATGTTGTTTATCCTGTTTTGTTTTGTTTTGTTTTTTTTGAGAGAAAGAGGGAGAGAGAGCATAAATTTTTATGAGTAGAGAAGATAGAAAGGATCTAGAAGGAGATGGAGAAAAAGAATATAGTGAAAATATATTGTATAAAAATTTAAATAAAATTTAATAAAAACATCATAAAAAAGTTTTGGCTTTTTGTTGTTCTTTATCAAAATTGGAGAAAGTCTAGTTTTCCCTTTGAAATAGTATGCTGATACATATAATTTTAGTCAGGAATGAATTTGAACGTAGTCAAATACTATGTCAACATCTATGATCATGACTTTGTGCTACAAGCTAATTGATATAGTAATTTAAATGGATTATTTAGTCTCACCATTTTTTAAAGCTGTATTATTTTTATATTTTATTTATTATATTTCCATCCTTTGTTTATTGTGTCTTCTTAATTTTTTTCCTATGAACTTATTGGTACTTTTTCCTTTCACATTGATTCAAAGCAAATGTATCCATCAGAAGAACAATGTCCCCAAATGATTGAATAATTTATGCTAGAAACTGCACCTCTCGCAATTGAAAAATGTTGTCTTCTTTGTTCGTTGGGTGCATGAGTTTTTGTTTTCCAAAGAAATGGGTTGCTGGCCCCACCTTATATAGTGTGCTATTGCAAAGTTCTCTATGATGGAAAAAGAGAAGAAAAGCAGAATAAACCAGCCAAATCTGCTGGAATTTGAGTTGGGGATCTTTTTCAGAAATCGTTTTTCCTTTGTCTTGTTTTTAAGCAAGGTGCTTTATGTCATGAAATATCTCACTGCTTCTTTTTAGCTGTTTATACCCAATTTATGCTTTATATTCTAGTCAGTCACAAAATGAAAATAGGAAATGTGTTTGAAGTAAGGCAAAATGTCAGTGTGTTTAAAATGTAGAAATAGTTGGTAGGAAGCTTTCAGCTTTCTGCTTGACTCTGCCTATAGCTGGTCATTCTCATTTACTGTGAACAGGGCTCTCATTAGTGCAACATGGGTGGTTAGGTACTTCCTGGGAAACTGCAGGGAAGAGATTGGGGGCCTCTCTAGAGGGTGCCTGGAAAAGGGGAGAGACAGCTGGGCTCCAGGAATTACCAGATGGGATCAAGTTCCCAAGGCAGAGGGAAGAACATTCAAGAGTGACTGGCAGAGTAGTTTCATAGAGGGGCCTCCGAAGCCAAATGTTTTGAATATCCCCGCCCGCAGAGTGAATTAGAAATGCCAAGCAATATTGAGAAGATTAGGCATTGTACAAATAATTTTAGGAAAAAACATGTTCAAAATTTAGTATCAAGGTGGTGAACAAAATGATTTAATACAATTTGTAATAATACTGTTACAAATATGATGACAAAGACAAGCAGTTAAATCCTAGTCAGGGAAACAGCAGGTATATCAGTGTAGAGGGCTTGGGTGCAGGCTGTTCAAACAAGATAAATCATTTGTGAAGATGAACGAAAAGGTCACTTTCAATTAATCTTCGATCCCTGTCTCTGTTTCTATCTCTCTTTTCCTCTCTCTTCTTTTCAATTGAGATTAAATGTAAACATTAATATTCCTCTGACGTGAAGTAAAATCATCACATAGAATAATGAATGATTTTTTTTTAATCAAGCCGAGCCTGAGTGCACACCACCTGAGCCCCAAACTGGGCTCTCACATTTACTTTAGATTGCTTTGCCCACCTTGAAATCAATCAGAAGTTGTATTCAGTGGTTACACCTTGTAGTCATGTTTGCTGGTTAATCCTTTATCTTCTATTATGACTACATAAAGGACTGGCTTTTTCAGTTCTCAGATTAATAATAAAAATATAATATAAACACTCACATACACAACCTCAGATACCCTGTTCTCGTGATGATAGAAGTTATAGAACTACCATCCACACATTCTTCTATTATTCAAAATCAGTGGGACACTTAGAAAGTTTTGTATTGTAAAACATAAGAGAGAGAAGGAGAAATACACTGCAGAACTGTTGTTAAAAGGAATGTTTTCAGTTTCCATATAGTCATGTATGTGGTTATGTGAACTTGGCCTGTGCTATATTCCTGAGTTAGTTTTGGCTTAACATTTATCCATTTATTCATGTAGACATTTGTATCACAAGGGAATTTTGCTAGATTTTTCAGATGTGAAGACAAATTAGAATCCATTCTCTCCAAAAACATTTTTTGTTACTGGATTTGCAATAAAGCTTTAAAGATTCTATGTATCTTGACAGCCTTAAATATTGTAAAAACTCAGAAATAATTCAGTTCTGTTTCTGGCTGAGTTCTGGTTGAATACAGAGGAATTATTAAAGAATTTTGAAAAGTGAGTGGAATGTTTGTCAAAGGCAGAGAATGGGAGACCATAGGTAAGTAGACCAGATGGTGGTAACTTTAGGGAAGCTCTCTGCTGTTTGAGCATATAAAATAAGAGCCCATGCTGGAGAAGTAGAAAATCATGGATGGTCTTATGTACCATTCTAGAAAACTGGGAATTTTAGCCTACAGACTGAGGAGACATATAAAAGGACAATAATTTATCAAGGTATTTTCTAGCAGAATTGTAGAGAATAACTCCGTTTTCAGGTTGATGTGTGTGTGTGTGTGTGTGTGTATTTTATCTTGAACTTCTGCTGACTTTCATAGTGGCTGTATAGTGTCTGTATCAGAGTCATCCCCTTTAGCTAGCAGTGTACAAAATTCCCATTATGTACAGCATTGTCAGGTTTTTTTCATTTATTTCTTAAAATGTATTTCCATGTGTATGTGTATTTTGCTGTTCTTGTATCTGTTCAAATGTGTCTTGACAGTACTGGCAGGGTCAGGACAGATATTTGTAGCTTTGGAATTTGGCTTACAAAAGGTTGTGAGCTGCCATGTAGATGTTGGAAATTGAATCTGAGTCCTCTAGATTAGCAGTCAGTGCTCCTAGCCACTGAGCTCAGTCCCAATTGATTGATAGCTATTCTACATAGAATGATATGGAATTTCAAAGAAGTTTTAATTTAAATTTCTCTGATGGCTTAGGATGTTAAACACTTTTTAAAAGTCTATTTGAAAACTACATATTCCTTTGAGAATAGTCTAGTCAAATCATTAGAATGGTTTTAGGTTAGGCAATTTGTTCTTTAGGAGTTGTTTTTTGTAGTTCTTTTTAATAGCCCCTGTTTGGATGTATGGAGTGTTTATGGAAAGGGTCTCTACAATCCTGAAGACTCTTTCTCCATTCTGGTTATTGATTGTTTTGCAGTGAAGACATTTTCTAATTCCATGTAATTCCATTTTTCAGTTTTTGGAAACTGGAAAATTTTGTTCTGGGTTACTAGATTTTTTTTTCAGAGAGTCATTGTCTATTCCTTAAGTTGAAATGCTTTTCCTGTGTTTTCCTTAGTAGTCTCAATGACTCAAATCTTACATTAAGATCTCTTGACACATTTGAATAAATATGTTATTGTATAGGATGAGAGATAGGGATTTAGTTTTATTCCTCTACATTTGAGACTCTACTTTTCTCAACATCATTTGTTCAGGAAGGTATCTTTCTTCCAGTGTATATTTTGACACCTTTGTGGAAAATTTAATAGTTGTAGTTATGTGTGATTTTTTTCTGGGTCATATATTCAATTTCATTGCTCTACATGTCTGTCTTTTGTACCAGTGCCATAGAAACTTTGTTACTATGGCTCTGTGGTTTTATTTGAGATCTGGTATTAGGATTCCTGTGGCATTGCTCATTCTATATAAAATTGTTTTCGCTCTTTGTGATCTTTTATGCTTCTACATGAGTTTTATAATTGCAGTTCTGTCCAAGTTCTATTTGAATTCATTATGGGGACTTCAGTAAGTCTATGGATTGCTTTTGGTAATGCATCCATTTTTAAATTAATTCTACTAATCTATTAGCATAAGGAGTCTATTTTTTGCTATCTTGTTTGATGTTTTAAAGTTTTAATTATAGAGGTTTATTTCTCAGATTTTTGAGAACATTGTGAATGAAATCATCATTTCCCAGGTTATATCTAAATAAGATGCTTACTAAAATATAAGAGGCTATTAATCTTTGTGTTCTTATTTTGTACCCTGATACTTGGGTAAAAGTAGTGTTAGAGTTAAGCATTATTGGTAGGATTTTTTAAAGTTATTTATGAAGGTTTATGTTGTTGGTAAATAGAGACCCTTCAGTTCTATGACACATCTATGAAATTTGTAGGTATATATCTGAATAACTCTACATCTTTATTCTGCAAAACTTGCACATGTCCATGTTTATTGCTGCACCACCTACAATGGGTAAGAACTAGAACTATCCTATATATCATTCCTAAATAATATGATGGTTTCCAGAGATTTCAGAGAATAGTTCTGTCTCTGTTTTTTAAATATCAGATCAGTCTCCAAGCTTTTTAAATACAAGAGTCTCCAGGAACCCTGATGAGAGATGAAGAGACAATATGGAATCCTGGAATGCCTAACCTCTCCTAATTCACCTCTTGATTTGAAGGATAGTTCCACAGCTTAAAAGTTAATCATATCAGACATTTTTTCATAATGGAGACACATGATCCCAGAATAGAAAAGATAACTTAGGAAGGACATATATGCAGCTAGTTAACTAATGGGAAACAAAGGATTCCCAGGTCTTTGGAATGTTGGATCATGTTTTTAACAGAGTTTATGTGGTTATAATCTTTCTTCTTAATAGATTAATTTTTCATACGCATCCTTGGTAGAATCAGCTTATACTTGCCTGTATACATGTTCTAATTCCTTGATGTGCACTGTCTTTAGAGAGACTTATTTTAAGTCAGAACACATACTTACTCTTACTATTATGGAGAGTCTATTCTTTGCTTACCTGTGAAACTAAATAGTCAATGAACTGGCTCAGGGCACTCAAATCAATTATACTCATTGCAAGCCCTTTCTTTTCATGTACAATAATTTAAGTTTAGTTGTTGAGAAGTTTAGTTAAATAGAAATTACATAGTGGATACTTCTGGAATGTAAATTGATATCCTTTTCCCCAAATCATTGCCTTACCATCTTGTTCCATTGTAGCTTCCCTTCCTTCTGGCACTCTTATTCTAAGGCATGCTACTGTAAAAAAACAAAAAGTCAACCTCAATACAAATAAGGGTTTCCTTAGTCCAGGAAATATATTTTATCCATAGAATCCAGCTCAGTATACTATCAACAACACAGACTTAGTAGAAACTCTCTTAATTGAATTGAATAATTAGATGTGTTGGTGATAGTATGTACCTTTGATCTTATTCAAAGGATAATACAGGTGAGTGAATTTCCCTTTTTAAAGCCTGGCTCTTCTGATCTAAGCAAGGTTTACCCTCTGGCTACTACTACATCAGCAGCTTCCTTTGATAACATTTCACCAGGTACTGTATCACACAAGTTATCCCAAACAGTGAGAAATGACTTAGAGAGGGTAAACTCTGCATTTTAAAATAATCTATTATAAATCATGTGTATGAGCATAAAGATAGAGGAAGCTATGGATTTTTCCTTGTAATAATTTAGAATTTGAGTTGATACACAGCAAGACCCCTCTGTTCTCCCTGCTATAAAATATAAAATCAAAACCTTTCATATTGAATTTCAGTGAAGCTTGCAGCCAGCACCTACCCCATTAATTTCCACATATGGCAACAATGTGTCATGATTACTTACCAGTGGCAAAGGGAGTGGCTTTATAAAGAGTGTATTTAAAGGTTATAGTGGACAAGGATGGGTTCTTAACTATTGTCTGTCCTCTTTCAAAGCTCACCTTTGCAATGAGTTGGCTTGCTCCTTCAGCTCCATTTGAGCACAGAAATATACAGGGTCACTAATTATTTTTCCAGTGTTCATGTAGACTGAAGAGGAATTAGTGAACCCTTTCTAATTTTTGATGGTCCATTTTCATCAAAAAGATTGTATCTTACTGTGAGCCAAGTTGGCCTTGCTTTGTCTGTAAAAAAGTTGCACCCATACCCAGCATTTATGATAGTATAATCATCTAAAGCTTTCTGCATATTCTGTGTATTTTGGGGAGTATATGAGCAGTGTCTTCACAGGAGTGAATCAGATCCAAATTGCTAAAATCAAGTTTGCATATATGACACTAATAATAGAAAGATATTCAAGATTTTATTACTTACCTACAATTACTTTACCTGTTCATTACCTATTAGTAACACTGGATTATCTTAATTTTATTTTTAAAATGATATTTACATTGTTACTTGAAATACCCATGAATAGCCAATGTGGGGTATTTTAGATTCATATTTTTGGGGGCCACTGTCAGTGTGGCAATATGGTGGCTATACTTTTCTGTTGAATGATCTCACAGTCAGGCTTTGTATTCAGCATTATTTTTTAAGTTAAATGTGAAAAATGATGAATGGGGGGTGTGCATTTGTGTGTGTGAGTGTGTGTGTGTGTTGGTGTGGGTGTGTTGCTTTCCTATGAGATAATGTTTAAAGAGCTTCATATAAATTAGGTTAATTACTTCTTCCAAGGACCACTTAGAAAACACAAACCAGACAAGGCTGCCCTCTCTCTCCATATCTTTTCAATATAGTACTTGAAGTTCTAGCTAGAGCAATTAGACAAGAAAAAGAGGTCAAAGGGATACAAATTGGAAAGGAAGAAGTCAAACTATCACTATTTGCAGACGATATGATAGTATACATAAGCGACCCAAAGAACTCCACCAGAGAACTCCTACAGCTGATAAACGACTTCAGCAAAGTGGCCGGATATAAAATCAACTCAAGCAAGTCAGAAGCCTTCCTATACTCAAAGGATAAGCAGGCTGAGAAAGAAGTAAGAGAAATAATACCCTTTACGATAGCCACAAACCATATTAAGTATCTTGGCGTGACGCTAACCAAACAAGTGAAAGATCTGTATGACAAGAACTTCAAGTCTCTGAAGAAAGAAATTGAAGAAGACCTCGGAAGATGGAAAAATCTGCCATGCTCATGGATTGGCAGGATTAATATAGTAAAAATGAGCATCTTACCAAAAGTAATACACAGATTCAATGCAATCCCCATCAAAATCCCAACTCAATTCTTCATAGAGTTAGAAAGAGCAATTCAAAAATTCATCTGGAATAACAGAAAACCCAGAATAGCTAAAACTATTCTCAAGAGTAAAAGAACCTCTGGGGGAATCAGTATCCCGGACCTCAAGCTGTACTACAGAGCAATAGTGTTAAAAACTGCATGGTATTGGTACAGTAACAGACATGTAGATCAATGGAACAGAATTGAAGACCCAGAAATGAATCCACACTCCTATGGTCACTTGATCTTTGACAAAGGAGCTAAAACCATCCAGTGGAAAAAAGATAGCCTTTTCAACAAATGGTGCTGGCTCAGCTGGAGGTCAACATGCAGAAGAATGCAAATTGACCCATCCTTATCTCCTTGCACTAAGCTCAATTCTAAGTGGATCAAAGATCTCCACATAAAACCAGACACACTGAAACTAATAGAAGGGAAACTAGGGAAGAACCTTGAACATATGGGCACAGGGGAGAATTTCCTGAACAGAACTCCAATAGCTTATACTCTAAGATCAAGAATAGACAAATGGGACCTCATTAAATTACAAAGTTTTTGCAAGGCAAAAGACACCGTCAAAAAGACAAAGCGGCAACCAACTAACTGGGAAATGATCTTTACCAACCTTACATCCGACAGAGGGCTAATATCCAAGATATACAAAGAACTCAAGAAGTTAAACTCCAGAGAGGCAAGTAACCCTATTAAAAAATGGGGGTACAGAGCTCCACAAAGAGTTCTCACCTGAAGAATATCTAATGGCTGAGAAGCACCTAAAGAGATGTTCATCATCCTTAGTCATTAGGGAAATGCAAATCAAAACAACCCTGAGATTCCATCTCACACCAGTCAGGATGGCTAAGATCAAAAACACAGGAGACAGCAGTTGTTGGCGAGGATGTGGAGAAAGAGGAACACTCCTCCACTGCTGGTGGAATTGCAGGCTGGTACAACCACTCTGGAAAGCAGTCTGGCGGCTCCTCAGAAAACTGGGCATGACACTTCCGGAGGATCCGGCTATACCACTCCTGGGCATATACCCAGAGACTTTACCTGCATGCAATAAGGACACATGCTCCACTATATTCATAGCAGCCTTATTTATAATAGCCAGAAGCTGGAAAGAACCCAGATGTCCCTCAACGGAGGAATGGATTCAGAAGATGTGGTATATTTACACAATGGAATACTACTCTGCAATTAAAAACAATGAATTCACGAAATTCCTAGGCAAATGGTCAGAACTTGAAAATATCATCCTTAGTGAGGTAACCCAATCACAAAAGATCACACATGGTATGAAGTCACTGATAAGGGGATATTGACCCAGAATCTCAGAATACCCTAGACACAATCAGCATATCAATAGATTTCTAAAAAGATGGAAGGAGAGACCCCTGGTCCTGGAAAGACTGGATGTAGGGGAACGCCAGGACAGAGTAATGAGAGGGGGTTGAACGGAGAAAAGAGGGAGGGAAGGGGGCTTATGGGACTTTCGGGGAGGGAGGAAACGGGAAAGGGGAAGTGATTTGGAATGTAAATTAAAAAAATAAAATAAAATTAAATTAAAAAAAAAAAAAAAAGAAAACACAAACCAGGTGCCAAGCTCATCAGGCTGACCAGTCTCAGGTTCTGGTCTGCAGTAGCATGGCGGGTGCCAAGCTGTCTGCTATGGTCTTGAAACCAACTTATCGCAGAAGCTTAAGGCTCAGTGGGAAGACTTCTCAGTGCACATATGAACTATGCCTTCCTGCTGTAGGTAACTAGGTAGAGTCTACCATTGTCTTGTGAAGGCGATGAACAGTTTCTCTCCTCCTCTGCTGCCTTCCCTATATGCTTTTCATTTCCACTTGCTTCTACATATACACTCATGAAACTCAGTAGGTAGATGGACATGTAGGGATGGAGACAAGATTCTCTTGCCCAAAGAGGAGTTCCAAAAGGAGAACCCATTAATGTGCCAACAGACACTGAAAGGAACATCATGAACACATGTCTCAAGATGTCCTTAACATACTTACATAGCCAGTGCTTTTCTGACACTCCTTGGAAAGTCAGCTTATTCACCATCCCTAGTAATAATAAAGCCCATCTCTAAAATAACTAACTGGTATCAAAATCTAAAAGTACCTCTGTAACTCTGACACATCTCAAGGGCTTAGTAAATATCTTTGTGCTTTTCCTGTTCCACTGGGTTTTAAAAAGAAAAATTGAGAGTGAGGTTCAAGGACTTTAAAACAGATTGAAGTAGATGGAAACTAACAGAGAGACTCCCAATAGGACAGTGTTCAGTGAGTGAGAGACTTTGGAACACTCAGTCCTAAAAGGGATGTCACTATCAAATGTCTCCCTTCGGGGGTTCAGAGAGCTATGTTGGAGAGGAAGTGGAAAGATAGTAAAGAGTCAGAGAGGATAAATTACTCAAAGAAAGCAGTGTCTTCTAGACACAACAGGACTAATACACATAGGGACTCAAGGAGATTGTGGCAGCATGTTCAGGACCTGCCCTGGCTCAAGCCAGATGGTGTCCCAACACTGAGAGGGACAAATGGACACAGATGAACTCCCATCCCTAACAAAGAAACTATCTGGAGTTGAACTCAACTCACAAAGGAAAAAAAATGTTTCCTCCAATGGAATTTTCCTGGCTATAGTAATCACACTTAAGGAGGGACCCCCATGTCCCACAGTAAATAACCAACATGAAACAAACACAATGCTATTTTTGAAAATTTATTTTTTTCTCATATTGCTTTGGTTGGGCAATATTTTTGTCTTATTGGTCTTTTGCTTATATATTATGGTTTCCTTTTTGTGGTTCATGCTTTTTGGTTTTGGTGTGTACATGTCTGCATGTCTTGTGCTTTTTATTTTTCTTCTGGTTTTCTTTGTTTGCCTACTTGTTTTCCAAGGAGAGAGAAAGAAAGCATTTGTGGAGTTGGGTATCTATGAAGGTGAGGAGGATTTGGAGTAGTTGGGGTAGGGGAAGAATGATCTTTTATGAAAACAATCTCAATAAAAACATATTCCAAAATTTCTATGAACTCTTATCTTACCCACCCCTCTCCTAATAAGTCTTTGGGATTATTATTATTATTATTATTAAATTTTAACTGGGCCACTTGTTTCATGGTCCTGCAAACTTACTAAATTCTTGGTATGCTGGATGTACGACAATCAACAGTCTCCAGGGTTCCAACTCTATTAAGGAAAATTCTCTCATAAGGCATTGCTTCTTTGTTCAAATCTCATCTTCATGAAATCATTTCCTCTGTGTGGTAACATGAGTCCTTTATATTTGTTTCTAAAGGAGAAGTGTTCTGGCCATTGCCATCCTGGTTCAATTCATTGTTTCTGTTTTCCACTTAAGTGCTTGATTGTCTGGTAAACCTACAATTAAGGGGACTGTTAGAAATAGTCACGGGGCTGATTTTTAAAGGATGGAAATAATACCCTTGTTTGATAATCCTGGCCAGTAGATGGGCATAAAGACTGTAAGATTAGAAGTTTGGCTTTCTTTTCCCCATTTTTCTAAGAAAGTAACATTGCTTATAATTAGATTAAAGTCTCTTTAATTGCTTTCTGACCACAGACTTTTGGGGGTCCATTAGACCAAGTCACCATATGTTAGATTTAGATGAATACATTCGAGACACATTTATTTACTGACATTGCTATTCATGAAACAGAACAGATAGATTTTAATGTGTTTTATTTCATTATTTGAGGATCAAGCATCTGCTCTTAGAATGGACTTTCCATATAACAACATGCACTTAATTTATTATATACCTATAAAACCTTAAGACCTTACTGTATCTTGTTTTGGTTATAGCAAACCAGAAATTAAGACAAGCCAATTCTAAATCTTGTTCAGAAGTATTTGTATTTTTATATATTAAACAAGATTTATTTTATATTCATCTCTCAGTTTCAGCGAGTCCTGCATCCCATTGTAAAAATTGTGGGACAAATATGTTTTTAAACTTGTACCTGTACTTATCAAAATACTGCCTCTCATTATTCCCCAAACAATGAAGTATAGTAGCTATAATTACATAGTGTTTACATTGTATTGCATATGATAACCTAAGGATGATTTAGAATTATTGGAAGGTGTACATAGGTCACATTCAGGTGCTTCCCTGGATCTTTTGTTAATGGAAGACCAAAAGTGGACCCTCAGCCAACACTGGGAAATGACTGCAGAGTTTTTACAACTGTGATTGAAGGATTCAGAGACATTCTCATGACAGGACTTTATACATTTGAATCCCTGCAGGTCTAACAGGATGGAATATTAAGATGTTTTGTTGGGCATGTAGCTTGGTGTTAGAAAACTTGGCAAGTAGGCAAATTGCCTTGGATCTGAGTCCCAGTGCTTCAAGTAAAAAGCATAGAGTAACTGCTAATGAGACTCTCTCACACAAATTCATTTATCTCTGCTTAGTTACAGACAAGAAGGTGTGAGAGCACACAGGTTCTAAAGTTAGTTTATATCCTTGTTTTAGTATATGATAATTCAGACTGTACAGAACGTGGTAAGGATGCTACTTGGTCCTTTGGGTAGCATAAATTCTGAAGCTTAATTGAAAAAATGATGAATTTCTTTTATACCTGTTCTCAGCCCTGATGACCTGTAAGCAAGGAAGGGCAGCTCATTAGTGGCATGATTCTTTGTGTTTGTCTTTGAGTTCATTACCAGAATCTTCCTTGATATTTACATAATACTGTACATATTAAGCATTTTATGACACCAGCTTCTAACAACCATTCATTAATGTGCAAGGTGTGCAAATCCTTCTGATACTTGCTGCTCATGGTTCTAAGAGGGCTTGTAACAGAGTACGGTGTAAGGGTGTAAGGTGGGTATCATGATTCTCTTTAAAGACAAAGATGTTAACACACAAGTGTTGTTTCCATTGATGGAAAAGTGATGACCATTCAACATTTTACCCTTAACCAATAAGATTGTTAAAGTTCTATCGATACCCTTGTTCAGTGAATTAGCACCAGCTGGCTACTTGAGCTGGGTATTGCAGTGTGTCAGGCATCCATCTCAAGTACACAGACAGGAACAGAAACAATTTGTATTCTTCTATTCTCTGGTGTGTGAATGATAGGTGAGCACTGGCTGAAAGAAAGCATGCTGGGTATCTGAGGTTTCTAAACACCATGGACAGCCATTTGAGTGTCTCCCTTTTACTTAAATTTTTTGAATATGCAATTTTACTTGTATTCCAAAATTTTCTATTGATTTTATCAACATTTCTAGCTGTTTAAGGTGATTTTTAAGCATTTGCCACCCAATATTCTTTCCCCCTGAGACATGGAATACTTTCTAAGTTTACCTAAGATCTCAAAATCAATTGAGACAGAAGTTTCTCTGCCTCATGTTTCTATTCTTCTGCTATGTGACATACTTCATTCATTCATTCAACAAGTATTTATTGAGGAGGTTTTCATAATTGTTACATAGTAATAGCAGACACAGCTACTTGTCCCAGTGGAACACCCAACCTACAGTTTTGAATGTGTTTCTTCAAGCAGTCAATGCCACAAAGAAGACACTGAAGTTTCATTTACTGACACAGTTTTCTGATGCTGCAAAATTGAATAAACTTCTCTTGCCATCTCTGACTGTCCAGATCTACTGCAACCAGAAAAGACCATCTAAATATTACCAGATCCAGTTTCCACTTTCTTGGTGGTCCCTTTGTCTGTCAAATCCTTTAGCAGGTGGCACCACTGTAGAGGTGCTTATCATGGTTTCTACTGTTATTTCTGTGACTCTTTGATTTCGCCCACTGGCTTGTACACTCTCTGCCAAATGATGACAAGGCGTTTTCCATAGCTGTGTTAGTCCTGAACACAGAGCACACAACTTTGTTTTGGGAGCCATGGCCATAGACATTTTTCTTTTCTAGCATAATGAAGAAGCTTGGTTAGGGGATATTATGTTTGGTTTCAGTGTCAACTTGTTACAAAATAGAATCACCTTCATAGGGAGTCTTACTAAAAAAATCATCCTGATTGCTTTCATTTATATGAGAAGACTCACGATGATTATTATTGGCACTCCCTTGTAGCAGCTCAGAGAACTAAAAACAGTATTCCAGAAGGAACTATATATCTCCTTTTCTGGTCTGGTTTTCCCTCTTGCTGCCAAGAGGATTTGTCTTGTGGTTACTACTGCTGCTGCTGCTGCTGCTGCTGCTGATGATGATGGTGATGGTGATGGTGATGATTCTGATCACAGCAGAACCAGCATTTCTAAGCTTTCATTGTGATAGGGAGATGTGACTCCCCAGGAATCTTCCAGTCTCCTGGTGCCAACTTATGACTACTGAGGGAGTAGACCCTGCCTTGTTGTCTGAGTAACTGCTGGTTTCCTGTCCTACTCCTCACTATCCTGGGACTACTCTGTTGAGGTCCCAAATGTCCAGTGCAATTTGGCTCTTCTTTTTGTAAAGCTCACTTAATAACTTAATGAATATGCTTATGCCCCTTGCCCTGCTCCTCTACACAATTGACTAAAATAGAGGGTTTGCAAGTTCTCCTTCCGTAACTGCCCAGAATGAGTGAGGTCTGTGGTTGCCACCAGATCTCCTAAGGATCTTGATTCTCAATCTTGAATCCTTCCAGAACTTTGAATGAGGCTCATTCACCACTGGGAATGCTGTATAATATAGAAAGCAGAGAGAGAGAGAGAGAGAGAGAGAGAGAGAGAGAGAGAGAGAGAGAGAGAGAGAGAGAGAGAGAGAGAGAGAGAGAGAGACGGTTCTCTTATAAAAGTAAATGGGGTTGTGGGTTCATACTATTCCTGAACTGAATAATGAAGTACCAGTGCTCCTCATCTGTATATACACTCAGTGATTCCTAGCATTGTGGCAAATAGCATTTCAGGGCCCTAGATACCGATTAGATGTTTAAAGGACTCAGAGATTCATAAGGAGGTGAGTGCTCCTAAAAGCTGGGTGTGTTTGGTTAATGCACAGATGCCAACTGCTTATTCTTCATTCTGAAGGGAAAGCCATGTGGTTGGTGAATGTTTTCATTTGCATAGGATTCAGAAATGTTTTCATTTCATAGGATTCTGTGGCAGAACTCTCACGTCACCACCCAGGTTTATGTTGGCATGGATCAAGTGGTGCCATTCCTATGGTAAAATGTTCCCCTTGGCAGACTCAGGAACATAGTCTGATAATGCACAAACTGTTGCTTTCCTGGCAGACTCCACAGGGATAAGGGAGGGAAAGCAGAGTTAAGGGAGTCCTCCTTTCAGGCAGGGCATCATGCTGTTTGTTCCTCACCTATCATCTCCCTCGATCAGCAGGCTTCTATGTTATAACCAAAGAAATCGGTCAGAAAGATACTGGCTGTTTATTCATGACCAAACAGCTAGTGAGGTAGAACTGGAGATCTACACTGAGGGCTTCAAATGTTAAATAAAGTTCTCTGTCCTATACAACACAGCTGCACACCTGAGTGTCTATCAGTGAACTGTATCTATGTAAATACACTTGTGAAATGTCAAAGTACTGTGAAGAGAACATACCCACTCTTGTGTTTCTAGGAGAGAGTAATGACCTCATTTTAGACATTTACTTGAACTTCAGCCTGAGGTTACCCTGATACACATGACTGGCTTATTCTTGGTTGCCATGTGGAATATCAGCTGTCCAGTGGGTAAATACCGAGTGTCATCCCATCCCTTTCTCTTGTTTCTTATAAAAAGCCATGGTGGGATGTTTTGTTTCTCAGCATTGACTCTAAAGGGTAAAGTATATTGTAGGATCATTAGAGAAGCTGAGAACTATGGATAAAGTGTGTTGTAGAATCATTAGAGGAGTTGAGAGCTGTCTGGTCTTTGACTTGCCATCACCCCAGTCATGTCATTGCAGGTACCTGAGCTTTCTCAGCGTATTACTGATAGAGATGGGTATGATGAATTCTTGTGCCTCCCTGAGATGAAACATGTGGATCATAATGTCCATAAGTCTGTGTTGGTAATGAACTTCTTTAGCATATGTTTTTGTTTTGAATTTGAGGTCTCTGAGAACATTAGTGGGGGAAAGTTAACTTTTTAGAAAAGGTAAAAAATGTAATATAGTAAAAAGAAGCTTTCATTGTTGCCTTCCTAATGGAAATCTGATACCAGAGTGATTCAACTTGCCACCATTTCAGATAAATGTCATTATGAAGGCTTCCTTCTCACCTTATCTCCTGACTCCTTGAGTTTCAGTCCTCCCTACTCTAGCCAGGACCCTATCAGGATCCACCTTAACATTTAAGCTTCGGTGTTATTATAGCACTTCTCATTGGCAAATCCTGCTCTGACCCCCAGTGAGTAGCATCCTCCCACTTGCAAAGCCTTTTTACAGAGCAGGTATGTTTTCTTGCCAGTCATTTTAAAATTCACATTCTTTTTTTAAATTAGATATATTCTTTATTTACATTTCAAATGTTATCCCCTTTCCTGGTTTTCCCCTGGAAAATCCCATAAGCCATTTCCCCTTCCCCTGTTCTCCAATCAACCCTCTCCTGCTTCCCTGTCCTGGTATTTCTCTACACTTCAACATCCACATTGAGCCTTCCCAGGACCAGAGGCCTCTCCTCCCTTTGAGGTCCAACAAGGCCATCCTCTGCTGCCTATGTGTCTGAAGCACATTCTTTCCATTTGACTGCATGTGACCTACGTCAGATCTTTGTATTCCACTGCAATGGTTTTCTCAGAGACCCTCCACAACTCCTATTACTAAAGCTGATCAATATTTATTTTCTGCAACATTTTCTGATACTGGGTAACCAGTCTATCTTGTTTCTTCTCTCTGAGCTCTGGATTGCTGCCAGTAGGTTCATAGCTGTATATTCTGAGAACACTGAACATGAGAAGAAAATAGTGTCTAAAAGAAACTTAGTCTCACAAAGAGTCTGCATGAACTGAAGATTCACTCTCAAAACAAGAAGATTCGGAGCTCATACCACACATTGTGTTGATAGAGAAGGAAAAAGACAAGACAAAGCCTTCAATCCAGACTGTTGATTAAAAGACATCTTTTCCTTCTCAAACTGCCAAGGGCTATTACTAAATATTTGATAGTGTCTAGAGAATAATGTTGGTACTGGGGAACATATTTAAGAGTTTCTCTAAGAAAATGGCTTTTAATTCTCTATGGTTACTGCCAGTTTAAAAATTAGACACTGTTCTTGTAAGGGCAGTATGAATATTCTGTGAGCCCTGACTTGTGAAAAGACAGCGTGTCCTAAAATATTTGAAAATTTAGAAATCAAAATGTTACAGGTCACTTATTTATTAAATATAATCAGAAGCATCAAACTCATACCATTAAAATACATATTCTTTTATTTGTAAATCAAATGATAGAAGGCAAAAAGGAACACATTAACTATTAATGAAGATATCACAAAATGTACAAGTTTCACATTTTCTGTATCAAGCATCGTGAAACTATTAAAAAAGAAAGTATAAGCCACATGGTCATTTCTTTTTATCACGGCTATAACTTTTGGGACCCTTATAGTATCATTCTTACATTCTAGCAGATTTTGAAGTACACCAATTTTGTGAATCAATTCCTTTCTCACTTCAACACTTAGAAGTAGCCCATGCTAGTAAAACCATGCCTAAGAAAAATGATATTTAAAAGCTCTACAGGCATATTTTCTTTTGGATATGATATGGATACTCCTATCTCTATAGGGAAAGAAATACAGCAGGCTGCATCCCTTTTATTTATGTTGTGAACATGTTTGCATAGAGGACATCCTAGTATATAGGGTTATAAGGTTGAAATGGCCATGCTGTAGCCATTTCTGAGTTGCCTTCTCGTCTGAACCCTAAATAGGTATGATTATGAATAATCAACTCTATAAGGCCTCTAGTAGTACTGTAGCAATTTCAGGGGCCAGGCAAAAGTCTCAGACATCTGTGGACCTATTTGTAACTGGAAATTATTAGCATTCTGAAGACAGAGACCCATGACAACACAAAAACACCTTTGTAAAACAAAATAGTTCTATGGAGAAGAATTAGAGCAAGAGAAGATTGTGTGGTGGACATTTGCTCATGAAAATATAAATCTGTACCTAATGATGGCTGTGAACCAGCTTTCCAATCTATTATATGTGCCATTTAACCAGACAACATATGCCCATTATTTTTTTTAGCATGAAAAGCAATTGCCATATGTTCAATAGTTATTGAGTTGTAACTAGCAGGTGTGCCTTTGCATAATAATAATGATGACAGTAATATCTTCAGCTTCAATTCTCTTTCTATAATAAAGGGTGAAGGGGTAACAAGGGTTATTAGGTCTTTGAATTTTGTAAACACAGTCAGTCTAGGTAATTTGCAGCAAAGATTGATTTCAACAGTTAAGGTTATACTTTATTTTTTGTCTTTCAGAAGATTATCTCAGAATTCCATTTTTCCCATCTACATTAACTCAATGAGATTTCAACTCACATAGATGGTAGAATTCTTACATGATTGGGGTGAGTCCTCAAAATCTTTCAAAAACATTTTTACATATTAGAATGCTCTGTGCTGAAAGGTGGGAGCAAGACGTTGTTATCTACTTTCCTTTAGAAAGCTGAGATTGGGACAGGACTAAGAAACTATTTGTCTTACAGGAAAAAAAGATAGAACTTGGTAGAATTTTCTCCAGTAATGCTGCTAGCTTCAGTGATATTAAACTGCCCTTACTAATAGTGTGTTAAGAATGTATTCCTGTTAATATTATTCTTTTGGAAAATAGAGTCTATCCAGAGGTCAAGCACCAGAAGAGGAAGACAAGAATTGAGAAAATAGGGTCTGTGTTAGGAAGAGAACACTGAAAGCCAGCACTAGTTTTGTTCGGGCATATGGTGCATCATTAGCCTACTACATTCTGAGGATGGTGTCCTTTTTGAAGGAAATAGATGTTAAAACTCATTTAGGTAAAGTGTCATGGTAGCATGACACAGAGCAATATGTGTAATTAGTGTCAAGTTCTCTCTATAAGGTGACAGGGTGACACCACATGTTACTGTGAAAGAAGTTTTCAGAATTGATTAGTGGCTTCCTTAAATTGTTAAACGAACAAACCGACCTTACTTCCTAGGTTGGATTTAAACTCTGTGGAAGGATCAGGGCAAGTTATAAGAGTGGGGAAGGAGAAATGCTCTGTGGAGAATTGTGAAAGAGGAAGAAGCAGAGGAGGATGGGGATCGGAAGGGGAAAGAGCAAGAGAACAAGAAAAGCTTCCTACAGTTCTTTCAGGGAAAGCTACTTTGCATAGTCCTATGTGCCATCAAGCTGGCCTTAAGTGCTGTAGTTCTGAACCAAGTTCCCTTGAATGGAAACAGTGGGAGGAATACCAAAGTGGATCCAAACACAGTTTGACAGTTCACCTTGTCATCTACATAAGGAGAGCTGGGCACCCCTGTTGTTCCATCAGCTGTGATGCAGGTTGGCACAGCCTTATCAGGCATGGCAATTTCAAGCAAGGTAGAAGTCATGTGACCAACAAAGCTCTGTCCAAGTGTTCCTGTGTTTCATTGACTTCTTAGGTTTTGCATGTCCTTGAAGGTTTGCTGAGAAGAAAAGAAAGGTTGGAAAAATGTTAATTTCTTAAAATATGTATTTTCAATGGTTAATGTAATTAGAACAGACAGAGGTGTGATTCATCTTTCTTTGTAAAGAGTATAATTTGGGGCTACAGGTAAGAAAATGGTTTTTTATTTATTTACATAAATATTTTCTATTAAGTCAAATAAAAATTCTATCATTTCTCTCCAATTCTATGTGCCTCTAAAACTCAGTTTGGGTAATTACGACAAAAAGAGAAGATGTGAGAGAATTCAGTCGGATAGATGGTCATGCTCTGTTCAATTGACACTATGTTGTGACAGAATTTCTTACACTCAGCCTTTGTTTGTGATATTTTACTTTTTATTGCAAACTATTTGCTGTGAGACAAAACATTATTAGCTTTGAGCTCAAATTGATTTACATGACTAGATGATATACTTAAACACATGTTTTAGCCCAGCCATGACTTATTTTAATGACTTTCTCATATAATTTGGTTTTGGAAATTGATCTGCCCTTTAAATGTAATGTCAGCATTTAAAGTAATTTTACTTGCTTTTTGTTTCTGTCACACCCATATCATCTTTGGAGAATGCCTGCAAACATACAACTTTTATAAAATTCAAGAACTGCTGGGCATTGCCTAGAAATGGGAACCTAGGTAACAAGAACATGAATGATGCTTGGGGTGAGGTTGAACACAAGAAGCAAGTTAAGGGCATCAAACAATTTATATTCTGAGCAACATGAGCAAAATGCACATAAGTTTAGGCAGTATACAGTCACAAGGAAGAACAGTGCTTGGAAACATTATCTGAATAATAATAGATGATGGGTAATTGAAGGTAAACCCATTCCTATTTGCTATACCTGGGAAAGGCACAAAAGCACATTCCAAGAACAACCTGTGTTATAGAGGAACAAAGGTTCTAAGACTCTCGTTCTGTTTACTCGGAGTCTGCTCACATAGTTTGCTCTCAGAAATCTCACAGGACTTCATTTAAAGGCCATGTTCCAACATATATGTTATGTTTTGTTTTGTTTGTATTTCTCATCTTTTATATTTAAATTAAAATATAATTACATCATTCCTTTCCTCTATCCAACCTCCCCATGTCAGGCTCTCCTTCTCTCTCAAATATATCCTTTGATTTTTAATTGTTACTGTTGTATACATGTATATTTGTATGTATGCATGCATGTGTGTATGTATAAATACAGAAGTGAATAAATACACCTGGCTGGGTTGGTTTAATGTTGCTCATGGGTATATAATTTTAGGGATAACCACTTAGTATCAGATAAACAATTTGGGGGCTCATCCCTGGGAAAAATCATTCTCCCTCTGTTAGGAGTCCTTAGTTCCCTGCCATTCTTTCTCTAAAGATGACGTCCTGTGAAATTTCCCCCTTTTATGTTGGCATGTCTATTGATATTGCCATTATTCAAGTGTTATGTAGGCATTCCAACTGATACGTTACATCCAATTAAATGTAAGTTTTCTGTCATTTCTAGGAGACACAATCTCACAGCAGAGTTCCTGGTCCTCTGGCTTACAATCTTTTCAACTTCTCATTCTTGATGATCCCTGAACCTTATATATAAAAGTTATGTTGTAGATATATCCATTGGGGATTGGCACATTGATGGCCTGAGATATATCAAGGAAGGACAAACTAACTGGGAGGAATGTTCTGAGAATTCTGAAAGAGATCTTAGTATCATAGAGAGAAGAAAACACTAAAAATATCTATTTTGTTCTTTTTGGTATTGTGTTTATCTCATCCTAGTCAAGAAAGCTTTGCTCTATATAAAAATCTTTTATATACTGTTGTAGATTTTCTAATTTCCAGACAAGCATAGTATAGGCTAATGCTTTCCTGTAACCAAAGACTGTTCAGTTTTAAAGGATCCAGTTGCTTTGTCTTCTCTTTCTGAACTTCTCAGTGTGAGGAACTGTATTAAAGGGTTGCAGCATTGGAAAGGCTGAGAACTGCTGATGTAAAGGGAGTTTCCTCAGGAGCTTTCTTGATCAAGAAGCTCCACCTGGTTAAGACAACACACCTATAAAGTACAGAGAGGTTATGATCTTTATGAAACTAGAGGGAAAAGACTTGTTTAACCGAGTAGCAACTAAACAATATCATCAGCAAGATATTCATAACAAAGGAAGAAATTCACAATGATAAACTTTTATATTCTAACATCTCACATGAAAGAGTCACACTTTCAATCTGGTTCCCATGTTGATCAGAAAACACACACACACACACACACACACACACACACACACACACACAATCACCTCAAAACCCATCCGTGAACTGCTTTCTATTTTCTAAATGTGGTCTCTCCTTAGGCCCATTTGGAGTCACCCAGTGGACGCTGTGACTCATCCTCAGAACCACACTCTCCTTATTTCCATTGAAACTATCAGCTTATATTCTTCTTTTCAATCCTGTCAGGCAAATAAATTGTGTGTGTGTGTGTGTGTGTGTGTGTGTGTGTGTGTGTGTGTGTGTGTGTGTGTGTTATGCAAAAGCATTTCCCACTTGGAACTATTTAAGCTTGGTGTTATTTAGATTGAACATTAAGGCAGTTTCATGTTTAAATTTGGGTGGCAAGAGAATGGCAGGACTAGAACCAGAAAATAGGACTTTAAGAACACTTACTGATCTGGCAGCACACACATCCCATAGACTGAAACTCTAGCTCCACAAGATCTGATGCTCTCTTCTGGCCTTTGTGGGCACATGCGGTATACATGCAAATAAGTGGGCAAACATGCATACATGTAAAATAAAAATAGTAAAGAAAAATAGTTTAAGAAATAATCTTGTTCTTTGCAATGTTTGAAAATGAGAGGAGTACAGGTTGTGTGCTTACATTGGAATATTTTGAGCAAGGAAATAGAAGCAGATATTAAGTGCTGATTAGAAGCCTTGGGGCTCTTTATTTCCTTATATTAGAGTGAAACATGACAGTTCTCTCATAACACGCTGCAAATACAAGTTGATTATGGTCTATCTATTGTCTGAACATAGGGTAATTTCTGGAAGGATGTTACTATAGTTCCTGGTTATCATTTTGAGCAAAAGTTGAAGAGATAGTATTGTTCTTGCCTCTGGATGAGAAGATACTTTATAAATTGCAGTACTCTGCTGATGCATGGGAAAGTAGCTTTTAAGATGTTCCATTTTCCATTTATAAAATGAAATGATTTTTTTAAAAGTATAGGATAAGTAAGTTTTTATGTTTCATTTATAGCTATTGAATTGCCTACATAATTCATTTCAGGAGGACGCTGTTCCTCCTCAAAGTTAGAAAAACAGTTGCTCAATCTTACAGTCCCTTTGAGATTATTTTATTATTATTATTATTATGTCTAAGAATTTTGGAATGTCAAATTTTAGATGTGGAGGTTTAACTTGTTTGGCTAAGCTGATACTTGAATTCATCTCCAATGTGTGAGCATCCTAGCCTTTCAGCTCTTCCTTTCTCTTTATCTTTAGGAGTCAGAGCAGAAAACACTTAACAGGAGATTTGTTTCCTGCATTGTTTCTTTGTAGTCAACTCAGCCTTGCCTGTGGTGTGTGGGATTGCTGCCTTTCTGACTGTGGAGAGTCACAAAACTGAAAACACAACATGGGGACATCTGTGTCTCTCTCCTATTAACCTCGGGAAAGGTGACAGGAAATAGGTTTAAGGGTTTCACCTGACAAGTGACTTTCTTGATTAATGTATTTCAATTTTTCATTTTTTTCCTTCAAAATAACAGTTTGTTCCTTTAAAATCCTTTGATGGATTTATGTCACTGTCATTTCAATCTTAGTTATTTCTGTATGTAAATTATCTAGTTTGCATATTTATACGCATATACACTGGCATCTCATAAAACTTTATGGTATAGGATGGCCCCTTGCGAATGACTCCTTGTATATTTGGGGGGAAATACAAACTAATGACACTAATTTATATTCCCCAATTTGAAATGAAATGTTCATATACTGCCAAATATTATAATGTTGAAAAATATTTATTATAATTTAGATAAAGAAATTTGCAAATTTTCCTCATTAGCTACCTGGAGAAATGACCATGTTTTTAAATTCTGGCTTTAGAATTATATTAACCAAAAGGAAGTAAAAGATGTCAATTTTATTATTTTATTTTATTTTAAAGATATAAAACATAGGACTCTTTTGAGAGATGTCTTTGCTCTATTCTTTTTAAAAAAAATTATTTATTTGCATTCTAAAAGTTTTCCCCCTTTGAGGTTCCTCCTCCTTGAGTTCTTCACCCCCTCACCTTTCTCCCCCTACCTCTGAGAGGGTGTTTCCTTTTCCGGCCATTCACACCCACCTCAGCACCCCCCCCACCCCCCAATCCCTCTTCCCTGGAGCATCATGTTTTCACAGGATTATGTATATCCTCTCCCACTGAGGCCTTTCAAGGCAGTCTTCTGTTGCATTTATGCCTGGGTCCAAGAACCAGCTCATGTATGCTCCTTGCTTTTTGGTTTAGTCTCTGCAAGCTCTGAGGTGTAAGTTGACACTGTTGTTCTTCCTATGGTGTTTCAATCCCCTACAGCTCCTCTTCCATATTGGTCCCCAATCCCAATCCAATGGTTGGCTGTAAGTATCTGCATTTGTCTTGGTCAGTTGCTGATAGAGCCTCTCCAAGGACAGTCATTCGAGGCTCCTGTCTGCATGCACAATATGGCCTTAGTATGCGTGCATGGAATGGATCCCAAATTGGGCTGGTCACTTGGTGGCCTTTCTTTGAGTCTCTGCTCCACTTTTGTCCCTGAACTTCCTTTAGATGGTAAGAATTCTGGGTTAAAAATTTTGAAGATGGGTAGGTAGCCCCCTGCCTAAATTGGAGGCCACACCTATCTACTGGAGATGGTCTCTTCCAGTTCCATCTCTTCACTGTTGGGCATTTCAGCTAATGTCATCACCATTGAGTCCTGGTAGCCTCTCACATCCCAGGTCTCTTGGACTTTCTAGAGGTTCTCTTTGCTTCCTAATCCCCACTGCTGCATAATTCAATTTATTCTCCTGGCCCTCTGGGAATCCCTCCTGTCTTTCCCCATACCTAATCTTGTACCTCCTTTCCCCTACCTCCCTCTACTACCACACAGTTTTCTCCCTGCCTCTGACTCCTGTGATTATTTTGTTCCCTTTCTAAGTAGGTTTCAGGTATCCATACTTTGGTCTTCAATCCTTTTAAGTTTCTTATGGTCTGTGAGTTGTATTATAGGTATTCTGAAATTTTTGGCTAATATCCATTTATCAGTGATTACATACCATGTGTGTCCTTTTGGGTCTGGGTTATCTCACCCAAGATGATATTTTCTAGTTCCATCCATTTGTCTGCAAAACTCAAGATGTCCTCATTTTTAATAGCTGAATAGTGTTCCTTTGTGTAAAGAAACCACATTTTTGTATCCATTCTTCAGTTGAGAGACATTTGGGATGTTTGCAGCTTCTAGCTATTACAAATAAGGCTGCTATGAACATAGTGGAGCACATGTCCTTGTGCTGTGATGGAACAACTCTTAGGTATATTCCCAGGAGTAGTATAGTTGGGTCTTCAGGTAGAGCTACTTCCAATTTTCTGAGGAACCAGCCAATTGATTTCCAGAGTGGATGTTCCAGTTTGCAATCTCACTAGCAATGGAGGAATGTTCCTTTTTCTCCACATCCTCACCCTAAAACAAAAGAATATACATTCTTCTCATCATCCCCTGTTACTTTTCCTAAAACTGGTCATATAATCAGTCACAAAACAAGCCTCAACAGATACAAGAGTATTCAAATAATTCCATTCATTCTGTTAGATCACCACAGACTAAGGCTAGACTTCAAAAACAACAAAATCAATAGAAAGCCCACATAATCACGGAAAATGAACAAATCTCTTCTCAATGATAAAAATGTCAGGGAAGAAATAAAGAAAGAAATTAAAGATTTTTTTCTGGAATTCGATGAAAATGAAGACACAGCATACTCAGACTTATGGGACACAAAAAAAGCAGGGCTAAGAGGAAAATTCATAGCATTGAGTGCTCACATAAAGAAATTGGCAAGATCCCACACTAGAAACATAACAGCAGACCTGAAAGCTCTAGAACAAAAAGAAGCAAACATACCCAGGAGAAATAGATGGCAAGAAATAATCAAACTCAGGGTGGAAATCAACTAATTAGAAACGAAGAATCAACAAAACCAAGAGCTGGTTCTTTGAGAAAATCAACAAAATTGATAAACCCTTAGCCAAACCAACTAAAGGAAATAGAGACAGTATCCCAAATTAACAAAATCAGATGAGAAGGGAGACATAACAAAAGAAATTGAGGAAATTCAAAAAACCATCAGATCTTACTGCAAAAGTCTATATTTAACAAAACTGGAAAATCTAGATGAAATGGATGATTTTCTAGACGGATACCACATACCAAAGTTAAATCAAGAACAGGTACTCTCTAAATAGTCCCAGAACCCCCAAGGAAAAAGAAGCAGGCATTATAAAACCTCAGACAAAAAAAAAAAGCCAGGGTCAGATGGTTTTAGTTCAAAATTTTTCAAAGCAGAGCTAAGACCACTAGTCTCCAAACGTCCAAAAAATAGAAACAGATGGAATACTACCTAATTCATTCTACGAAGCCATAGGTATTCTGGTACCTAAACCATACAAAGACCCAAAAAAGAAAGAGAACTTAGACCAATTTCACTTATAAATATTAGTGCAAAAATAAAAAAAAAAAAAAGAATTCTTACAAACTGAATCCAAGAAATATAAAAACCATCATTCACCACAGTCAAGTAGGTTTCATCAGAGGGAAGCAATGATGGTTCTATATAAGGAAATCTATCAACATAATCCAGTATATAAACAAACTTAAAGAAAAAAAAACACATGATCATCTCATTATATGCTGAAAAAGCTTTTGACAAAATACAACACAGTATCATGTCAAAAGTCTTGGAGAGATCAGGAATTCAAGGCCCATACCTAAACACAATAAAAGCAATATGCAGCAAAACAACAGCCAATATCAATTTAGATACTGAGAAACTTGAAGCAATCCCACTAAAATCAGGGACAAGACAAGGATGTCCACTCTTTTCCTATCTGTTCAATAAAGTACTTGAAGTTCTAGCTAGAGCAATAAGATAACAAAAGGAGATGAAGGGGATACAAATTGGAAAGGAAGAAGTCAATGTATTACTAATGCAAATGACATGATAATATATATGTGTCCTTTACAATTCTACCACAGAACTTCTAAAGCTAATAGACAACATCAGCAAAGTGGCTAGATAAAAAAAATTACCTCAAATCAGTAGCCTTCCTTTGTACAAATGGTAAACTGACTGAGAAAGAAAATAGGGACACAATACCCTTCACTATAGTCACAAATAGTATAAAATACCTTGGGATAACTCTAACCAAACAAGTGAAAAACATGTATAACAAGAACTTCAAGTCTCTCAAGAAAGAAGTCGAAGAGTTCAGAAAATGGAGAGATCTCCCATGCTCATGGATTGGTAGGATTAACATAGTAAAAATGCCCAATCTACCAAAAGTAACTTAAAGACTCAATGCAATTCCC
Organism: Tokudaia tokunoshimensis; assembly: GCA_036184795.1. Classification (NCBI taxonomy): domain Eukaryota; kingdom Metazoa; phylum Chordata; class Mammalia; order Rodentia; family Muridae; genus Tokudaia; species Tokudaia tokunoshimensis. The sequence goes on from BTHU01000019.1 coordinate 38,541,870, forward strand.
ATCAAAATTCTAACATGGAAAGAGCAATTCTCAACTTCATGTGGAAAAACAAAAAACAAAAAACAAACCACAAAACAACAATTCAAGAAACTAACCACCAAAAAACCAAACAACCCAATCAAAAAAATGTGGTATAGAACTTCACAACAGAGGAATCTAGAATGGCTGAGAAGCACCTAAAGAAATGTTCAAAGTGATCAGAGAATTGCAAATCAAAATGACCCTGAGATCCTACCTTACACCATTCAGAATGGCTAAGATCAAAGCCTCAGGTAACAACATATGTTGGCAAGGATGTGGAGAAAGAGGAATGCTCCTCAATTGCTGGTGGGATTGAAAACTAGTACTATTCTAGAAATCAATCTAGGGGTTCCTCAGAAAATTGGAAATAGATCTACCTGAAGACCCAGCAATACCACTCTTGGGAATATACCCAAAGGATGCCATACCATACCACAGGGGCACGTGCTCCACTATGTTCATAGCAGCCTTATTTATGATAGCCAAAAGCTGGAAACAACCCAGATGTCCCCCAAAAAAAAACCCAGAAGAATGGATACAGAAAATGTTGTTCATTTACAGAATGAAATGCTACTCAGCTATTAAGAATGATGACATCCTGAGTTTTGCAGGTAAATGGATGGAAATAGAAATTATCATCCTGAGTGAGTTAACTCAGACCCAAAAGGACATGCATGGTATGTCCTTACTAATAAATGGATATTAGCCAAAAAAAATACAGAATACCTAAGATACAGTCTACAGAACTGAGAAAGGTCAACAGGATGAAGGGCCCAAGTGAGGATTCCTCAGTCCCACTTGGAAGGGAGAAGAAAGCAATCACAAGTGGGGAGAAAGAGAGGGACCTGGGAGGCAAAGTAGATGGGGTCAGGGGAGAGGGGAACCTGAGCTGGTATTGGGTGAAGGAAAAGGACTGAAGCCCAGAGGACCAGCAGAAAGAATGGAAACAGGCAACCTTGGGAGACAGGAGGTTGGGGGACCCTACAGAATGCACCAGAGACCTGGAAGGCGAGAAACTCTCAGGACTCAGATGAAATGCCAGTAGGGAGAGGGAATTTCCAGCAGGAAGACAGGGCATCAAGTGAGGGAGAGGGCTGCCATCCCACAGTCAAAACTCTGACCTGTAAGTGTTCCAGTCTGAAAGAACTGCAGGCATGGAAATGGATAGGAGCCTGAGGAAAAGAAGGTCTAGAAACAGCCCCAAAGTGGGATCCAGCTCAACGGGAGGTCCCAAGGCCTGACACTGTTACTGAGGCTATGGAGTGCTCACAAAAATGGACGTATCATGACCACACTCTGGAAGACCCAATAAGCAGCTGAAAGAGTCAGATGAAGATATTTGCATCCAACCAATGAACCCTGCTGAGCCCTGAGGTTGAATTAGGGAAAGGGTGAAAGAAGCTGAGGAAGCGGCTGATCCTGTAGGAGGACCAGCAGTTTCAATTAACCTGGACTCCCGAGATCTCTCAAACACTGGACCATCAACCAGGCAGCATACACAAGCTAATATGAGGCCCCCTATTGAGCAGAGGACTTCTGGGTCTGGGTTCAATCAGGGATGATGCACCTGACCCTCAAGAGACTGGAGGTCCCAGGGAGTTTAGAGGTCAGGTGGGGTTGGGGGTAGGGGATAGGAAGTAGGGGGGTGGGGAGTAGGTATGGGATGTGGAACAGTAGGAGGGTGGACCAAGCTGGTAGGAATAAAATCTGGAATGTTAAAAATAAATAAATAAATAAATAAATAAATAAATAAAACCAATACCAACAGCAAAGAAACAGGATAGCAAAAACAATTCTAAACAATAAAAGAACTTCTTGGGGGAATCACCATCCCTGACCTCAAGCTCTACTACAGAGCAATACTGTATTGGTACAGAGATAGACATATTGATCAGTGGAATAGAACTGAAGACCCAGAAATCAACCCACATACTTATGGACACTTGATTTGACAAAGCTAAAGCCATACAATGGAAAATAAAAGCATCTTCAATAAATGGTGCTGATCTAACTAGTGGTCTGCTTGTAGAAGAATGCAAATGGATTCGTATGTATCACCAGGTACAAAGCTCAAGTTCAAGGTTCAAGGTCCTCAACATAAAACTAAATACACTGAATCAAATCAAAGAGGAAGTGGGAAATAGCCTTGAACACATTAGCACAGGAGAAAATTTCCTGAACAGAACAGCAGTGGCTCAGACTGTGAAATCTACAATTGACAAATGGGACCTTATGAAACTGAAAAGCTTCTGTAAGGCAAAGGACACTGTCAATAGGACAAAACAGCAACCAACAGATTGGGAAAATGAACTTCACTATCTCTGCCTCAGATAGAGGGTTGATATCCAATATATACAAAGAACTCAAGAAGCTAGACTCCAGAGAACCAAATAACCCTATTAAAAATAGGCTAAAGAGCTAAAGAAAGAATTCTCAACAGAGAAATTTCAAATAACTGAGAAGTACTTACATGGCTCCAGCTGCAAATGTGGCAGAGGGATGGCCTTATCTGGCATCAATGAAAAGAGAGGAACTTGGTCCTGTGAAGGCCTGATGCCCCAGTGTAGAGGAATGCCAGGGCAGTGAGGCATGAGTGGGTGGGTGGGTGGGTGGGTGGGAGAGCACCCTCATAGAAGCAGGGTGAGGGAGGATGGGGTAGTGGTTTTGTGGAGGGTTAACCTGGAAAGGGGATAACACTTGAAATGTTAATAAATAAAATATACAATAAAACATAACAAAACAAAGAAATGTTCAACATCCTTAATCATCAGAGAATGCAAATCAAAATGGCCCTGAGATTCAACCTTACACTAATTAGAATGGCTAAGATGTTCAATTTTAATTCAGAACAGTAGGGAATTTAGAGATTAAGGAATTAGTAGATGGATTCTATATATACATGCCTTATATTATTAATAAAATAAATATGTCACTAAAGATACATCATAAAAAATTTAATCAATTACATGAGACCAACACTGCTTTTGAACTTTCAAAATATAATTGGTTTAGGAGATTGCCAAAAATGATTATTTTCTTTAGCTCTGAATATGAATTCTCTCATAGCCAATGTGACAATGTGTTGGGAATAATAAATTTATTGCGTCAGCCAACAAACACTGTATAGATCTGAATAGTTACATACTACTATTGTAGAAACAAATATAAACACACACACACACACACACACAAACACACACACAGTTGTTTGTTTAGAAGTTCAAAGAATTTCAAATTGGCTCCTACAGATTTATAGTAGGAGGTCTGGGCTTAGAAACTTAGAATTCCTAATGGAATTATGGAAGCATGGAGTCAACAAGCTTAGTGAACTGTATATAGGGAGACAACTACCTTCAATGGATGCTTCCCACAAACATGATCAAGTACCCATTTGACTTCCTTTGATTGGGTGGTAATTCACTGATTAGTATTCTGATTTTACTGAGTCCGTGCTATACTAAAAAACCACATTTTTCAAAGAACCAACACCATCATTTTCCTACAGCAATGCTGGAACAGGATGGTTTTCACTTAGCCCCTGTGATATCTCCTTTCTTTGATCTTTCATATATAGTCATCCTCCATTATTCTGAGGACATGCATCTTTTCCACCGCTACTAGCTCACCTTTAATAATCTCCAATAATACAAAATGTAGCTCCTTATTGAATCTTCACAGTAATTCTTTGAGAGTTATTATTACTATTTTGTGTATAAAGAAACAAGGTCTATGAAAACTTCTTTAGTTGACCTTGTAGCTAGTAATATTGAATTAATTCATGTCTGTATAGTTTCATGATGTGTGTTCTTATATATAACCTATTCTGAAATGTTCCCCTCTAACATAAATATGACTTCACAGGAATTCCAAGGTATCCCCAGAGGGTTAGTGTATGTTTTCTAATGTGAGAAAACATTCTTTTTAATGTTATGTGTTATTGTAGTATCGCAGTTACAAATGTAGTTGAATGATCTTAAGGTGATAGAATCTGACTCACACCTTTGATAATTAAGCTGGGGTGGGAGTTAATGCTCCATTCATTTCTTGTCTGACTTAGATGTCTGACCTTATTATAAAGACCATATATATGTTATGTCTACATCTGGAACTAAAACTCGTTCTATCAGACAGAGATATCCTTTTCTGCCCAGATCAATGCAATATAAGGCATACTTTCCCAATGAGTTCTTGAAGAAGATTGTTTCTACTTAGACTTACGGAATAGACTTTAACTTACCATCCAGCTGATGGTGTCTTTACCTGACCTGCCATCTCCTGACTCTGCAGCTGCATGGAGATCCATTTCTAGAGTTAGAAGCTTCTCCTATTCCATATGGCCTCTGATTTCCTACTAGCATGCCTCTTATACACTAGGTGTTAGGACTAAAGCATAGGTTGATACATCATTGTCACCTATGTCTTCAAATTAGGACTTTTTCCTAAGCTATCCTTGGTTGAGGTAAAAATTAGTTTGCTACTTTGTGGTCTCTTTTGTGAGCAATAACTGGTCCTCATTAAACTCCTGCCATATGTATATCTTTCAGAGATCATTTATGCTCTATATTAACTTTGAGCTTTAATTTAGTATCTAGAAGATACATAGTGGAATCACTTATGATATTCTTCAAATTTAAAGCATTTATCTAAGAACTAAAGCATTCTGTAAACAATGGGATTATTAAATTGTTAAAGAATGGCATCTAATCCTATCAGGGCAGTGACAAAATCTAAATATCTTTCAAAATGCCTGAACATGAGTTCATTGTACCTAATAAAACCTGTAAAACAAGGTCATTGTTTGAATAACTTTCATAAGCCATAATATAATCCACAAAAATAAGAGGAGAGATTTAATAAGAAAGAAAGTTGTCAAGATAGCTTAAAATCTATTGTCCAGAGTTGAGAAGAAAAGTGTTAGATTTTTCTACAAGAACTTTAGGAAAAGGCGTGGGATTAGGTTATAGTCATTGCCTTCCCTTGGTTTCAGTGGTGGGGGGGATCTTGAAGAAAAAATAATCAAAGATTTTGTAGAGGCAAGATTATGAGGACACAAGGCCAAGAAGACCATACTAAAATGAAAATAGAATTTAGTCAGATGGTAAATGGGGTCTAATTATACTCAGGCACAGGTTAAAGTAATCAGAAGGGAAGGAGCCCAATTATGAAGTGAGCTCAATAACATAGATGGCCCAATAAAGTACAAAAATAGGCAGATAAAAATAGAAGGCTTTATATAAATTTCAGAGCAGTTTAGAATGAGTATTTCAGATAAATCTCAGATGGAAATGGATAAAAATGAATTTAAAGAGGTAGATTGGTTTCAAATAAAAGTGAAAGACACATTTTGTATAGTGGGTGGAGACATATCAGCCTCTTCCCTTCAGATCCATCACCACTTTGTAAGTGCTTCTGAGCTATAGGATAAGAACTATTGAGTGAGAAATCAATCAAAATGAAGCCAAAATAAAACCAATCACTGCATTAGTCAAGTAATCTCTTAAAGGATGTTTTTATTCAGAATCATTTAATTAAGAGTTGGATGACCTAGCAGAGATAGTTGGGATTGAATGGCGAGCTCATCACATTCCCAGTGGTGGTGGCTTATGGTTCCACCAAGCCTTACAGTTGTGCATGCAGAAGCTCTCAAACCTATGGTTGCAGAATTACACCCACCTCACTGATGGCTCTCGTGAGTCCCATTCAATGCAGTGGTTGTAGGAATCCTGAAACTAAGACAGCCATTCCCTCTCACTGATAATTTGAAGGAAACTCACAAAAAGGAGTCAGTAAAGATTGTTCCAATTTCTACCTGTCTTCCCAACTCCATACTCTTGTTTTTCTTCCACAAAAAAAGGTAGGCATACACATTTTTACGAGGCTATGGGACAGGAGAGGGAAGAGTTGGACTCAACCCCAATTTCTGTCTGTTTTTTCCCAAAGACCAGTATCTTGTCACTCTCCAAATGAAACACCTCTGTCTAGCAGAGCCTGTGACTGTCTTTACTCAGGACTTCCCAACTTCTAGAGTCTTATCACCTGAGAGGATGTCTGTCACTCCAGCACGGGGCATCGTCCCCAGAGGGCAGGAAGGGGATCCAGAGTCTACCATAGAGTTTCAGCATATCCTATTTCATCCGATTCTAAAATTTTTATCCGAGTGTGGCTCTTATTTAGAAATGAAAACAAATAACCAATAAATTACTCCTAGAAAAGAAAAAAAAATTCTATATGCATTTTTCTCCTTTTGAAAAATCAAAAATGTTTAACTCAACATTTATTAACTCATAAATATTATGATTTGTATACTTTTGTGTGAAAAATGAATTGGCACTAACTGTGGACAATTTGACAAAGTCTTTAGAGAGAGAGATCAACAAATTTCCAACAGTGTTACTCTGTTACTATGGTCTTGTGCGGTACAGCAGTACCCTGGGCAGCCTTGCCCAGTCAATGTTAATCACTGGTTAGGAGGTCATTAGAATGTGTGGATATTGAGCAAATGCTGCTGTGTTTCACATCATGATTGAAATGTCTCTGATGTGCATCTGCTGTGGCACAATAATCACCTCTGTAGGTGCTCATTCAGTAGCTCTGAGTATTTCCATCTAGGGAAGTTCTTGGCTTCAGTAGAGATGAGGAAAAGAAGCTGTTAACTGCATGTGCATTGTTTTCCATCAGCAGGAACTAGATGAATGGGAAATTCACCCAAAAGCTTTGTAATGCACTTGTGTATGTAAAGGGGGCCTGTTTCCCACAACCCTTCTACTTTTGTCTCATACCATTTTCTCTTGAAGGCTGAAAAACGTTTTTATTTCAGCTACATCAGACACATTCAGGAAACCTCAGCCCTGGGGAAGTCTAGCCATTACTTCCGTATACCAGCCCTGTTTTAAAACTAGGTTTAGAATAACTAAGAGTCTTTTTTCATGGTTTAGACATTTTCCTTGTGACAGCTGTATGTTTTCAGCATTGCTTGGAGAAATATAATAAAGCAGTTTCCTCCTCTTTTATTTGGTGACAGTGACACATAAGAGAAAGGCCCAGGAATGTTCTCTAGAATCTATGTTTTTATCTGCACTTGAAAGCTCAGCTGTTAAGGCTGAAGGTAGAGAGGAATCAAAGAGTTCACATGTTTCTGATCAGGCTTTTGGGATAATACAAGGCTCGTATATTAAAACAAGAGGGCAGTGTTCATTCTGGGGGGAACTAATTAATATCAGGGCACTTTGAAAACAGTACTGTGAACCCTGTGGGCTAATAGCAAAGGAAAGTTAGCTTTCACCATGGTTCTGCATTAATAAGTAGTCAGTAACCCCAAAAGCTCTTCCTTTATTCAAACAATGTCATTCACTATATTATAGCCAAAATTGATCTTTGAGATATTTTCTGTCTTTTGGGAAAGACATTTGGTTTTATGTTTTATGCATAACGGTCAAAAGTTGATCCAGTAATAATAGAGTTTAAAACTATAATTATTTTAATATTTAGAACAAGAAGCATAGGTTTCAGAAGCATCTTATACTATGTTAAAGCTTAGCAAAAGGTGCAGCTGTGGTTCATCATGATCACATACTGTAAATATTTAGACTGCAAAGAAGAAGGAAGCTACATCAGGACTCAGGTAAGTCCTAAAGTAAGTCCTGGGTTCCTGAAGGATGGAACTGAGGTGGGACTCACAGTTCTGCACTTGTAGAGACAGGAATTGAAAATCAATAGGGAGGTTTTTTTTTTTTTTGATGGCACATGACTATGCTAGTTGGAAGGCTGAGGCAGGCTTGGAAAGTCAAGGTCTGCATGAGTGCCATTGTGATGCTATCTCAAAATTAAAAACCAAAGAAAACACAAAAGCACCATGTTTGTGTGAAGCTCAGTGGCAGAGTACTTTCTCTTTCTCAGCATGAGTGAGCCGCTGAGTCTAATTGCCAGCACCCTGAGGGGGAAAAAAAAGCTGCTGATGACCTCCAATGCTCGGGTTCCCTTTGGGAAATGGCTCTGAACACCCAGAGGAGGTAGACCAGCATGCCCTCACACAACCTGTCACTCCTGGAAGGAGAGCAGAGAATCCAAAAAACAGCCTAATGTTTTTGAAGTTGTCACAAGAAGGTAGTTGCTACAATGATGGGTGGTTTTGTTTTAAAATACACCCAAAGTGACAGACTGTGGCTGATTTGGCAAGGACAGTATGGTCTGTGTTTGTCAAGTGATCACTTCCATTTGAACTTCCATATTTATGAAATATCTCTTTTTAAGGCACATCCTTTTCCTGTCTCTTTGTTTGGCTCCATGCTCCTTAATCCATCAATTAATGTGTGATTTCCTACTGGAGTCCTTGATCAATATGCAGGGCTATTTTCATTATGTATGGAAGATGAAAAGGCCCTTGGCTGGTCATCCAGTTTAATTGAATCATGCTTGCGATTTTGGCACAATTTTCATTTTATGAATGAAGGGCAAAATCTCCCATGACGTTTTGCATTTGTACCAATGCAGGTGAGCAAACATGTCCTTTGGGTGTGGTCCAGGGACTTAACTTGTGCATGTGTTTAGCAATGGCATGTAGTAAAGTCCTAACACTTGCTTTTATACATGTCAATACTGAAATGTACAGTAATATATGAATTACATTTTATATGTTGACTTTTGAGAACAGAGGTTTGAATCCTTACATTTCAGAGCTGAAATGCTTTTATTGTCTCTCAGTTTTTGATATACAAATGACTCATTGGAGAACAAAAAGTGGTCACCCTTTGTGGTGACTCTGATGCCATTCTGAAGTGTGGTTCTTATACATTTTGTTTCTTTTGACTCAGGCTTGCCCTTCTAGAGCATCTCTAATAAAAACAAACAAACAAACAAATAAAACAACCTACAATGAGCATGCACCGAAGTGATAGCATGCTGTAAATTTCTCATTTTCATGTTCCCTAGGACTTTTTCCAGGAAGTCAAAGAACTTGGTTGGCAGCCCTGTATGTGATGCCTTTGAGGAGTGACATAGAGTCAGCTTGTTTTCCCTTCCTCAAGAACCTAGGGTGATTGGATAACTATTGCGTCTGTGAGTATGGTTTTGGGGAAATGCCTGTGCTGTCTCCCAACATACACTGATGGAATTTAGACCAAGCCTGGGTAGCTAGACTCCTAGAACCAAGTTCATTAACATTTTCTTCCTGGGAGTTTCTTTCTCTAGAGCAAAAAGAGTCTTATTTGACAGAGTATTTAAGAAATGAAAATTCTTTTTTTTTTTTTTTAGAAATGAAAATTCTTGATGATGAATTATTGAGACCTGAACAAGGAATAGAGGTCACCCTTGTCTGAGCCCATGTAGGAGTGATGTAGAACTATTAGCTGCAGTTTTTCTGCACTTGCTAGTTCTAGGATCTCACAACAGACTTCAGATACCCCAAGAAGGATTTTAGAGCAAAATCAGATGCTGGTATGAACTAATTTCTGGATTGTGTTTCGGGTGGGAATTTTGGTTCTTCTTGAAAAATCTGGAAACTGACTGCTTTAGTCATTCCCCCTTTCTAGAGTTTTAATGCAGAAATACATACTATATGTATTTCCCCCAAAGAACTGGAGATAACTATGTATTTCTCAATAAAAAATTTTAGAAGAAAATTTTAGGCTTTTAGGGAAATCAAGGGTATCCATGTAGAGATCTACCTTGGTTGATGTTCTAGGTGTCTCTTAACTATTGTTCTTAGAGGATGGAATCGAACATTGCAGAAATAAAGGTAGACTTCTAGGTCACCCTGTCCTAAATAAACCATCCAAAACTCAAACCTTGAGGGAAAGGTACTGGTTATGGAAGCATTTAGAACTTACACAAATTAGAAATTAGTTTGTTCATATGATATGTTGGACAATTTCTCAAAAGCCTAGACCTATTTTTTTAAGGGCCAAGAGATTAATTGAAAAATGAAGCTAAGCTAGGATTTACCTCGAGACCAATGTTTAAGACTACTAAGGCTACAGAGTATTCCTGTTCATCTAAACCTATCAATGTGACAATAATAGCTACCTACACAGTTCTGAGTATTGAAGAAAATGACCATTTGTACTGGCAGTTGGAAACTGGTCCCAAAGCCTTTGTTCAATTTAGGAACAAGAAGCATGTTCTAATTTGATAGTTCACGCAGTTTTCATTTCTGATCACTTTATATAGAATAGTATTTTACATGTAATAGTGAATATAAATTAACTGGCTGAAGTAGAGAAAATTGATATGATTCATAGAGCAAATATAGGTGATATACCAAATCCTCTTAGTTATGGATTGAAGCTGTGAATCTGAGCTAATTTTTAAGGTATTCAAGAGCTAGACATTTTAAAACACTTCATATTGTTTGATATACTACTTTAATTATAAAAGTTGCTATTTTTCATTCAATGATATCTACCTATGTTCTTTTATACTTTTTTGTTGTTATTTATTTTGGGGGTTTTATTTTCTTCTTCCAAACACTCCCATACAGCCCTCCAGCTTCCCCCACAAATTTATGGCCTCATTTCCCATCAGTTATTTCATTCATATAATTATTTGCTTGTATATATATGTATACACATATATATATTCCTAAATATAACCTTATGAAGAGTTCATATAATGATACTTGATGATACATGTGTGTATGTATGTGTGTGTGTGTGTGTGTGTGTAAATATATATATATATAAGACTGTTTGACATTGGAGAACCAATTGGCCTACTCTTCCCTGGGAAGAACTATCTCTACCATTCCTAGCTTTCTTCAGTTTCTTTGTGTAGAGTTGAAGCCATATGGGCTTTTTTCCCCATGCAGTTCAGCATGTTCATTGGTGCCCTTAGCAGCTCAATTTTGAACAATCGTGTCAGTGACAGATCGTGCTATAGGTTCTGATATTATTGGGAGACTCGCTCTCACCTGACTCTTACAAAGTACACTGTTTTTAAAGAACTCACTGAAACTGACCATTTTACACTCTCTTCCAAGTGATTGGCGTAGTTGCATTTAAAATTGTTTGGGAGACTGAGGAATTGGGTCTGTCAGTTAAGGTCAGCCTGGGTTTCACTGTGAGTTTCAGGGCAGCTTTGGGTACAGAGGGAGACTAGAGGAAAAAAGAGAGTGAGTGAAAGAGAGGGAGGGTAAATAATGAAGGAGAGAGAGGGGAAGAGAGGAGCTAAGGAAGATGAAGAGGAGGAGGACGACAACAAAGAAGAGGAGAGACTGCAGTTAGCATTAAGACCACAAGAAGCAAACCTTAACTCCAATAATGTTCTGGATGAGAAGAACAGAAAATTGGAATAGACCCTTGAAATGTATTTAATTATCTACTTAGGGAATATAAATTGTAGATAAATAAGACTTGGAAGCAAATGCTCTTTTTTTTTTCCAGAAGGCCACTTAAACTCTAATGATACCAGCAAAGATTTTTGTTGATTAATCGTTGACTGTTTTAACAGGAAACATGTTTTATGACATATTTCTGATCTGGGACAGAAATGCGGTTATCTATGCCTCAGGGATAGAGACGACTTAGAAATCATTTGCTTTAATACATCAACACTTCAATTATTTATAAGATTCTATATAACATAGAACACTGGATCAATTATTTTATTATATCATTCGATGTATGTATCTATAGTATAGAAAAGCAGTATCTGTAGTACTATGAATAGCATCTATGAAATTTTTACATGTAAATGCTAATTACAAATAAGCTAACCAAAATAGGAGACCTTATAAGATTGGTGAGCAAATGTAGGGAAACCCTCTTAGTTATTGATTTATATATATGTATATATATTATATAATATATAATATACAATATTGATATAATTATGTTAATTAAATTCATATGATTATATTAATATTGATTATATTAATTATATTCATTAATTATAATATTTATTATAACTAATTAATATTATATAATATATGATATATACACACACATGTATGTATGATGTCCACATAGCTATAGTTACTAGAGCTAGATTACTGGCATCATATACGTAATATGGTAAGGACAATGATAAATACACATAGTAGTAGAGAGGCTATGCTTAGAATTAGACACTACTACTATGAATATTATATTTGTTCCAAATATATTAGGCTGGCTGGAAAATCTTACTGCTATCCATCACTCCAGAAAACATTGTTTTGTATGCATTTTCATATATTTTATGTTATACTATAAATGCTATCCATTGGAGCTGTGGTTCCTAACAAGGACAGTGCTCCTTTTGAGGTGTTTTGACATATGGATAGGAATTTTATTACTACAGTGATTGGTAAAGGAAGGAATGCCAGATGCCCTGTCAATGTATTTGAAAATCTTGCTCTGAAAGAAATTACCCTGCTTTTCATAAAATGCTTGAGTGACTTTCCCAATTTGCACGTAAGTGAACAACCTGTTCATAATTGCCTGAGCTAAGATTTAATTTCTCCTTAGTTATAAACACAAAGTGCTATTTCCACCTCTTTAGCATGCTCTGAGCTTCCCAGAAGGATCCTCATATACGTTGATCATATTTTACTTTCGTTGGTTCAGAAGTTCTCAGAAATGCTCTGCCTTTCATGATGAATGACATATCCAAAGGCCACTCTGCCTGTGGTCCTTTAGTTACAAATACCACGTCACCCATCAGTTTTGCAGCTTCTGTTGTCATATTATTGACAATCATCATGGATACAGGCATCAAGTACTTTATTAAATTTTCCACTGTTTTTGTCCAGTTCATTTATTATAATGCCTGTCTTTTATTCCAAATGAACACCATTTTGTGTCCCTTTAAGATATTACACTTAGCCAGGTGGTGGTGGCGCACGCCTTTAATCCCAGCACTTGGGAGGCAGAGGCAGGAGGATTTCTGAGTTCGAGGCCAGCCTGGTCTACAAAGTGAGTTCCAGGACAGCCAGGGCTACACAGAGAAACCCTGTCTTGAAAAACCAAAAAAAAAAAAGAAAAAAGAAAAAAGATATTACACTTAGGGAATTACTATTGTTATTTAAATCATGTATATAGGTAGACTATATTCTCTAAATTTTAATGTATTTCTAAAAATTAATTTGTTTAACTAAAATTTATAGATGATAGAACCTACTATAGCTTGTGATAAGGATAGAAAATTAATATATATTCACAGGTAAGGTTGAAAAGTCTTAGATACATTGAGAAGGCAGGCCACTGTAAAAATCACCCCACCTGGTAGCACTTTGGGATGATGCAATGCTTGACCTATGATTTATGGAAGGATATTATAGCATACATAGCTGTGAATGTAAGCCTGCAGTAAAGGCTTTAATTTAGCTCCTTGGGAACTGTTCTGCTAAGGATTTTCACTTGATGTTATCTAATGTCAAGGCTTCTTCACTGTAAGTAGACCCCTCCTCTGGCCACTTCCTTCTCCACTGCCAGTCTGTAAACAAGGTAGGCACTGCAAAATTATGTAATATAATCATTAATTTGACAGCCAGTTATCTTTAATGTATTCTCCTACTAATGACAAGTTACAGCATCCAATTTTAGCAAGGTAAGAGGATTGTCAAACAAAGCATGGTGGCTAGCATACAATTATAGGGGACCATCAATCTAGCCCAACCAGCTTCAGAGACAGTATTAGATGGAGAGACTGAACTCTTGTGTTCTAGGTGGTAGCTATAAGCATTTCAATAGTTGCTTAACAATTACTTTATCTCTCATTTTGAAGTCCATTGAACTCAGAGAGGAAGGAGAACTAGATGAATAGCAAAGAAGTCTTTTTGGAGAGTGAATTGCTTGGCAATTTTATGTGTATTCAAGTAATAGGGTTTTCCGCATCATTGGGTGTAGTGATGTGGTTGTGGGTTACCTTCATTTCATGTAACTCAGCCTCTTTCTATCAGATGACCAGCTGGCTCCCAAGCTATTCAAAATTAGAATCAAGGGAAGAAGTGGCAGAGACCAACAGTACAGCAGCCTAAACAAAATCTGAAGAACTACAACACTAACTAATAGACCAACAGACTTACTAATGTGGAAACAGGAAGTCACACAGAGCCATATATAAAGAACTGGAGGCACATACGGAATGCTGAGAACAAAAGAAATAGTCTTTCCCAGGGATGAGCTCCTCCTTAATTGCTCATTCAGTATGAAGCAGGCAACACTAAGCAGACCAAGCAGGGTGTGTGTGTGTGTGTGTGTGTGTGTGTGTGTGCATGTGAAAGAGAGAGAGAGAGAGAGAGAGAGAGAGAGAGAGAGAGAGAGAGAGGGAGGGAGTGAGGGAGGGAGGGAGGGAGGGAGGGAGGGAGGGAGGGAGGGAGAGAGAGAGAGAGAGAGAGAGAGAGAGAGAGAGAGAGAGAGAGAGAGAGAGAGAGAGAGAATATAAGAGACTTTCAAAGTTGAGCAAAGAGGGGGTATACATGGCAAGGAGGAAAGAGAATGGGGAAAGTGACATAACTATATTTCAGTTCTAAAAAAATAAAAATAAAATAAGAAAGGAAACATTTTAAGGCTTAAATGTTATATATATGCTGTGTTTATTGAACACCTGTTATGTGCTAAGCATTATTTAATGTATTAATTAATTCATAGATATGTGTATGTATGAATGTATGACTGTCAGTGTGAATGCAGGTATATATGTACTATAACGTGCATGTGGAAGTCAGAGGACTACTCTTTAGGAACAGCCTCTCTCTCTCTCTGCCTCTCTCTCTCTCTCTCATTGTTTTTGAGGCAGGAGCTCTCTTTTGCTTACCCATTTTACTAGCCCTAAGTTTTTGGCAGTTTTTTAATTGGTTATTTTATTTATTTACATTTCAAATGTTATCCCCTTCTCCATTTCCCCTCTACAAGCCCCTATCCCCTCTTCTCTCCCCTGCATCTATGAGGTATTCCCCCACCTGCTTACCCACTCCTGCTTCAGTGGCCTAGCATTCTCCTATCCTGGTTCATCAGGCCTCCACAGGACCAAGGGGCTCCTCACCCAATGATGCCAGATAAGGCCATCCTCTGCTACATATCTAGCTGGAACCATGGGTACCCCCTGAGTACTCACTGGTTGGTGGTTTAGTCCCTGGAAGCTTAGGGGGCATCTGGTTGTTTGATACTGTTGTTCTTCCTATGAGGTTGCAAACCCCTTCAGCTCTTAGAGTCCTTGCTCTAACTTCCCCATTGGGGTCCCCACACTCAGTCCAATGTTTACCTGTGTACATTTGCATCTGTATTGGTCCAGCTCTGGCAATGCCTCTCAGGGGACAGTTATATTGGGCTCATGTCATCTTCCTGGGAATACAGATGTGTACCACAGCATCCAAATTTTCCTATGAATTTTTGGGGATCCAATATGCTTTATCCATCTTTCTGACTGTAACTATTCAGCTGCCATGCCATCTTGTAGGCCCCTTGTAACCCTTATAATTGTTTTAAAGTGAAGAAGAGTGATTCTACCCCTGTGAAGCACATGTTGATATCAGGCACAATAGCCTCCACTAGGTCTTCTAGAATAGTGTATAGTGCAAACAAGGTGTGACAAGCTTGGGATTGGAATAACAGTTGCTGAACCTGTATCGCTATTGTGACCTCTTAACTTACAGTCATTACTCTCTTGAATTCTTTATTTCTTTAGGTAAAGAACTATGTATAAGATGATTGTCCTCACAGAGTTTCTGTAATAATTTTAAAAAGCACCCACTGCATATGAGTGATCAATGTTAAATGTATTGCTTTCATGTCAGTTATAAATGAGCTATCAAGGGAGACTTTAATATTTAACCTGAGCCACAAAGTTATGCAAAAGTTATAAGTACCAAATATTTAACTAATTGCTTGGGTCAAACATCTCTTTGGTTATGTGCAGTGTGTGTTTTTTACCATTGTCATTATAAGTTCTCCCAATCACCCTCAGAGCATTCTGTTTATTATTTTTACTATGGTGAGCACATCCTTAATTGCCCAATTACACAAAAGACTTCAGCAATTCAAAGGAGAGTTTTTGCTTGACAGCATAAATAATCTTCTCTTTGAAAATATGTGGATGGAGAAATATAAGCCAATTGACTGGAACATGCATACTTATCTATTTTGAACTTATCTAGTGTATCCAGTCACATAATTCATGCCAATGGAATGATGGTGAATGAGGAGAAGAGTCTCTCAACCATAGACCAATTTAGAAATTTGATTAATTCATCCATTCCTGTAACTAACAAACATTTTAAAGTTTCTATTTCAGGCTCCAGGAATTGAAAAATATCAATTGATGATCATGCGTGTAATGTTTGACAAATCTAGAAAATAGGTTTATTTGGGGGAAGTTTTTCTGCAGAGCAAGGAGGATAGCCCAACTTTTACTCGGATCTCACATATACACTTTTTCATGAAATAGGAAATAGGGTGTTCTTACATCCTACTGTTCAGTTGGTTTTAAGGAACTAAGACAGTTGCCATTTGTTGTACCGACTGTGTTGAATTCCTATGATCTATATTAATCCTAGTCTTCCCAACAAAAGGCTGTTTGATTAATTCAAATGCTTGCAATCTTTGACGATGTAGACTCAATAGAATTTTGGAGTTTCTCGAATCTGTAATTATTTAGCACTTTTGTTTGGCACTCAGAATAAATATGCAAGTGCATTTAATTTGCCTGCACCCCTCCCTTCTTAGCTTATCACTTCTCTTTTTAAATCATTTTATTTCTTTACATCCAACGTGTTGCCTCCTCTAAGTCTCCTCTCACAGAGTTCTTCACCCCTTTCCCTTTGCCCCTGAGAGTGCCAACCCCCCCTCCCCTGCTGCATCCCCCTTTTCTAGGCATCAATTCTCTACAGGATTAGGTGCATCCTCTCCCACTGGAGGCAGACAAGGCAGTCAGTCCTTTGCTACATATGTGCCAGGGGACCAGCCAATGTATGACGTTTGGTTGGCAGCGGCTTAGTCTCCTGGAATTTGATGGATGTGTTTGGCAGTCTCTGTATGTAACAATCAATCACTAAAAGTTTAGAGGTTCTTACAGTCTTTTCTTGTCCTTTCATGATGTTGTGGGTTGCCCATGGCAGTCAGAGACATCGTCATGGAACTGCAGTTCCAGACTGTGAGCTGCCTGATGGGTTCTGGGAACAGAATTCTGTAAGAACAGTACTCATTCTTACTTCTATCTCTGCAGTCCCAGTTTCTGATCCTTTGAGACATTAGGAACGCTTTCTGGCAAGTTTTAAGGCCATTGTGTTTGACACTAGTGAATAATATTTTGAAATCTTATGTAAAATAAACCCCAGTGCTTTAATATTCTTTGGACCCTGGAGGGAATAATATATAATGAAAACTCTAACTCAAAGAAACCATGAGAGGTCTTTTGAGGTGAAAATGTGGTAGGCATAGTTCTTCTATTACTCTGACGGAGAGTGTGTGGCTATTTCATCTCTGATAAGCAAAGTGCTGCAGAAGGAAGGTGCACATGCCAGGCAGCTGCCCCAAGAGAGGGCTCTTTCCTGCTGGATTATCTTTAGTTCTTGATCCTACAAGGTTCCTCGATGTATTTGTCTTTTCCCATCTCCACATATTGTGACCATCCCCTTAATTCCATCTTCACTTTCTGCCCAAGTAGTATTTGAGAAGTTGTCCATGAAATATAAGCTCACATGTATGCATATAAGGAGCATACCTCTGGGTTCATCTGATAGCCAGAGTATATGAAAATAGCCACATGTTTACCCCTTTGTGATTGCTGACTTAACACTTACTTCATTTTAATTGTTTATAGACTATATAGGTTAATATATTCGATCTATATTGTGCACCTTTGGAATATGGCAATTCACATATTTTTCTTACTTCTTCTAGGATAGTCAATGATCTTATGGACAAGAGTAAGGATTTAAAATACAGTGTGAAAAAACTAAATAAAATATAGTGCGGGCTAATGTAAGAGAGGGAAGAGAGCTCAAGGAAGACAAAGAGCTTTGTGATGGCATTTCAGAATAACTGAGGCTTTGCAAAGTTTCCTCTCAATTAATATTCCTGTGATTTGGGATATAGAGTTTTTAAGTTATCTAATACAAGTTAAATAAGGGACAAATCAAAAATAGTTATGTGTTATTTTCTAAAATGTTTTGTCATCTACTGGATTCAGTTCTACCCGTGGAGGTAAGGTTACAGAACAGTGTGACTTTGATTATGTCCAAGTATGTTCAAATCAGAAATGAATATTTTATGCTCTGAAATTATTGTTTCTAAACAAATGAGTTTTAGGTAATTAGTTTTTAATTTTTCTTCCTGATATCTCATAAGGGATGGTTGTGGAACTAATGGTGGAGTATATTAATAGTTAAAGAACATAAAAAATTCTGACGTGGAGAGAGATAAGATCCTGTTTATAAAATATATTTAGATACAAAGGATGTTGTGGTGAGGAAAACAGTAGCTGAAAGAGAATGATCACCACCTAATTTTAGCTTCTGTTTGGATTGGCTTTTTTTTTTTAATTGACATGCTGGACTATTAGACTCCTGCCTAGACTTCTATTTGTCTATCTAAATACGATGTCCATAATTCACTATAAGTAAGTAGATGGGGCATATAAGTAAGTAGATTACAAGGACATATGTTCTGCCCCTGTAATCACAATGGTAGTTTTTTATTGGGTAAGTGTATATGTAGGGACAAGATGCAGAAGACATAGTATAACATCATGTATCTGGAGGTACAAGATGCCAAAGACATACTCTAACACCAGTATCCATACTGTAGTATAGGTGCAAGATTCAGAAGACATAGTGTAACACCAGCATCCATACTTGTCTCAAGCAGCAGAGAAACTAGGAAAATAAAAGCCTGGGGAAATGAAGTACTGTGCACTTATTTTGTAATCTAAATATGTTAGAATAAATATATGAACCATATTTCCTTCTTCTTTCATTTTCTCTCCAACTCTGCTCCCTCTCTATTTGCTTTCACTCTCCCTCATTCCCTAGGATTTTTGGCTGGCTTTAAAATGCTAGTGTCAAGAAATGCTCTTACCTCAGCCCTTTAAGTGGCTAGAATTAGGAGGATACACCTTATGGCACCCACATTGTATTAAAGAGTATTTTCATAGCGCCTCTGTGATACTTAATTCACTAATTTGCTTGAACTGGATAAGTAATAAAATTGGATCATTTATTGATATTAAGAAGAAAATGGATACATTGTGCAGGAAGTATAGCTTAGTACAAATCATTCATAAGCCAGGAAATATAGTCAGTTAATTGGAAGAAACTATATGTTCTGTTAGTAAATAATATTTTTCCTTGAGAAAAGAGTAAAAACTGGAAAGGGACTGGGTAGATGACAAGGTGGGTACAATATTATATTCTTCAGTAAAGAATACTAAAATTTATTTATCTATCTCTTTTCCACATCTGGAGTTAATGAAACAGGTTTTTCAAGTTTAATTTCTAATTACTTTTTGGCTACAAAAATAATAGTGCAGAAGATTATGTTTTTTTCTGAGAGGAAACACATATTTTCTTTATTAAAATGTGGACATTGTAGACAATTTAATGAAAGCAACTGACCACTTATTTTCTAAAAATTTTCTAGAAAATTTTCATCCTATTTTCTAGAGACAATTGGTATTAATGTTTTAGCCTAACTAACTACCTTTGGCTTTATTGTTTTGGTAATTTTACATAGTCTTTTTAAATATATGAAAATGCTTAATTCTTGGTGTGATTGCAAAGTCAATTCAAGACCAATGTTGGAGAAAAGTAAGCAAATTGTCAAAAAGATATAAAGAAGACTTCTTTAGGCTTTTAGAAAACAGTAACAATAATTTGCAACTACTGTTGATGACAAGATAGATGGTCAAGGTTGGTAAAAAAGAGAAGGAAATCCAGTCTCAGTCATAAATTCACTGGCTTTCTTTGAATATGCTTTGTATAGTCCTGAAGTCTAAGGCTTTTCTAAAGCAAAGGCTTGGGTGTGTTCTGTGGGAGCAGTGCTGATGGAGCACAGACATCCATTGGAAGAGCAGGCAACCTTAGCATCAATTTGAAGTTGGATGCATGCCTTTTGACCACAAATCTGAGATCTGAAGAGACCTCATCTCAGGCTTTGACTGTTACTTCCTGAGGATCACTAAGAGTCATGGAAAGTAATCCCAGCTGCAGGTGATTGTCTTTCTCCTGGAGATTCCATGAAGGAATGACATGGGTCACATGCACTGTATACCCTCTGCATGGCCTCCTGTCCTCTCCTATGTTCTTCTAGAGATGGGCTTCCTAATTTTCCCATCACTGTAATTGCTCAGGATATCCATGTCACTTTCTCAGGTTTGATCAGCAAATGTAATCAATAAATAGTTCCCTTCAGTATTTCCCACTCAGCACTGGGAGGCTGTTTATTACTTTTATTCAGTTTCCTGTTCTAGAAAAGGCTGAAAATAAGCACCCAGAAGACTGTGATAGCAGATGGTTTTCCTGTGATCTAACCTAATGATTTAAGAGATAAGCTTAATAATGGCAACCTTACATAAGAGAAGAGCAGACCTAATGCAAGCTGTTTTAAAGCCTTCCGGTCCTTCTAGAATGAGACAGGGAAGGAGGCAATGTGAATATATAAAACATCAATCAATTATCAGTCTAAGCTTTCTTTTTATTAATTGGTTATTTCATTTATTTTCATTTCAAAGATTGTCCTCCTTCCCAATCTCCCCTCTGTAAACCCCCTCAGACCCCCCCCTGTCATTTGCCTCTAAGAGTTGCTTCCCCATCCACCTACTGACTCCCACCTCACTCCTCTAGAATCCCCCTGCACTGGGGCAATGAGCCTCTACAGGACCAAGGGAAGGGCCTCCCTTCCCATTGAAGCATTTTTTTAAATATGCAGATGTTTTGCTTGTGCATATGTTTGTGTACTACAGGCATGCCTGGTGGCCAGAAGAGGGCATCAGATCCTATGGCACTGGAGATGCAGATGGTTGTGAACCACCATGTGGGTGTTGCAGGTTAAATCTAGGTTTTCAACCAGAGCATCCCGGCACATACCTGCCAAACCTCTCCAGCTTCAGTTGAGATCATTTTAATTTTCAGTTACCATTATTTGGGCTTTAAGTCTTCAACTTTGTGACACAGATTTAGGGATGCTGTGAATAGTTTTCGAGTAGAAGCCTTTCCTCTTTTAAGGGCAGTGCATAGCTTGTCCCATAATTAAGAACAGAAAAACCATCCCCATAGGTGATTGTTTGTAGCAGAAAGGCATGTGAGAGGAAACACAAGCAGGTGCATAGAGTGTGGAGAAGTCTCAGTGAGTTTTTCAAATTCAATTCTTAGAAAATATGATCTCTGAGAAATTTGGGACTTGGTGTCAATTTGCCTGAGGAAAAATATATGTGGTCATCTTTAATGAGAGTCTAACATGAACAGTTGTTGGATGGGACATACGGACCAGCTGTTCTGAAACTATACTAGGAATGGAAATAGCTTTTATGCCATTTATATTATTAGACAAAGGAGATATGTTCCAGTCATAAGCATTAAATGTTAGAAAGTTTCACAAGCAATACCAAATCATTCTGTTGAAACTAGGTTAGTCATTTGTGTGTAGATATTGAAGGAAATATGCACGCATATATTGTATATATAAAAAATTATATAATATATATTACACTATATATTATGTATATATGTATGTATATATGTGTGTGCAGGTGTGTGTACATGTGTGTGTGTTTGTGTGTGCAAATATGTGCCCACTGCCAGATTAGAGTATTGAGTATAGAAGCCCTATTAAACACTATAATCCTATTACAATGGAAGTGAGTATGAAGAGCCTTCCAGATACTGTTCTAGAAGGGGCAGGAGGACTTAGTCACAGCCTCATTCCATACAAGCTGCCATTCAAGGTGATGCAGTTTAGCAGAGAAAAGATAACAGTGTGACTCTTCTGTGTCTGCATTCTGAGCCCAGACAGTTTGAACATTACAATTTGCATTTTTTTCCTTTGTTGACAGAAAAGTGCATCAAGCGGGCTACGTATTTCTCTGAGACCAGTGAATGCATTTCACAGCATTTACAACTGTTCAGTTGGGTTTTTGAGACTCCCAGAGTTCTGAATTGTCTTCACTTGAATAGGCTAGGACATTTTTCTTTACCTCTTCTACTTATACTGAAAAAAATACACTAAAAACAAAACCATAAAAAAGCAAAACACAAAAAAACAAAAATGAAAACAAAGACAAAAACTTCCACCTACCTTGAAAATATTTATTGCATCAAATAGACACCTTAAGTTTGTTTTTTCTCCACGAAAAGAAAAATAAAAAGCAGTAGTAATCTATAAAAGACGCTATGGATACTCTGGGACCTTCTTGTGGCAGATTTTATTTTCCTGCATCATTAATAAATCTGTTATAAGCAGGATATCTTTCTTCATCTGCTGATAATTCCTTTCAAACTTACAGGCCCATACCTCTTTTTGATGAAAGAACATTAAAATGAGAATAGGGTATATAAGGGAATCCTAAAGTTCTATATTTTATACAAAAAGACTCAGAATCACGGCCTAATCAAAGTGAAGCATTTGTCTGTGTTCTGTTCTTATTACAATGAAGCCACATGATTCACTGAATAGCTGTCACTAAACGACACAATTAGAAGCTCAATGGTTAAGGACAAAATGACAGCCAACAAATTGGGAAAAGATCTTTACCAACCTTACATCCGACAGAGGGCTAATATCCAATATATACAAAGAACTCAAGAAGTTAGACTCCAGAGAGCCAAATAACCCTATTAAAAATGGGGTACGGAGCTAAACAAAGAATTTTCACCTGAAGTATATTTAATGGCTGAGAAGGACCTAAAGAGATGTTCATCATCCTTAGTCATTAGGGAAATGCAATTCAAAACAGCCCTGAGATTTCACCTCACACCAGTCAGAATGGCTAAGATCAAAAACTCCGGAGACAGCAGTTGTTGGCGAGGATGTGGAAAAGAGGAACACTCCTCCACTGCTGGTGGAATTGCAAGCTGGTACAACCACTCTGGAAAGCAGTCTGGCGGCTCCTCAGAAAACTAGGCATGACACTCCAGGAGGATCCTGCTATACCACTCCTGGGCATATACCCAGAGGCTTCCCCGGCATGCAATAAGGACACATGCTCCACTATGCTCATAGCAGCCTTATTTATAATAGCCAGAAGCTGGAAAGGATCCAGATGTCCCTCGACAGAGAAATGGATACAGAAAATGTGGTATATTTACACAATGGAATACTACTCAGCAATTAAAAACAATGAATTCATGAAATTCTTAGTCAAATGGTCAGAACTGGAAAATATCATCTTTAGTGAGGTAACCCAATCACAAAAGAACACACATGGTATGCAGTCACTGATAAGGGGATATTAACCCAGAAGCTCGGAATACCCAAGACACAATTCACATATCAATTGATTCCCAAGAAGAAGGAAGGAGAGACCCCTGACCCTAGAAAGACTGGATGTAGCAGTGTAGGGGAATACCAGGACAGAGAAGCTGGAGGGGGTTGACTGGGGAACGGGGGGGGAAGAGGGCTTATGGGACTTTCTGGGAGGGGGGAACCAGGAAAGGGGAAATCATTTGGAATGTAATAGAAAATAAAAATAATTAATTAATTAATTAATTTATTAATTAGAAATTAAAAAAATAAAAAAAAGAAGCTCAATGGTTGAAATATAAAGTCTTTTAAGGAACCAAATTATCATGCAAAGTAATGGGTTTTATTGTAGCATTTTCACACCTATCTGAAATTATTACTTGTTTTTATTCAAGCTCCTTTTTCATTGTCCTTCCCCATCAACCTGTCCTCCTTTTGCTGGTTGCCTTCCATCACCCAGAAGGTCTTCTGCTTCCGTGTCATGTATATTCCATAACCCCTTTTGCCCAGGTCCTCAAGAGTTCTCCTCACTCTTCATAGTTTTCATTGTACATACACACACACACACACACGCACACACACACACACACACACACACACTACATATAGTATATATGATATGTATATACAAGTGTAAGTATGTATATGGTATGTGTATATACACTCATATATATGTATATAAACATAAATTATGCATATGGGATAGAATGTTGATATATTTCTTTCTGAGCATGTCTTATTTCTCTTATTATAAATCTTCTTGAGTCCAACTATTTGCCTGAAAAATGTCATCATTTAATCATTCTCTACACATCTGTAAAATTCCATTGTGTATATGAAGCACATTTTCAGTAGCAACCTATTTTGAAAATGAACAAATGATAGAAGGAATGGGATGGATTGGTGAAATGGCACAACAGGTAAGGGTGCATGTCTCCAAGCCTAAGGACCAGAGTTTGACTCTCAGGTTCCCATGATGGAAGCAGAGAACCAGCTACACTTCCCTCAACCTGTGAATTGCCATTTTACCCCACCCCCACATTCAATAAGTAAGTGTGATAAAATCAAATGATGCAACTTAATAGTTTACCAGAAAGGGATATAGATAGTAAAAAACAGCAAACAAACAAAAAACCAACCAAAACAAAAAACCCCAAACAACAACAAAAAATTGTTCATTAAAATGATGCTCAAAATTATTAGCTTTTAAAGAAATGTAAAATAAAATTATAGTGATATATCATTATAGGTCTATTTAAGTGGCTAAAATATAAAAGTTGTTGACCCAACAAAATCCTGGCCAAATTCTGAAACACTACATCCCTCAGGCATTGCTATGGGAATTTAAAATGCTATGGCCACTCTGGAAAATCGTTTGGAAATCTTTATAAAAATGCCAAATATGCAATTATGTCCATATAAATAACTCATCAATATCTACCTAATCAATATCCCAGAGAAATAGAAAATGTGTTCACACAAAACCTATTGACTAATGATGATACTCTTAGAAAGAATATTTTCAGTAGCCCAGATGTTCTTCACCTAAAGACTGATGTTTAAATGCAGGCTTTGGAATAATATTTAACAATATAAAGGGACAGAGTACTGGTGTATGGTGTAGCCAGTATTAATCAACTTCCACAGAGTGAGAAAGTTGGAAGCTCAGTCCCCAAAACTTAATTAATGAATGATTCTATTTATAGAACATTTCTGAAATAGCAAATGTAGAGAAATTGGCAAACCTGGTGATTGCTAGGTGATGTAGTGAGTGGTGGCTGGTGGGGAGGGAAGTGGCTGTGACTATAAATATGCCACCCACAAGTGGTTGTGCTGATGGAACTGTCCACACATGACTAGGTGGATTTTCGTCTCAGGTGTATTTCATACTTACATCTTTATGTTTCCATTGGAACAGCTGGTCAAGAGGTACATGAGGTCTGTGTGATTGTTTACAATTGCCTAAATAATTCTATGGTTCTCTCAAATCATAAAGTTTAATTAAAAATTGACATTGCATATTTACCTATTTAATATCAATAGTTATGATCTAGCATATAGTAGATAATTCATGTATCTAATATATAACGTGCTTTCATACATAAGGAGGAGTTGGAGAAGGGACTGACAGAGCTGAGGGAGTTTGAAGACCCATGGGGGAAGCGATAGTGTCAACAGGCAGACCTCCCCAGAGGACTAGACCACCAGTCAAAGAGTACACATGGAGGGGCAGATGACTCTGACTGTGTATGTGGCAGAGGATGGCCTTGTTGGACACGAGTGAGAGGAGTGGCCCTTGGTTCTGTGGGGATTTGATGCCCCAGTGTAGGGGAGTGCCAGAGCAGGAAGGCAGGAGTGGGTGGGTGGGTAGAGGAGCACTTTCATAGTAGCAGGTGAGGGGAGATAGGATAGGGGGTTTCCAGAGGGGAGACCTGGAAAGGGGATAACATTTGAAATGGAAATAAAGAAAATATCCAATAAAACAAAAAAAAAATTCAATAGTGAAAGTGTAAAATCCAGTATGAAGCTCCACAGCTTCTGTTTCTAATGTTAACCCTAACTGTGTAGAAGTTCACTGAGCTGTGTAAACTTTGCATTATATATATATCTGTAAGGTTTTTATAATAAATCTAATAAAGTTTAAAAAATGATAATAAAAAAATAAAATATCTTAGGAGAAAAAGGATAAATCCATACTTAGATTATTCATGAATAATCAGATAAAATTTGAAATTTAAAATTTGAAATTATAGATAAATTTTGAAATAGTGCCCTTTATTTAAAGGGCAATTATAGAATAATCTAGATAATAAACATACCATACACAAAAACTCCCAATTCTTTGGTTTTTGCTTTTCTCTCTTTCATTGCTTACTTGTGGTGTTATGAGCATTGCATAGGTCTAGCCTTCCCACCCTACTTTAGAGTAATTCCTAATGTCTGAAGCTCCTTTGTTGTCTTCATGTTTGAAATGGGATGTGATACCTTTGCAGAAGCATGTGGTTGTTTACAGAGATGATTAATGCTACATAAATCAGCTTCTCACTTGAACTACTTACTAAACTTGGATTAAGAGTACAATAAAATTAATATAAAACTCTTCATTGTTTTCCTTTCCCTCGGCATGATATGTTAGTCATTAATTGGCATTCTGGCAGTAATTTAGATATAGAAGGTATTAAAAAGTAAACTTCTAATAAATTTTGCAGTTCATCTTCATTTGTCCAGAAAACATAAATATGTGAAATGTAGGAGATTCTTTTATTAATGGACATACAGTACATTTCTGAATTTGACCAATCTCATAGATTTTATTTTGTAATTTAAACATATAATTTTCTGAAGCTAGTTGTGTTTTAGATAATTGAGCTAACAATTGAATTGATTATTTGTACTATATGTCTTCATTTGTTGGAAGAATAATATTTCTAACACATAATTACTTTATAAATGAAAAAAGAGAGTACTATAATAGAAAAAAATGCAAAGCTGTGATTGTAAATATTATGAACAATACATGAATACTCAACAACTTATTAGGAAGGAATTGTAAAAATAAACAAAACCTTTTTTTTCCCACTGAAATAAATTCTTCCACTATAAGACATATGGCCAACATAAGACCACAGGGATTATTTAATATATGGTTTATAGAAATATGCAGAAAATCTGGATGACATGTTTAGGATTAACACTTCTTTGTTGTTTATGTCATGTATCTTATTTCGAATCAGGACATACATTAATGTCTGAGTGAAGGTTCAGGACAGTGTTGTCAACGTCTGTGCTGCTCTGTGACTGAGCTTCTCACTCCCAATAACATTGTTGTAGAGATATTTGTAATTTGGGGAGATGTATTACCTTCTAGCCCTCCAAAATGCATTCCTAGTAAAAAATGGTTACTGTTAAGGCCAGTTTTAAAAGTGGTGTTCAGTAAAATATTAAACTCTTAGTTATGGTTTCTATTGCTATGACACACTATGTGACCAAAAGCAGCTCGGGAAGGAAAGGATCTTTCATTTGACAGATAATAGTCCATCATCCAGGAAGGCAGAACAGGAACTCAAAGAAACCTGGTGTCAGGAACTGGAGAGGCTGTTAGGTGGTTGCTTACTGACTTGCTCCCTATGGCTAGCTCAAGCTGCTTTCTTATAGCACCCAGGAATGCCTGGCTCAGGGTGGCACACAGTAAACTAGGCTTTCCAATATCAGCCATCAATCAAAACCGCACCTCAGGCTTGCCCACAGGGCCAATCTAATTGAGGGCATTTTCTCAATTGAGGTTCCTCATTCCAAATGACTCTACTCTAGCCTGTGTCAAGTGAACATAATACTAGTAAGGGGCTCTTATGAGTACTATTAATTTTGACAGGGTGACAAAAATGTAACAATTTCAACTTCGTTGAAGCAATGTAGGGGAAAGAGCTGCAAGAAAAAGTGGAGAAAATGTAAAGACTGTTACTTTGTAGCTAGCGTTTAGAAAATTCATTTTGTATTTGCAACATTGTTAATAATAGTAAAGAAAAGAGTTCATCAATAGAGGAATGTTCACATTACATCACCACATAGGGAGTTCTACTCAGGCACATAGTTAGGTCTCTGAGGTGTTTTACTTTCATAATATGAAAAAATAAGTATAACGCTAGTTATTTAAGCAATGAGCCTATGTTAAAAAGCTGCAAGAAAATATGGTAGTAGAATTTACTGCTAATTGATAGATTCGTGAGGCATTTACTTGCTTATTCTTTTAATCTGGCAGATTGGTAATGTTCAGTGTGCAGCCTATAATCAGAAAAAAGGATGCTATTTCAATTTCCTAAGACTTATCCATGGCCCTAGAAACACTGATACATCCATGCAACTAAAATAGGTAATAAAATCATGGTACTCTTGAAGGAAAACCTCAGCTTTGTCTTTTGGGGCAGTATTTGTCACCGGCTAGATTTAGCATTATTTACTTCCTAGAACTGAAATGATGCTAGGTCATTTATGAGGAAGGAAACACTGGAGATCTGGAGACCGTTATTGCATTTCCATTGTACTAAGAGACCTGATGGATTCTGGTGGTTTGTGCAGTCTGTCAGTATTTACATTTGCATTGAATTTTTCTTATCCCTTCCCTTCCCTTCCCTTCCCTTCCCTTCCCTTCCCTTCCCTTCCCTTCCCTTCCCTTCTCTTCTCTTCTTTCCTTTCCTTTCTTTTCTTCTCTTTTTTTCTTGTTTTCTTTTCTTCCTTCCCTTTTCTGTTCTTTATCTTTCCTTTTCTTTTCTGTTCTTTTCCTGTCCTTTTCAAAGATTGTTTCTGCTAAAGTCAGGTCTGGGAAGAAGTCAGGGAAGCCTGTTACCCACAATGTGAGGGGAGACAGAATGTCTGTAATTACTCTTCTTGCTTTTAACTGACTTTGAATCCTGTCCTTTTGGCCAGCACACCTGGCTCTCTGCCATCAGAAGGCAACACTCTCTCTCTATTGGTTTTCAGATGTCATTTCTCCTTTGGCTTTGTTGATGGTAAAATGTTGCCTTAGCATCTGAAATTGGAAACCTTCTTTTCATGCTGCAGTCTGGGTCTAATTCACTGAAGTCCTTCCCTTATCAGTGGGACTATCAAGATCTTCCTTTGGTCTGCTCATTATTTATACTGAGGTGAAAAACTTAACACCTTCTCCTTTTAATTCAGTGCCTCCAATTCTGCTCCTAGTTCTGCTGTGCTGTCATTAACTGACCGTCCTTAATTAAAACCTCCCATGACTTTGAAGCAGGGGCAGTAAACCTCAGTGTCCTTCCCTTGGAGGGGGTCCTATTCTTCCTTCTCTGCCATCTTTTTAGTTTCCTTGTTTGAACTCTCACCCGTGCCCAGTCAAGAGATTCTTTGGCATAAAAAAAAAAAGTAGCTCTGATGTGTTTTCTCTCCCAGTAGTTAGAATCCTCTCTCAGACATTTATTTGTTCTAATGTCTGAAAGACACAAGCGTTCTATCACATTAGCAAGGGTATAGCGAAATGTGTACATATCTTAAAGTTCTCAGTGATTTTGTCTATTGCACTTAATTCTTGCACTGCGTGGAACACATTTTTGTCCATTTTCCATTGGAAAAAACCCTTCAAGTTTAGTCATTCCCTCACCCCCCAGGCTACCCATCCAAAATTCACCTCTCTGCAAATACTGCATTTGCTCCCTGGTATGTGAACTCTATGTATGTAATTGAAGTAGAAAGCATTCTTTGTGAGTACACTTTTTAACTTGTATTATCATTTCACCATATATGTGTGCTGCCCACTTGCCTATCTGTGTGAAAGAGAAAGGGGCAGGATTATGTGTATTCCCCAGGCTATCTTACAAAATTAAATCTAAGATTCTTGCATGTGGGAAGTGAAGATTTCTCAGCTCTGCCTCTGACCCAGCCTTCACTTTTAGGCACTCTTTAAGACCAGCAGGGAATTTCCTTTGTCCTACTAACTTGTACCATCCACAGTTCTCTCTTGATAAACGCCTGCTCCAAAAGGCTCTCCTGTTTTCAGGTGCCTAGATTCTCTTGGAGAGCTAATTAGATGCACAGATCCTTGAGCCCACTTCCACTTGTTTTTTTTTTGTGGGATTCCTGGCAGTGGGACTGCGTGTGTGTGTGTGTGTGTGTGTGTGTGTGTGTGTGTGTGTGTGTGTTGGGGGTGGGTGGTGTCTGACTCTTTTGCCTGCTTCTGGGACCTTTTGCCTCCTACTAGGTTACCTTTACCAGCCTTTATAGGAGAAATATGCATAGTCTTATTGTAACTTGTTAATTGTGTTTCATTCATATTCTTCCATATATATGTATATATATGCTATTTGATAGGTACTGCAAAATATATATATGTGTGTGCATGTGTGTGTATATACATA
This sequence comes from Tokudaia tokunoshimensis, assembly GCA_036184795.1. Taxonomy (NCBI): domain Eukaryota; kingdom Metazoa; phylum Chordata; class Mammalia; order Rodentia; family Muridae; genus Tokudaia; species Tokudaia tokunoshimensis. The sequence goes on from BTHU01000019.1 coordinate 38,572,132, forward strand.
TATAAATATCTTTTATTTATATATATTTATATATGCTTCATAAATATTCTTTATAATACCTTTTGCATATATTCTTTATGTATAATACATATTCTTTATATAAATTATGTATGAACATATTTATTTGCACTCATATATATGCATATAAATAAATAGACATGCACATATACATATGTATAAGAATATGTATATGCATAAGTATATGCATACACACACACACACACACACACATATATATATATATATATATATATATATATAAAAAGAGAGAGAAAGACAATGAGAGAGAGTCTGAGAGAAACTCCTATGGCATTTTTACATTATCCTCATTGTAAAAGATACATAATCTGAAGCTCCAATGTCTCCTTTCATAAATACTTTTTGGCTGAATTCAACATATTCTTACTTGAGACCTGACCTGATCCTCTGCCTCTAAAATTAGCTCTCATTCATCCTGTGGCTTGTTGGGGTAATGGGACTGCAGCATCTGTCTCTGAATAAAATGAAGGTGAGCTTCGCATCAGCTCACCTACTGGAGATGGCTCCTGATTTCCACTTGTCTTCTTGTCCTTTGCACTCATGTTCAATTCCTAACTTACTTTTTCCTGTTCCACCTATTTCTATGGAGTCTGCAATGCATCCTCTAGAATATTGAAGGCATAACTCCTGTGTCTTCACATGCACAGCATTTCCAGAACTTACTCCAGTAAGTTGGGATAATCAATGGTTTATTTTCTCTTTCTGTGCAGCTGAGGAAAAAAATAGAAATTGTTTTCAAAAAGTATTTTTTGCTCAATCTTTATTTTTTATAGGTTAGGAAAAAGGGAGGCAGGATCAGTTGTGGGAGGAGACTGGGGAGAAGTTCAGAAGGTCAGGAAATTGAATGGAGGTGTGTAACAGTGGGGGATAGGAAACTGGGGGTGACCACTAGAAAGTCCGAGATGCCAAGGAAGCAAGAGGTTCCCAGGACCCATGGGGCTGGCATTAGCAGAAATACCAACAAAGAGGGAGAACCTATAAAGACCATATGGAGAGGTTAGGCATGGCCATGGTTGAGGGATGGAGCTCCCCATTCATCTCAAAAATTTTAACCCAAAATTGTTCTTGTCTAAAGGAAATACATGGACAAAGAGTGGAGCAGAGACTGAAGAAAAGGCCATTCAGAGACAGCCCCACCTAGGGATCCATTCCATCTACAGACAACAAAAAGTATTCTTAACTGAAAATTTATTTTTCAATCTTTTGTTTATACAATGCATATCCTATTACTTAAATTTATCTCCATAAATAGTTCTTTTCTTTTGTTTCAATTATTTTGGGAATGTTGGATTTTTTTTTTCAGCACAACTTAGAAGTAATTGGTACGATTTGAAAGATCATCATTTCTTTTCAGTCCTGTTCTCGAAACTGTTACCTTTTTAGGAATAACAGTAGATACTTGCTCTTAAGGAAGGAACAGGCTTGAATCTATTTGCAACCATTCAGATTGCTAATAATTCACTAGTGGAAATTTCATATTCCATGTCACCCAGTGGGAACATGAAATAGTTTAGCATTCATAAAATAACAGGTATATTTAATTCTTCCTTGTAGACATGGGGTATTATTATACTCTGGAATGAATTTACTAGTACTAGGACTTCAGGGCTTTTAATGGGTACAAGCCAGTCAGTACTGAGGCAAACCAGCATTTTGGATTGTGGGTTCTGCTTAGCAACAGGACAGCCATGACTACAATATAAACAACACAAACTACCCAGATCCTTCATATTGGGGTTTGTTTGTTTACCAGCTTAGAAGATCAGAGATTAGTTCTTAAACTTACTCTTTTTGTCATGCAAACCACCCTATACTTAGCTATATGCATAAAATCAAGATTTCCAAATTTAGATTTGAGTTGATGGCAAGACTATAAACAAAGTTTATCATAATCAACCACTTTTTTAAACTTTTTTTTTATTTTTTATAATTTTATTTACATTCAAAATCATTTCCCCTTTTCTCTTTCCTCCCTCCCCAAAAGTCCCATAAGCCCCCTTCCCTCCCTCTTTTCCCCATTCAACAACCCCTTCTCGATTCTCTGTCTTGGCATTCCCCTACATCCAGTCTTTCCAGGACCAGGTGTCTCTCCTTCCATCTTCTTGGAAATCTATTGATATGAGTATTGTGTCTAGGGTATTCCGAGATTCTGGGTTAATATCCCCTTATCAGTGACTGCATACTATGTGTGTTCTTTTGGGATTGGGTTACCTCACTAAGGATGATATTTTCAAGTTCTGACCATTTGCCTAGGAATTTTGTGAATTCGTTGTTTTTAATTGCAGAGTAGTATTCCATTGTGTGAATATACCACATCTTCTGAATCCATTCCTCCGTTGAGGGACATCTGGGTTCTTTCCAGCTTCTGGCTATTATAAATAAGGCTGCTATGAACATAGTGGAGCATGTGTCCTTATTGCATGCAGGTAAAGCCTCTGGGTATATGCCCAGGAGTGGTATAGCCGGATCCTCCGGGAGTGTCATGCCCAGTTTTCTGAGGAACTTCCAAACTGCTTTCCAGAGTGGTTGTACCAGTTTGCAATCCCACCAGCAGTAGAGGAGTGTTCCTCTTTCTCCACATCCTCACCAATCAACCACTTTTTTGTTTGTTTGTTTGGCTGTTGTTGGTTTTACCAAGCTGGAATTTTTCTGTGTCGTCCTGGCTGTCCTGGAACTCATTCTGTAGACCAGGCTGGCTCCAAACTCAGAAATCTGTCTCCCTCTGCCTCCCGAGTGCTGGGATTAGAGGGGTATATCACCATGCCTGGCATAATTAACCAATTTTATACAAGTGCTCAACAGAACTTTATTCTGGAAACAAATGCAGTTGCTTTTCAGGTGTTACCAAAGAGCAAGTGATACAAAGGAAAAGAATATGAAGAATACTAACAATACAAAGATAGTGAATTAGAAATCATACTTGTTTTGCTGACTGGCGTGATTCTTCCTAAATCTTGGTTCTAACACCCCACTGAGTTTAGGAAAACAAGTTCAGAATGGGTGTCCCATGTATGTTTATGCATATGCATGTTCTCTATCAGAGCTTAGCTTTCTTAGATGTGTTGAATTTAGAGTAAATTTGGAATACCAAATAGGTGACTTGTAAATCTAAATACAATGAGAAGCCGATGATAATATTTGATGTCAAAAAAGAGTTAAAAAGAATTAGATGGAAGTAAGGCATATTTCAAAGTCACTGCTATTGTTATTATTACATCCTGTCATTCATCCAGTCAGTCATGAATTCTTGTTGTGACATAATATGGGATGGCTGCCCCCATAAAACAAGGTAAAATAAACTTGTAAACTCTCATCAGATATAATGAATTTCACTGTAAGATCATTCAAGAAAGCACAAGAAGAATTAAAGGCACTTTACTGTAAAGAAAGGAATTCTCATTCTCACTACTATCCCTTCATATAGAGTTCAAGGATAACATCACACTAAAGAAAAAGCTGCACAGTGTATATATAGGATATCACATATCCATGAATCTACAGAACTCACATCAAGACTGTCATGAACTCCAAGGCTTGACTTTTTATCAACCAAGATCTAATAAATCACATAGTTCATATAGCACATTAGAGTATGCTAAAGTTTTTTTTCTTTTCTTTTTATTTTTTTTAAATTAAGGAGAAAGAGATGCCATTGTCTTTTGTGGACCACATGCTGAACATAGCCCATCCAGGCTGCATCATAACAGATAGGAGTTCCTACTCCGCCCTCAACTTCTCCCTGAAGAGCAAGCTCACCTCCCCAATCCCTGTATTTTCAATCAGAGAAAGCAAAGCGTCCGTCCCAGCCTCTTATCTTCTGATGCTGCTTCTTGCTAAACAGATTGAAGATAACAGCGAGTGGCAGGAAGTGCCCTTCCAGCAAGCAGAGGTCAGAAGCATCTCTGCTGAGGCCCTTGACAGTGGTTTCGGACAGCTGGAGTCATAATCATATTGAGATTTAAAATGTAACTACCAGCACCCCTCACCACAATTCCTCAAAATTTTAAGATTTTAGAAAATTCCTTGTAGAGGAAAGGTATTGGCTTTATGTAAAAATCTAGCAATTAATAAATAAGGAGTTAACTCTTATTTTTAACTATTAATGCAAAAGAGCATTTCTAACAGCAAAAGGAGAACCTTTGGACATCTGTGGGTTTTAGTTATATATTTATGCTAGGAAAGGAGATGTGTGAAAAGTGATTGATGTTACAGCCATGCCAACCTGACGGGCATGTCACCCGGGTTCCTGGGATTTCAGCTGGAAGTCTGCCTTTATGCTGCTGACATGAAACGTTTCTCCTCTAAGCATTTCTGATATGACTGCTTTGTTTGAGGATCTCGCCCATCCAGGTTAGCCTCTCAAGTGCAAGGAAATGGAGAAGCTAGTGGAGTGAAAGACAACATGGCAGAAGCCTTTGGTCCTGGTCCCCAAATGTGAAGTAGAAGAAAGGCATTGACTTGTTCACCATACTCAGCCCTTTATGCAAGTGCAGAGAATGGCATCAAAGGCCACAAAGCCTTTTGAACATGTGCTTTTAAAAAGCATGTTAAATAGTCTCTCTGTCTCATTAGAATGTGGAGAGCCCAAATAGCTGCATGGGATGGATGATCTAAAACGAGGGAACTGGCAGGAAAAGCCTGTCTAGTAAGAACTCCGTGATCCTGGGGTGACTGTATCTTTTCAAGAGACTAAGTTAGTTCTCTAAATGAAACACTGTATATGACTGAATAGAGCATCATATAGACACTTCTTTCTTCTCCCCACTACTTATTCCTAGATGTTGTCATAATTCATGTATCAGAAACTTTTTCCTTCCCAGTTACATTCCTAAGCCATTTATGCATCACCCATAGTGTCTCTCAGCGTCATTATCAATTCTTTTTTCTTGCACACTCCATCAAACAATTTCCTTCCAACTGTGTTCAGACTTTTTTACATGACACAGCTATAATTAGGGAAGATATGAACAATTATTTATAGAAATCTGTATTGTATTCAAAGACATACAAGCTAAAATGTGTGATTTATTTATGTTTTTAGAAATGAAAGGTGTAAGGGACGTGTATATCCACCCCCATTACCACCGTGACAAGAATTATCTTCAGGAGTCAAACTAAAGTAACATCGAGAAATATGTAGGAGATGAATAATACACATGCTGCTCAAGTACTAGAGAGAGTATGTACAGGAAATGATAGAGGCTTCTCTTCGGTCAGAGATTCCTTCTGTGGAGGTAGGGCTTAAAAGTAAGGAAAACAAGCAAACACATGGAGAATGTTTTCCCAAAGTGAGAGTTGATAGATTACAGAGTGATCAGTAATGGTTCCGGCATGTGCTGCTAGGCAACCACTCAATACAGAAAAACATTTGGTAAACACTTCACTTGTCTCAATGTTTCAAAAGTTAAATATTTACCAGGGGGTCATTGGCTGGAGAAAAATGCTAAAGGTGAAACATGACCCTGAAATCGTCATTGGACGATTTGAAAGAGAGAAAGCAATTAAAATATATTTATTTCTTCTATAGGTTAGCCTACAAGCATTTTGATTCTTAGGACAGAATCCAGAAATATATTTCTTTGTGTATTTTCATGGTGATATTTTTATAATATATATCTACTTTATGTTGCTGGAGATTACATTTTCTGAAGATGGTCACATCAATACATCCCATCCCATTTGATTTTCTTATAAATTGTGTTGAAATCCATCCATGGAAAGTTGGAATTTTTGTTTGCTTTCACTGCATATGGGCCAAACTTAGAGTCAACTGAGTAGAAAGTTAACCTGTAGCCTAGGATGTGAAAGAGACTTTTCTTTAAAAGTAGTATCTCAAAAATTCTACCACAGAACTCCTACAGTTGATAAATAACTTCAGCAAAGTGACAAGACATAAAATTAACTCAACAAATCAATAGCCTTCCTCTACTCAAAGGATAAACAGGCTGAGAAAGAAATTATGAACAATACCTGTCACAATAGTCACAAATATTACATACCTTGGTGTGACTCTAACCAAGCCATTGAAAGATCTGTATGAGAAGAACTTCAAGTCTCTGAAGAAAGAAACCAAAGAAGATCTCAGAAGATGAAAAGACTTCACATGCTCATGGATTGGCAGGATTAATGTAGTAAAAATGGCCATTTTGCTGAAAAAAAAAGTACAGATTCCGAATCAATTCTTCATGGAATAAGAAAGGGCAATTCACAAATTCATTTGGAATAACAAAAAACCCAGGATAGAGAAAACTAGTCTCAACAATAAAAGAACTTCTGGTAGAATCACCATCCCTGATATCAAGCTATATCACAGAGCAATAGTAACTGTATGGTATTGGTACAGAGACAGGCAGGAAGATAAATGGAATAGAATTGAAAATCCAGAAATGAACCTACATACCTATGGTCACTTGATTTTTGGCAAAGGAGCTAAAACCATCCAGTGGGAAAAAAGACAGCATTTTTAACAAATGGTGCTGGTTCAGCTGGCAGTCAGCATGTAGAAAAATGCAAATTGACCCATTCTTATCTCCCTGTACAAAGATCAAGTCCAAGTGGATCAAGGACCTCAACATAAAACCAGATACACTGAAACTTATAGAAGAGAAAGTGGGGAAGAACCCAGAACACATAGACACAGGGGAGTATTTCCTGAACAGAACACCAATGGCCTATCCTCTAAGATCAAGAATCAACAAATTGAACCTCATAAAATTGCAAAGCTTCTGTAAGGCAAAAGATACTGTCAATAGGACAAAATGTCAATCAACAGATTGGAAAAATATTGTTACCAATCCTACAACTGACAGAGGGCTAATATCCAATATATACAAAGAACTCAAGAAGTTAGACCTCAGAGAATCAAATAACTCTGTTAAAAATGGAGTATAGGGTTAAACAAAGAATTTTCAACTGAGGAAACTCGAATGGCCATGAAGCACCTAAAGAAATGTTCAACATCCTTAGTTATCAGGGAAATGCAAATCAAAACAATCATGAGCTTCTACCTCACATCAGTCAGAATGGCTAAAATCAAAACTCAGGTGACAGCAGATGCTGGCGAGGATGTTGAGAAATAAGAACATTCCTCCATTGCTCGTGTGATTGCAACCACATGAGATTGGCGGATCCTCAGAAAATTGGACATAGTACTACCTGAGAAGCCAGCTATACCACTCCTGGGCATATACCCAGAAGATGTTCCAACATGTAATAAGGACACATGCCACTATGTTCATAGCAGCCTTATTCATAATAGCCAGAAGCTGGAAAGAACCCAGATGGCCTTCAACATATGAATGAAAACAGATAATGTGGTACATTTACACAATGGAATATTACTCAGCTATTAAAAAGGATGAATTCATGAAATTCTTAGGCAAATGGATGGAACTAGAAAATATCATCCTGAATGAGGTAACCCAATCTCACACACACACACACACACACACACACACACACACACACACAAAACAACAATAACAACACACATGTTATGCGCTCACTGATAAGTGGATATTAGCCCAAAAGCTCGGAATACCCAAGATACAATTCACAGACCACATGAATCTCAAGAAGAAGGAAGACCAAAGTGTAGGTGCTTCAGTTCTTCTGAGAAGGGGAACAAAATGCTCACAGGAGTAAATATTTATATAAAGTGTAGAGCAGAGACTGAAGGAAAGGTCATCCAGAGACTGTCCCACCTAGTCACCAAGAAATGCTTGCTGAAAGGAGCCTGATATGGCTGTCTCCTGAGAGGCCCTGCCAGAGCCTTGCAAATACAGAGATGAATTCTAGCAGCCAAACCATTGGATTGAGCGTGGGGTCCCCAATGGAGGAGCTAGAGAAAGGACTGAAGGAGCTGAAGGGGTTTGCAACCTCATAGGAAGGACAACAATATCAACCAACCAGACCCCCCCCAAAGCTCCCAGGAACTAAGCCATCAACCAAGTTCCAGCTGCATGTGTAGCAGAGGATGGCCTTGTCAGGCGTCAATGGGAGGAGAGATCCTTGGTTCTATGAAGGCTTGATAGATGCCCCAGAGTAGGGGCATTGAGGATAGGGAGGTGGGAGTGTGGTGGGTGGAGGAACACCCTCATAGAAGCAGGGGGAGGGAGGATGGGATAGGGGGTTTCTGGGAGGGGGGAAACCGGGAAAGGGGATAACATATGAAATGTAAATAAAGAAAATACCTAATAAAAAAACAAAAACAACAACAACAACAACAAAACGTAGACTCTATACCACACACACACACACACACACACACACACACACACACAAGCGCACACAAAGTAGTATTGAAACAATATAGTCTTAGAGAGTGAGAAATTCCGGGTTCGATGACCCTTGTTATTACTCTTGCTTTTAAATTTCTAGCATTTTCATTGAATCTTTGAGTGAAACTTCTTTTTCATAAATTTCTAGCTTCCCTGACTTATCAAGGAATCTATGAATGAGTAAGACTGTCTTAAGAAGAATTGTGTAAAAACCATTGGAAACATGAAAGCTATCAGATGTCCTAGTCCTTTAGCTCTTATGATCTACCTTCTTTTCCATGGTGTTTAATAATAGAGTAACAAAGACTGGGTAATAAAATGAGCAAAAATATATTAACATACATTTTTATTAAACTATTTTATTTATTTACATTACAAATGTTGCCCCCCCCTTCTTGGTCTCCTCTCCTAGAGTTCTCCACCCCCTCCTCTCTTCCCCTTTGCTTCTGAGAGGGTGTTCCTCCCTACAACCCCTACTCACCCCCACCTACCCCCTCACACACCTACCAACCCTACTTCATCCCCCAGATTCCCCTTTCCTGGGGCATCAAGTGTCTACAGGATTGAGTACATTCTCTCCCACTGAGGCCAGACAGGGCAGTCCTCTGCTACATATGTTCCTGGGGCTATGTACCAGTCCATGTATGCTTTTAGGGGGCTTGGTCTCTGGAGCTCTGAGGGGTCCAAGTTAGTTGATACTGTTATTCTTCCTATGGGTCTGCCATCCCCTTCAGCTCCTTTAATCCTTCCCCTAACTCTTCCATAGAGGTTCCTGACCTCATTTCACTGGCTGGCTATAAGTATCTGCATCTGTCTCGGTCAACTGCTGGTAGAGCCTCTCAGAGAACAGTCATGCTAGCCTCCTGTTTACAAGCACAACATGGCAACAGTAATAGTGTGAGGTTTGGTGCCTATGCATGGGTTGGATCACAAATTGGGCCAATCACTGGATGGCCTTTCCTTTAGTCTCTGCTCCATTTTTGTCCCTGCACTTCCTTTAGAAAGGAACAATTCTGGGTCAATGACTTTGAAGATGGGTGGGTAGATCTGTCTCTCTACTGGGGGCCCTGCCTATCTACTGGAAGTGGTCTCTCCAGGTTCCATCTCCCCATTGTTGGGCATTTGGCTAAGGTCATCCCCATTGAGTCCTGGGAGCCTCTCACATCCCATATCTCTGGGACTTTCACCCATGGTACAACTCATAGACTGCGAGAAGTTTAACAAGAAGGAAGTCCCAAGTGAAAATGCTTCATTCCCACTTAGAATGGGGGAAGAAAAGAATCATGGGGGGTAGAAGGAGGGAGGGACCTAGGGGGAAAGGAGGGAAAGGGGGCAGGATCAGGCATGGGGGGGAGAACACCAGAGGGCCAGGAGATTGAATGAAAATATGCAGCTGAAGGGGTTTGGGGGTTGATTGAGAAATCTAATGTTAAAATGATGGATTCTGATATCAACCTTTTGTTATCCTTTCTCACCAGAAAAACCAATAGATCAAAATAAGTTAATAGCAAAACAATCTCAAAATACTTGATTCATTCTAACTTTTATAAACACACATATTCTGAAAATGTAAAATAGGGTTAGTTATTATTTGATTTTTTTTATATATGTGATGGATATGAATATCCTACTTCTGCAGAAGGAATCCCTGGCTGGAGAGAAGAGTGTATCCTTTCTTGTACATCAACTCTCTAGGTAACATATTCATCTTTAATTCTTTGTCGACAAATTGGCTGTCTCAGCATGCTGCGGCATGAACTCAGGTGGATCAAACCGGGTTGATTGTTGAGCTAGGACCTCATTTGTCTTATGTAAATGAGTAAGGACTCTTTTATTTTTTTTTATAGGCTATGAACATGCATTATGTTACGTTACGATGCTTGACATTAAAGTATTAACATTTTGTACACACTTGAAAAATGTTAGTCACCTAGTAAGTACTCAGAATTTCTTTTCTTTAATCAATCAAGCACATATTTTTTTTCTCAGCAACAATATACTATTATTTGTATAAACATTTCAAAGTTTGAAGATAACATAGAATTCACCTATTATTCTACACATTTTAAATGGATTAAATGATGGATACCATAGACAAGGGATTGTCACACTACCCTAAAACATTACCTAGCAATTTCTTCTTTTAAAACTTGACTCTGGAATTGACTTTTTTAACAAAGTGAAAAGAAAAGGAAGTACATCATTTTGTTTTTGCAAAATAAAACTATACCATTCTTTTTCTAGTTTGTTTCTAAACTGCTTCATAGACTAAAGTTGCCTAAAGTTTCAGGATTTCATTTTGAAGCACTCAATGTAGAAGCAGACTAAAAATTATTTAAGGTGATTGACAGAGTATCCAAGGAGTCATAGGGCAGTGACCCTCTCTGTCAGTTGGCCATGGCTCCACCCTTTGTACATGGCAGATAATATTGATATGGAGTTCTCTGTGAAGATATTATCATATCCAGTCAATGGCTAAAGTGGGCCTGGGTTTTATTAAAAGATGAATCCTTCCATATCACCAGTCCATCTTTTGAGAAATTCCATACCTGACTTTGGCTTCCTCATTGTGCTTTACTCTATAATACCTACTTATCCTGTCTTTATTGATGCTCTTGACACCTCTCAGGCAGTTATTTATAACATGTGTATAGGTGTGGGTTAGGATTTTTGGTTCAGATAGAAGTGACTTTGAATATCACCCCTACCTCTTACTACCTAGTGATGTGACTTAAAAACTGCTTATTTATCTGATCCTTGCTATTTCAGCTTTTCTTGTGTTTACATAAGTAATTCTTATGTAGGAATTACAGAGCCAATATAGTTGATAAGCTTGGCACAAACCCTCTATGTAGTGAGCAAAAGGAGTATCTGGCATTACTTGTAATTATAATTATTTTCATGTTCTTTACTATCATCAGCAGCCAGAACATTTCTGCATCTTATCTACCTCTTAGTCTAAGCCAGTAAGGGATCCAATTAAGATCCTACCTATGCCTCTCCATCTCCTTTTACCCCTTAACTGATAGACCATTCACCACCTTGTCACCACAGTACTTGCCATATTTACGTAGGAGGCAGTTGTTATCTATCTGTTTCTGTGACTCAGGCGGTCAAAAACAATTTCGTTGGTTTTGTTTGTTTGTTTGTTTTTGGTTTCAGTTTTTTGAGACAGTATTTCTCTGTGCAGCCCTGGCCATCCTGGAACTGTAGACCAGGCTGGCCTCGAACTCAGAAACCTGCCTGCCTCTGCCTCCCAAGTGCTGGGATTAAAGGAGTGTGCCACCACTGCCTGGCAAAAACAATTTCATCAGGTGTATTTAAGTTTTCTCAAAAGGTTATAGCCAACCTCATGGCTAGGGCTACTGTCCTTGAAGACTTGACTGAGATATGACAGTTCATTTCTAAACTCAATTACATGACCACTGACAGGAAAAAAGTGTGTGTGTGTGTGTGTGTGTGAGAGAGAGAGAGAGAGAGAGAGAGAGAGAGACAGACAGAGAGAGAGAGAGACAGAGACAGACAGAGACAGAGACAAAAAGAGACAGAGACAAAGAGAGACAGAGTCAGAGAGACAGATAAAGATAGAGTAATAGAAAATGAGAGAGAGTATCTACTTGTACAATATAGTCTCAGAGGTAACAAGCCCTGATAGAATATAGAGGATTACAGCATAGTTTACGGCATAGATTAGAGGCTAGGAATGTTCAGATTATGAGGATGTCACTTGGAGGGGGAAACTGTAGTAGCTACTTTTCTGTTTCTGTGATAAAATGTTTTGGTAAAGCATCCTAAAGTCCAGTACATCATGGTGAAGAAGTCAAGGCATCAGTAACTGAATCAGGTGTTTACTTTTTATCTGTCACCAGGAGGAAGAATTCAATGAATGTTCCTTCTTAGCCTACTATTCCCTTTAATGTAGTCCTGGATGCCAGCTGAGGGAGGGAATGGTGTGTGAGTCTGCCCATCTCAGTTAACCTATCAACATATTTCCCGACAGGCATGTCTAAAGGTCCATATCCGAGGTTACTCTAGACCTCATCTTGTTGACAATTGAGATTAACCATCTCAACTCTTCCCTTTCTGGACTTGATACCTGAATGTATCACTTTAGATAATAAGCTTTGCTCACTGCATAAGAGGAAATAGAAAATATGTAGGAGTCAGCAGATGACATCTTCTAAACACAATAGGACAGCTGTACATATGAATAACGGGCAAGCGTGCATAAACTTGCAGCATCAAGCAAGACAAAATCCTATCACAAAAAGGGGGAGTTGGCCATGATGCAATAGCTATATCTGAGAAGATTTTGGCAGTTGATGGCTGCTGAGAGAGAGACAGTCAGTTTTCTTTAAGAGTATCTCTTGATGAGGGGACCGTGTTCCAGAAGAAAGCCATACATCCAAGAATATACTGGTAGCACAAACTGAACTCCATGGGTGAAAGTAAAAATGGACACAAAGTTGGGGATCTAGGTGTGGGGAGGTGGATGTAGGAAGAGTTTAGGGAGTCATGTGAATAATATCAAAATACTTTGTATGAAATTTTCAAAGAACTAATCAATTCTTAAAAGTCACATGCTTCCATTTATTGGACCCAAAGATTCATGCTCAGTGCATAACACAAAATATAGTCCAAATTAATAAGTTCTTAAGTCTTCTAACAGTTTAGAAGCTAAAAATCGATATCTCATGAGACTCAAGGCAAATTCTTAACTGTGAGCTCTAACACAGTAAGCACAAGTTACATGCCTCCAACATTTAATTATGCAGAAGAAGCATTCCCATTTCATGAAGGAATGATCAATCCAAAGCAAGACCAAAGTCTAGCAAGAACATAACTATTGTTCCGGCTGGAGCTCTATATACAACATCTGGGGCTTGTGATAAAACTGACTTGGCTCAAAAAGGCTTAGGTAGCCCCAATCCAGCCAGCTTTGTCTGTCAGTAGCACATGTGGTCTCTCTTTTCGGCCATCCCCATCCCATACCTGCAGCCTTCTTACATTTTAGATCCAATGAAACTTAGGATTTGCCACAGCTTTTCCAGTGACTTCTTAGAGCCATCATTAAGGGATTCAGTTCAACTTGCCTGGCATAAAGCTAATCCCTGAAGCCACAAATCAAGTCTCTGTGGCCACTTCTGTCCTGGGTCATTTTAGGCCAACTTGACACAAGTTAGATTCATCTTGGAAAGGAGATTATTAATTAAAAAATACCTTCACAAGATCAGCTGGTGGGCAAGTCTGTAGTGAATTTCTTTAATTATTGATTAGCATGGGAGACTCCAACCCTTTGTAGGCGCCATCCCTTGGATGGTGGTTCTGGTGTTATAGGAAAGCAGACTGAACAATGGGGAGCCAGGCAGTTAGCTGTGTTCTTCTATGTCATTTGTATCAGTGCTCACCTCCAGGCTCATGTGAGAAGTTGTGTTATTTGCTTTAGATGTACCCAGCCTTCTTGGACCACAGATATGGCATCTTCTATAGAATTCATTTTAGCTGATCTAGACAAAACATTTCTCTAGACAATTGTATTTTAGCCAAACCTTTAGTTTGGATTATCTTCTCTTAAATAAATTCGAATCTTCACAGAATGGAGCTTAAAATAGGTAGACTCTTTCCCTCAGAGGGCCTTTCACATCCTCATAGAACAGTTCAGAAAGTTCCCCTTTAATGATGTTGACCTCTTTAGCAATCATAGCTCCTTCCTCAGCACCAGTTTGAATTCCATCTTACCTTGAAATGACTTCAGAAAAAAAATTAGCCCATTACCTTTAAATTTGACGTAACTTAAATTATAGGGTACATGTATAATGAAACCAAAATATTGCCTCTCGGCCAATTCCTGATAGTTTTTGTTATCCACTGAAACCCCATGAATTGAATTGGCACTCTCTGCCTTTCTTTTAGTATTCTTATTTTGCAAGTTCTTGCCATAGCACATTAACTTCTTCTTCCAGTAGTCCAGGGCTTTTATAGTCAACACTCTTCTGTATTCTAGTCACAAAAGGTTCCAAAGGCCCAGGAACCACATAGGTCTATCACAGCAATAACCCCACTCCTGTTACCAGTTCCCTGTATTGATTATATTGGCATTCCTTTGAGAACTATTGGTCCCTTCTCTATTTTTGATGAGTTTGGATTGAGAGTGGCAAACAGGGAAAACTCTAGGGTTCTCCTCTTGTGAATTCAAAGAATAAATTCATGGGCTGCAGTTAGTGACTTTTAGAGAATTTATTATAAATTCATGGGTGAGAGGAAAAAGGCAGAGAGAGAGAGAGAGAGAGAGAGAGAGAGAGAGAGAGAGAGAGAGAGAGAGAGAGAGAGAGGTGTGTGGGGTAGAATTAGAGCTCCAATACAGCAGGAAATGTTTCAGGAAATGGGGTGATTAAACTGTTACTTTGAGCTTTCTATAGGACTTATGAAAGAAAGTTGGATGAAGACTTGGGAGGGGGAAGAGTTATAATTCAGCTATTTCAACTGAATTTTGAGGTGTTTAGGTGCCTCATCTTAGTTTAGTTACATAGCCATATGTAGCTCTAGACAGAAATTTAGGGAGACAATAAGAAAGCAGGAACAAGACCACTCTTTAGGAATCCTTGTCCCCCAGCAAGGACATTCTCAGAGTGGGGGTTCTTGTCCAAACAGAGCAGTTTCTGTTTCCGGGTATCATAAGATCTCTGCTGTCGTGATAAAATATAGTGAGAAAAACACCTCAAGGAAAGAGGATTTTATTTTCTCTAACAGTTCAAGGGACAGGTCCTTGTGGTGGGGAAATCAAAACAGCAAGAGATTGAAATTGCTCATCACATTTCCTCTCAGTGACGTCCAAGGGAGTGACGTATGTCTGTGGTCATCTCATCCTATACATTTTAGACTATCTTCTTACCTAATCAAGATAGTTCAGGAAAGGCAATGCCCATAAATCTATCTCCCAAGTCTGTCTAGAGTTCATCAAGTTGACAGTTGAGATTACCCACCACAGCCACCATCACTCTGTGCCTACAGTTATTTTTTCCCTGTCCTCTCTTCAATACCACTTTACCTATATTAGAACGAAATCATAGTCTATATTTAAAGGGCCCCAGGATTGGAGCTGGAACTTCAGTAATATACTTCCTGTATGTATGCTTCCCTGGGTTCAGTCCCTAACACTGAAAAAACAAAGTATTTTCTTCTGGTCATGATAAGAACCACTGTGATTATGAATCACAACAGCTGTGGTTGCCTGCACAAGACCTGCTCAAGATGAGGCTGGGCAACATGCTGGTATGGAGGGGAGGCATAGGTTGCATGAGTCAACCAGTTAAGAAGGTATGGGCAGCTGATGCTTTTAGTGGTGATAGAAGGCCATTTCTTTTTTTATTTTTTAATTTTTTAATTTTTTTTTATTTTCTAAGTCTTTTTTATTTACATTCCAAATGATTTTCCCTTTCCCATTTCCTCCCTCCCCGAAAGTCCCATAAGCCCCCTTCCCTCCTTCTGTTCCCCATTCAACCCTCTCTCGCTTCTCTGTCCTGGCATTCCCCTACATCCAGTCTTTCTAGGACCAGGGGTCTCTCCTTCCATCTTCTTGGAAATCTATTGATATGTGAATTGCATCTTGGGTATTCTGAGATTCTGGGTTAATATCCCCTCATCAGTGACTGCATACCATGTGTGTTCTTCTGTGATTGGGTTACCTCACTAAGGATGATATTTTCCAGTTCTGATCATTTGCCTAAGAATTTCGTGAATTCATTGTTTTTAATTGCAGAGTAGTATTCCATTGTGTAAATACACCACATCTTCTGTATCCATTCCTCCATTGAGGGACATCTGGGCATGTGATTCTTATTCTCAAACTTCTTTACTACTTTTCTTTTTGAAATAACACTGGTAGGAACCTTTCCTAAATATAGAAGTAGCAATAAACCAGAAAAATACTGCATGTGGATATTTCTATAATGTACAACTTAACATACATTTCCATATTGGATAAATAATGTTAGACACTCTGTGTGTTTATAAACAAGAATAAAAATCAATTCAATATAATAAATTCAATAAAAATCAATTCTTTCCAACTTCTGGCTATTATAAATAAGGCTGCTATGAACATAGTGGAACATGTGTCCTTATTGCATGCAGGGGAAGCCTCTGGATATATATCCAGGAGTAGTATAGCCGGATCCTCCGGGAGTGTCATGTCCAGTATTCTGAGGAACCACCAGACTGCTTTCCAGAGTGGTTGTACCAGCTTGCAATCCCACCAGCAGTGGAGGAGTGTTCCTCTTTCTCCACATCCTCGCCAACAACTGCTGTCTCCTGTGTTTTTGATCTTAGCCATTCTTACTGGTGTGAGTTGGAATCTCAGGGTTGTTTTGATTTGCATTTCCCTAATGACTAAGGATGTTGAACATCTCTTTAGGTGCTTCTCAGCCATTAGATATTCTTCAGATGAGAACTCTTTGTTTAGCTCTGTACCCCATTTTTTTAATAGGGTTACTTGCCTCTCTGGAATCTCACTTCTTGAGTTCTTTGTATATATTGGATATTAGCCCTCTGTCGGATGTAGGGTTGGTAAAGATCATTTCCCAGTTTGTTGGTTGCCACTTTGTCCTTTTGACAGTGTCTTTTGCCTTACAGAAACTTTGTAATTTTATGAGGTCCCATTTGTCAATTCTTGGTCTTAGAGCATAAGCTATTGGAGTTCTGTTCAGGAAATTCTCCCCTGTGCCCATATGTTCAAGGTTCTTCCCTAGTTTCCCTTCTATTAGTTTCAGTGTGTCTGGTTTTATGTGGAGGTCCTTGATCCACTTGGAACTGAGCTTAGTGCAAGGAGATAAGAATGGGTCAATTTGCATTCTTCTGCATGTTGATCTCTAGTTGAACCAGAGAATGCCATTTTTTAAAGTTGTGGCTCCTGGTATCTTGACCACACTCCAGTGGATGAGCCTAAACCCTGGTGTGTATGGAAAAGCCAAATTGACTCAACAGGTTATTAGGAAAAAGAAAAAGGAGCAACATTCAATGAGGGGTGAATAGGGAGGCCATGAGGGTATGATAGAAGCTGAGAGTGATATGATCAAAACTCATGTATTAAGTTCTCAAACAAGTAGTAAAATATTCATAAAGACATGAATTTATGTTTCCAAGTATATTCTTTATCTTATCCATACTCTATCTCTTTATACCTCAATTTTTGTACTAAGAAATAATTTTTGAGAAAAAATTATCTTCCCTTCTTACTTGAGAGAAAACTCTGCAGTGTACAAACACAAAATAACCATTCAGCTTCTTTTTCTCATGTATGGCATGTAATGGCTTTCACTCCACTGCTACGTTAAGAGTCTATTCTCTGTGGAGGGATTGCTTTCAAAAAGCTACTCTTTTGCTTTTGCCACAAAAATAAAAACCTGTCTCTATGAAGTTTGTTGGTTCAAATGGACACACACACACACAAAAGTCTTAGTGCCAGAGGGGGAAAAAAGAAATAAAGAAAATTACCTACAATTTTAGTCTGTAAAAAAGAAAAAAGTCAAGTTGAAATAAATCTACAGAAAAAAACCAATCAGAAAAAGTAAGCTGTTCTTTACAAGGGAAATTGGCAGTCACAGGATAAAATCCAGAGCGAAGACTTGATGGCCCCAAGGGTGACACAAAACACAAGCCTCGTTGTGCTTTTGTTTAAAACATTTTTGGTGTTTTGGGTCTAACTGCAAGGGAAACCAGGTATAAAGCAAAGCTCTGCTCACCACAGAGGGAAAGTTCTTACAATGTTCTCTCAGGAGCCTCATGAACTGAAATGCTCTCCAGTTAACTGACAAGGAGAGACTGCAAACGCCTGATGGGAGATGCCACAGGAAGATGAGCCTAACGTTTTTATCTCTGACATTTCCTCAAGGAAAAATACTGGAAATTGATAACAGTAAACTGCAAAGCCAAAGAAAGCTTTTAGGCAAACTAGATTGTACTGTCTTTACTACACAGGTGAATGTCAGGTTTCTTCTGCCTTAGAAGCATGTGTGTTCATTTGTAGGCTTTTGAAAATGTGGTTCTTGAGAATTAGAGAAAACTGTATTTTGGTGTATAGTCTTACTAACTGTAATGTCGTAGGAATTTTACTTGACAACTTAGAACCTTCATTATTTTTTGGGTAAAATGCAAATAAATGCCAATGCATAGTAGGCCCTTTATAATTGTAGCTATATTTAAGTTAATCTGTGATGTCTGTGGTTTTTTTGGAATTCTGGATGTAAGGGGAATAAAAAATTCTATAGTGAATTGTCATGTCTAGAAATGAAACAATGCTCATTTATTAAGATTCCAAGTTTATCATCACCATCACCAACAACCACACCATCATCATAATCATCATTACTACTATGATTTTGGAGACACAGTCTTACTCTGCAACTCAGTCTTCCCTTGAACTTGTCTCAACCTTCCTGGTACTGTGAGTACAGGTGTATATCAACATGATGGCTTGCATTGATTATATCTTGATTTCACATTAACCTCTTAAATGTGCATACATTTGATTGTGTAATGAGGATTTGAACTCTGAATGGTTTGAAAAACGGGCACTGTAATTTGTTACTGTATCTGTAGTTAATAAATAAATGAAAAGTTTTTTCTTTTCTTTTTCCTTATACAGCAGATAGGATATAGGAAATCATCAATTAATGCCTGCTAATTTAAATTAATGAACATGGAGGCAATGATTACAATCTAGTTCTAGAATACACACCTCGTTTTCCTTCCTAATGGCCTAGCTGTACATCAGTGTTAGCGTACACATGCTTATTGGGAATCTGGAATCTTGTAAAAAGTTCTGATGATCTAATTAAGCCATTAATGGATTTCTTTGTTTTATCTCTAAGCTTGGGGACACCAATGGAGGAGTTAGTGGAAGGACTGAAGGAGCTGAAGGAGTTTGAAACCCCATAGGAAGAACAACAATATCAACCCACCAGACGTCCCCCCCACCCCCGAGCTCCTAGGGGCTAAACCACCAACCAAAGAGTTCACATGGAGCGACCCATGGCTCCAACTGCACGTGCAGCAGAGAATGGCATTGTCAGGCATCAATAGGAGAAGAGGTCCTTAGTCCAGTCAATGACCCAGCATAGGGGAATGCTAGGGTGCTGAGGCAAGAGGGAGTGGGTGGGGGAGCACCCTCATAGAAGCAGGGGGGATGGGAAAGGAGATAGGGGTTTGAGTGGGAAGGGGGATAACATTTGAAATGTAAATAACCAACAAAATTTTAAAAAATGTAATTTGTTGAGTTTCTCTCTCTCTCTCTCTCTCTCTCTCTCTCTGCAGATATCTTTCTCTCTCTCACTCTCTCTCTCTCTCTGCAGATCTCTCTCTCTCTCTCTCTCTCTCTCTCTGCAGATCTGTGCATTCTTAAATGACACAAATCCTTAAGTTTGGCTGAAAAACATAATATAGGATCAAAGGTGACTTTTTTTCTTATCTGCATCATATCTGTTTGCACTCGTATTTGATTGTCTGGACTTGTTACTAGCCAGCACTTTTTGAGAATGTTCAGCTCTTTCATATATGGGTGGGACACTGGTATTATAGTAATTATCAGTACAAGGGGCTTTCAGATGTGTGTGGTCATGTCCCTGTGAGCTGATGGCAACAGTGAATAAATAACTATGTTTGGAAATGTAGTTCTGTGACAGAGTACTTCTCTAGCACATGAAGTCTCCCTCTTTCTGTCTACTTTTAAAAAAGTTAGCAAGGAAGGCAAGACAGGCGTGTCTCTAGCGTGGAGCTCACATGATGTGGGCTGATGGCTCCCCAGCCCTGGAACTGCACCCAGCTTCTTTTAGTTAGGTTCTGGAACTTGAACTCAGGTTCTCATGCTGAAAAGACAAAGTCATCTTTTTAATCCCCATGGGTTCTCTTTGGATGCAGACAAGGTCATTCCTCATCCCAGAGAACTGCTCTGCCCTGTAGTCATAATAAACAAGTGGTTGGGTTGTGACCCAAACTTTGGCTATAAGTGGTCTCACCTGAAGTAATGAAAGCTTTGCTTCTCAGCCTTTATGTGTGGCATACATAATAATGACTTATTTTTAGAGCCACAAATAGGGATGTTATTCTATTTTTGAATGACAATTATCAAAACATTTTTAAAATGTACCTCTGCATTTGCTTACTCATAAAAATGTTCTGCTTTCTAAAGTAAGTTCTTGAGAGAAATAAAGCTATAATATTGCCTTACCCATGAAGGACATTTGATAGTTCTCAAGGGTGTTCAACTATACTGTTACAGTTTAAATCTGAAAGGCTCTGCTGATGTCTCATATGTTACATGCCTGTTCTACAGATAGTGGGGTTATTTGGAGGGGATGGTGTCTAGAACTTGGGTAGGTAGGAGATAACTGGAGAAAGTAGAGAATGTCCTTGAGACCTGTATCTTGTCCCCTGGCTCTTTGCCCTAGAGAAAATAGATTTTATGTGCACCCATGTTCCACCACCTGCTTTACCATGTCCCAGAATGAGAAGGACTAAGAATTATTGACAGAAATATCTGAAACTATGATGTAAAATAAGTCCTTCTCTTTTTGATCTGTTCATGACAGGTACCTTGTCACAGTAGTGGTGGATGCACTCTTTTCTCTGTGTGAACTGCAGAGCATCCTTACACATAAGGAAGTGAACACATTTTAGAACTGAATACATTGAATCTGAGGAATGTTCAGTGACTGCCAGCTGGCATGTGGTACAGGTTTGTCCAAACCATTGGGTTGACCTTCTAAGTCCTTCTTCAATAATGCATTAGAATTGCCAGGACACCATTTAAAGATTCAATATTCTTGAAAATAAATCTATCCTACACACTCTCTTGTTTGGTTAGCACTTATATAGGTAAGTACTTCAAAGTTGTTTCCTTTGTTCAGTGTTGTGCCTCTGAGTCAGATTTGGTTCTGTTTGGGTAACATTCTTGCTCAAATATTCACATGGTGTATTGTTTCCTCCTGGTATAGCTCTCCAGGCAGGGAAAGTGGCCGAGGGTGACTTTCTGTAAACACTGGAAACAGACCTATGGATGAGACAAATGACTGGGAATGGCTATGGCTATGAAAATTCTCATTGAGGTTTTCATGAAAATCTCTCTGCTCAGCACTGCATTCATTGCACATGTGCTGGAGATGTCCCATCATCAAGATGCTCTTCTTGGAATGCCCTTAGCACTTGTTCTCAGCCACACTTTTCAGTGCTTCTCTTGCTCTTCACTTCAAGTTAACCTACTGCAGTTACTGCTCTCTGTGCTGGGATTAGATAGCCATGGTGGCAGCTGTGGGGTTTCAGAAGATAATGTGCTGTTCAAATGCAACCCCAAAATTGATTACCTAATTAATTGCAGATTGTGATAGCTTCAAGAAGCAGATCATGATTAAATGAAGGAGACTGGCTTATTTTAATACCATGTCTTTAAGAAAATTATCTGAAAGAGATAATGCGTAAATTAAGACCAAAAGGATGGAAGGATACAGCTAAAATAACATTCCATACTACAAACCAACCAGGACCAAAACTATGGGCAGGAAAAGCTCTTTGTTTAATTCCTTCTAGTCAGTAGGGTTAGGACACAGCAATGGGGTGGAGAGAAGGACTAGCTCTATGGAAACAGGTAAGGGACAGATTGCATCTTGATCTGCTTTATTGTGTCTGGCTTCAAGGACATTGAGAGCTAGAAGAGAAAGCAATGTGAGAACATTTAAGAAAGAAAAGAAATAAATAATCCTATCTGAAAAGAGATAGGTAAGACAAGGTTGGAGGTTGCTGGGCTAGTTCAAGGGTAGTTGAAGGAATGTCAGAAGTTATGTAGCACAATGGTTGGGTGCTTGCCTAAGAAACATGAGGTAAGGTTCTGATTTCAATCTCAGTATCATACACACACAGATAGACACACATAGAGAGAGAAAGAGAGAGAGAGAAAGAGAGAGAGAGAGAGAGAGAAAGAATAGAGAGAGAAATTTAGAGAGACATAATACACACAGAGAGATGAGCATACACATGCAGATAAACATGCGTGCATGCGCGCACACACACACTCACACACACACAAACACACACACACACACACACACACACACACACACACACACAATTTTCAAAATTTACCTTTTATGTTCCTGAAGCATGTTGGTGAAAATTTTAGTTACATGTTGAGTCTTTATAAATATATACATCTCAGACGGGATATGTGGAGATAGATAGCTGGGATTTTGAACTAGTATGGTTTTGTCTCTGAAAACCTAGGACAATAGACTTTGTCAACCCTTGAGGAGCTAATTTAAAGATAGGATACAGAACAAGGAAACTGGTATAATGAAGAGGTGAAGGCAAGCTAGTGATGCATGAGGCAAGGCAGAGAGAGATGCCTGGTGGTAGAAATGGATACTAGGAAGCAGGTTCATTGGCAGGACTCATCCCATGGCTGTGTCTCCATCCCAGGAACACAATGCTTTCTTCCTTGACTACTGTGCTCTCTCCTCCACTCTGCAGGCAGCAGCCTAGAGAGTCAGTGAGATTATCATCCCCAGATTCAAATGCACAGGTCTTTCTTCATCTGGCTTTTGCCAGTAGCTGAGTTTAGAGAAATGGTCAAGATGTTTTATTGTGTGCTTATGATAATGAGACAGAAAGGTGTCAGGAGAGTTCCTGAGGTGGGCTCAGATTTAGGTCTGGGATGAGAAATTAAGGTAAACCACAATCTGCATCATCTCTTGACTTGGAAAAATGTGTTAGGGTTTAGTAGTTGATGTCTCACACTGTTTATTGCTCCTTCTAAATGAATGCCCTAGTTATCATGTAAATGACAGACTTCACTGTAATATCTTGGTACATATATAGCATCATATTTTGATCTCAGTAATCCAATATTTAAAATTAGGGTCAGAGAACTTGGAACTAAGCAGCTGAATCTTGGGTTGGAGTCACAGTTCCACCAGTTTGATATTGCTCAAATGTGAGCACATCACTCTATTCCTATGGACCCTATGGGATAGTCAACTGTTGTCCTGGTCCCAGGACTTAAAATCCAGAAGAGGCAAGTGATAAAGGACATTCCACTTTTGGAGCAGAAGTCTATTTGGGGAAAACACAGGTGTGGTAGTTTGGAGAGGAATGGTCCCCATAGACATGTGGTCCCATGCTTGTACCATTGGGAGTAGCCCTATTAGGAAGTGTGGCCTTGTTGGAGTAGGTGTGGCCTTTCTGGAGGAAGTATGCCACTGTGGAAGTGGGCTTTGAGATTTCCTGTGCTCAAGCTATACCAGTATTGGCACACAGTCTCATTTTGCTGCCTTCAGATCAAGATGTAGATGTGTTATCTCCTTCTCCAGCCCCATGCCTGCCTAGATGCTGTTTTCCACCATGAGCTTTCTGCCCTTACTGAATTACTTTTCTAATAGATGGGAGTGAAGGAAAAGGCATTGATCATACCATGTGCTAACTATATTTCTGTTTTTAAATGATTTTATTTATTTATGTTCCAAATGTTGCCCCACTTCCTGGTCTCCCCTCCAATATATATAAATTACAAATGTATTCTTGTGGTCCTTAAGAAAAAAAAAAGAGCCAAAATATGTGTCTAAAATCCTTAGCATTTTAAAACTTTGTCCTTGGAAAATTTCATAGAGTGCATTTTGACCATAATCACCATCATCCAGACCCCTTCCCTACCTACCCAACTTTACTGGTTTTTCCTGTCTCATTTGATGTCATCAAGTCTACTTTGTACTGCTCATATATTCTTGTTTGTGTAACCTCAAATGGGGTGTGCCTGACCTATCAAAGTTTATACTCTTACAGGAAACTTTTGTTTTTAGAACATCTGAATTTTTTAATCCTTCTTTACAGGTTACCTAGTCCATTTTTGATTAAGAAAACTGTAGAAAGTAACTGCCACAAGCGGACACCAGTTGGTGGCATGTGTCAGTCTCCACAGAGTCCTGCTTTGCGGGGTGTCTGAATGCACTGTTCAGGGTCTCTGCTCAACCTTGCTGGGGTCACTCATGGCAGGTTTTAGTCCATGGGTGGCTTTTCCCCATATTTCTTTGCAAACTCTTCAGCATTCTTACAGAATTTTTTATGGTCCTTAGAGTATTCTTCAGCTAGGTTATCCCTGAGTGGGTGCTCAGACTGGGGGTCATTCACCAGTGCTATGAGGGACTGGATTACTTGGTTAGTCTTGGTGGCTGGCTTCCAGTTTCAGCACTAATTACTGGCAGACAGACCTGTCCCTTCTCATCCATGTTAGGGTGGTAGATCTTTGTTTTAAATGTGATCTTGGGTGGTTTAAATGGATACTCTACAGGAAAGTTGATTTCAATTCTGAAGGCTCCCTTATCATATGGAGGGTTGTCTTTTAGTCTCAGGAGGTAGAAACAGGTAGATCTCTGAGTTCAAAGCCAGCCTAGGTCTCAGAGTGAGTTCCAGGACAGCTAAGGCATGGAGAAACCCTACTATAAACTGACTGGGGTAGCTCACACCTGAAATCTTGGCATTTGGAAGGCTGAGAAAAGAGGTCAGCTTGGGTCGCACATGGTATATTCCAGGCCAGCCTGGGGTACCCAGAAGACCAGGAACAATAAGCCCTTGCCAAGTTAATAAATTAGCTTCATCAACCTGGATGTTACAGAAGTTTTTCATTCCACATTTGTGGATCTCTTCAAGCTTCTTCATCAGCCTCTTGCTGGCTGCCATCTTAGATCTGGTGCTGCTAGTTTCCTCCATGGCCTCTTTTTGTACTCATTGTTATTATATGCATTTATATACATATATATGTGTATATATACACACATATACGTATATATACATATATGAATATATATATATATTTCCAAATGTAACCTGTTTCATCTGTATAATGTTACTTAAATGTATGCTTTCAGGGATGACTACTTGGCACTGGAAAAACTTGAGAATTTGAGATAAAAGGGTGTTTTAAGGGTTTTAAAAGGTATTTTAAGTCATGGGTATATGTTTATAAAAGTAGTAGCAGTAAATACAATGACTTATTCAGAAGCAAAAGTTTGTGCTATATAGAGATTTATCTTTTTATCATGTGATGTGATTTTTCAGGTTCATGATGCTTTTATCATTTTATTATATTATCAAGTGCTGAAATGACTTAATATTATGTCTTCAGTGGGGGACCAACACCTGAGAGCTTTGCTTTGTTTATCAGTTTAATTGATTGTCTAAAACCTGGAAGAGTTCCTGTGGTCAGAATGTCAGTGTAATTAAATATATTAGGTTGCTTGCCTGATAGTTTCTTGTGGGTATTATTTTATCCCTTTATAACTACATCTGGGCATTATTAAAATTTACCACAATTCATAGTCATTTTTGTGCTAATCATTGATTACTTTAATATATTTTTAAATTTCAAATCATTAATTTTATGCCAAATGTTCCTTTTATTCTTAAACTCACTCAGAAATTGGAAGTACAAGATACTTTAAATCATTGCAGTATCTGTCATTCATCTTGAGACCAGTAACTCTGAAGCTCTGTTTTTAGTTAATTTTAATTAAAAACATTTCTACTGAAAATACTGCTTAATGCCAGATAAATGCTAACATTGAATATAGTTATTTTTGCTAAGGGCAAATGAGTTAAAACCATAAATTATGATGGCAGACACTTGGTTCACTGACAAAACTATATAAAGTATTGTTTCTGTCTTTATGTCAGTTCTGATTCATCCATCTCTATGGTAATTCCTTGGGGAACCTTGTGTAAGTTATAGGTTTTAAAACATCCCTTATCACCTCTTGCTTACTGACCAGATTACTGCTCTGAAACAAGGAACAGAAAGAAGCAGAGTTATGTGTGAGCTGCACTTCAGATAGTCAGTGTCAGTACAATTTCAAAGAACCTAAATATTTAATAGTCATGAGCCAGTCTGGCTTGCACTGGCTAGCTCACAATTTTACAACTATTGCAGGATAGGTTTAAAAAGTACGCAGAACTCATCTTTATAAATACATGCTCACTTTTTATGCTTTGCAACCTTGTAGATTCACGATCTACAGAGGCTGTTCGTATGAGATGGGATCGCTAGAGAATCTTTTGCCGCTGAGCAGGTTATTAAAGATGACAGTTTTCCCAGTATCCCTGTTTTCTAAATATATACTATGCACAATGTTTCTAAGATTGAAGGTTTTTATCATGCCTCAGTATCCCTTTTCTTTACAAAATAATAACTATCTCAGGAACATGTTAAATTATAAAGGTATTTTTAAATAAACATTTTGGAAATAGATGGATTTCACTACCAAGCTTCTTTTTCACTTAATTCCCGAACATTTCTGTAAGTGACCAAGGAGACAGGAATACATTTACTCTTCATTCTCTTCTATTAGTTTTGTTATCCCTCAAGTAGATAATAGACAAGGAGATAGGAAATTATAAAATACATCAGCTATTTTGATTCAAAGAATATTTTCATTGAAAATTGTATAAAGGGTCCAGTTTATTTTAGTTGGTTTGGATTTTTCCCTCTAAATATTTGTTATATTGCTTGAAGAACAAAGCACTTTGGTCATACTTTCTCTATTCCCATCTCTTATATTCTTCAATAAAATAAAATACAGGAAAAAAAAGTTCATCCATGCCTGTTTTAAATGCATCAAAATATTGGTACAAAACACATTATTTATCTTTAGGAAAGATTTTTAAGTATGGTTGACTGTGTGTATTATGATAGTTATAATTTACATATTTTTTATAGGAACTCTTATTTCAAACAGATCTTAAGAAAACAGCTTTAAGCTTGATAGATTCCAAACTTATTTAGTTAACAATATCAAAATATTTTAAAGGAGCCAAGGATAACTCAGAGCTAACCTGACTCAGCACCTGTGCTCACAATGCCATGAGCACAACATACAGTGATGTACAATGGTGAACGCCTCATAGCACAAGCACCCTGCTGCTTACTACAAGGCTAGGTAAATATGTAAGAGTGTCCATGCTTTCAAAGAGCATGGTGCATGCAGAAGAAAGGAGATAAATAAAGGAACCCATGGAATAAAAGCGAAATATGATGGTGCAGTTCTCTAAGTGGCACTGCACAAATCATAGAATAGAGAAAACAAAAAATCAAATTTGATTTGAAACAATTATTTTGTGGGTACATATAGTATCCACAAATAAGAGCATATGGTTACATGAAGCATATTTGTTATTACATATTTTTACATAAGTGCAATATAAAAAGTCAAATGCAGAAACTGTATACTCTTTATACCACAACTGTAGTTAGAGTGGATCAAGCCATTTTTCATGCTTACTTACTTATTTTTCATTTGCATTAACTAGATCTTAATGGGAGGCAAAGATATATTTTTCTCTAATTCATAATGTATAAAAGGAAGGATCACTATCAACTATTTTGACAAAGCCCATGTTACCCTTACCCCAAAGCTAAAGATAAATTGCAAACTATTTTAGACTATTTAACATAGATACAAAAATTCACATATAATATCTGTTAATTGATTGCAAGAACACATTGAAAAGATCATTCACTGTGAACAAATTCACTTTATTGCAGATATGCTGGATTAACTCAACATATGCAAATCAGTAAATATTATTATGGTCAAAATATATTAATGGAATCAAAGACAGAAATTGCACGGTAACTTCAATAGATGGATAAAAGACACCCTTGAAGAAAATACAGTATCATTTCATAATAAAAATCTCAAAGGGACTGCAGGTAGAGGAGAAATACTTAAACATCGTAAATACTATGTATTGCAAATGGTCATCCAACATTATGTTAAATGCAGGAAAACTAAAAGAATTTCTACTAAGACCAAGGACAAGACTAGGGTGTTTGTTCTCTTTATTCCTAGTCACTGTGATGCTTAAAGTCTTATGTAGAACAATAAGAGAGAAGAAGAAAATGTAAGTCATGCTATAGGAGAGGAAGAAAGCATCCTTATTTACATCTGATAGGACTAAGTCTGTAAATGACCCTGAAGACTCTACCAGAACACTTAGTTCTGATGGCTACCTCAAGCAAAATGGCAATTTGCAATATGAACATGCACAAAAAAATCTAGCCTTTCTACATAAACATACTGAGAAAGAAAACAGGAATAATCCCGGGCCCAATAGTCTCCAAAACAAACAAATGAAACGATTTAGAATAAACTTCAGCAAGGAAGCAAAAGTTCTCTACTATGAAAATGTTGCATACTAAACAAACTGCTTGGAAATTAGAGGTTCCCAGACTTTTTGATTGGAGTAATTAATGTTCTGAAGATGGCTATAATACAGGTTGAATGCAATCCCTGTTAAATTCCAGTGCCATTCTTCAAAGAAATAAAACATTGACTTTTCAAATTCAGTGGAATTTTAATTGAATGGAATCAGAAAATCCAAGGATGGAGGAAACACCCCTAAACAAAGTGACTAATGTTGGAGAACCACCAGTCTGATATCAAATTACACTACAGAGCCATAATAGCCGAACAGCCTGGTGGTGGCATAAACAGACACTGGTTCAATGGAATACAAGACACAGACACAGTCTTGCGAGGTTGCAGTTACCTGCTTTATTTACAAAATGTCAGCCATATGCAACAGAGAAAAGAGAGTGCCTTCAACAAATGGAGTGAGACAAACTGGATATCTGTGTGTAGAAGTGACTATATCCTTATCTCTCACCTTGAATAAATATGAACACCAAATGGATCAAGGACCTTAATGTAAGACCTGAAATAAAGTTAGAGGAAAGTATAGGGGAAAACTTCAAAATATAGGCCCAGGAAAGGACTTTCTGAATAGGACTCTGGTCACTTGGGAAATAATGTCAGCAATCAATAAGTAGAGACAGTGTGAACAACTAAGGAAACGAATGAATTGTCTACAGGATGGTAGGAAATCTTTTTATCTATATATGACAAATGATTATTATGTATAATATTCATATAACTCAAAAAGTAAACAACCCAATCAATAAGTGAGCTAATGACATTTCACAAAAGATGAAATGGCCAATAAACACATAAGATACTGTCAGCCTCACTAGCTGTCAGAAAAATGCTAATCGAAATGCTATGATCTCATCTCATGCCAGTCTGACTGGCAGTTTTAAGAACCAGCAAATGGTGGTGAGAGTGTGGAAAGTGTGACTCTCTTACAAATTGCCGAGGGGCTTGCATATTGGTCCAGCTGATAAGCAAGTCAACATGGAGATTTCTTAAAAAATTAAAGACATGCCTATCATATGGCCCAAGTATACGACTATTAGTTATTTACCCCAAAATCAAAGACAATGTATCATGGAGATAATTGCATATAGATGGTTATTGTAGGACTACTCACAATTGTAATAGTTATGGACATCAAAATATATGCCCACCAACAGAGAAATAAATAAAATATGATAAATATGTGATGGGATATTTTTAGCTATAAAGAACATATGCCATTTGCCAGGAATAGATTCACCTGAAACAGCCATATTAAGCAAGGTAAGCCAGATTGGCCAATCATATTTATTCTCTCATCTGTGGGTCAGATTTTATATACACAAAATTATGAGGGTGCTTATGAGATGAAAGTAGAAGTGAAACTGTATAAGGGTCAATAGGAATAATTGAAGGGAAGAGTGACAAAGAGATGGAAGGGGGCGTGGAGTAAGGGAAGGGGACATGGGGGAAGGGAAGGGGACATGTAGGAAGGGAAGGGGACATGGGGGATGAGAAGGAGACATAGGGGAAGGAAAGGGGATATGGAAAAGGGAAGTGGACATGTGGAGGGGGAAAGGGGACATGTGGGAAGGGAAGGGGACATGGGGGAAGGGAAGGGGACATCGGGGAAGGGAAGGGGACATGGGGGAAGGGAAGAGAACATAGGGGAAGATAAGGGGATATGGGGGAGGCGAAGGGGACATGGGGAAGGGAAGGGGATATGGGGGAAGGGAAGGTGATATGGGGCAAAGGGACATGGGGATGTGTGCGTAATGTAAAATGTACACTTAGAGTAAACCAGAAAACAAAAAGAGAACCCAGAAAACTGTTTTAAAGAGGGAGTTAGAATATAAGTAAAACATTACAGAAAGTATTGGAATCTTTAACAATGACTAGATACGTGAAGGTAATAGCATCTGTTAATTTTTTTAGATATCAAAAGAACATTTTAACAATCAAAAGTTTGAGGAACATTGTGGAGGCGACATTGACTTTCAGCAATGAGAAAGGGATCCAACATGATGTACTATTTTAATTTTATTTTTGCTTAGTATGGATTAGATTTTCCTGTTTACAGTGCTGATATTTCAAATTATTCTCACTTGATTGCAATTATATCATTCTTTTCATTAAACAATTATAATACATGTACATGGTCTAATAAATTATGAAAATGATTAGATTGAAATGTTTTCATTACAGAAGAGTATGATATATCTTTTATAACTATAAATATCCATTATTAATATATTACACTATCATATTCAATGTTGTCCAAATCCCAAACACCTGGAATTATCTGGCTTGTTTTGCTGTCACAAATTGAGATGTGGCTTTGATATAACTGTCTTTTTTGTCTCTCCTGAGTAACTCCAAATGGTTCTAAAGATCTGCCTCCTTGGAAGTTTAGCATTACTATGAAATGCCAGATCAGTTAAGAGAATCCTGGGTTCAAATCCAGGCTCTACTACTCAATGTGTTTGTGATCTCAAGTAGATGCTTTGCTGGTTTCTTCTCTGCAGAACAATGAACCTTATATTATATATCTCATTTATGAGGATATTATGAGATAAAAGTGAGCTCCAAATCAGTAACTGGAAACGTAAAAGTTATCTACATGGGTACACATAAAAACAAATCTCAAAACTATCCTTCTCATCCTATTTCAAAATCTCCATCGATTTTTTTTTTATCTAGACATTTTGGTCTAGATAAATGATAGAAAATCCAATGATATGGAAATTTTCTTGTACAAAATCATCACATGTAGTCCCTCCCCACTGAGGTATCCAATGTTTCCTAACAACCCATTACTAAATAGTGGATTTCTATCATTTATGAAATATATCAGTCATAAAAATATGGAGATACATCTAATTTAAGTGTGACTCTCATATTTCCTGGAAGTCATTAGAATATATTGGGTAACAAATTAAATTTATCCAGCTTACGATGCCTGTCAACGGGACAACATGATGAGCAGCTGGGCTCTGGACTCCACTATCTTAGTGATCGGTGCCAGTTTATTGACGTATTCCAGCTGACTTAAAGCTAGCCTAGAAGACTCCCAAGAGTTCTTTGTCATAACACAGGCAGCATGGTTAAACTGTCAAGAGATAGTAACTGCTTGCATATATTCACTTATAAACGTGCTCTCTCTCTCTCTCTCTCTCTCTCTCTCTCTCTCTCTCTCTCTAAAACTTGTGGTTACTTTTGGCAACAGAAGATAATGCCAGGTAAGGCTCTTAATATCATATCCAGGCCTTTCTTGTGACCTCTATTTGGGTCATCTGACTGATCTCTGCAGAATTTAGAAGTAATTGTACCAACAAAAAGAATCTCTCTGAAATCTAAAATATAGCATCACCAGTGGTTCATTTCACATGCTGTGAAAACTATATTTGGCATCATCAACAGCTGCTTGCATGAAATGCTCAGCACTAAAATATGATTGGTGAACACTCAGGATTTTATTTCGTGGTATTACTTGCAATTATGGGGATGTTGACAGATTGGTTTCTATTGAATCTAGCCTCTAAGAAATAAACTGGTCTGTAATATTCACGTTCCCTCTCTAGGAAAATTTGTTAAGTTTCTTGTTTTTTTCAATTGTTTTATTGTATCAAGGAAAATAATTTTCTCTTTAAGTTGATTTTTCCCTGAATGCAAATTGGTATCATTTGCCAGATCCTAAGTTATTCAAATAGTGATCATGTTTTAGGATATTTCTACTAAATTGCTGTCCATGAAAGTTCTTTTTTTTAAAAAAATTGGATATTTTATGTATTTACATTTCAAATGCTATCCCCTTTCCTGGTTTCCCCTCTGGAGCCCCTCTCTTCCATCTTCTTCCCCCTGCTTCTATGAGGATGCCCCCCTCCCACCCACCTATTCCCACCTCACTGCTCTGGCATTCCCCTACACTGAGGGATGGAGCCTTCACAGGACCAACGGCCTCTTCTATTGATGCCAGACAATGCCATCCTTTGATACATATGTGACTGGAGCCATGGGTCCCTCCATGTGTACTCTTTGGTTGGTGGTTTAGTCTCCAGGAGCTCTGGGGGGTCTGGTTGGTTGATATTGTTGTTCTTCCTATGGGATTGAAAACCCCTTCAGCTCCTTCAGTCCTTTCTCTAACTCCTCCATTGGGAACCCTTGCTAAGTCCAATGGTTGGCTGCAAGCATCCACCTTTATATTTGTCAGGCTCTGGCAGAGCCTCTCAGAAGACAGCTATAACAGGCTCCTGTCAGCAAGGACTTCTTGGCATCCACAATTGTGTCTGGAATTGGTATCTATATATGGGATAGATCCCCAGGTGGGGCAGTCTCTGGATGACCTTTCCTTTAATCTCTGTTCCACACTTTGTTCCTATATTTCTTTTAGATTGGAGCCCTTCTGGGTTAAGAATTTGGAGATAAGTGGGTGACCACAACCCCCAACCAGTGGCCTTGACTAACATCTGAATATAGTCTCTTCAGGTTCTCCCTCCCCTTTGTTGGGTATTTCAGCTAATCTCATCCCTGTTGGGTCCTGGGAGCCTCTTGTTTTCCTGGCATCTGGGACTTGCTGGTGGCTACCCCAATTCCCCATCCCCCATAGCTTCACACCCCTGTTCAAATTCCTGATCTTCTGTATATCATTCCAAACTCCTCTCATACCTGATCCTGCCCTCCTTTTTCACCCTTTCCCTCCTCTCTTCATCCCAAGTTCCTCCCACCCTCTACCTCCTGTGAGTATTTTTTCCTCCTTCTAAGGAGGACTGAAGCATCCATATTTTGGTCTTCCTTCTTTCTTGAGCTTCATGTGGTCTGTGAATTGTATCTTGTGTATTCTGAGATTTTAGGCTAATATCAGTGAATGCTTACCATGTGTGTTCTTTTGTGTTTGAGTTACCTCACTCAGGATGATATTTTCCAGTTCCATCAATTTGCCTAAGAATTTCATGAATTGTTTTTAATAGCTGAGTACTACTCCATTGTGTAAGTGTACCACATTTTCTGTGTCCATTCCTCTGTTGAGGGATGTCAACAAGCGCTTGCTGACAGGAGCCTGATATAGCTGTCTCCTGAAAGGCTCTGCCAGAGTCTGACAAATACAGAGGTGGATGCTCACAACCATCCATTGGACTAAGCACAGTGTCCTCAGTGGAGGAGCTAGAGAAAGGACCCGAGGAGCTGAAGAGGTTTGCAGCCCCACATGAGGAACAACAATATCAACCAACCAGACTCCCTAGAGCTCCCAGGGACTAAACCATCAACCAAAGAGTACACATGGAGGGACCCATGGTTCCAGATACATATGCAGCAGAGGATGGCCTTGATGGACATCAATGAGACAGGAGGCCCTTGGTCCTGTGAAGGCTCGATACCCTAGTGTAGGGGAATGCCAGGACAGGGAAGCGGGAGTGGGTGGGTTAGTGAGCAAGGGGAGGGGGAATGGGATATGGGGTTTTGGAAGGGGAACCAAGGAAAGGGGATAGCATTTGATATGTAAATAAAGAAAATATCTAATAAAAACAAAATGAAAATAAAAAAGAGCCAGAGGATCAGAGGTTTTACTGTCAGATTATCTCAGCAATGTCAGAAGCTACACCCATATATCCTCAACAACATGCCTATCTGAATGTGATATTTTTTAAAATGTGTACACATACATAAATAAGTGTTTGTGTGTAAGTTTTTAGACTACATTGGTGAGAAAGACCGCTCTATGATTCTTCATAATATTGGTGTATAAAGTTTATTATATGTACATAAAGTTAAGCACTAATTCTTTTTTCTTTCATCCTTTTTTTTCTTAAAAGAACTTGATTATTATCATTTCTGCCTTAAACATTTAAAAGAATTCACAGAAAATTCATCTTAGCCTGAATTTCCATTCTGAAAGTAGCTTTAATTCCTGGTCTTAAATATGATAAGATTAGAATTCTTAAGGTTTTATATCCATCTTCTGTTTGTTTTTTTAAGTTGCAGTCTTTTGAGAAGTTGTTTGGTTATTTCTCCAAGTTTATTTATTTAGAACTCCGTATTTATCTACTTGATATGTTCAGGACATCTGTTAATGCTGCTTTTCTGATCCCACCTGATAGTCAGAATGTGAGATATAATATCTTTTTCATAGCCTGACTTGCCTATTGTACCAGTGTTTGAAACTGTGTGGACCTTGTCAAGAACACTGGATAGTGGAGGTTTTACTTCGTAGCATAAGATGTCCTGTTGGGACATTACTTCCCCCGTTGTATGGTGACATGGTTTAAATTGCTCTCATATATGCATGTAGTAATACATTTCCATATGACTTATCAAAAGGTCACTAGTGTTTACAGTCCCTTCCCATATCCCTTCTTTTACTCTGCCTTCTGACCTTTCTCTTCTTAGTTTCCCCTTTATTTCCTTAAAATATGATACTTCTCCTTGTATAGAAGATCCCCTCTTCCTCCTGGTGCCTAATAGTTACCTAACCTCTGGTTATTTGGATGGGGCACACAGATGTAAAAGGAAATATCCATAAATCATTATTTCAGTTATATTCTATAATGTTTTGAGTCAGAAGCTTAGATCATTGTTTTTTTTTCAGCTTTCTGTTTTTTGAACACATACATTTAAGGCAATAAGTATCTCTGATCAGAAGTTTAGTTATATTTATGGGTTTTTACATAGTTAACTTTTATTCTCATTTTTCTTTTTATTCATAAATTATTTTAACATGTGTTGCTTATTTTATCACATTTAATGATTCTCAAGTATCTAGTTACGTTTCTGCTTTTGAATTCTAGCTTAGTTCCACAATAATCATAGCACATATATTGTAGGATTGTGGTGATTTAAGGAGAATTGTTTTATTAGTTATTATACAGTATAATTTTGATAAACATTTGTTGAACATTTTAAAAAACACATATTTCACATATTTTAAATCTAGTACTTTATGAATGCTAAATAAGCAAGCTTTTCAAATAGGCTAAGTCAATATTTTACATCCTTTCTGATTTTATTTTGTCCTTAATGTGTTGGCAGTTGGGAAAGTGACATTAAAATCACTATCACTAATTATGAACTTGTCTTCTTTTTAAAAACTGATATGTTGAAGACACATAAACATTGAACACATCTTTCTGGGGACACAGCCCTCTTGTCATTATTAACTGCCCTTATTTCTCTTGACTAATGTGTTACAGTTCAGTTTATTGTTACCACAGCAATAATTGACTTAAAATTATATTATTTGCTCCATTCTAAATCTGATATACAACTGGCATGCAAGATAATTATTTTACTAGCTTTTGGTAGAGTTTCTTAATTTTATAGTATGTGTATTTTTATTTTGTCTGACATATAGCTACCTTGTCTGTATCATGGATCGTAAACATGTCTTATATCTCAATATCAATCTCATTCTCTCTTGCTCTCTCTCTCTTGCTCTTTCTCTCACTCTTTCACACTCTCTCTCCCTTTTTTTTCTTTCTCTCCCTTTGGGAAATCTAATATGTGTATTCTTATCTTTGTGTCCTTTTCTTTTCTCTTTTTCTTTTTTTCCCAAGCATATTTATATGTATTTTCTTATTATTTCCTTGTTCACTGTCTTTATTTTGTGTGGGTTTTGCTGATACTCTATGCTGTTTTAAGTTTGAGTGTCCTACTTTTAGTACCAAAAAATACTCATTTTCTTAATCATCTGGTGAAAATATCATTATCTCCTTTATTATACAAATTAATAACATTTATTTTAAAATCTTTGCCAGTTGTTATGTTTAATCTATCTTTCAAGTCCATTTCTACCATTTTATCTTCTGGTTTTTGATCATTTGATTGCCTATGCTTTTATATGCCTGGACATTTTGAATTTGGCATCAGACATTGTATATGAAAACTTGACAGGATCATGTCATGTTGTCTTACCTGAGTGAGAATTGCCTTTTTACTTGGAGAAAAAATGAGGTAAGGATAGCTCAGATTGGTCCAACAAGGAACTGAGGTAGTCTACTTACATGTCCTACTCACATGTCACTCTTCATGAGAGATTTCTGTTTGCATTTTTTCATGGATATCCAGGCTTAAGCTTACAAGTCTCAGCTGAAATAATGGTCCCTTTCTCTTTATGGATACTTCTGGTGGTTTAAATGAGAAATGGTCCCCATATTATGATATTTGAATACTTGGACCCTTGTTTAAGAGGTTTAGGGTGTGTAGAATTATTGGAGGAAACATGTCCTTAGGGGTGCGGTTAGAGAGTTTAAAGCTTTGCTCTACATCCAGTTTGTCCGTTCTGCTTCATGAGTGAGGAAAACTCTGTGAGCTCTCAGAATCCTGATGTCCCTGCTGAATTTGCTGTGCCTTCTCTTACTCTCATGTTTCCCTCCCAGGATGGACTCTCAGCCCTTCTTAACCAGGAGCGCAGTAAACCCTTCACTTGACCAAAGCGTTTTATCACAGCAACAGAAGAGTAACTATAAAGTACCCAACTCCATTTTTCCTTCTCAGCTCCACAGCATGGAAGGCAGCTCTGAGCCGCTGTTTCCTTTGTAAGCGCTCTGCCATGAACTGCTTATGGATAGGTAACAGCCTCCAGTGAAATGTGCTTTCTCTCTGCATCTCGATGAGCTCTGTCAAATTGCTGCTGCCTAAATCATTCTCCAATGCATTCAGACAACAGTTCCTTTCTGAATTTATAGTTGTTGTTCTTGTATTAATATACTATAAGCTACTTTGTGATAGCTGGAGGCAGAAACCCTGCCACTAAAGGATACTAAACATAGTAATGATATGATCTGATTTGCATTTTAGAAAAATTTCCCTGAACATCAATATCCTCTTCTGCACAATGAAAGACTGAGGTAGAAACCGTTCTCTAAGGCCCATTCATCTCCAATGTTCTGAAACTCATGGGAGCATTAACAGTATGTCACACTACCATTTCAAGCTATAAAAACCCACTGTCTTTTGAGTATTAATCACCTAAAGCTCCAAAACTAGGGAAAAATGGCCAAGAAGACTATTCTTGTCCCTGATGTCTTCTTAATGTTAATTATAGACTTCTATGAGCATCATTTTTCCCCCAAGCCTGATATTCAGGAACTAGGCTTATATTGCCTGTATTCTAAACACTCTCTCCTTTTGGGGCTGTATTCTACTTCATACCTTCTTCTATAATAGTTTTATAGAATTAGATTCCACCCTGCTTTTTACTGCCCTACATATTCAAGATTCTAAGTTACCTAATGTTATTACTTTACTAAGCAGGTTATCTCTAAGTGATAAAATTCCTACCTAAAGGGGTGTGTGTGTGTGTGTGTGTGTGTGTGTGTGTGTGTGTGTGTGTAACTGAGTGAGTGTGTGATGATAATAATTAAAGAAGAGTTCATGAATTTGGAAGGGGGAAAAGAAGACACAGAGGAGTTAAAGTCAGGAAGGGGTTAAGAGTGCCAGAGATGCAGGGCTTATGAATGAAGAACTAAAATATTAAATGACAAATAAACTATGTAAGTAAGATGTGCACTTCTAGCGTTAATGGAATTTGGTTGTATATAAGGAAAACTGCACATAGGGTTTAATAAAGAGAGATATCTGTATAGGAAGCCATTTATGGCAATTGTTAAAGAATTGATGACTGATATAGATACTTAAGTTTGGTCTGAGCTTGAGATAAGCAAAGGTAAAATGTAGGCAACTGGGATCCTTGGGAGATGAAGAAAAGAACAAGCCACACATCATAAGTCTATTGTATTCATTAGTTAAGATAGAACTAAGATTTATCTTAATTTCGGGGCTGTCTTTTCTATTGAGAAGTTTTTTTTGTTTTTTTTATTATTTATTTTATTTTATTTTTTTAATTTACATTCCAAATCACTTCTCCTTTCCCATTTCCTCCCTCCCCGAAAGTCCCATAAGCCCCCTTCCCTCCCTCTTTTCTCCATTCAACCCCCTCTCGTTACTCTGTCCTGGCATTCCCCTAGAAGTTTTTATTCATTCTAATATAATAGCATTTATTATACATTTAACAGAAAACCAAGAAAATGATTCATGGTTTCATCGGGAACTAAATGTCTAGGAAATTTTCAAATTCATTTTGTCATTCATATGTTTTCTATATGACTAGATCTTATTCACAGATCTTTTAAAAATACTCTTTAAAATGTTTATATAAAGTAGACACATCTTGTCCTGTTATCAGAGTAAGAATCATTTTCATAGTGTGTGTTTGTATATATCACATGAATGATAGTACTATATATATTATATTTATATATTCCATTTTTAATTGTACTTGTTCTTTGATGTATTTATTTAACTGTTGCCTTATTGTTAGATTTATTTTGAATTATAAAGAATAGCCTGAGCAGAAAGCATTTTCAAAGAAAATTGCTATAAATTGCCCCAAATAGACATTTGACTTTCTGTTACCTCACCACTGCCTTTGATAATACAGTTAATTTTTTCTTTGATACATTTTATCCTTTTCTTTCTTATTTCTAAGGTCCTGGAGACAGGCATCATAGTAAACATTCATCATCCCTCCACTATTCACTCTTGTTGATCTTAGTATTTATTGGCTTGACAAGTCTTGTAAAATAGTCGTCTCCTAAGATGCACAACTCTTTTGACCCGACTATAAATAACCTATGTTTACATCATCCCTGCAAAGCATCCCTCCAGGACCAGCTCTTCTCATGTTCTGGAGTCAAGATAGGTTCAATGTTCTGTAGTGAATGGATGGATTGCTCTCTAGGTCACTAAGATGAATGTGTAGACTCAGAAACTGATTAGTGAGTTCAAATGGAGGTTTCTGGTCAGTAGATGCCTGTGATCAAAACTCTTTTGAATAAGACTAGTGATGTGAAGTTTCTAGCTAATATCACGATAAAAGAGTATCATTACCACCCAAAAGGCTGCTACAGTTATGTTGTGAATAGATGGAAAACCAAGCAAAGAGGAGAACTTTTTCATTTGTTGAGTGAATATTTTAAAGATCATTTAAGATGGCATTAGAAAAACTCCTCTGAATTTAATACCTCTGAATTTGTACCATAAAGGGGCCCAGCAAATGAAGAAAGTGTTGTCGTTCCAGAAGCTAGGAGATAATTTGACATTAACTAAAATTCCAGGTGCAATATGTTCATTTGGCAGAACAATTCCCATGCTTCTAAATGTCCATGATTTTTTTCTTTTCTCACCTCAATACCTTTGTAATTGTATTGCTATCTCTTTCTAAACAGCTTTACCATCAAGTTGCTTAGCAGCTGGACATAGTGGATATTAGTTAAGCAGTTAATATAATTTTGACATTTGAGAGCAGAACAATTTAGAGATTAGTAATCTGTTTTGGAGCCAAATTTCTTTGTGAACTCTTACAATTATTTCAAATTTTCTGAAATGTATGTTTTCTTAAGAGAAAAGTAAGGATACTGAGCTTTTTCCTGGAATGTCTTTCAGTCTAATTTTATAGAATTTCAGCATGAAGCAAGAGTCATTTGTGGCAATTATGCTTTTCCAAATGCTCTTCTGTTTGGATGCCCTATCTGAATATTAGATTGTTTGTCCAGATGTTACAGGCTCATGTTTCCTTCTGGTGAATTTGATTGTTGATCCCTCCCTATGTTCCATGGGATTTCCATTATCTCTCTGACTTAGGTAAAGCTTTTTATAAATGTTCGATGTTTTAGAGTTTGGATTCAGTTCAGATAGATGATATTTCCAAAGGACTTTTGCTCATTCAGTTCTTCCCCTGAGAATGTTGTAAACAGTTACCTTTTCCTCCTGCTTTTGTAGGGTGAGGGTGCCATTGTTTTTTCTCTCTCTTAATGTATTGGGGATATTGACCTCTTCCCTAAACCTTAGGTCAAAGGAGAAGTGGTGGTTGTTTTTGATTGGATGATTGTTTCCATATGCTTTGCTTCTGGAGGGATCTTGTTAAAGGAAGAGTGATTCTACCCATTACTCCTAAGGTCACTTTAGAAAAAGGCTTGTAAAACATGTTATAGATATATAGGCTTTGATGGCAGATAGATAATGATTTGAGCTTTAGTTCAAAACTTACTCTCTGTGTGACCTCAGGCAAACTGTTTAATGTACTAGGGTATCAGTATTCTAATTTGTGAAAGTATTCTGATTAGTACTATCAGTATAGCAGAGAAATGCCTTGCTACATGTGAAATTCATGTAACTAATAAGTTCCCCAAGGTGTTTAACCTGGTATCTGAGACATATATTTAATAAATATTATCTGAAAACGTAATGACTTTAAAAAAACAGAATGTAATACTGTGACTTCTTTTGGAAGGTATAAACTCTTGTCTGATTAAGGTTTGTTGCTGCTTTATTTACAACATTTTT
This sequence comes from Tokudaia tokunoshimensis, assembly GCA_036184795.1. Lineage (NCBI taxonomy): Eukaryota > Metazoa > Chordata > Mammalia > Rodentia > Muridae > Tokudaia > Tokudaia tokunoshimensis. The sequence continues at coordinate 38,613,008 of BTHU01000019.1, forward strand.
ATATTTTGATATTAAATTATAAATGTACCATTAGCCCCTTCCCTTTCCTCTCTCCAGTACCTCCCAGTGCAATCCTTTGTTCTCTCTCAAATTTACACACCCATACACACACACGCACACACACACACACACACACACACACACAAACACATATATTCCTAAATATATAAATATAGCCTCCTCCTTTTGTGTAATGTTACTTGTATGTATGTGAGTATATAAGAGTGGGAGGCATAGTTTAGTGGTAACCAATTAGCTGTCTAATTGGATGTAAGGCTGACTCAATAATAGAGAAAACGTGGCTAGCACTGCAAATATAGTCAACTCCTTGGGGCTTGGGAGGCCATGGATCTTAGAGGAGACTCTACTACCACCACCTTATTAAACCAGCAAATTCCTAATTGCATTTTAACTTTTCAGAATTTTATATGATTTACTGTAGAGAGCTACAGTTATGGGTGAACTGGGCTCTGCCTTAGATTCCTGGGACTGCTCTAACAGTTGAATGTGAAGGCGAGTTTACTGCTACCATTTGCTCGTTTGCTCTTATAGATATTTTGTTTGTAATGTTGATGTTCATTTCTTCTGTTTTTGTAGTGGAGAGGGAGGAGAGCATAAAGTTGGATGGGTCTGCAGGTGGGAACAAACGATACTGAAGATATTTGGGGAGGGGGAAATAGATAAAATACATTGTATTCATTTTGTAACAAAAAGAAAAATATTAGGGTCTCACCATAATTCATTAATCACATTCCACGAGTCTGTACATTAAATGTTCTATGTAACACAGCACCACTGAAAAGAAGACCCAGAAATCCAGGAGGCACTCACCAGAACTGTCATCTCTGTTATCACTAGGAGAGCATCAGCAGTCAGCTCACTAAAATAGTCAGTCACAGCATGTACTCCTGCAGCTAAGTGTGCTGTGGACCTGAGCAGAAGTTTGGCATTGAGAGCATGTGCCACTACTTTCCCCACTATTGCTCCATACCTTTAGGAAATATTTGGGGTGTCCATTTTGTGTTTATTGAAGTTTACTTTTACACTATGTGCAGCCAGTGAGGCTCCTGGGCTTCAGGTCAATTATAACTTGTGACTAGAGCCAGATTATTTTTTTTTCTATTGGATATTTTATTCATTTACATTTCAAATGTTATCCTCTTTCCTGGTTTCCCTTCTGCAAACTACCTATCCCATCCTTCCTCTCCCTGCTTCTATGAGGGTGCTCCCCCACCCACCCACCCACTCCTTGCCTAGCCACCCTAGCATTCCCCTATACTGGAGCCTCGAGCCTTCACAGGACCAAGGGCCTTCCCTCCCATTGATGCCAGATAAGGCAAACCTCTGCCACATAGACAACTGGAGCCATGGTGCTGGATTTGTTTTATCATGAATAGTTTTGACCTTGGATCCTTTTAGTATTCCCCATATTGCATATATTACAAACACACACACACACACACACACACACACACACACACACACACACAAACATGCAGAAATTTCTGCCAGAGTCTGAAGTATTCTATGTATTTATAGAATTAGTTACCTGCAAATGCTGTCAAAAGAAATAGCAAGAGCTTTGAGTGATAAAAATTGTCAAGCCAAGTAGTTGGTTGAATCATTCTGTTTTCCTTTCTGATCATCTTGCCTAGGAGGCCTGAAACATTCCTGTTTTGATGTATTTCTCTGTAAAGATGCTTTAAGAAAATATTTTGGAGTGACATTTGTTAGTTTTGTACTCTTTCTGATCCTAACTTGAAAAGGCATTTTCTATGGAAATGTGTTTTACTCCATTAAACGTCCTTTTTTTTTCACATTAAAATGTATGTTCAGATAAAACAAACTCTGTTGATTTACATGGGTAAGATCACACTCAACACTCACTGCTGAGCCTCTGCATTTATCTGAAAATGGGAATGCTGAATTCTCTTTGCTTTGAAATAGCTTGGGGTAGTGTGTGTTTATGTAGGTCCAAAGAATTTAAGAATGTTATGACATTCCAAGACTGTACAGTGCAAGAAATGACTACTTTAGTGCAAAATAGAGCCTCACATGCAAATTTGCTGTTTGAATTTTGCATCTCTTTTTTATTTTATTTTATTTTATTTTATTTTTTTAATTTACATTCCAAATCACTTCCCCTTTCCCGTTTCCTCCCTCCCCGAAAGTCCCATAAGCCCCCTTCCCTCCCTCTTTTCTCCATTCAACCCCCTCTCATTACTCTGTCCTGGCGTTCCCCTACATCCAGTCTTTCCAGGACCAGAGGTCTCTCCTTCCATCTTTTTAGAAATCTATTGATATGCTGATTGTGTCTAGGGTATTCTGAGATTCTGGGTCAATATCCCCTTATCAGTGACTGCATACAATGTGTGATCTTTTGTGATTGGGTTACCTCACTAAGGATGATATTTTCAAGTTCTGACCATTTGCCTAGGAATTTTGTGAATTCATTGTTTATAATTGCAGAGTAGTATTCCATTGTGTAAATATACCACATCTTCTGAATCCATTCTTCCATTGAGGGACATCTGGGTTCTTTCCAGCTTCTGGCTATTATAAATAAGGCTGCTATGAATATAGTGGAGCATGTGTCCTTATTGCATGCAGGTAAAGTCTCTGGGTATATGCCCAGGAGTGGTATAGCCGGATCCTCCGGAAGTGTCATGCCCAGTTTTCTGAGGAGCCGCCAGACTGCTTTCCAGAGTGGTTGTACCAGCCTGCAATTCCACCAGCAGTGGAGGAGTGTTCCTCTTTCTCCACATCCTCGCCAACAACTGCTGTCTCCTGTGTTTTTGATCTTAGCCATCCTGACTGGTGTGAGATGGAATCTCAGGGTTGTTTTGATTTGCATTTCCCTAATGACTAAGGATGATGAACATCTCTTTAGGTGCTTCTCAGCCATTAGATATTCTTCAGGTGAGAACTCTTTGTGTAGCTCTGTACCCCATTTTTTAATAGGGTTACTTGCCTCTCTGGAGTTTAACTTCTTGAGTTCTTTGTATATCTTGGATATTAGCCCTCTGTCGGATGAAAGGTTGGTAAAGATCATTTCCCAGTTAGTTGGTTGCCGCTTTGTCTTTTTGACGGTGTCTTTTGCCTTGCAAAAACTTTGTAATTTTATGAGGTCCCATTTGTCTATTCTTGATCTTAGAGCATAAGCTATTGGAGTTCTGTTCAGGAAATTCTCCCCTGTGCCCATATGTTCAAGGTTCTTCCCTAGTTTCCCTTCTATTAGTTTCAGTGTGTCTGGTTTTATGTGGAGATCTTTGATCCACTTAGAATTGAGCTTAGTGCAAGGAGATTAGGAAGGGTCAATTTGCATTCTTCTGCATGTTGACCTCCAGCTGAGCCAGCACCATTTGTTGAAAAGGCTATCTTTTTTCCACTGGATGGTTTTAGCTCCTTTGTCAAAGATCAAGTGACCATAGGAGTGTGGATTCATTTCTGGGTCTTCAATTCTGTTCCATTGATCTACATGTCTGTTACTGTACCAATACCATGCAGTTTTTAACACTATTGCTCTGTAGTACAGCTTGAGGTCCGGGATACTGATTCCCCCAGAGGTTCTTTTACTCTTGAGAATAGTTTTAGCTATTCTGGGTTTTCTGTTATTCCAGATGAATTTTTGAATTGCTCTTTCTAACTCTATGAAGAATTGAGTTGGGATTTTGAAGGGGATTGCATTGAATCTGTGTATTACTTTTGGTAAGATGCTCATTTTTACTATATTAATCCTGCCAGTCCATGAGCATGGCAGATTTTTCCATCTTCTGAGGTCTTCTTCAATTTCTTTCTTCAGAGACTTGAAGTTCTTGTCATACAGATCTTTCACTTGTTTGGTTAGAGTCACGCCAAGATACTTAATATGGTTTGTGGCTATCGTGAAGGGTATTATTTCTCTTACTTCTTTCTCAGCCTGCTTATCCTTTGAGTATAGGAAGGCTTCTGACTTGCTTGAGTTGATTTTATATCCGGCCACTTTGCTGAAGTCGTTTATAAGCTGTAGGAGTTCTCTGGTGGAGTTCTTTGGGCCGCTTATGTATACTATCATATCGTCTGCAAATAGTGATAGTTTGACTTCTTCCTTTCCAATTTGTATCCCTTTGACCTCTTTTTGTTGTCTAATTGCTCTAGCTAGAACTTCAAGTACTATATTGAAAAGATATGGAGAGAGAGGGCAGCCTTGTCTAGTCCCTGATTTTAGTGGGATTGCTTCAAGTTTCTCTCCATTTAGATTGATGCTGGCTACCGGTTTGCTGTAAATTGCTTTTCCTATGTTTAGATATGGGCCTTGAATTCCTGATCTTTCCAAGACCTTTAGCATGAAAGGATGCTGAATTTTGTCAAATGCTTTCTCAGCATCTAATGAGATGACCATGTGGTTTTTTTCTTTGAGATTGTTTATGTAGTGGATTACATTGATGGATTTCCTTATATTGAACCATCCCTGCATCCCTGGGATGAAGCCTACTTGATCGTGGTGAATGATCGTTTTGATGTGTTCTTGGATTCGGTTGGCAAGAATTTTATTGAGTATTTTTGCATCGATATTCATAAGAGAGATTGGCCTGAGATTCTCTTTCTTTGTCGGATCTTTGTGTGCTTTTGGTATTAGTGTAATTGTGGCTTCATAGAACGAGATGGGTACTGTTCCTTCTGTTTCTATTTTGTGGAACAGTTTGAAGAGTATTGGTGTTAGGTCTTCTTTGAAGGTCTGATAGAATTCTGCACTAAAACCATCTGGACCTGTGCTTTTTTTGGTTGGAAGACTTCCAATGACAACTTCTATTTCTTCAGGGGTTGTAGGATGGTTTAGATGGTCTATTTGATCCTGATTTAATTTTGGTACTTGGTATCTGTCAAGGAAATTGTCCATTTCCTCAAGATTTTCTAGTTGTGTTGAATACAGGTTTTTGTAGTAGGATCTGATGATTTTTTGAATTTCCTCAGTTTCTGTTGTTATCTCTCCCTTTTCGTTTCTGATTTTATTAATTTGGAAACTATCTCTGTGCTCTCTGGTTAGTCTGGCTAAGGGCTTATCTATCTTGTTGATTTTCTCAAAGAACCAACTCCTCGTTTTGTTGATTCTTTGTATGGTTTTATTTGTTTCTACTTGATTGATTTCAGCCCTGAGTTTGATGATTTCCTGCCTTCTACTCCTCTTTGGTGTATTTGCTTCTTTTTGTTCCAGGGCTTTCAGGTGTGCCATTAAGCTGTTAGTGTATGCTGTTTCCCGTTTCTTCTTGGCGGCACTCAGGGCTATGAATTTTCCTCTTAGCACTGCTTTCATTGTGTCCCATAAATTAGGGTATGTTGTGCCTTCATTTTCATTAACTTTCAAAAAGTCTTTGATTTCTTTCTTTATTTCCACCTAGACCAAGTTATCATTGAGTAGAGCATTGTTCAGCCTCCATGTGTACGTGGGTTTTCTTTTGTTTTTGTTGCCATTGAAGACCACCCTTATTCCATAGTGATCTGATAGGAGGCATGGGATTATTTCTATCTTCTTGTATCTGTTGAGGTCTGATTTGTGACCAATTATATGGTCAATTTTGGAGAAGGTACCATGAGGAGCTGAGAAGAAGGTGTATTCTTTAGATCTAGGATGAAATGTTCTATATATATCAGTTAGTTCCATTTGGTCCAAGGCTTCAATTAGATTCACTGTGTCCCTGTTTAGTTTCTGCTTTCCTGAATGATCCATTTCAGAGAGCGGGGTGTTGAAGTCACCCACTATTATTGTGTGCGGTGCGATGTGTGCTTTGAGTTTTAGTAAAGTTTCTTTTACGAATGAGGGTGCCCTTGCATTTGGAGCATAGATATTCAGGATTGAGAGTTCTTGATGGTGGATTTTTCCCTTGATCAGTATGCAGTGTCCTTTTGTGTCTTTTTTGATGACTTTAGGTTGAAAATCAATTTTATCTGATATTAGGATGGCTACTCCACCTCGTTTCTTGGGGCCATTTGCTTGTAAAATTGTTTTCCAGCCTTTTACTCTGAGGTAGTGTTTGTCTTTGACACTGAGGTGCGTTTCCTGCATGCAGCAAAATGCTGGGTCCTGTTTACGTATCCAGTCTGCTAGTCTATGTCTTTTAATTGGGGAATTGAGACCATTGATATTAAGAGAGATTAAGGCATAGTGATTATTGCCATCTGCCATTCTTGACGCTATCTTTATGTTTAAGTGGTTATCTACTTTTGGGTTTGATTCAAGAAGATTATTATCTCATTTTTTCCAGGGTATTGTTTCTCTCCCTTTATTGGAGGTTTCCACCTATTATCCGTTGCAGGGCTGGATTTGTGGAAAGATATTGTGAAAATTTGGTTTTATCATGGAATATCTTGGTCTCTCCATCTATGGTGATTGAGAGTTTTGCTGGGTATAGTAGTCTAGGCTGGCATTTGTGCTGTCTTAGTGTCTGCATGAGATCTGCCCAGGATCTTCTGGCTTTCATAGTCTCTGGTGAGAAGTCTGATGTGATTCGGATAGGTCTTCCTTTGTATGTTACTTGGCCCTTTTCTCTTACTGCATTTAGTATTCTTTCTTTGTTTAGAACATTCGGTGTTTTGATTATTATGTGACGGGAGGTATTTCTGTTCTGGTCCAGTCTGTTTGGAGTTCTGTAGGCTTCTTGTACGGTCATCGGCATCTCTCTCTTTAAGTTAGGGAAGTTTTCCGCCATAATTTTGTTGAAGATGTTTACTGGCCCTTTAAGTTGCAAATCTTCACTCTCATCTATACCTATAATCCTTAGGTTTGGTCTTCTCATTGTGTCCTGGATTTCCTGGATGTTTTGGGTTACACGTTTTTTGCATTTTGCATTTTATTTGACTGTTGAGTCGATGCTTTCTATGGAATCTTCAGCACCTGAGATTCTTTCTTCTATCTCTTGTATTCTATTGTTTATGTTTGCATCTATGACTCCTGATTTCTTCCCAAGGTTTTCTATCTCCAAAGTTGTCTCCCTTTGTGATTTCTTAGTTGTTTCTACTTCCTTTTTTAGTTCCTGGATGGATTTGCTGAGATCCTTCACTTGTTTGTTTGTATTTTCCTGTATTTCTTTAAGATATTTTTGCATTGCCTCTTTCAGGATTTCTTCCTGATGACCCACGTTCTCCTGCATTTCTCTGAGTGATTTTTGTGTTTCCTCCTCATGGGAATCCATCTGTTGATCTATTGTCTCCTGCATTTCTTTAAGCAGTTCTTGTGTTTCCTTTGTAAGGGCATCTAACCGTTGATTCATTTCTTTAAGCAATTTTTGTGTTGCCTTCTTATGGGCATCTGTCTGTTGACCCATATTCTTCTGCATTTCTTTATGCCAATTTTGTGATTTCTTTGTGAGTGCATCTACCTGTTGATTCATCTCGTTAAGCGATTTTTGTGTTGTCTCCTTGTGCGCCTCCATCTTTTGATCCATGTTCTCCCGCATTTCTCTAAGCGATTTTTGTGTTTCCTTTGTAAGCGCTTCTAACCGTTGATTCATGGTCTCCTGTAACTCTTTATGAGATTTATTTGTGTCCTTCTTGTGATCCTCTAATAGCATCATGAGAAGAGATTTTAAATCCAGATCTTGTCTTTCGGGTGTGGTGGGGTATCCAGGATTTGTTGCTGTTGGAGAGTTGGGTTCGGATGGTCCCACATTACTTTGATTTCTGTTAGTAACATTCCTACTTTTGCCTTTTGCCATCTGGATACCTCTGATGTTAGTTGGTCCTGCTGCCACTGGCTGTTGGTTGGACCTCCTGTGAGCCTGCAAAGCTATTTCTGCCCTCCCTGGATTGCCAGGATTCCCCTGGCACCGATTTCTGGGGCCTGCCTGCTCCCGAGTGACTTTGGAGCCCTAATGTGCCTTGCCCCAAGTGATCTTATATTGGGGAGGCCTTGCACATCCAAAGTCTCAGCCTAGTGGATTCCTGGAGCAGAGGTCGCCAAAGGGAGGCTGGTAGGCTCCTGCCCTGTGCAGGGGTGTGTGATCTCTCCTGGGGGGGGAGGGGGCGTCCCTCTGCCAGGCAGAAGTCCCACAGCAGAGCTGGCACGCTGGTTACTGCAGATCAGCCCCGCACTTGGGAGCTGCATACACACAAGCCGCCCGAGACCCAAGCAATATTATGCCTGTCTGTCTCAGAACCTGGCTGTCCCAACTTCCCAGTCACTGGAGCAAAGATGGCGGAGGGCACTCTGCACACTCTCCGTGGCGCCGCTCACCCTGCAGACGCGATGGCCTGCCAATCTGGCACCCAGACGACCACAGCGCTGACCTGTTCTCGGGCACCCTTAGATTCTTTATATGTGTTTATATAGTGTATTTGTTGACACACAAACCTGACCATGAATAATTAAGCTTGCATATCTATAGGTTCAACAACCTGTGGATTCAACCAACTCTAAAAGAAATCTATAAGGAAAAGCTGTGTCGGACCTCAACATGTAGAGACATTTTTTGTTATTATTTCATGAATAATATATAACAATAATGATAATTTACAGTTTACTAAATTTTATAAGTAAACCAGACATAATTTAAGTTATCCAGGAGCATGAGGACAGATTATTTGTAAGTACTACAGAGCATTTCAAAAAAGAGCCTTGAGTATCTGTGGATTTTAGTACGTAAACCAACTCTGAGGGATAGCTCTTTAGGTACCAGTTTCCTCCCTCTATTCTTCTGCACACACACCACACACGCACACACACACATATATACACACACACACAAAGATACACACTGAGTGATAGAAATAGAGACACACAGACACACACACCCAGACAAAAACACAGACACAGATGCACACAGAGATACATAAAGACATACACATATAGTGACATATATACACACATACACACAGAAAGAGACAGACAGACAGACATGCACACACAGAAGTACACACAAATACACACATAGACACACAGCCATACACAGAAAGAGACATACATACGCGCACACACACACACACACACACACACACACACACATACATACACACTTTTGATTGTAAGTATTTTATCATGGTAAACAGCTTTTCTACTTAGAAAAAAATGATTGAGGAAAAGAGTAATCACACTTATTTATATACATATATATGAATATGTATTGGGTAGTAGATACTATTTACTGAACCTTTTCTACCTTACGATCAGAACTTGCTTCATCTGTCTGTCTATTTATCAACCTATCCATCCATATCGTCCTTACTATTTTGTCTCAAGATATTAAACTTCATGGTGGATAGTAGAGCCCTTTGTTAATGGTGTTCACTGACAAACCAAATACTTAAAATCGCCCCTGGCTTATGTAGGCATCTAGAACATGCTAGAAGAATCAAATAAGATATTTTCATCAGGTATGTCATATTATTTCAAATTTGATAAAGATAAAACTGGGACTCAGAAGGGATGAACTATTAGTCTCATTTCACAACTAGGCAAAGTGCAGGAGGAAGAAGAGAATAGTTGGCTCCAGAGTCACTTTGACGTCAAGTCTCTGTATACACTCTTGGGAATGAGAGGGAATCATTTGGGGCCCACCAGACCATAAAGGTCCCTTGTCTTTTTTTGATACAAAAATTATACAAAGCTCTGACAAAATTCAAGAATTCAAGGTGTTCATTTTCTTGTGTTAGAATGTCATGAAAGACTCTATGGAAACCCTGGGAATATTACTTTGTGGTTTTCTTTCAAACACATTTTGCCGAGCTACATGAAGGTTTCTGTTTGTTCCATAATTTGGAGGGATAATGTGACCTATCTGAAGTGCCAGCCAATAGGATAACTGAGCTGTGAAAAATGATACATGGTGAAAATACAAAAATGAGAAATAAAAGTTGGAAAGCTGCATAGTGGACTCAGAAAGAGGAGGCATGGGTAAACCAGGAAATCTTTCAGAACTGTCACTACGTTTAGAAATAATTAAGGTAAAATATTTTTAATGTTTTTTATTAGATATTTTCTTTATTTACATTTCAAATTCTGTCCCATTTCCTGGTTTCCCCTACCAAAATACCCTATCCTATCCCCCTCCCCCTGCTCACCAATCCACCCATTCCCGCTTCCCTGTCCTGGCATTCCCCTACACTGGGGCATCAAGCCTTCTCAGGACCAAGGGCCTCTCCTCCCTTCGAAGTCCAACAAGACCACCCTCTGCTACATATGCAGCTGGAGCCATGGGTCCCTCCATGTTTACTCTCTTTGGTTGGTGGTTTAGTCCCTGGGAGCTCTGGGGGTACTGGTTGGTTCATATTGTTGTTCTTCTTATGGGGCTGCAAGCTCCTTCAACTCCCTGGGTTCTTTTTCTAGCTCATTCATTGAGGACCTTGTGCTCAGTCCATTGGATGCCTGAGAGCATCCCCCTCTGTATTGGTCAGGTAGTGGCAGAACCTCTCAGGAGACAGCTATATTAGGCTCCTGTCATCCAGTGCTTGTAAATATTTTTATCCATAGATAAAAGTAATGGCTAGAAAAGATTTTAAATCTATTTATATTTAAGGATGAACTTACATGGTTGTATACACATTTATCATATTAAACTAAGAATGTGTTCCAAAAATATGCTCAATATAGAAATCTCTTTAATGGGTAAAACCTAAAATATATATCCACACTTATTTCACAAGATTTTCACTTTGAAATATTTTTTTTTTATTTCAAGGTTGAGAGACTTCTCAGAAATTGGTATACAACCAGTATATGCTTTTCCCTAGTAAACTGGGCAATAATTTAATGACTTTTCCATGTGTCAGTATATGAGATTGCTCTACCCATCAGCCATCTGTTTATCATCTATCTATCTATCTATCTATCTGTCATCTACCTTTGTGTCTGTCTATTATCTGTTTGTCTGTCTTTCTATCTGTTTGTCTATTTATCATCTATCTATAATCTGTCTGTCATCTATATATCCATCTACCCATCTTTCTCCTTAATTTCTTTTTCTTTCTTTCTTTCTTTCTTTCTTTCTTTCTTTCTTTCTTTCTTTCTTTCTTTCTTTCTTTCCTATCTATCTATCATATATCAATTCAGCCATATGGTTTTTTTCCTATTCCAAGATGTTCAACAATATTGAAAATCCTGGTTAGCTAGGAAACCTTAATGGAATGTGTACACTTTGTACTTCCCTTTGTAAGCATCACAATTTCTGCTAATGTGATTGTATATCTATAGTTTTGTTCAATTAACTTAGAAGAGTTGGACTTAAATCTCTATTGTCTTAGTTCAGGAAGGACACGTAGTTAGATCCTAAAAAGTGACCAGAATTGGTGCAACTTTCTAATGCATTTCTGATTCATGTGAATTCTAGCTCAGAAGTTGTATAAAATATAACTCATTCATTTTATTGTAGCACCCTGAGGAAGATCCTAGAAATAGGGCTTTATAATTAAAAGCCTGAGTAATGATGTATGTTAGGATTAAAGTGTTGGTGCTTTGAGGATCCGTGGTATGGCTAGTGCAATATTAGTCCAAAAATGCTTTTAGAAGCCTTCCCTTTCAGGTCACTAGATAAATTCAAATAAGCCCAGAAAGTTAAAACAGCTCCCTATCTGCAGCAATTCAAGTGTACATAAATGTTTCCTTGGTTGTAATATGAACCACAGTGCAAGTTTTCATAAGAATCATAAGGCACAAAGTCCCTATTCCCAAATAATTGTAGCATTGAAGCTGAACTATTACGTATGTTTTGCAGGCAATGTACTTAAGATAATGAAAAAAATGTTTTAATGGAAAGACAGTAGAAAGCTTTTCCTTCAGTAGATGTTGACCTATTGCTTGAAATCATCTTTTTGTGACAGCCTGGGAAGGTTTATCCTTCATATGCAGGGCTGCTACAACTGCTCTCACATGTCCAACAGTTTTCAGGAGATATTTACCCAATGACAGGTGTTTTTGCTTGTCTCTGACTCTCCATTCTATCCTGTGTACTTATATTTTGTCCTTCTAGAAGAGGAGGGGGTGGGGAAAAGAGCACAGACAAATGCTTATAAACCCTTAATTACATAATTAGTGGTCAGTCAAAATAATGTTGAAAGAGATAGAAAGTTACCTAGGATGGAAATTAATTGAAATGATAAAATATTCAAAGGAGATACAAAGACAAAGTGTGGAGTAGAGTCTGAGGGAAGGACCATCCAGAGACTATCCCACCTAGTGATCCATCCCATATACAGTTACACAACCCAGACACTATTATTGATGCCCACAAATACTTGCTGACTGGAGCCGGATATAGCTGTCATCTGGGAGGCTCTGCTAGTGCATGACAATACAGAGGGGGACACTCTCAGTCAGCCATTGAACTGAGCATAGGGTCCCCAATGGGGGAGCTAGAGAAAGGACCCAAGGAGTTGAAGGGGTTTGCAGAGCCATAGGAGGAACACCAATATGAGCCACCAGTACTCCCAGAGCTCCCAGGGACAAAACCATCAACCTGAGTGCGCATGGAGTTACACATGGCTCAAGACACATAGGCAGTAGAGGATGACCTTGTTGGACATTAAAGGGAGGAGAGAGCCTTGGTCCTGGAAAGGCTTGATGCCACAGTGTGGGGGAATGCTGGGACAGGGAAGCAGGAGAGGGTTGATTGGGGAACAGGGGGAGGTGATATGGGTTATGAGATTTTCGAGGTGGGGCGGAACCAGGAAAGAGACATTTGAAATGTAAATGAAGAATATATCTAATAAAAAAAGAAAAAAATGTTCAAATGGAATTTTTTCCAGTTGTCATAACAAATGTAAGTCATTTTAAACATTAGAGATGACTAGAGAATATCCTCAAGAAAATACTGTGCAGCGAATATTTTAATCTACATTTAAAAGAAGTTAAGTGAAGATGTTGGATATAGAAGCAAAGGAAATTGACTCCCTGCTGAAGAAGTGAACTGAAGGACAATGCGTTTGTTGATTTGCAGTTATTTTTCTGGCCAACTGTAAGATGAAGGAATGTACTGGTTGGTGAAGGCCTTTGTGTGAAGACATCCATAGGACAGGTACAAGGGTTTCATGGTATCTACTACACCAAATACATACTTTATCCACACTATCCTATCCTCAGTGTCCTTCAAGAGAGGTTGTTTACCAACCTTCATTGTATGGTCTACATCTCCCTGCCAGAATCTATATTTGAACATTACATAGAGTGGCATTTACTTATTTTATTTGTCTTTTAGGTATGCTTGATTATATTTTTGTTTTTTTAGACCACTGGACCTCTATCTGAGAGTTGTGACCTCTTCAGGGGGTGGGTCAAATGACCCTTTCACAGGAGTCACCTAAGACCATCAGGAAACATGGATATTTACACTATAATTCATAACAGTAGCAACATTATAGCTGCAAAGTAATAACAAAAATAATTTTGTGGTTGGAAGTTACCACAACGTGAGGAGCTGTGTGAAACGGTCACAGTATTGAGAATGCTGGGACTACCACTATAGACTAATCAGAGATTCTAAGTACAAAGAATAATTCTCAACACACAGGCAAAGGCTTATATAGATCCCATCCAACACTTCCATTCACAAATATGAAAACTTTGTGAATTGAAAACTACTGTGGTATTATGATATATTCTAAGTTAGGCAGTTTGATGATTTTATTTTGCATTGCTCACTTAATTATCTCAAAGATCCTAGGTAATATAGAGTGTTTTGTAGATTGAAGTATTAATGTACAGAGAAGTTGGTTTGTTGGAGGTACAGAGCTGATAAGGTACAATGTCAGCATCAATGCTAGACCCGGTTCTTAATTCCTAAGATCTAAGTTAGTGACAGAGATGAAGCAAAGCCACTCTCACTTGTCCTTGTTCTGTTTCAGTGTTTGATTTGTTCTGACAACACCAACCCATTGTACTTCTTATATCAGTAAGAAGAAAAAGTAAATAAATACAAGTGCTTACAGATGGTTTCCATGACCACATCTGTGTACTCTATCCCTGCTCCGCATAGGCAAATGGTGATGTTACCCTGAGAGATTGATGTACTCATATAAGGGCTCAATCATTTACACACAAACTAATGAACTAACAAAGTGGTTCATACAGCAGTTATAATATATTTAGATCTTCTATTCTTTCTCTCGGGGTTACCCGCTATCTGGAGTGCTTAATTGAGGGGTTTCAGATCAACATTTAGTTGTAGCCAAATCATCAATTAGATTTCCATATGCTTCAGCACAAAGCTAACCTATCAAAACCCCTGCAGTAAAATACTTAGTCCTTTTCCAACATGCTTGTTGTCTTGAAATTTTTGGAGCTAGCACGCTCAGACATGATTTAGATGTATTCTCTAGCAGAGAGAGCAAGAGATGGATTAAGCAACATCCCCCGAGGTCCTCTTTGCTTAGAGCAAATATTCTCTATCATTCTAAGCTTCTTACTCTAAGTAATATTTGAACTCCATCCTCTGGCTTCCCCGGAACAGTTCATGATACTGCCTCCTTGGTTGAAGTACTTGGATTTATTTCCTACTATCCAGGCTACATTCTACTTTTAACTTAATGTGTTCTTTTTCATTCTGATGGCTCAACTTCGACATCCACAGCTTCCTTTCTTTATTTCCAGAGTTTATAGACTGTCACTGGGATTTCCTCTGGGTCTTTTAGCCAAGTCAGCCATGCTTTGCTTCTCTAATCTTCTGTTATAACAGGCTCCCTCTACTCATCTCTCTGCTCTTTCACTCTCAATTTGTTCCAGGGTTTCTGGTGGAGATTCCCTTGTACCAAAAGCAATATTCCAGGTGCAACCACTTGAGAATTAAGACCAGTATTTACACTTTTTTTTTACTCATGTCTTTTTCCCTCTTTAGTTCAAAATAATATGCCACTAGGGTTGTCATTTTGCAGGACAAACTCTCATGGATGGGACAGCATCTAGGCCCAGTTCCCTTTCAACTCTAAAATGGCTTCTTTTATGTTTTACCCACTTCTTGCTTAGATCTGCATTTTCATTTATTTTCTCTTGGTGTGGGAAGCTGGCCTCTTTCCAAGCTGACTTGCGTTTTGCTATTTGATCCCAAGATCTGTAACTCCTCTCAGACCATCTGTATTATTTCTGTGTCTTCACTGATGTTTTGCAACATACCCTAGCTCACTGTCATCTGCTGATTTCATTAGCGCACTGTTTACTGTCTTCTCGAGATCATTAATAAGGATGAATAAACAGAAACGCATGGCTTAAACAGACGTCTGAGCAAGTTCTCTTAAGTCCCTCCACAAATTGACACCATTTTCTTCTATCTTTCTGTGTTCTTTGCCCAATGTCTCTTGTCCAGTTTGTTCTGTGCACACCGTGTTCTCATATCCAAGTGGCTGCATTCATGATGTGTTGTTCTTCTGCAGCACTTTATAATCATCCAGACAATTCATCAGGTTTGTCTGGCACCATTTCCTCCTTATTAAATCCAATTTTATTGGCTGTTTCTATCGTTCCCTAGGTTGTAACAGCTCTTTGCATCAGTGAATATGCCCAACCTGATTTCCTCCCATATATTGTTATTGTATTAAGCTAGACTGTAGGTGAGAAAAGAATACAAAGAGAGGGAAGAGACTGAGTCTATATGGCTGTTTTTGAGACATCAACATACACAAGGTATTGTGATGATTTAGTGTGTATGTCTGTGTGCGTGTGTGTGTGTGTGTGTGTGTGTGTGTGTGTGTGTGTTTACAGAGAGTAATAGTTGGGAAATGAAAACCCATGTAGAATATGGTCAGCACTATCCAGTGGGATGGAGTCAAAGACTGAATAAAAAGAAACACCAGCTGAGTACCACTGTTCCTCTTTCTCTATCCGGCTTGCTGAGATGTAAGCAAGCAGCCTTAGGCTCTAGCATGTCCAGCTGCCAGGCTGTCTTTGTCATGGTAGCCTGCACTCCCAAATCATTCATCCTCCAAGTGGCTCTATGTCAAGTGCTTTGTCACCACCACAGAAAAAGTAAATAAGGTGTATGTACAGAAGTTCATGCTTGTTTATCCTTGTCTCAGGATTTAACAGATATTTCTGTACAAAAAAGATCGAAATCAGTTATGTGATTTTTTAGAAAGGTGATATTTATGTCTAACTTGTATTGAAAAATCAAATGACTGGATTTTGAAATCTGGCAGGAACCACAGCTGGGTTTAGGGACTATCTGTGATACACTTGGCCCTGTGCAAACACAATTATCTTTAGCTCATGATGAAATCAACTCCAAAAGGCAAGCATTTGGGGGCACACCACTAATCTCAAAGGAGTCATCATGAAGATTAAAAAAACTGCCCCCTCTTGAGAAAGTGGTACCTGAGAGCAGAATCACGCATGGTTTGAGACTTATTGACTTTTCAACACAGATATATGTGCTTATAGCATGCCCCATCCAAATGTGCATAGCAGACCTGATTTTTCCCCCACTTAAATGAAGAGGAGAATAAGACATAATTGTTCAATTTGGGGTGGAAACAGAACCAGTTTGCTCTGTGCCGTAGAGCTCTTCTGCCATTAGAATGGTGATCAAACACAGATTTCTTTAATTGTGCACTAACTTTGCACAATGGTTTGATCTTTCCTCCTAAAATAGACTTTCTCAATCCATAGGTCATGATCCCTTTGTGAGTCGAATAGACTTTCACAGGGGCTGCCTAAGACCATCAGAAAACATAGATATCTACATTGCAATTCACAATAGTAGCAAAATTAGAGTTACAAGCTAGCAACAACAACAACAACAACAACAGCAAAAACCATGGTTGGAGGTTAGCACAATGAGAAGGACTGTAGTAAAGGTGGCATTGTTAGGGAGCTGGGGACCAAGAATACAAATACTTTAGAATAGCCCCTTTACTATAATTTTACTCTTAACTATACTGTTAATTTCCCTTCTGTCTTCATTTATATTGATTTATTTAGCCGTTCTCTATTACAGAGGCCAGCAATGATTGTGGAATGGAAAGCATAGCCCTTGAGCTAGAAGATACCTTTCATAGTCTTTACAGTCCAATTGAACTCTGCCCTCCTAACACCAGTTTGTCTATGTCTGTCAACATTTCACAAGTTACATAACAAAGACATTAATATTGATAAATTCAGTGAAATGTATTGGAAACTTCAAACTCCTTTAAAGACATATTTCATGTCCTTTGATTGACACATAATATTAAATAGTGAATGTTTATGAGAAATGGTATGGGCAACCTGAAATGTATATGCATTCATATGTACATGCATGTATTTTGCATAATGGATTTTTCTATACACTCATTTGATTAAGTGGCTCATCCTTTACTCTCTTTCCTTCTTTTTGTATGATTTTTTTTGCTTTCCTTAAATGCTGGTTTTATTGAGTGGACCTTGCACTTTAATTTAGAGATTTTCCTGTTTAACAATGTAGTTTTCTTGCTCAACAAGTCTGACATTTGAGTAAATGGAAGGAAAATGGATGTGGGAGCTGTGTGTTCATAATGCCACTTTGCCACCCTGAAATCTATGCAGATAATCTACTCGGCAGGCTTTAAGTCCCACTGGGACAGGGAGCCAAGACTACCCTGCATTGATTTATAGCACCTGCTTCGCCGTTGGGCTCATGGCAGGCATTTTATCTGCAGCCAAATGCCACTCCACTGGGCCAGCCTAGAGGGAGGTCATGTTTACTGGGCATGTGTATAATCTGTAGAATGATCTAAGCCATGGAGGGCTAATTTCCCAAAGATCAATCACTAAGGGAGGATTTCAGAGGTTATGTTCTTTATCCAATTTCCTGTGTACTAATGAGATGGCTGGAACCTGTTTGGACTCTTTCTCATTAGAACTCTTCTGAGACTCAATAAAGATTATGACATTCATAAATCTAAATAAGAAGTGACTTGGCTGCCAGAATGGTGAATCATGCCATGATGAGATGTTTCCCTGCCCCAGCAGGGTATGGTATCAGTGACCAACCTGAGACAAGGTCAAAACTCAATTGAAATTCTTGACAATACTTGGCCTTTCCAGATGAACTCATAGGAAACTTTTAGTGTTAAAATTCATTGTTTAGGGTTTTTTCAATAGAGGTTTAAGCAACAAGTATTTGCTTAATCATTACATGTTGCAGATTAAGAAAGAATACATGTTAAAATGGCCACAGTAAAGCGTTATAAGAATTATAATTCAGATCTGACAATGAAGGTACAGTGTAGTAGTGTAAATATTTACAGCTAATGTTTAAAATGTTTCTCATATGTCAAAAGTATATTAAGCATCTCACATATATGTTTCTTCAGTGCCAACAACAAATTCATGAGTTAATTCCTACTATTAACACCTATTTTATAAATGAAGAAACTGAGATCCAGATTGTTGATAAATCCTCCCTTAAATACATATCCCATTCTAGATGTCACCATGATTAGTTTTCCATCTCTTAGCTAAACTTTTTCAAAATACCTTTCTACATTATTGTATCATCTCGACTTCTCCCATTTTAAGATAATCAGTCTGGGGTTCTCCATTGCTACCTAAGTGCAATCATTTGATGGGCAACACCCTTTCCATAGTTCCAAATCCAGCATTTTCAATTTGCTGGGCTCCTTCTTATTGAAAAGAAACCCTCTGTTGATTCCCGAAGCTCTGTGTTTCTCCTGAAACCTTCCTGAAACATTTATGACACCTCTTCCTTTGCTTAATTTTTCATAATTAGAACATTTTAGTTTGAATCAAGTCTTGTGTCTGGACCATATGACATATGTACTTCTCTAGCAGTCTAATGTTGTTTATGGACTCTAGTCATCTCTACCCATACTATCTCCCAAATTATACGATTGTTTTCCCATGTCTTTCGACACCAATCTGTTTGCTCAAAAAAGACTGGAAGTCTCCTGTTACTCTTCATTTTCCTTAACTATGCGCCATATTCTGCCTTTCAACTTTTTGGATTTTTTCAAGATAGATTTTCTTTATGTAGCCAGGGCTATCCTGGAATTCAGTTTGAGACTATGGTGACATCAAATTCATAGATCCACCTGTCTATGCCTCCTGAGTACAGGGATTATAGATGTGCACCCCCAAACACAGTTATCACTCTATTCTTTAGCAACAATATTTCTTATCTACAATTCCATATCTTTACCTTCCTGCCCTGCCTTCATTACCACCCTGTCCCTGATTTCTGGACAGTGTGTACTGATGATCCTCGAGTGGATATGAACTTAGAAAACATTGCTGTGGAAAACTCAGGACAGAGACATAGTGTGATCTTGAGGTGCCATCCTAGAAAATGTAGAATAAGAACCAAGAGCTACAGAAACCTGCCGGTGTGACAGGACTCCTTTCCACCATCTTTGAAAAAAAATGCCCCTGTCTCTTAATAGTTTAACCTTTAGACTTCCTGTTCTAAAGGCAAACCATACCACTAGGGGGAATTTAACATTGATGAAAAGCACAAAACTAAAGTGAGAACTCTTTCCTTGACTTATTAACTAGCAAGGAGACAGCTTTCCACAGCCATTTCTCCCTGGGGACTAGGACTAGAAATCTGTGAGAATCAAATAATTTGGCTAAGTGACAGTACAATAACAAGAGAGCTCCTCACACTCTGCCTGGCACCTTCCTTTCCTTTAAATGAGCAAAGCCACAATGCTCACCAGCTCTAGTATTTGGGATTAAGCATTTTTTTTTTCTTGCTTTCCTTCTTTTTCTTCATCCTTTCCTCTGATCAACCACCTCCCATCTCTTCCTCTCCCTCCTCCCTCTCTGTTCTGACCAACTAGGGTTAATCCCTTACCATCCTGCGTAAGCTAAACCCTAAATTACACAGAATGTTTTCCTTACCTTACAGCATATGGCTTCCACATCACGGGTGATTCCAGAGAGAGCAAAAGCAGGCTTTATGTTTTGCCTGCCTTGTAAATTTGAGTTCACCTTATCAGCCTTGGGTATTTATTCTTGTGGAGGGTCAGTAGAGTGTTTGAATGATTGAGAATAACCAAAACAAATGTGAAGAAAGGATATTGTTGAAACTCTTTCAAACTAACGTGTTGAACCGCCTCTCTTCTGGGTCATAGAGAATGACTGTTAAGGATAATGGGACGAGTTGCAGGGAATGACAGTTCCTCTTCCTATTAGCTTTAGGGTAATAGTCTGCTCCTTTGTTAGGTTAGAGGGATTTTGTGTGAATGTAGTATTTCCTGTCTTCCTCTATTCATTGAGAAAGTTGAAGACATCCCTCTGAAAAACAAAAGGGTTAAAGCCTGAAGTGTATTTGGGCTGGATTTTCCCGTGGGAGGTGCATGTTTTCCTTGTCCATTTCATTCTCACTCTGAGGCCTCTTCATCTTCCCTCCAAGGGCCCTCTTCACCTGAGTGAACCTCCATCAGGGAATCATCTGAGGAGTGATTCAGCAGCACAGCATTGTCAAACCGAGACAGTGCCACTCCGGCTCCGTGAGCTGAGGCAGTCTCCAAAGAGGTTCAGGCAGAGAGCCAGAGGTCCATTCCTGGTCTAGAAAAAAAAAAAAAAAACCTCACAAAGACAGAGAGATCGCAACACTGCATCTCGGCTGATTCATACAGCAGCATTGACATTGAGCCTCCAGAGAGCTGTTCTCTTCCCAGTCTGGCTAAAAATATCCAAATTCAGATTTATAATGACAGGAGCTGATAAATTTGCTGGGGAAATGCAAGCAGTGTCACTGTCGTGCTAGGAAACCTGTTCTGATAAATTGATGTGGGGAAAGAGATTGCCAAACACGGCAGAGACCCGCCGTGCTACTTCCCCTGGGATGATGAGCAAAATGAGCATGTTTTCCTTGCCATCAAATCGTCTTTTTATCCAGGGTAGGCAGGAGAGTACAGCAGATTACAAAGGAATATAGGGAACATCTTGATCAAAAGGATAGCATGACATAAAACTAAACCTTATCTTCTGCCTAGCAGACAGAACAGGGTGGCTCTCCCACAAACAAACAAACAAACAAACAAAAAGTACCAGAGTTAGGGAATAAAGATGGGTATTTAAAAGGTATAATTTTTTTGATACCCACTGCCTCTCCCTCCACCCCCTGGCTCTGTCAAACAATTTGCCAACAATTGCTACATTTGCTCCAATCATTTTAGGTCATTGACTTTGGAAATTAATGTTGGCATTATTTTCTAGCTTGGCCTTTTGCCAATGCCGAGCTAGTGCCGGATGTGTAGGTGGGCAATGTAGGCTTGGAGGTTTTCCTTTTCACACATTCATTAAGACCACAAAATGTCATGGTTGAGTTCAGTGAGCAAATGTTACCGACTCATGTCTCAACTACAGGGCCCCAGTGATGATTTTCGATGCCATTATTTACCAGTACTAATCTCATTCAACAGCAATCCCAGTCCATCATTCCAGTCCACAATTAAAAGAAA
Organism: Tokudaia tokunoshimensis; assembly: GCA_036184795.1. Taxonomy (NCBI): domain Eukaryota; kingdom Metazoa; phylum Chordata; class Mammalia; order Rodentia; family Muridae; genus Tokudaia; species Tokudaia tokunoshimensis. The sequence goes on from BTHU01000019.1 coordinate 38,634,344, forward strand.
GCCTGGTGACCCGAAGGGGATTGTGACTCCACAGGAAGACCAGCATAGTAAACTAACCTGGACCACCTAGGCTCCCAGAGACTGTACCACCAACCACAGAGTGAGCATGGCCTGGACTTAGGTCCCAGCACATATATAGTAGATGTGCAGTTTGATCTTCATGGGGGTACCCTAACCACTGGAGTGGGATCTGTCCCTGATTCTGTTGCTACCTGTGGATCTGATTTCCCACCTTGTCTTGCCTCAGTGTGAAAGAATGTGCCTAGTCCTGCAGTGACTTGTGCCAGGGTGGGTTGGTACCCAAGGGGGGGGGCTCTCCTTTCTCAGAGGAGACAAGATGGGAGGATGGGGTAAACAGCTGTGTGAGGGGAGGGCTGGGAGGAAAGCAGGGCTGCAAACCGGATGTAACATGAACAAATGCACTAATGAAAGAGAGAGAGAGAGAGAGAGAGAGAGAGAGAGAGAGAGAGAGAGAGAAGGCTGGGACTTACATTCATGCAACATTCATGTAATACAATCTCAGAATTAAAATCTACTTAGGACTTCCGTTTCCATAGAACTTCCTTTTCATCTGCCTTTTCTGCGATCAAGCAACCATTGTTATGTTTGAGCCCTGCTTAAATTAATAGCAGGTAACCCAAAATATCCACAGTCAGAAAATAAAAATCTTTTAATTTTAGGATTCAATAGGAAATGTGTGATGCAAATACTCTATGCACCGGTACAAGAAAAAATAGCATAGCTGGATTGAGGTGTAGATGATGGGCCAGAGGCATGCTTAAATCCATTTCAAAGCTAACATTAAAACGGCTCAACAGAGGAATGGATTCAGAAGATGTGGTATATCTACACAACGGAATACTACTCTGCAATAAAAACAATGAATTCACGAAATTCCTAGGCAAATGGTCAGAACTTGAATATATCATCCTTAGTGAGGTAACCCAATCACAAAAGAACACACATGGTATGCAGTCACTGATAAGGGGATATTAACCTAGAATCTCAGAATACCCTAGACATAATTCGCATATCAATAGATTTCCAAGAAGATGGAAGGAGAGACCCCTGGTCCTGGAAAGACTGAAGGTAGGGGAATGCCAGGACAGAGAAGGGAGAGGGGGTTGAATGGGGAAAAGAGGGAGGGAAGGGGGCTTATGGGACTTTCGGGGAGGGAGGAAACGGGAAAGGGGAAATGATTTGGAATGTAAATAAAAATCTTAGAAAATAAAAAAAAAATGGCAGTGGTGAAATCTAGCAATGAGAATGTGGGTAATGATTCTGAAATTACTTAAACCAGGAAATGTTTGTGAATTAATTATGTTATTAATTTGGGGTGGGAGATAAGTTACTATATACCAAAAATAAGATAGAGATAAGAATTACAGCATACCAAAATATTTCCCTGACTTGTTGAAGTGTAAACAGAGATGAAGAAGTCACTGGAGCAGACCGGTGTGCAGTCTCCCCTCTCCATGGGCTTCCAACTCTCTCAAGTGAATCTGTTCTCATTGAAAGAAAAGGAGTAACTTCCCTCAACCAGCAATATATACGTAACATTTTGAGCATTTTTTCCTGCATATGTTTCATAATATAAAACAATTTCTGCCTTCAGAGCGATTACAACACACAGTGAACATGTTATTCAAACATGACGCTGAAGGGTGGGGCTTCAGCAAGAAAGCACTTCTGAAAGTTTAGCATTAACAAGTGAAAAGGGTATTCATTTAGGTGACGTGATAAAATCTCAGAAGGCCTGAACCCTTACCACTTGGGCTTTGAAGAGACAGGTACTGGGTACTGTGATTGTCATGGGTTACTTACCTTCCTTTTGCTCTGACAATTTTCCTTTGGAACACCTGGGCAACAACATTCTATTAGGTGACAAATAGAAGACATTAATGTATTGCTTCCTATGTTTTTAATGGGGAAAATAAAGACATATAAAACACTATATGATGTTGCTTGACTTGTTCCTACTCTTGCCCTTCCTTGATGTCTAAATGCAGTTTTAATCATTGCAACAGAGAATCACCCTAACTATGGATTTGGACCAATACTCCATTAAACTGTATATTTCATGAGCATAGTAGAGTGATTTGGTAGAAGAGACTGTCAAACATGGTGAATCTATTTTATGGCAAAGTAAGCAACAGGTAGACTAATAAAGTTTTACTAAACAGTGAGGGTAGACGAAGGTTATATACCTTTGTAATGTAGATTTTATGATTTCTTAGGGTAAAATAGATATATTTAAAATGTTTCATGTTGTTCAAAAAAATGCATAATTCTCATTCAAAGAAGTAGCTTCACTCAAACAGTAACATATACATATACATAGATTTTTCCATGCATTTTTTTCTGTATATGTTTCATAAAATAGAGCAGTTTCTGTCTTCATAGTGATTACAAGTATAATAAAGGGTTCCCAGGAAATCTTTGGTGAGGTGAGGTTTAATACATTAAATTCTTCTTGCCTGACCTATTTTGTGGGGTGGTTTTCCCTTGCTGTGTGTATCACTAACCATTTCATAGTTTTAATTCTTTTCATTATGTCTTAATATCTACATTCTATAGTATTTCTATCTTATAACTGCACACAGGGATTAGAAAGATTCCTTCCTTCTTTGTTAAAATGGACAACTGTCTCAATAACCTGCTTATGCTCTAGCAGGCATGTGAAACATGGCCAGTTGTCCTTAATACAATGGATGCCAAATTGCAACCAGGAATAAGAGTCTGAAGTGTTCTGAGACCTGGAGCTCATGTTCTGCACTGACTTTCAATCAGTCCTTTGTCCGGACAGCTTCCATCAAAGCAAAACTGGAAATTCCTTCTACTAAGGCCTTGTTTTGCCTATCATAGAAGGGAAATAAGGAGTGAAAAGGGCTAGGGAGAAGAATAGGAAGGCTGAGAGGTAGGATGTAAGAGGGGTTTTGCTGGAGAAAATGTTTAATTAATGGTTTCTAGATGATATTATACTCTATAAAATAAATGTCATAAAATAAGAGATTAAAAAAATTCTAACCAAATAGATCAGCTAAAAATTAGTGGAAGAAATACATTCATACTCAAGTCATGCCAAGTGTTAAGATACTCTGAGTACTGTGTCTAATATATGTGTATTGGATCTTCATATGGCTCCAATAAGCAGGAGAATGAATTCAAAATCCCAAAATCATGGACAAGAAAAAAATTCCACAGCACAGTCTGTGATAGAGAAGAAAGGGAGAGAAAAGTCAGAACTGTGTTGTAGGTGGGAATGTATTGAATTCTGCTCTCTTAAGCCAAGTGTAGAAAAAGTATTGATTAACAGGTTAGGTCTTTCAAGAGGAGGGGCTGGAGGCACCATGCTTGAGTAATCCAGGTTGCCCTTGCTTTGTCTGTCAGCAACACTGCTAGCTCCAGGGAGCAAGTGATTCTCTCCTTCCTTGCTGTTCCTTCTCAACCTCAGCAAGTCAAGATGCAGGCAGCTCTTAGTGAGGATTAGCAAATTTAAAACTCAACCTTGGAAATGGCTGGCTGTAATTTGATTCTATGCAAGATCAATCATTTGTCTGAGTGTGAAGATCAAATAATTCCATACAACCTGGAGAACTGCTCCCATGAGCTGTCACTAGCATTTTTCTAATTAAGAATTCTCTACTTTTAGAAGAGAATTGGTGTATGGATTGGGGGTGCCATTCACATGCTTAGCATGTGCAAGACCATGCTTCCATCTTGAGCATAAAAAAGAATCATTATTGATAAACATGGGGTAATGTGACTGTGTAAGCATTGGATTGCACATTGGATTGAACCAGGGAAAAGGAGGAAGGAGGAGCTAACTTCCAATAAGAACCTCCTATTGGCCAGGCCCTGCATTGTGTGTGTACTAACCTTCATACTCAGTCCATGCATAGTGCTGATAAGATATTGGCTCCTGGACTGGGAAAATGGATCAGCACTTAAGAACTTGTACTGTTCTTATACTCATATCAGATTGCCTCTTCTATCCTCCTTGGGCACATGTATATATACATTCTCACACCTATGTGCTCATGCACCTGTGCGCGCACACACACACTTGTGCACACAAACACATGTACATGCACACACATATCTCCACATAGATGCAAACATATATACACTCATAAGCAAATACCCCTGCATACACAAACACATACACACATGTGCACACAGATACATACACACATGTACACATACACATACACTTATACACTTATATGCATATAACCCCCCACATGGATACAAACATACATACACTCACAAGCAAATACCCCTGTACACACACACACACACACACACACACACACACACAAACACACACACACACATACACACACTCACACACACACACCATAATTAAACATAAACATTTACCAAAGATAAGTCATTCTTGAAATCAGGAGAACTAAGAATTTGAACTCTGCCCCATGTGACTAAGTTTGATTGATTTTTTTTGTTTGTTTGTTTGTTTGTTTCTGTTTGTAGAGCCATGCACCATCTGGTCCATGACTTAGCAACAATAAGGTGAATACAAGATGGAAAATAACCTGAAATCCAAAATAGTTTGCTTCTTCCTGTATTAGCTATTCTCACTGAAACTATTGACTAAATGAGATTTTTGAGAATAGGCATGAATTCTGATTATCCAACTCCCTGCTAAGAATTATAAGAGTCACATTATTTCTTCTGTGGGTGGGAAGAGGATTGCGAGATCTGAAATAGTACCTGTGGAGTATAAAAAGACAAATTTGGATACTGAAAGTAATAGTTGTCAAAGCTGTCAAAAACCACAATTCTCTTTTACATAAAAAAAGAAGAAGAAAAAGAAGATTGGGGGTGGATTGTGAGAAAGGTATAGACATATTGTATTCTCCAATTCGTTTAGATAATTGGTTTTGTCTTAGTTTCTGGTGGGGGTTGCAAGGGAATTATTTAAGGAGGTGCTGCATATTCTGGAAGCATTTTAAGTATAATACATATGTGTCCACCTTTAACTCCACAGTCATAGAATGACCTGCATCCATTGAGATCTGTGAATAAAAGACAGGGCACAAAATACATCTATAATGTCCCACTTTTTTGTTTCCGCTGTTTATTAGCTACCTTCCATTTTTGCTCCAGGAGGCAGGTGAGTGTGCTAAGAGCAATTTTTATATATATATATATATATATATATATGAAAGATAAGTTGATCCCTATGTGTAATTTTCACTTTGAAGTAGATAGATTTATAAAATGTAATTTTATCCAAAATTTATAGCTTAAGACATGATTAATATAGAATATTATATAGAACATATAATATAGAGCTTCTGTGGTTTTTCTTAGCAAGCTTTTAAAATGCATTATGGATTTTGTGTTCAAGTATATCCAAGCTCAGCCAAGTACATATCAAGGGCATAGTAGCCACACATAGCTATAGGCTTCTATCTTGGTCTGGAGAAGTAATATAGACATTCACAGTATTTGGGTGATATGTTCTCCATCATCCATTGTCATATGTACTTATTTATTGTGGAAGCACATTGTCACTCCTACTCCATCAGAGATGAGCAAGTATGGGTGAGGATCATTGCATACCATTTGGTTAACAGAAGTTACCTTCCCTTCACTCAGAAGGATTAACTATCATCTCTGTTCTCTTCTCATTTCCTCCTCCCCTAGGAAGCACACACACACACACACACAGAGAGAGAGAGAGAGAGAGAGAGAGAGAGAGAGAGAGAGAGAGAGAGAGAGAGAAAGGGGGGCATATACTGAAAACACAATATATTAACACTTCTAATTAAAGCTAATTAAAGGTACCAGATAGATGCAATGAACGGCTAATGAAAACCTGCTTGTACATTTAACTAGATTTAAAAACCAAAGTAAAACAAAAAGGATTAGAAAAACTCTTATTGATGACAACCAATTCAGGAAATATTTTGCTACTTCCTAACCTTGTGTAACTGTAACTTATCAGGAAGAAAGTAGCATGACTCATACCTTGCCACATTGAGGCTCAGTCCTTCTTGTATAACTCTATTGCATTTTAAAATCTATACTTATTGCTGGTTGCAGAGACTTATGCTGGACTTGGAACTTAGTCAAGAACAGGTTCTATACTGAGGACTAAGGGAGTCTGCTCAAATTGTAGACAAAATCACACACAACTAAAGGAGTACTAGATCTTCAGCTGAGCCATGAATCATGGCCGAAATAAGAAGACACTGAGTTTTGAGATGAGTGTTTTTCCTGTTATGTAACATCTGAAATATTCTGATATAAGATTTGGAGAAAGATGATAGCAATGCCAGCTTTTTTGGTTTATCCAAGAAAAATTATAAGTTAATTATTTAACTCCTACATCCATTCATTAAGATTCTTAGGAAGCTAAGGAGACTTTGAGGTAGCTGAATGGCCCTGTCATTTGAATTTTTTATGCTGTGAGTGATTAGTTCCCACAATAAAACCTACATAATTGAAACAGAGGTACTTGAATCAGGAAGACATGACTGGAGACCAGCCTTTGCGGTCTTTCTTCAACCCTGGAAATCATTTATTTTCTCTGGGTTTAATTTTTCATACATTTGATAAATGTAAACCCTCCCTTGTAGCCTTGTAGTAAAGAATAAATGAAGACAATTTATCCAATCTCTGATTCAGGCCCTCATACATATTGATTGCACAATAAGTTTTCTTTATTCCTCTGTGAAATTAAGTTTTTGTTCTTTGACCTTTGTGTCTTCAAATGATCTTTCTGCATCTAGATTAGGCTTTATAATGTTAGAATTTTAGATCTTTATTTTTTATCTGACTGAAAGAAATAATTGGATTAAGAGTACACAACTTTTAGGTTTTAAAAACTCACTAAAGTAAATACTTATTGAGGCCAAATTCCAGTGGAAAGTTTTGGCAAAATGGCATTGATTCACATAACTATTGTCCTAAAGGAACTTTACCCCGCCCCCCTCATCTCTCTCTCAAATCACTAGAGAAAATCAGTTTAGAGGTTCAGAATCTTAAAAGGACATCTAAATAGTTCTTAGACTCCAGGGGTCAGAGAAATACTAGAAAACATGCTGGTGTAAAATAATTTCAACATATACAATGAATGCAAGCCTTTTCAAACACTGAGAATATTCTGCTAGCCACACTTGACACTTATTTTTTTAAGAAAAACTAGGCTCTGCATGGATAGTCGTCATTAAGGGGGTGTAAGCACTGAGTTTCTTGTGAACCGAGTATGATGAAAGAATGACGTTTTTTGTTTGTTTGTTTTTTTGTTTTTTGTTTTTTTTCTTTTTGGGAACACATCTGCAATGGAAGGGCTGTAAACTATCCAAGTGAAACTATCCAATGACAGATGAAATATAAGCGTTGCTGAGTATGACAATGGAGGTCCAGATTCTGGGGGATTACTATGCATAGTGTCTTCTTTAGCTTATGTGTTGCTGTGACAACACAGTGAGAGAGGAAGTATTTATTTTTGGCTTATGGGTACAGCAGATTTCAGAGGCATGGCATGGTCAGCAACTCACTTCAAGGAAGCAGGATCTCTTCATATCACAGTGAACCAGAGAAGCAGGTAAGAATGAAGCATCAATTATAAACTTTAGACGTCTACTGACCTACTTCCATTTGTTTGATCCTACCTTCCGAAGATCCCAGAACATCACAAAACAGTGAAAACAACTGGTACCCAAATACAGGCTTCGAGAGACTCTTCAGATTTAAACCATAACAGGGTAGAGGGAGGTTCTATCTCACTGTCAACTTTTAACATGGTGATTTAATCTCAGGTTATCTTCTGTGAGGGTAGGTTCCTTCCTGAATATCATAGAAGCCTCAGTATGCAAGTCTTCCCTGATACATGAAGAAAAGTATGTAACTAGGAGACGCTATACTACAAAGACATTTGCAAAGGAGGACCCTTTTCTTCTAACCCATTTCTACAGGTCTCTGAATTTTAGCCAACTTTGACTCTTCCCATCAAGCCTAAGAGCTTACTTCATTCTATAATTCTAAGGTATGTTAGAGCACAAATTAATTAAGTTCATTTCCCCAAATCTTGCTTCTCTTGAGGACATTCCAATTATTTTGATTTCTAGTAGGGAGCTTATTTTAGAAGTTCATTGTCAAAGAATTGATAAACACCCAGAGTGCAGAGTAATAATCTCAAACTCAGTTGATGATATTTGCCTTTCAAAATAAAGAACTCAGGCCTCAATATCAAGGACTCTTTCTTTCCTTCTATCTCCAGACAAGGAACGTGACTCAAAACCCTACTGTCCCATGCTCATAACATTCTTATTAATAATACAGTAGCTGCAAGAAGATTTAGTAAACATCAAGAAAGGGTTGCGAGTTCACCAGGCAGTTAAATGTAATATTTTTTATTCTTCATTTATCATTTGTTTACCTTGCCTATTTTTCTTTAGTAAACACCTAATGATGTACATTTAAATAAAACTTTAAGGAGCAAGAAGACTGTATTTGTATATTTAGGTGTGTGTTTGTGTGAACTTGTGTGTGTGTGTGTGTGTGTGTGTGTATGTGTAAAACAACAAAGAAAAAGTTCATGGATTCAAATAAAGTCAAAGAGATCAAAGTGGGGTACATGGAAAGTATTGTCCCACAAGACCAATTTTTGTTATGGACTCTGTTATAGTTCTAATAAAAAAAACAAGACTTAGGATGATTTGTGTTAATTTTATTTGTGTTAAGTACAGGGTTATATTAAATGTAACTTAATTTACTTACAAAAGGAGTCTAATGCACATGAATTGTTTGAGGTGTGCAGAATTCCCAGTGCAAGCCTCTGTAAATCAATGCCAATAAGATAGACATTACTATCTTGCTATTCCTTTTTGAAGGATTCAGAAATTTGGAACAGAATCAAACATCATAAAGAATGAACTACTGAATTCTCACAGATAATCTTGAAATCACACATCTTTTACACGATTTGAATGATTTAAGTCACATTTCATAAGCAGGAAGTTCTCCATGTAATTCTAACATCTTGGACTCTGCAGCATTAGGGATGGGACATATTTACTTAAACCCATAAATGGATTCAATGATTACCCTCACTCCAGTTAAAATGTACTAGAAGTGATGTTTAACATAAAGGTTATTTAAATCTAACTTACCAATGGTTTGTATAGATTGTCAGTAGATAAACAAAAAGCACAGGGTTTTACCATGTGTTCACTGAGATGTCAGTCTTCCATGTTCTCTCTTTTTTTTAAATTTATTTTCTAAGTTTTTTTTATTTACATTCCAAATCATTTCCCCTTTCCCGTTTCCTCCCTCCCCGAAAGTCCCATAAGCCCCCTTCCCTCCCTCTGTTCCCCATTCAACCCCCTCTCACTTCTCTGTCCTGGCGTTCCCCTACCTCCAGTTTTTCCAGGACCAGGGTCTCACCTTCCATCTTCTTGGAATTCTATTGATATGCGAATTGTGTCTAGGGTATTCCAAGATTCTGGGTTAATATCCCCTTATCAGTGACTGCATACCATGTGTGTTCTTTTGTGATTGGGTTACCTCACTAAGGATGATATTTTCAAGTTCTGATCATTTGCCTAGGAATTTCATGAGTTCATTGTTTTTAATTGCAGAGTAGTATTCCATTGTGTAAATATACCACATCTTCTGAATCCATTCCTCCGTTGAGGGACATCTGGGTTCTTTCCAGCTTCTGGCTATTATAAATAAGGCTACTCTTAATGCTAGTTGTAAATAAAATGATGGAGTAATAATAGGTGTAAACTATGAATGCTTCTCCCTCCTCCTGAATTTAGATAACTTTTCCTAATTCCCCCAAAACAGAGATAAAATAATCAAGGGTGAAGTTCTCTGTGTTACAGAACCAAACTCATCAAAAGTAGGTATCTATCAAAGTGAAAAGTAGATAAGGTTTTTCTAGAACATCTACCATGTTTTGTTCCTTCTGGTTAATGATTCTGCCATACATATATTTTATACGCTTTAACTTTAAATGTTTTCCTTGTAATAGTCTTTTTTTAAATTATTATTATTATTTTTTTTTTTTTTTGGTTTTTTGAGACAAGGTTTCTCTGTGTAGCCCTGGCTGTCCTGGAATTCACTCTGTAGACCGGCTGGCCTCGAACTCAGAAATCCGCCTGCCTCTGCCTCCCAAGTGCTGGGATTAAAGGCGTGCGTCACCACTGCCTGGCGGTAATAGTCTTTTTTTATTTCAATAGTCAGATACTCTATTCCTGTTTATAAATGGAAACATAGCACTCAAAAATAGACGTATCTGGTTTTCTGTTTTAGAAAATAGCCCGCTGTAGTAATTGCTTAGTTATTGAGAATCTGCTCATTCAGTTCTTAACAGTAGAAAAGAATGGCCTTCTACAATGGAGATGGTAGAACTGAAATTAGAGTCTAGAAGCAGTTTAGTTTTGAAGTTTAAATTGTTATGTTTTCCCTGTACAATGCTTTTGGGGATATAGATAATTTAGCATCACATACTATAGTAATTTTAGAACTGGAAGAATAGAATGTAACTGTGAAGGACTTGGTAGTTAGGGGTAAATGAAAGTTGAGGAGACATTTTGGAATTCTATAGCAATATATTTATGGACCCATTGGTTAAGAGGATGAACTTAGGACCTTGGTCCTTATCTATGGACCATATGAATTTGACCAAGTCATCTGTCCTCTTTGAGATTCCCTTTCCTCCTTGGTCCATTGTCTTTCACAAATGAGGGAGTAGAAAATACACAAGATATAATACACAAGATATAATACACAAGAAAGCATCAGAAGAGAGAAAAATGTGTTGGCTTCACAAATGATGTTTCTCTCTCAGAATAAACAGAGATATTTTTCTTCACATTCAAGGAAATCTTTGCTTTTTCAGAGCAGATTTGAATATTGTACAGGAAATGTCATATAGAAAAAGGTAGTCGTTGTGAAATTTAAAATGATAGAATGTTTGTTGATATTTGGTTGTGCAAGTGAAATCTTTCTTTGAACACTATCCATCCAGGCACACTTGGAAAAATGTCTAAGTTTGAGAAGTGTTGCTAAATTTGCCAAGAACACTGTAGACTTCCATTAATAAGCTGTGTTTGGGTCTTTATCTGTTTTTCCTTTCAGTGTTGGTTTCCTTTCAGTGAGAATTCTTAGAGATTTGGTTCAGAGATAAGAACTTTGGTGAACATTTGTCTTCTCAGAATAACCAAAAGAAAAACTCCTAATTAGTTAAAGAAATGTTTTAAATGTCATATTCCTTTTCATACCACTTGGAGATAGATATCAGAAAGAAAAAAATGAATTATAATTTTCTAATAACAGTATTTATGGGATAATGAGAGTTCATCATCCTTATTTTTCTGTCTTACAAATTATCCCCATTTGTTAATAAATAATTATTGGCCTGTATCAAGAAGTATTTCTCAATAGTCTGAGAAACCACTAGAGGAGACATGGGGGAAAATGAGTTTAAAATAAATGACCTCTAAGGGACCTACAATTCCAGAGATTTTTTTTTGTATTTTCAAGAATTATATTTGCTGTCATTCCATGTTCAGGTTTAATCTCTTCCTTTGGGAACCAGGTCAGAATAAAAGAAATTTCAAAAATACCCAAGCAATCAATATTTAATTCATTTACACCCTGCTTCTTCCTGGGCCTGCTGGGTCTAAGCCTATAGTCACTGCCATCTCTCTTAAATTCAGGCACTTTGGGAAGGGAGCCATCTTTTTAGATCTATTTTCTCCCTGGAGCTGGGAAGCTGTATCTATATAAAAAGAAGTGACATATTAGGCTGGGCGTATTAAAACCTTTTCTGAGAAAATCAATATAAGTTTGGGAACCCTCATTTATTGTCAAAGGAGAAGAAAGGACAAAAGATAATGCAGAAGTAGATGCAGGATATCACGTAAACAGTGAGGAATGGCAGATACCATTTAAAGTGACTGTTGAAAAATAAATAAAATGACTCGGTGTTTGCATAGCAATTGTCTCTTTATTAGCCTTGAAAATGTTCTAGATCAGTGGTTGTGTTCTATCTTGTCACATGAAGGAATTATAAAACCCCCTTTGTCTAATCCAGGTTATAATCACCTGTCAGGACCCCGAGAATTTGTTGTGGTGATCAATGTTGACACAGATTTAACCCAATACAGGTTATAACAATGAAACATAATTTGGGATAATTAGGAGGTTTGAAATATTCCTTGTAGTGCACCATCATTCTAGTCTATTCAGCAGAATCTATCAGCTACATTGCTACACCCCCTTTTCAACTGAATAAATTATGTTTTCATTATTTTAAATTAATCAGTATGATGATATGAATTGTTTTGTATCTTGGGTTGAATATATCATTTTCTCTGGGTGCTAGTACTGCACTTATAATTTGTAAGTAAATGGAACTCCAAATGACTTCATGGTGCAAATTAACTTCTGATGTATAAAATGTCATAAATTTCCACCTGTATGGTATCCTTCCAAATCAAAGGAAGACAAGCTAAGTTTTATTCATGAGAATGTTCTGTCACCTCTTTTCTCCTAGCCAGAACATTCTTGCTTTTTATTCTGAAAGATGTTACACTCAGCTCCTTGCAGCATGGTAAAGCAATCACACAGTTTGTGATTTCACTCTCTGACCATCAAACGTGATGAAATGAAAGTTTGTGATTTTATTGTACTTTCCACTATGTTAAGTTTCTGGTTTGTTGCTCATACTGTGACCAAACCCGAGGAAGATGATCAGAATGCTTAGAAGATTTACCTCCATAACTCCAGACAAGTTATGCCATCATACTTGGTGAACTATTAGGATCAGATTGTTGTCTGTGGGCAAGTTTGTCTTCACAAGTAATTGGTATAAAGGATACTAGAGAAATGAAGGTATTTTAAGACTTACATGTTCTCTTCCCTAATCATGAAATTGGCTAACTGTGACATTACAAGTGGTAAATGATACCAGTCTGAAATCTTAGATTTCTGAATGGATATGATAAATCAAACTGGAATGATTTGCCTTTCAAAACCAATAGAAATCAACATGGTTATGGAAAAACAGAGAAGCAGCCCTGGGAAGACAAGGGGATATAATTAACAGGGTAGACTATGGTACTATCATGGCAACAGACAACAGGTATTAGGAAAGTATTAAATCATGTAAGTCTAGGAAGACACATGAAAATAGCATGATAAACAGATGAGGAACAATATTTATAGATGGAAACAGGCATGTATTATTAGAGCCATTTGTTATAAATCAAACAAACTTGGTTCTGGAATAGGACCAAAACTGAGTACCTGGATTTAGGTCATAGGCAAATCCTTATCAAAAAGCAATATTGGACCTATTCCCAATGCTAGATACAGTACTAAGAACTTTACAAAGGTTATACTATTCTTTTGGAGCTAGAGCTTTTTACTATTTTCACTTAATGATCAAGGAAACTAACCACACGAATACTGATTACTTGTCTACACCAACACCTACACACAGTTGATAAGTAAATGCATAAGTAAGTGTACCATTCCAGGAAGTAATTTTAAAATATATTTTTGTTGAAAATAGATGTTTAATGCTATATTCTGATCATGGTTTTCCCTCCTCCAACTCCTGCCAGATCTTCCCTCACCTCCTGACCCATACAACTCCACATCCTTTGTTGTAATCTTTATTTAGAAAACAAACAAGCAAACAAACAAATGCTAATCAAAATAAACAACAGCAGCAGCAGCAGCAGCAACAAAAAGAAAAGCACAAGAAACATTCAGGCGAAATTGGAAACCATAATATCCAAGCCAAAATAATAAAAACCCAAACAAAGCCGTATGAATACCTACAAAAATACCAGTGGGTTCCTTTCACATTGACCATCTGCTTGTGAGTATAGGTTAAGTGTGACTATGTCTGTCAATTCTGTCTTACCCCAAAGCTCATGGTAATGAACAGAATATTCCAATAGACAGGTTATAAAAGCTCTGACTATGATACGTCTCATTAAGGCAGAACCATGCCTAGTATAAAAGAGTACACAAGAAAAAAGAGCTCTATCATTAAGGTCAAAGCATAGGATCATGGCAGAGGAAATGATGGAGTGACATGAGTTGTTCTCAACTAAACCTTCTTAACATATATCTTGCCAAAGGCAAGATGTTGCTAATAAAAGGTGGTAGTTGATACCCAGGGAAGCAAGATGTACGTATTAGTTGGTGATAGAATAACAACAATGATAAACAAAATATAAAGGAAATAAGAAAAAGGGAGCATGTCTAGTGCATAGTAGCCATCTTAACATCTGTGACTAAGTTGGTAAGATAGTGTCCCACATTTCAAGTGCCTCATTCTCAAACTTTTGAGGAAATGATAATATTTGTAAGAAAGAGCATCACCTTCATCGTTCCAGCATCAACATTATTGTCCTTATTTTTCCATTCAGATATGGAAAGGAGAATTTCCTATCATGATCTGCTCTCTCGTGTTGTTGAATTTTTAAAATTATGTTTCATGTCATCTTCACAAAAAAAGGCCACTAAGGCCCTTCCGCGATCTCTGTTCCAGTAGACTGCACTGAAGAGACAGGTACCCAGGCTTTCCCCAATATAACATCGCTTGGGACACGGCCTGTTGGGGCTTCCGCCTGCGCCCAAGAACGGGACAGCGCTGTGGTCGTCTGGGTGCCAGATCTGCAGGCCATCGCCTCTGCAGGGTGAGCAGCGCCATGGAGAGAGTGCAGGGTGCGGTCCGCCATCTTTGCTCCAGTGGCCCGGAGGTTGGGACAGCCAGGCTCTGGGACAGACAGGCATAGTGTCGCTTGGGTCTCGGGCAGCTTGTATGTATGCGGCTCCCGAGTGCTGGGCTGATCTGCAGTAACCAGCATGCCGGCTCTGCTGTGGGACTTCTGCCTGGCAGAGGGACGCCCCCTCCCCCCCCACTCTAGGAGAGATCACACACCCCTGCAGAGGGCAGGAGCCTACCAGCCTCCCTTTGGCGACCTCTGCTCCAGGAATCCACTACGCTGAGCCTCTGGATGTGCAAGGACTCCCCAATATAACATCACATGGAGCAAGGCACATTAGGGCTCCAAAGTCACTCAGGAGCAAGGCAGGCCCCAGAAATTTGTGCCAGGGGAATCCTGGTAAACCGGGGGGGGGTGCAGAAATAGCTTTGCAGGCTCACAGGAGGTCCAACCAACAGCCAGTGACAGCAGGACCAACTAACATCAGAGTTATACAGATGGCAAAAGGCAAACGTAGGAATGTTACTAACAGAAATCAAAGTAATATGGGACCATCCGAACCCAACTCTCCAACAGCAGCAAGTCCTGGATACCCCACCACACCCGAAAGACAAGATCTGGATTTAAAATCACTTCTCATGATGCTATTAGAGGATCACAAGAAGGACACAAATAAATCTAATAAAGAATTACAGGAGACCATGAATCAACGGTTAGAAGTCCTTACAAAGGAAACACAAAAATCGCTTAGAGAAATGCAGGACAACATGGATCAAAAGATGGAGGCCCACAAGGAGACAACACAAAAATCGCTTAACGAGATGAATCAACGGGTAGATGCACTCACAAAGGAATCACAAAAATTGCATAAAGAAATGCAGAAGAATATGGGTCAACAGACAGATGCCCATAAGGAGGCAACAGAAAAATTGCTTAAAGAAATGAATCAACGGTTAGATGCCCTTACAAAGGAAACACGAGAACTGCTTAAAGAAATGCAGGAGACAATGGATCAACAGATGGATTCCCATGAGGAGGAAACACAAAAATCGCTCAGAGAAATGCAGGAGAACGTGGGTCAACAGGCAGAAAACCTGAAAGAGGTAATGCAAAAATACCTTAAAGAAATACAGGAAAATACAAACAAACAAGTGAAGGATCTCAGCAAATCCATCCAGGAACTAAAAAAGGAAGTAGAAACAACTAAGAAATCACAAAGGGAGACAACTTTGGAGATAGAAAACCTTGGGAAGAAATCAGGAGTCATAGATGCAAACATCAACAATAGAATACAAGAGATGGAAGAAAGAATCTCAGGTGCTGAAGATTCCATAGAAAGCATCGACTCAACAGTCAAAGAAAACGCAAAATGCAAAAAACGTGTAACCCAAAACATCCAGGAAATCCAGGACACAATGAGAAGACCAAACCTAAGGATTATAGGTATAGATGAGAGTGAAGATTTGCAACTTAAAGGGCCAGTAAACATCTTCAACAAAATTATGGAGGAAAACTTCCCTAACCTAAAGAGAGAGATGCTGATGAACATATAAGAAGCCTACAGAACTCCAAACAGACTGGATCAGAACAGAAATACCTCCCATCACATAATAATCAAAACACCAAATGTTCTAAACAAAGAAAGAATACTAAAAGCAGTAAGAGAAAAGGGCCAAGTAACATACAAAGGAAGACCTATCCGAATCACATCAGACTTCTCACCAGAGACTATGAAAGCCAGAAGATCCTGGGCAGATCTCATGCAGACACTAAGACAGCACAAATGCCAGCCTAGACTACTATACCCAGCAAAACTCTCAATCACCATAGATGGAGAGACCAAGATATTCCATGATAAAACCAAATTTTCACAATATCTTTCCACAAATCCAGCCCTGCAATGGATAATAGGTGGAAACCTCCAATACAGGGAGAGAAACAACACCCAGGAAAAAATGAGAAAATAATCTTCTTGAATAAAACCCAATAGTAGATAACCACTCAAACATAAAGATAGCGTCAAGAATGGCAGATGGTAATAATCACTATGCCTTAATCTCTCTTAATATCAATGGTCTCAATTCCCCAATTAAAAGATATAGACTAGCAGACTGGATACATAAACAGGACCCAGAATTTTGCTGCAAGCAGGAAACGCACCTCAGTGTCAAAGACAAACACTACCTCAGAGTAAAAGGCTGGAAAACAATTTTGGAAGCAAATGGCCCCAAGAAACGAGGTGGAGTAGCCATCCTAATATCAGATAAAATTGATTTTCAACCTAAAGTCATCAAAAAAGACACAGAAGGACACTACATACTGATCAAGGGAAAAATCCACCATCAAGAACTCTCAATTCTGAATATCTATGCTCCAAATGCAAGGGCAACCTCATTCGTAAAAGAAACTTTACTAAAACTCAAAGCACACATCGCACCACACACAATAATAGTGGGTGACTTCAACACCCTGCTCTCTGAAATGGATCGTTCAGGAAAGCAGAAGTAAACAGGGACACAGTGAATCTAATTGAAGCCTTGGACCAAATGGAACTAACAGATATATATAGAACATTTTATCCTAGAGCTAAAGAATAAACCTTCTTCTCAGTACCTCATGGTACCTTCTCCAAAATTGACCATATAATTGGTCACAAATCAGACCTCAACAGATATAAGAAGATAGAACTAATCCCATGCCTCCTCTCAGATCACTATGGAATAAGGGTGGTCTTCAATGGCAACAAAAACAAAAGAAAACCCACGTACACATGGAGGCTGAACAATGCTCTACTCAATGATAACTTGGTCAAGGTGGAAATAAAGAAAGAAATCAAAGACTTTTTGAAAGTTAATGAAAATGAAGGCACAGCATACCCTAATTTATGGGACACAATGAAAGCAGTGCTAAGAGGAAAATTCATAGCCCTGAGTGCCTCCAAAATGAAACGGGAGACAGCATACACTAACAGCTTAATGGCACACCTGAAAGCCCTGGAACAAAAAGAAGCAAATACACCAAAGAGGAGTAGAAGGCAAGAAATCATCAAACTCAGGGCTGAAATCAATCAAGTAGAAACAAATAAAACCATACAAAGAATCAACAAAACGAGGAGTTGGTTCTTTGAGAAAATCAACAAGATAGATAAGCCCTTAGCCAGACTAACCAGAGAGCACAGAGATAGTATCCAAATTAATAAAATCAGAAACGAAAAGGGAGAGATAACAACAGAAACTGAGGAAATTCAAAAAATCATCAGATCCTACTAGAAAAACCTGTATTCAACACAACTAGAAAATCTTGAGGAAATGGACAATTTCCTAGACAGATACCAAATACTAAAATTAAATCAGGATCAAATAGACCATCTAAACCGTCCTATAAGCCCTGAAGAAATAGAAGTTGTCATTGGAAGTCTTCCAACCAAAAAAAGCACAGGTCCAGATGGTTTTAGTGCAGAATTCTATCAGACCTTCAAAGAAGACCTAACACCAATACTCTTCAAACTGTTCCACAAAATAGAAACAGAAGGAATACTACCCAACTTGTTCTATGAAGCCACAATTACACTAATACCAAAAGCACACAAAGATCCGACAAAGAAAGAGAATCTCAGGCCAATCTCTCTTATGAATATCGATGCAAAAATACTCAATAAAATTCTTGCCAACCGAATCCAAGAACACATCAAAACGATCATTCACTACGATCAAGTAGGCTTCATCCCAGGGATGCAGGGATGGTTCAATATAAGGAAATCCATCAATGTAATCCACTATATAAACAAGCTCAAAGAAAAAAACCACATGGACATCTCATTAGATGCTGAGAAAGCATTTGACAAAATTCAGCATCCTTTCATGCTAAAGGTCTTGGAAAGATCAGGAATTCAAGGCCCATATCTAAATGTAGTAAAAGCAATTTACAGCAAACAGGTAGCCAGCATCAATTTAAATGGAGAGAAACTTGAAGCAATCCCACTAAAATCAGGGACTAGACAAGGCTGCCCTCTCTCTCTCCATATCTTTTCAATATAGTACTTGAAGTTCTAGCTAGAGCAATTAGACAACAAAAAGAGGTCAAAGGGATACAAATTGGAAAGGAAGAAGTCAAACTATCACTATTTGCAGACGATATGATAGTATACTTAAGCGACCCTAAGAACTCCACCAGAGAACTCCTACAGCTGATAAACGACTTCAGCAAAGTGGCTGGATATAAAATCAACTCAAGCAAGTCAGAAGCCTTCCTATACTCAAAGGATAAGCAGGCTGAGAAAGAAGTAAGAGAAATGATACCATTCACGATAGCGACAAACCATATAAAGTATCTTGGCGTGACTCTAACCAAACAAGTGAAAGATCTGTATGACAAGAACTTCAAGTCTCTGAAGAAAGAAATTGAAGAAGACCTCAGAAGATGGAAAAATCTGCCATGCTCATGGATTGGCAGGATTAATATAGTAAAAATGAGCATCTTACCAAAAGTAATACACAGATTCAATGCAATCCCCATCAAAATCCCAACTCAATTCTTCATAGAGTTAGAAAGAGCAATTCAAAAATTCATCTGGAATAACAGAAAACCCAGAATAGCTAAAACTATTCTCAAGAGTAAAATAACCTCTGGGGGAATCAGTATCCTGGACCTCAAGCTGTACTACAGAGCAATAGTGCTAAAAACCGCATGGTATTGCTACAGTGATAGGCATGTAGATCAATGGAACAGAATTGAAGACCCAGAAATGAATCCACACTCCTATGGTCACTTGATCTTTGACAAAGGAGCTAAAACCATCCAGTGGAAAAAAGATAGCCTTTTCAACAAATGGTGCTGGCTCAGCTGGAGGTCAACATGCAGAAGAATGCAAATTGACCCATTCTTATCTCCTTGCACTAAGATCAATTCTAAGTGGATCATGGATCTCCACATAAAACCAGACACACTGAAACTAATAGAAAGGAAACTAGGGAAGATTCTTGAACATATGGGCACAGGGGAGAATTTCCTGAACAGAACTCCAATAGCTTGTACTCTACGATCAAGAATAGACAAATGGGACCTCATTAAATTACAAAGTTTTTGCAAGACAAAAGACACTGTCAAAAAGACAAAGCGGCAACCAACTAACTGGGAAATGATCTTTACCAAGCTTACATCCGACAGAGGGCTAATATCCAATGTATACAAAGAACTCAAGAAGTTAAACTCCAGAGAGGCAAGTAACCCTATTAAAAGATGGGGTACAGAGCTAAACAAAGAGTTCTCACCTGAAGAATATCTAATGGCTGAGAAGCACCTAAGGAGATGTTCATCATCCTTAGTCATTAGGGAAATGCAAATCAAAACAACCCTGAGATTCCATCTCACACCAGTCAGGATGGCTAAGATCAAAAACACAGGAGACAGCAGTTGTTGGCGAGGATGTGGAGAAAGAGGAACACTCCTCCCCTGCTGGTGGAATTGCAAATGGTACAACCACTCTGGAAAGCAGTCTGGCGGTTCCTCAGAAAACTGGGCATGACACTCCCAGAAGATCCGGCTATACCACTCCTGGGCATATACCCAGAGGCTTTACCTGCATGCAATAAGGACACATGCTCCACTATGTTCATAGCAGCCTTATTTATAATAGCCAGAAGCTGGAAAGAACCCAGATGTCCCTCAACGGAACAATGGATTCAGAAGATGTGGTATATCTACACAATGGAATACTACTCTGCAATTAAAAACAATGAATTCACGAAATTCCTAGGCAAATGGTCAGATCTTGAAAATATCATCCTTAGTGAGGTAACCCAATCACAAAAGAACACACATGGTATGCAGTCACTGATAAGGGGATATTAACCCAGAATCTCAGAATACCCTAGACACAATTCGCTTATCAATAGATTTCCAAGAAGATGGAAGGAGAGACCCCTGGTCCTGGAAAGACTGGATGTAGGGGAACGCCAGGACAGAGAAATGAGAGGGGGTTGAATGGAGAAAAGAGGGAGGGAAGGGGGCTTATGGGACTTTCGGGGAGGGAGGAAACGGGAAACAGGAAATGATTTGGAATGTAAATAAAAAAAATAAAAAAATAAAAAACAAACAAAGAAACAAAAAAAGGCCACTAAGAAGAAAAAAAAATTATATCTTAACCTGAAATCCATGTTTCTGTAAGCTCTTATATCATACATAAATTTAGTGAGATTTAAACCACAAAGATTCAGGGAGACAAATTATTTCGTGTAGTTCTACTTTCATTTCCTTTAATAGAAGTTGAAGACAATATCAGAAGATGGAAAGATCTACCATGCTCATGGGTCAGTGGAATTTACATAGTAAAAATGGCCATCTTCCCAAAGGCAATTGGGAATCAGTGCAATTCCCATCAAATTCCAATACAATTCTTTATAGATCTTCAAATTACAATACTCAACTTCATATGAAAAAACAAAAAAAACTCAAGATAGCTAAAGCAAAACTGTACAATAAAAGGATTTCTGGAGTTATCACATCCCTGATTTCAAGGTGTACTATAGAGTAATAGTAATAAAAACTGCATGGTATTGCCATAAATACAGACAGGTTAATCCATGAAATTGAATCAAAATTCCAGAAGTAAACCCACAGAGCTACAGACATTTGATTTTTTTTTTACAAAGTAGTCAAAACTGTATAGAAGGGGAAAACATTTTCAACAAATGGTGCTGTTCTAACTAGATGTCTGCATGTAGAAGAATGCAAACAAATCCATATTTAGCACCCTGCATAAAACTCAAGTTTAAATAGATCAAAGTTCTCAACATAAAAGCAGACATACTAAATCTGATAGAAGAGAAAAAGGGAAATAGTCTTGAATGCATGTGTTCCTGAATAAAACACCAATAAAAGACAAGTTCCTGAATAAAACACCAATGGCTCAGGCACTAAGATCAACAATTAATAAATTGGACCTCAGGAAATTGAAAGGTTCTATAAGGCAAAGAAAACTGTCAGTAGGACACAATGGCAACATATAGAATGAGAAAAGATCTCACTAATCCAGCAGACAGTTTGTATCTAAAATATATAAAGAACTCCAAAAATTAACACCAACAATCTAATAATCCAATTAAAAGTGAGGTTCAGAGATGAACAAAGAATTCTCAACAGATGAATCACTGATGTCCAATAAATAAGTAAAGAAGTATTTGATACCTTGGTCATCAGGGAAATTCAAATTCATGACCCTAAGATTCCATCTTGCACCCATCAGAATGGCTTATATAAAAACTCAAGTGATAGTTCATGCTGTTGAGGATGTGAGCAAGAGGAACTCCTCCATTGCTGGTAGGAGTGAACCTTTGTATAACCACTTTAGAAATCAACTTGGTGGTTTCTCAGAAAATTGGGAGTTGCTCTACTTCAAGTTTCAGCTATACCACTCCTGGGCATATACCCAAAAGATGCTCCATCATCTCAGAAGGACAATTACTCACCTATGTTCATAACAGCCTCTTCAGTAATAGCCAGAAACAGGAAACATACCAGATGTTCCTCAACAGAAGAATGAATAAAGAAAATGTGGTACACATTGGAGTATTACTCAGCCATTAAAAACAATGACACCGTGAAATTTTCAGCAAATGGTAGGAACTAGAAAAAACATCCTGAGCAAGGTAATCCAGACAGAGAAAGACATACATGGTATGTACTTTCTTATAAGTGAATATTAGTCATAAAGTAGAGGATAATCATGCTACAAGCTACAGACTCAAATAAGCTAAATACCAAGGTGCACCCAAGGGAGGATGCTTGAAGCTCATTGAGAACAGGAAATAAAATATACATTGTAGGTAGATGGAGGGAAATACTTGGGCAGGAGAGGAAATGGGGAGGGAAACAAGAGGGATCAAGTATGGGGAGGACTGAGGGAGAGAGAACTGGGATTGGTGGGGGTGACAATTTCTGGGACAAGCAAGAAACCTAGGACAAGGGAAAGTCCCAGGATTCTATGAGGGTGACTTGAGCTAAGATGCTCTCCTAGGAAGCATTAGGGGATATGGAATCTGAAACCTCCACCTCCACATCCACCTCCTATAACCAGGCAAGATTTCTAATGGAGGAATGAGGACACCAATCCCCCACAAAACCTTCAACCTACAATTTGTCCTGTCTACAAGATGTTCAGGGATAAACATGAAGCTATAATTGAGAAAATGGCTAACCAGTGAATGGCATACCTCTAGACCCATGCCATGAGAGAGCCCCTTATACTATTAATAATATTCTCCTATACTTGAGGACAGGAACATAGCATAACTGTCCTCTAAGCAGCTTCACCCAGCATCTGATGAAAACAGATTTAGAGTCCCACAGCCAAACTTTAAGTAGAGCTTAGGGAACCTTGTGGAAGACAGGAAGGAAGGATGGAAGGAGCCAGAGAGGTCAAGGATACCACAAGATAAACTACAGAGTCAACTAACCATAGGAGCTCACAGAGACTGAATCACCAACCAAAGAACATGCATGGGATGGATCCAGGCCCCCTACAAATTTGTAACAGATGTGCATCTTGGTCTTCATGTGGGACCCCTAACGGCAGGAGGGGGGAGTGCGTCTGACTCTATTGCCTGTGTTTGGATCACCTTTCCCTAACTGGGCTCCCTTGTGTAGCCTCAATAGGAGATGTGCCTAGTCCTACTGCAACTTGATATGCTAAGAAAGGTTGTTATCCATGGGAGGTCTCCCCTTCTCTGAGATAAAGTAGCATAGATGGAATATTCCAGAAGAAAGAAGTTAAATAAATATTGTTATTGAAGACAATTTGTAAAACATTTGGACAAAAAATTACAGTCTATACCAAATTCTCCATGGTTGTTTTTATAGACCATGAAATCATAGCTAAAGTCAAAATTGGTTTTGCACTAGTGGAGAGGAACAATAGCTGAAATAACCCTAATAGCACCAATAATTCAAGTGCATTTAAACTTGGCTTTTGAACACTTTTCATGATAACTTTCATAGGCCATTGATCTTCTGATTATGTTTTGTTTGGGGTAATTCTGAAATGAACTTGCATTTAGTGATGTGATGGGTTATAAAGAGCCCTAGGATTGAGTGGGAAAAACAGGATGTGCAAAGTACAGGACACTTCTAGGATCCCTAATGCCTGATATATATCTATTTCTCCATCTATCCCCCTTCCCCTCCATCTTCTCCTTTCTCCTCCTCCTTCTTATTAAGCTTTTTCTTTTTCATATTGTGCTCCCCCACCCATTGCAATCTTGAAAAACAACCAAAATAATGGAAAACAACAGCATCATCATTAGCCACAGGGAATGAGGAATACTGTGTCCTAGGTACCCTCAATGGTATTAGAAGCAACATGAGCTGTCAGGAGCTACATTAATAAGAGCAAGAAATGAAAGCAAGGAAGTGGGTTAGCTCATTAGCATTGCCCTCTAACCTTACACCCAAGCCAAGCTGTTTGTTAAGCCCTTAACATGTAATCCAATATCCCTGATTCCATGGAAAGGGGATTGGGATGCAGAAGGTACAGGAACCAGGCAGGTATTCTTGAGGTTAGCACACGGTAGTAGTTATACTATTGCCAGTGCCAGACTTTAGCCAGCTAAGAAGGCATTTGTCCACAGGGCAGCAGCAAATCATCAACACTAGCAATCCCTTGCAGAGTTAAAGGAGAGACACACAAGTGCAGTTATTTCTATGGTTAAAGACATATCACATACTGCCTTCCAATACTGGTCATGGCTATTCTAGTAAGGATTAACCCTCACAGAGAGCATTGCTTGGGATGAAAACTTTGGGGGAAGAAAGATGCTTGCATGGTCGACTCAAGGCCCACCTCTTGGAGAGTCATCTTTTAAGATAATTCTTCTTAGTTCTGAGGACAAGACTATTCTCTGGTTCTTCAAGTTACCTTCCAAAAAATGCCAAAAGCAGAACATCCCATCCTTTTAGAGTTTCCTCTAAAATAATTAGAACAAGGACATTCAGATTTTCCATAAATACCTAGAAAGGAACAAAAAATAAATAAAATTAGATGTACATGCCAGATACAGGATAACTCTAATTTTCAGACACTTCAGGCTGACACTGAGCGTTTATCATCTAGCTGCATGCAGAAAGGCACAGCAACTCAGAATGACATGATTGACCCTGCAAATGTGCACTAGAATGAGGGAAAAGAGGTATTGGCAAGGGGCCCCCTATTTGCCACCCTTGGAGAGTAGATGCTCACTCACCCTAAAGAGCCAATGTGAATTATCATCTCCTTTGTGTTTAATTTATTAAATAATAATTATTAGGATAATTAATATAGTTATTATGGAAGCCTTAAGGGACTAGAGAGATACTGGCTGATTCATTCCATAGGGTATATTCATGTAACATGTATTCTGACTCCCTGCCTTTGATGGCTTTGGTCTCTGAAATTGTAAGTGCCATTAAATACAACCAGCAAAAGTAATTTTCTGTGTGTGTGTGTGTGTGTGTATGTGCGCACATACATGTGTGTGTATGCATGTGTAAGTACTTGCTTGGGGCAGGGTTGGAATAAAGAAGACACTTTATGTATTGTTCACCAGGATACTGTCCAATTTGTCTTTTGAAACAGTCACTCAGTAGCCTAGATCCTACTTACTATGCTAGGCTATCTGGGTACCAATCTCCAGGACTCTTCATCTTGCTTTACTACCTTTGCTGCTATGTTTACAAGCACATACCGCTATGCCCTGCCTTTTAAACATGTCTTCTGGAAATGAAACTTTGAGCTTCTTGCTTGCAAGGAAAACACTTTACTAACTTGAATTATCTCCTCAGCTCTTCCCATATTTTCTAAACCCAAGAAGCAATTTTCTATTATAGTCTTAGTTGGATCTAGATTTTATAAACATTACAACTATCAAAAAGGTAGCTGTTAGTATAGAAAAGGTAGAATATTTCTTAAGGGGTAAGAACATAGCACCAATCATATGCATATAGTAGGGATACTTCATATCACATACATATCATGTGCACTCTCATGTTAGTGCATATGGTGCCTGCTCATAGAACCCATGCCTGCTCAGCATCTCAGCTCTTCGTGCTCACTCTTCCCTCTTTAACCATGGAGCATCACCATGGAGTTGAAAAGAAAGAGCACACTGTTTCCCAGAGTTCTGTTTGCCTGACAAGGCCCCTCTTCCATCTGTTACCATCAATTTATTTTTTCCTGTAATTTAACTTTTTATAAAAGAAGAAAGTGCTACTGAGTTTCTTTCAACCAATAATATCTCTTACTTACTGTATTGTATGATAAACTCAGGAAACATTAAATTCTAAGACTCTAGTACCAGCGTCACTTTGGGGTCATTTTCTTGAGCAGCAGAAGTCATTTATTCTTGTTGTTCCACATTTCTGAAGAATTTGGAGCTTTTTATTGAAGTAAGGAATTTCATAACCCTGTCAAGGTGCATTGAGGGAGAAGTTAACTGATTGAACATCAGCATGTCTTGGAATGTTTGATGTAAATGATCTCAAAAGGGACCCTTTCTTGTGTACACTGATCCCAAGTACATTTTTCTGTGTATTGCTGTTGTCCCTCCACTGTGATAGACTCTCAAAATGAAGTATGGAAGCCTATTTTGTAGGACACAGTGGGTAATTAACTGATATGTGTGCATAGACTTACAGACCCCTGAGTACGCTTTCGTTTTCTTTCTTCTGTACTGTTCCACCCCTTACAGAAAGGAAAACCCAATTTCCATTTCCGGAAAAATCAATAAGGAAGTAAAAATTAATATCTTTTAAGAATCAGGGTACCTTAAATTTCTGCTAATTTTTTTGCTTTTTAAATTTTTAAAATTTAATTTTTTTAACTTATTAACTCCCACAATCCTTCCCCTGTCCCCTTCCCCCCTTCTCCACTGAGCAGGAGGGAACCCATTTATGTATCCCCCTCTACCCTGACACTTCAAGTCTTTGCAAGTCATCTTTGTTCAGTTCTGACCACCCATCTGGCCTTTGGTGACATTCCTTCTTAGGGTGTACATTTTCTGTCTTCTCTCATTATGCCAGTGGCATATAAATTAAATTGTCCTTTGTCCAAGTTGTCCACTCAGTTGTCCTTTTGAATGTGGGCAATGTAGCTTAGGAATGGCCCAGGTACAGCATCTCACGTACCTTCATTTAATCAGCATCTAAACAATCAGAAAGTCAATTGAGGAATACCTAAGGATCTTGTTTCTGTACTTTTTCATCCCCATACCCTTAGATACAATGGAAGGTGGAACCTCTTTCATGGCTAGCAATCCATACCTTACATTTTCTCTAAATATGTTGCTTCTGTCTAATCATCAACTACTGATCCTAAGACTAGATGGCTTTCCCATCCAGAACTGTGAGTGAGTCTTTTCTCTGCCTTCTCTCTGTTTCCCTATTGCTTTCTGAACTTTTTCTGATTCTTTTATAGCACTAGTTCCCTGAAAGGAAACTATCTTCCAACCCTCAAGTAGTTGGAGAATGGAATGGCTAGGATGACAGTTTCTTTTGCCACTAACAGTTTTAGGTATGTTCCATACTTTGCCCAGGCTTGAATACTTTGGGTTGGGATGCACACAATTTACATCTTTCTTTCTAACTCATGCCTATAATCATGGAGATATTCTCCACTCATACCCATGAGTGAATTAGGTAATAAAGTGAGGACTTCCCTTGAATCTCTACCATGGTGGTGTGGGATACATCATTTGCTTGGAGGGACCTCTTGAGTAGCCAAAATGATGCGGTCTCGACCTTAGTTCTCTCAGTGACCCTCATCCCCAAATGTCCATAGTAATTTACATCCTTTGCCTCTTATTGTATACTTTCCCATCAAGAACCTCAGGAATCCTTTGCATTGCTTTAAGGTCCACTTAATCTTGTGCCTCTTCTGATCTCTCATCTGAGCCTTTTATTCCCTTCAGCTTCTTAACCTCTGTAGGTATTACTTTTAGGACCCCAAGTACTGATCATTGGAAATTTCTTCTTCAGTCCCTGACTTTCTCCCCTCTAAACTCATTTTCTTTAAAATCCTTCAGTCTTAAGAAAACTTTTCCTATTAAACACAGTTTATCCAAGGTCATGCAGTGAATTTGTGCTGCCTCAAAGTCAGAACCAAGTCCAGTGCCCTTTCTATAATAACCTACTTAATTTCATTAATTGCTATGAAAGACTAAGTAATTTTTTAAAATCTACTATGAAAACATGCTGCAACAGAAGATAAAGTTCAAGACTTGAGTAAAGGAAGAGTTAGAAAGGAGTAATGTTGGGAAAGTTACTGATTGTGATGTGTTCACCATGCAGATGGACTTAATTGTCTTTATTGAACCAAATTTATCAACTAGTGGAGACTCAGTAAGTCGTTAGCATTTAAAGGGGCATCAATAAAGGAACTTTGTATTGAACCACTGTGTGAAAGATTCTCTGGATCAAATCCATTGCTCACTGGGACAGAGGACTTTTAACAGAACATGTGGATTGCTTGTAACTGAGGCTTATGCCTGGAAGAGAGCAGCTTTCACAATATAGCTGAGTTCTCAAAATAGGAAAAATTTGTATCAAATGGTGGAGATCAGTTCTGTAAAAATGTTAAAACTTGTGGCAGAATGTGGGCCTTCCTGTTCACAGAAAAACAAAGAAGTCCATCCATCATTTTTATTTATGGTGCTGCTATAGGTCTATTTGTCAAGAGTAGATCTAACAGATTTTTGTGTATTTGCTGTCTTCCTTTTGTGTCCACTTTACCCTAAAACACAAATCTATTTATTTAGTCATCAAATAATTGGGAGACATCTAGTTCATGCCAGGCACTATGCTCAGCATGGGATCTAAGAAAAACGTGGCTGCAGGGCTCCTCATCACTGGCAAGGAATTTACTACTAAAACTCCTGCATGTTTGTCTCCCTGGATAATTTGCTGTGGCCTCTATGACCTTCACTGACAAAATAACGGGGAATGAGCAATTTTCCTTCAAGCCAGCTAATTCCTTGGTTATTATGAAGCTGATTGAATCTTTTGTATGCATTCCAAAGTCTCTGAAGAGAGTCCTTGAAGTTGTAACTCCACTAGAAGAGTGTCCTGAGACTCACTACTTAGGACAAATGTCAGCCCAATCAGTATATGATGAGGTGTCATATCCACCTGACAGTTGGATCTTACAATTGGATTAAAAATCACTTTCATCCAGGGATGATGTTTCTGTGGTGATTTAGAAATATCACTAGGTTTGGTGTTTATATTCTGAATATCATCTGTTTTTAAGCTAGTCCTCTGAATTTCTGTTTGAACAATTACAAAAGCTTGGATTCACCTGACACCTACCAGATGTCAATTCTATGCCAGGCGTGTCATGGATATTTTTTCCTCATCCAACACCTAGCACTGTCCCCTTTTCACAAAGGGAGAAAAGAGAATTGATGGCAATTTTACAGTGCCACCATTGAAATAGGTAGGTCAGGGATGAAGCCTGTACTCTGGTACAACCACACAGCTCTAAAGCAGAAAAGGTAGGTAAGGAGCAGATGCAAGGGATCTTTCCTAATGAGTCATTACATAAAACGGAATCCCCAACATCTGTAGGATTTGAATGCTATTAGTGCTCATGTATTTCCAAGAATGAAATTTCTAATCAGGGCCAACCCACAAAAGGACTGCAAGCTGCATTGGACAGAGAGAGCCAACTGGTTTGGGGCGGGGGTGGTGGTGGTGGTGGTGGTGGCAGGTTCATGAATGAAAGCAAGAAAGAACAGAATACTGTATAGTTCCTAGTGCTGCCAGAAAGTGTCTCGAAGGCAAATATGGCTGATCTCATGCTCTTTCTCTGGATAACTGGATAGTCTAACTTTCAGTAAGGGTGAATTTCTTCATGTGCTGTTTTAATATGTCTCTGTGACACTTTAGTTAATAGATGGTCTCACTAGGCTGTTTTTGCACATACACATCACAATACTTTTATTCACCCTCCACTGGACCCCCAGCTTCCACAGTCCATCTTCTGTTGGTCTCCTCCTGCACTGCAAATGGTTCTTGGCTCTGCTTTCAGAGTGCATATTTCCCATTAAATTCTTCTTCCTCTCCTCCAATTCTTTTATACTTCCTCCTCCGCCTCTCTATCTTTATCCTCTTTCTATTTTCATATCTATCTGTTTATCCAATTTGTCAATGTATATACATATAAATATATACATAAATTTAAATCTAGATCCTGTGCTGAGAGAAATGTGGGATTTGTCTGAGTCTGGATTATTTCAATAACCACTATTATCTCCATTTATCTCAGTTTTCCTGCAAATTCTATAGCTTTGTTCTTTAGAGCCAAATAGTTAGTTCCATTGCATATATTCTCCATGTGTCTTTTAGTCATCTGTCTATTGTATATATGTGGGCTAGTTATAATTTTGCCATAATGAACCTCTAATAAACATGGTTGAGTTGTCCTTATAGTATATAGTGTATACTCTATAGTGTATCATGTACAGTGTATAGTGTACAATGTATCATATAAAATGTATAGTATGGTGGCTTAGATTCTTTGGGCACTCAAGAAGTAATATAACTACATTATATACTAGTTTAATTTTCAGCTTTTGAAGCATCTCCCTACTTATTTGCTCAGTGGCTACATTAGTCAACAACTCCAAGAGTTAAATCCCCCATATCCTCACTAACATTTGTTGTTACTTGGTTTGTTTTAATGTTGTCATTTTAATGTTGTTTCCCATATAGAAATTATATGTGACAATAGATTTTGCTGCATCTATATCCATGCACATAGTGTGATTTTGCCATAGGCAGCCCACCCCAGTTATCCATTTGCACTTCCTCCATACATGCTCATTTTCTTCTTCTTCCCAGCTTTATATGTGGAGTGGGTGTTGTGGGCAGGGGGAGAACAGAGAAAAAGGGACAGAAGAGACAGAGACATAGAGACACAGTGGAGGAAGAGAGGAAGAGAGAGAAGGGGGAGTACTCAGATGTAATGAGTTCCATTAGGGTTGTTTTGCAGGAGTGTGGAAATATACCAGTATACCACTAAAGACAATGTCTCTTCCTTAATGATAAACCATTAACTACATAAATCGTCAGCCAGGTATGGGGCCTCACAAGTCCAACTCATCTCAGTCTTCCCTGACTGAGTGTTGACAGGCCTGATATTTTATAGACTTTATGTATAAGTCAAGGATCTCTAGAGTCACAGAACGTATGGGTAGTCTCTATATAGTTAGGGAATTTGTTGATGACTTACAGTCTGTAGTCCAACTCCCCAACAATGGTCAGCAGCAGCTGTGGATGGCAGTCCAAGGATCTAGCAGTTGCTCAGTCCCATGAGGCAAGCAGGCAAGGAAGAAAGAGTGAGTGAGTTTTCTTCCAATGTCTTTATATAGGTCTCCAGCAGAGGGTGTGGCCCAGATTAAAGGCATGTGCCACCAAGCGTTTAATCCCAGATGACCTTGAACTCGGAGGTCTCCTTGTCTTAATCTTCTGGAATTCATAGCCACTATGTTTCAAGAACATGGTAGTACTAAGCAACGCCCTAAGGAATCTCCTGAACTCCAGACATAATCCTGCTTACTTCTGTTGTGGAGAGGCAATCCAATTTCCCCATGGTAATCTGGATCTATCACCCCTCCTAACACTGTTATTCCTTTTTTAGCCTGTTGGTTTAAGGGTATTAGAAGCCCAAAATGTCCAGGGGGAAGTCTGAACTTCCAGTTCAATGGAATGTTTGTTGTGGCTCCTGGTAGGAGCACTCCCTCTCTGGATTTTGGTTGGATTTATTTCCCATCTTCTGATACGCATATGTGTTACCAATGAGTCCAAAGTTGTTGCTACTTCCTGCTCACTTGGTTCAATCAGCATAATGTCATCAATATAGTATACCAATGTGATATTTTTTGGAAGAGACAAATAATCAAGATCCTTTCTAACTAAGTTATGACACAGGGCAGGAGAGTTAATATATCCTTGAGGCAAAACTGTAAAGGTATACTGCTGGCCATGCCAACTGAAAGCAAATTGGTGGTCCTTATGGATAGGTACTGAGAAGAAGACATTTACCAGATCAATAGCTGCATACCAGGTTCCAGGAGATGTGTTAATTTGCTCAAGTAATGGAGCTACATCTGGTACAAGAGTTGCAATTGGAGTTACTACCTGATTTAGTTTTCAACAGTCAACTGTTATTCTCCATGATCCATCTGTCTTCTGCACTTTCCAGATAGGAGAGTTAAAGGGAGATGTGGTGGGAACCACCACCTCTGCATCTTTCAAGTCCTTGATAGTGGCACTAATTTATGCAGTTCCTCCAGGAATATCATACTTTTTTTTGATTCACTATTTTCTTTGGCAGAGGCAACTCTAAAGGCTTCCATTTTGCCTTTCCAACCATAATAGCCCTCAGTCCACAGGTCAGGGAACCAATGTGAGAATTCTGCCAATTTCTGATTATATCTATCCCAATTATACATCCTGGAACTGGGGAACTGACCACAGGATGTCTTCGGGGACCTACTGGACCTACTGTGAGTCGGACATCAGTCAAAACTCCATTAATCGCCTGTCTTCCATAAGCCCCTACTCTAACTGGAGGACCACAATGTTTCTTGGGATCTCCTGAGATCAGTGTCAATTCAGAACCAGTATCTAATAGACCCAATAAAGTCTGATTATTTCCTTTCCCCCAGTGTACAGTTACCCTTGTAAAGGCCATAGGTCCCTCTGGGGAAGAATTGGAGAAAGGCTAACAGCAAAACTTTTAGGTGTCTTATCAAGATCCTTCCTCAGGGGAACCTGGTCACCCATTCATTCAAGGAGTTCTGGATCTGCAAACTGGCTCAAGTCTAGCATTGGTTCACTAGCCAAGATTGCCTTTTGCCATGATCCAATGTAGCCCTTCTTTCATTTGTTTGAGAATTTTTCTGCTTATACGGATAAAACAGATATGCAGTAGGTTTCCTATCTATTTCATGCCTGGAAACACCATGATTGATTAGCCAATACCAAAGGTCCAAACAAGTCATGCCATTATAAATTCCACCTCTCTTGTCCTGACCATTCATATGTCATTATAAACATTGTTTTGTCTATGCTGTCCATTATAATAACTACGATCACCTTGTCTCTGGTGATTCAATGCGGTTACCTGGCCCTTGTTACCTCAGGACCCAATTAAATCCATTGAGTTTAATTCATCTAATTGAGCAGCAGCATCTTCAACCCTAAAGTCTGGCACAAGAAAAAGGGCAAGAACAAAACTCTTCAAATGTGCTGGTGCTCCTTTCACCAGTTTGCGTCTTATAGGACTGGTGAAGGGCATATCTTCTGGACCTTCCCATTGTGGAGGATTAGGTTTTATACAACCTATCCACTGTAGCATTTCAATTTCCCTAAGCCTTAAAATCCCTTCATCAATACTAAGCCAAGGGATATAAGGCATCTCCAACTCCTTTTCAGCAGGCCATCTTTTGATAATCACTTCAGCCAACCATTCAAACAAACTTCTGACACCTTTTTTTTTAACTGTGCGAGCTTCCATATTAAACCTAGAATCTCCACTCAGAGGGCCCATGTCAATAAACTCAGCCTGCTCTAATTTTATGTTCCTTCCACCATTATCCCACACCCTTAAAATCCATTCCCACACACATTTCCCAGACTTCTGCTTGAATGAATTAGCAAACTCATTAAGCTCCTTAGTAGTATAGTTTATTTCTTCATGGACTACACTTTCTACCTCCCCTCTAGGGGCCTGTTTTGCCTTAAGTCTGGTTATAAGTCTAGAAGAAACTATTGGTGGACCTTGACAAACATCAGTATTATATAGTCTGGCATTTTCTTCAACAAAAGTCACTGCTGGTTTATCAGGCTCTGAGGGATTAATTTCCTCATGTGGAGAGGGCATTATTTCAAGGGGTGGGGCTGAGGGTACCACTTCCTCGTATGGGGCAAACCCTTGAAAATCTGAATATTCAATATTCTCAGCTTCAACAGGGTCTTCCCACACATTCCCATCCCAAGTTATAGGATCCCATTCTTTGCCAATTAATGCCCTTACTTTAACTGCTGACACCCTCTGCGGCTGAGACCTGAATTTTCACTGTAATTCAGCCAATCTTATAATGACAACTACAGTTTGATTTTCTGCAACTTGAGCTCTATGGCTGCTAGAGAGAAGATTCTCATCAAGTACACACTTAGCAACTTTTAGATTGTTTACTTGCATCTGGAGCTGTTCAATTTTATCACACAACTCCTTCCTTTCCTTCATTGTTTTTTCCCGAGATGCTAAGAGCAACCAGCCAGCAAAATCATTTTCTGAATTTTACCCAACTTGTAGAAAGTTTTGTACACGGAATCACCTAATTCATCAAGATAATCAAAGACATTAGCTTCTTTAAGCTTGAAATATAGTTTCAACCGCAGGTCTTCAATATTCTCCAAACTCCCAGGAGGAAGAGAGTCTGGAGAGGTGCTGATGAATTATCAAGCCAACTCCAGATTTTTAAAATATTCATTCTTATACTTTTTCTCCTCTAGAACCACTCCTGGTACCAACTTCTGTATTAGTCAGGGTTCTCTAGAGTCATAGAAGATATGGGTAGTCTCTATATAGTTAGGGAATTTGTTGATGACTTACAGTCTGTAGTCCAACTCCCCAACAATGGTCAGCAGCAGCTGTGGATGGCAGTCCAAGGATCTAGCAGTTGCTCAGTCCCACGAGACAAGCAGGCAAGGAAGGAAGAGTGAGTGAGTCTTCTTCCAATGTCTTTATAAAGGTCTCCAGCAGAAGGTGTGGCCCAGATTAAAGGCATGTGCCACCAAGCGTTTAATCCCAGATGACCTTGAGCTTGGAGATCTCCCCATCTTAATCTTCTGGAATTCATAACCACTAGGCTTCAAGATCTCCATGCCAAGATCCGGGTCAGAAACTTGTATCTCTGAGCTTCCAGATTAGGATCATTGGTGAGCCTTCCAGTTCTTGGTTGTAGTTCATTCCAGATATAGTCAAGTTGACAACCAGGAATAGCCTCTACAGTAATCACAGTTTCCACAACCTGAGAGTTAAAGAGTAAACAGACATGCCATGCCCAAAGGTAACATTCCATACCACTTTTCCCTTCCTTTCTTCCAATCTTATATTCTTCTGTCCCTTTTGCAATGTTCTCCTGAGTATTAGAGAGGCTGACACAGGTGTGACATTGGTGATGGGACATTTGCCAATCACTTACTCTCAGTATTGAATCAGTTCTGAATGTGTGCAGTCACCACTGACCCTGCCAAAAGAAGCTTCTCTGACAAGAGCTAAAGAGACGCACCAACACAAGCAGAGTCAGAAGGCCATTTGATGGATACATCATATCCAACAACAGCAGTGATTCCAACCTTCCTTTTGCTGCAATTCTTTAACACAGTTGCTCATGTTGTGGTAACCCCCATATGATAAAATTATTTTTTGTGGCTACTTCATAACTGTAATTTTGCTATTGTTATGAATCATAATGTAAATGTTTTTTGAGAATTACCAAAGTAGCCACAAACCACAGGTTGAGAACCACTGACCTAGAGTAGTTTGCCTATAGTGTCTGTGATTACCCTACACATGAGTTCTTGGTTAGATTCTCAGTAGTAGTTCTGTGGTGTCTCCTGCAGAGCCAGACTCAGTCAAGAACTTGCCAACTTGCTGTGATTTCATCAGTGGACCCATGTTGCCTATTCTGTCAGTATTGTTGCAGACAGGATCTCCAGTTGAGTCAAACTAAGGTTGATACTTCTTCCCCTGTAGCCTACATATAACCTGGCATGATGAGAATCAGGCTGCAAGGAGAAAGCTGCTAGCCCAATTCTAACTTAACTTCTGTGTGTCCTGCAACCAAGGAGTATGACACATTTTTAACCAAAACATCTTGCCAATTTCATCTGGTAGGCAACCAAGAGCAATTGCTAGCTTACATTATGATGATGGTTTTGGGAACCTCCTAGATCAAACACTGTTTGGAACTAATCTACCCCTATTAGTAGGATTTTTCCAATGGTTTATCTATCCACACATACTTCCCATTCAATTTTTATTAATTTTATTTCATATTATCTTATCACTATAGATATCACTGTGTTCTCATACACTAACAAATTAACCAGAACTCTTAAACCTTCTTATCATCACTATCCCCTTCCACTTCCATATCATATACATTCTACTACCCTGCTCCACTTTAATAATCTTTTACTCACTCTTAGGTAGTCCTCTCTATTTACTTGGACTCTATACATATATCCACATAAATGCACATATATTAAAATTAGAAGCTGAAGCTTTTATTATAGAAAGAGCATGTGTTATTTATTTTTCCAAGTCTAAGGTACCACACTAATTATATTTTCTAAAACTTTGAGAATTTCATCTGCTTTTGAGGTAGGATAAAATCCCATTGAATATAGATGCTTCCTATTCATTATCTCTTCATCAGTTGATAGAGATCTATGCAGACCATTTCCTTTCTATTATGAACAGAGCAGCAATAAGCATAAAGAACAAGTAACTCTGTGGTAGAGAGAGTATCCTTTGAGTATATGCTTGTGAATTATATAGCTGTGTCATATGATGTTTCTAGTTTTGGGTTTTTGAGAATCTAATATCAATAGTTGCTTTACAAGATTATACTATGATCAGCAGTTCTCCTGTTTCCACATCCTCAACTGTATTTGTTACCTTTAGTTTCCTTGATGATAGTCACTATGACTAGAGTGAGATGGAATACCAAAGTAGTTTTAATCTGCATCTTCCTGACAGTTAAGGATGCTGAATATGTTCTAAAATTTTTACTGACCATTTGTGTTTCTTCTTGGAGAACACTCTGTTCATTTCCTGTATTATTCAGGGTTCTCTAGAGGAACTGAATGGATAGAATGAATATGTACTACAAAGGAGATTTAGTGGATTGGCTTACACAACTCCAACTAAGTATTCTAATGATAAGACTTCTGTATGGTGGAGAGACTGGAAACCCAGTAGTTGTTCAGTCTATGGGCATGGTGTTGTGAGATCAACAGGTCTTCAGTCCAATTTGGGATATTGAGGAGTCTGGCTTCTGATATTAGCAATGACATAATTGTGGCTTAACATTTTACTTTGGAGGATTTATTTATTTCATTTTATATATACGAGTGCATTGCATGCATGTATCTGAGTGCACTGTGGGAGTGGTACCTTAGAAGACAGAAGAGTGCATAAAACCCCTGCCTCTGGAGTTAAAGAAAGTTGTATGATGACATTCAGATTCCAGAGACAAAACTTGGGTCTTCTGCAGGAGCAGCAACTGCTCTTGGTGATTGAGCTATCTTTCCAAATGTATTTTATGAGACCCTTTGTATCTATGTTCATTAGTGAAGTATGTATTTAGTTTGTTGTGCCTTTAACTGGCTTTGGTATCAGTATAATATAGACTTTGTAGAGTGTGTACAGAAACTCTCTTTCCTTTTATATGAAATAATTTGAACAGGATTTTAAAAATCTGATGCATTCTGTCTGAAATGTGTTAACCCAGGTCTGATCATTTTTTGTTGTTGATGTTGTGATTTGGTAAAGATTTGAACTGCTGTTTCAATAGCAATGCTTGTTATAGATCTATTTGAGATATTTATATTTGTTTTGTTTAAATTTGGTATTCACATGAACCTAGAAACCTGATCATTTCTTTTAGATATTCCTATTAAGTGAAATGTGATTTTAAGAAGTAGCCTGGCACTAGAGGGATCATTCAGAAGTTAAGGGTACTTGCTGTTCTTCCAGAGGACAAGAGTTCAGTTTCCAGCACCCCATAATCAGCAACTCTGTAGCTCTCAACCTGTAACTCCAGGAATCTAGTACCCTCTTCTGGTCTCCAAGGAGCACACATGGCATATGTACATCCACTAAGGCACACACACATACACATAAAATACTTTTCAAAGAAATGTATTTATTATTTCACTTCTGAATTATATCTGTTGTAATATCTCCTTGTCTTCTTTAAATTGGATCTTTTTACTTCCTTCTCAATACTTTGGTTTAAAGGTTTATTGTTTTTTGTTTATATCCTCAATGAACTAAGTCTTGGTTTCACTGGTGATTTGAATTGGTTTTAGTTTCCATTATCCTAGTATTTGCCATGATATTAATTTCATCTTCTACCTACTTTTCTAGGGTTGGAGTTGTTTTTTCCAGCACTCTATAGTGCAACATTAAGGTATATGAGACCTCTCTGGTGTTAAAATTTCTAAACTTATTTCTTGGCAATGCTTCTATTGTATCCCTTGGCTTTGTGGCATCATCTGTTTTCATTCAAGAGGAATTTTTCCATTTTTTTCTTGATTCCATGACGGACCCATCATTCACTGTTCAACGATGTGTTGTTCAGTCTCTGTGAGTCTGTAGGTTTTCTGTAGTTTCGCTTACTGTTGATTTTATTTTATTTTATTTCAAAACAGTATGATTATCTTAAGAAATTTCTTCAGTTTTCCTGTATTCATTGAGAATTGTTTTGTACTCTTGTTATGAACAATAGTACAGTTTGTTGAGAAGAATGTGTTTTCTGTAGGTGCTCAGGTGGAATGTTTGATGAGTGTCTGTTAAGTCCATTTGATCTATGCTATCATTTAACCCCAATGTTTCTTTATTTTTATCAAGATGATCTGTCTATTGATGAAACTGGGGTATTAAAGTCACCTGCTATTACTGTATTGATTATTCTGTGACTTTACAACTAGTATCATTATTTTCTATCATAGTGGGTGTACCTGCTTACAATGACTATGTTTAAAATTGTAATTTATACTTGCTTATTCCCCAATCAGTGATGAATTGACCTTTTTTATCTAACAGGACTAGTTTGGGCTTGAAGTCTACTTTGGCAGATGTTTGAACGGTTATTTTCTTAGAGGATTTTTTTCCTTCACCTTTCCCTTGAAATAGTATCTGACTTTGAAAATGAGATGTAATTTTAATGGAAACAACAGATAAATTAATCAAAGAATAATTTTTGTATTATTAGATTTTGGAGGAGATGCATTACATTGTCATTTCATGTTATTCATGGTTTTGTGTTCAAAATTGTACATTTAGAGTTACATCATTGATTGGATTTTTTTTAAATGTAGATCACCCTTCCTCTTCTACTTTCAGAGCAAAGTTTTTTACTGTGTGTGAGGGCATGAATTCTAATAGGCTTGCAGTATGATTTTCCTGTCTTAGACTTGTGTCCAGGGCAGCAGTCTCTGTCTCTACTCCTCCTTTGAGTAGAATAGTGTCTGCAACAGCAGACCTTATCTAAGGGTAGATCCACTAAGTGGAATAAAAGTAAACTATAAAACAATAAGTCTTTTTGCCCTAATTGTGTTAGGGAGAAAAAGAAAACTGACAATATTTGTCAAGTAATATGTTAGTTATTTTGCATATGTTATATTTATTTATTTTTATTTTCTATATATTTTATTTGCATTCCCAATGATTTCCCCTTTCCCAGTTCACCCCTCCCCCAAAGTCCCCCCCTCTTTCCTCCCCATGTTCCCCAGTCAACCCCCTCCCGCTTCTCTGTTCTGGTATTCCCCTATACTGCTACATCCAGTCTTTCCAGGACCAGGGGTCTCTCCTTCCTTCCTTCTTGGAAATCAATTGATATGTGAATTGTGTCTTGTGTATTCCGAGCTTCTGGATTAATATATCTCCTTATCAGTGACTGCATACCATGTGTGTTCTTTTGTGATTGGGTTACCTCACTAAGGATGATATTTTCCAGTTCTGACAATTTGCCTAAGAATTTCATGAATTCATTGCTTTTAATTGCAGAGTAGTATTCCATTGTGTAAATATACCACATCTTCTGTATCCATAACAGAAAATTCAGGATAGCTAAAACTATTCTCACCAATAAAAGAACTTCTGGGGGAATCAGTATCCCGGACCTCAAGCTGTACTACAGAGCAATAGTGTTAAAAACTGCATGGTATTGGTACAATGACAGGCCTGTAGATCAATGGAACAGAATTGAAGAACCCACACTCCTCTGGTCACTTGATCTTTGACAAAGGAGTTACAACCATCCAGTGGAAAAAAGATAGCCTTTTCAACAAATGGTGCTGGTTCAACTGGAGGTCAGCATGCAGAAGAATGCAAATCGATTCATTCTTATCTCCTTGTACTAAGCTCAACTCCAAGTGTATCAAGGACCTCCACATAAAACCAGACACACTGAAACTAATAGAAAAGAAACTAGGGAAGAGCCTTGAACACATGGGCACAGGGGAAAATTTCCTGAATAGAACACCAATAGCTTATGCTCTAAGATCAAGTATTTTGCATATTTATTAAGAAACAGAATAAAAATACCTGAATACTAAATTTAGATTAGTATTTAGATGATAGAAGGAAAGAAAGTGGAACATAAATGGAAGGAGAAATGGTAGGGACAAAAAATATGGGGAGAAGAGGAATTTGGACTATAAGGTGTATTGAGGAGAGAGGTTAGTACATGCTATCAGATAGGTAGACCAGACCTGTACCCCTGGTCATCTTAATCTTTTTCTTAAAGACAGAAAGACCTTCCATGCCCATGAATTCATAGATTTAATATTGTGAAAGTGGCTATAGTACCAAAAGTGACCTATAAACTTGATTGTAATTGTCTTAAAAAAATTTCAATGTTGTGCTTCGTAGAATTAGAAGAAGTTTTATATAGGGAAACTAAAAAACCGAAGAACCCAAATAGTCAGGGTTTTTCTACAAAGAAAGATAATGCTGGAGGTATTGGAACATATTATTTCAAGTCACAGTGCATAGTCACAGTAACAGAACAGCATGATATGGGTGCAAAGGGACATAGAGATCAAAGGAACTGAAGACCTAGAGCTAAAACTAGAAAAGTGCAGCCACCTGGAACTTGACCAAGGAATAAAAGATATGTATTGGAGGAAAAAAGGCAGCTTTGGGAAAGAGGATGCTGGTAGCCATAAAAACTGGTGTAACCATTTTAGAAATCAGTACTGGGAGTTCCTTAAAAAATTAAAAACAGAACTACCATATGACCATTTGAAAATATATCCAAATTACTCTATTTATTACCCCAGCGATCTTTGACAGTCTGTTTATTGTTTACGATTTACAATAACTAGAAGATGGAGCCAACCTATATAGTCATCAATGATTAGGTAAAGAAAATGCATATGTAAAAATGTATGTATAAATAATGGAATGTACCAAGCTTTTAGGAAAACCTTACAAAATTTGTGGAGGAATGGATAGAACTAGAAAGTATTAAGTCAACTGAGGTAATTTCCTCTCTGAAAGAACATGTTCTTTCACATCTCTCAAATGTTCACTTCTATTTGTGATTTTTTTTACTTTTGTTTTTATTCACTTTACATCCTCATCTCAGCCCCCTGCCTCCTCTCCTCCTAGTCCTACCCTTACAAGTGTGTTCACCCATTACCCCATCTTCTTCACCTCAGAGAAAGGGAACCTTCCTTGGGTACTACCCCACTCTGGGACATCTAGTCCCAGCAGGACTAGGCACATCCTCTTCCTCTGAGGCCCAACCCAGCAGACCAGGTTGGGGGAAGAGGATCCAAAGGCAGGGAACAGAGAACAAAACAGACCCATTTCCCATTGT
Organism: Tokudaia tokunoshimensis; assembly: GCA_036184795.1. Taxonomy (NCBI): domain Eukaryota; kingdom Metazoa; phylum Chordata; class Mammalia; order Rodentia; family Muridae; genus Tokudaia; species Tokudaia tokunoshimensis. Next base: position 38,675,724 of record BTHU01000019.1, read on the forward strand.
TAGGGGACTCACATGAACAAGCTGCACATCTGCTTCAAATATATAGGGGGGTCTAGGTGCAACTCCTGCATGCTCCCTGGTTGGTAGCTCAGGTTCTGTGAGACTCCATGGTCCCAGGTTAAATGACTCTGTGGGTCTTCCTGTGATGCCCTTCACCATTCCAACTTGTTCACTTCTATCCCCCATTCTTTCACAAGACTCCTTGGACTCTGCATTTGGCTAAATCAGATGATGGATGAAACCTATTAGGAGACAGTTATGCTAGGTTCTTAACTGCAGGAATAGCACAGTATCATTAATAGTGTCAGGGGTTAGCTCTCTCACAGGGGATGGTTCTCAAGTTGGGGCACCGTTTGGTTTGCTGTTCTCTCAGTCTCCATCTCTATCCCTGCAAATCTTGTAAGCAAGACAAATTTTGGGTTGAAGGTTTTATGGGTGGGTGGATGGCCCTCTCCCCCCTCTGGAAGTTCTGTCTGGCTACAAGAGGTGGCCATTTCAGTCTCTATATCCCCATGTCTTAGTCAGGGTTTCTGTTCCTGCACAAACATCATGACCAAGAAGCAAGTTGGAGAGGAAAGGGTTTATTCAGCTTACAGTTCCAAATTGCTGTTTATCACCAAAGGAGGTCAGGACTGGAACTCAAGCAGGTCAGGAAGCAGGAGCTGATGCGGAGGACATGGAGGGATGTTTCTTACTGGCTTGTTTCAGCCTGCTCTCTTATAGAACCCAAGAAGACCAGCCCAGAGATGGCACCACCAACAAGGGGTCCTCCCCCTTGATCACTAATTGAGAAAATGCCCCATAGGTGGATCTCATGTAGGCACTTCCCCGACTGAAGCTCCTTTCTCTGTGATAACTCCAACCTGTATCACGTTGATACACAAAACCAGCCAGTACACCCCCTCTGGTAGGAATCTCAGCTAGGGTCACCACCATATACTCACTGTATCCTCTCCTGTCCTTGGGCTCCAGGTCGTCTCCAGAGATGCCTGCCACAGATTTCCACTCTTACTCCTAGTCCTCTTCCACCATACCTCTTCCCAAAACTGATCACTATCTTTGTTCTGCTTCTCCACCTCCTCTCCTAGTTCCCTTACTCTATTCACCTTCAATAACTATTTAGTTTCTGCTTCTGAGTGAGATTCATGGATCCTCCCTTGGGGCATCCTTATTACCCCATTTCTTTTGGTCTGAAGATTGCAGCATGGTTGTCTTGCACTTTATGACTAATGTCCAGTTATAAGTGAATACATATCACACGTGTCTTTCTGGCTCTAGTTTACCTCACTCAGGATGATATTCTCAAGTTCTATCCATTTTCCTGCAAAATTCATGATGTCTTTGCTTTTAATAGGTGAATAGTATTCCCTTGATAGAGATAACAGCATTTTCTCTATCTATTCTTCAGCAGAAGGACATCTTAGTCTTTTCCAGTTTCTAGCTATTACGAGTAAAGCTGCTATTAACATAGTGGAGTATATGTCCTTATGATATAGTGGGACATCGTTTGGGTATACACTCAGGAGTGGTATAGCTGTATCTTGAGGTTGAACACACCAAATTGATTTCCAAAGTGTTTGTACATGTTTGCACTCCCACCTGCAATTGAGGAGTGTTCCCCTTGCTCCACATCCTCATCAGCATGTGTTATCACTTGAGGTTTCTTTTTTTAAGCCATTATAAAGCATCTAAGGTAGAATCTCATGGTGACTTTGATTTGCATTTCTCTAATAACTAAGGATATTGAACATTTCTTTAAGTGGTTCTTGGCCATTTGAGATTCCACTGTCAAGAATTGTCTGGTTAGGTCTGTACCCCATTTTTAATTGGGTTATTTCAATTGTTGGTGTCTAATTTCTTGAGTTCTTCATAAATTTTGAATATTTGCTCTCTGCTAGATATAGGGTTGGTGTTGGTATGTATATAAATAGAAAGTTGTGAGGGTGCATGTAGACTATGAAAGTCTATGGAAGGTCATGTGAAAAGAATAAAATGTGTTGAAAAATGGGAGAAGTAGATTGGTTATCCAATACCAAATGGTCAGTTCTGAAAACATACACGTACAAGAAGCATACAGTCTGAGAAGATTGTATTAACGTTTTAGACATACACACACACACACACACACACACACACACACACACACACACACACACACACACATTGCAAGCCACCTTTGCTGGATAAGTATAGTTATCATCCTTCATTGAAGAAGCTTCTTATTACAACCAAAGGACGCCATTATAGCAAAACAGAACTGGAACTGAACGTGATGCAGAGATCAATGTATCAGGAGGAAGTCAGGCATAAATGGCTAAGTCTACATCTCAGCTCCTGTATCTATCACTTGGGCATCATCACAGAAGAAGACACAAAGTTTTTAAAAGCCACAACAACAAGATGTTTGCTGTGAAACAGCCTTTTATGAAAATGGCTCCATAAAGAAGATAATATTAATAAATATGATACTGTGGAAGAATGACAGATGTCTTGAGGTCCAAACCATAGACAGCTACAGGCAATTCATGACTTCTGAGGGAGGGATAAATAACCTCTCCTAGGAATGAACCCACTAATTGGATATCCAAAACAAAGTGGTCATTCCTGAAATCATATACACACAACCAACTATACTTAGAATCTTGTGTTTATATTTGTTTGTGTTTGTGCATAAATATGTAGCAATAATCAAAGAAAAGATGCTATCAATTTAGGGAGAGATAAGAACGGTTGGATGGAGAGAACATAAGAGAATCTGGAAGGAAGAAAAGGAAAGGGGTGAGTAATATAATTGTACTTAATTTAAAATATACTGAAATAATAACTAAGTGAAAAATAATAATATAAATGTGTATGTCTATTTATCAGTATCTACTTAGAGATGATAGATAATAGATGATATATATATATATATATATAAAATAGAAATACAGATAGATAATGGGTAGATGATAGATAATAGACAGATAAATAATAGATATACATATATGCATAGACAGAAACAGATAGATAGATGATATTTAGGTAGATATTAGGTAATAGATAAAGAGATAATAGATGATAGATGAGAGATAGAGAGAATCAGCTAGATAAATGTCTTAGTAGTTAGGAGCTTAGCTCCTCTTGTTGAAGATCTAGATTAGTTCCCACAACCACATGAGGTGGCTCACAACTATCTTTAAATCCAGTTTCAGGGCCTTCAAATCCCTTTGGCCTGTATAAGCATGTGTATATGCATGTGAATATGCATACTGTGCATATAAAATCACACACACAATATATATATATTTATTTTTAAAATTAATAATTGTTTCTTAAGTAAACACTATTCAAAATGTTTTATTATCTTTAACTTCCTCATTGCCTTATTTGAATGAGATATATTTAAAATTGCTTAATTAATAAAAGGTAAATTGGTATTCATTATGTGTTATACTCTTCTATGCATTGTAAAAATATGTTACTTAACTTTTCAGACAACGTTATGAAGTAGAAATTATAATTATACTCATTGTATGAATCAGAAAACTGATACACAAAGATAGCATAGTCAAGCTTGTAGAGCTGGTTGGGCCTTGAATCTACATGGTTTGCCAGTATGCTCTGGGATATTCGGTGCCAGCACCCTCTACATAGTTAGATGATAAGATGAGATTCTCTGTTGTTTGTCATTGTGATGTCACTGGACACTCTTGTTCAGCCACTGGGAGATAAATAGCCATCTGCGTCTCAGTGAAAAGTACATGTTCAGTCATCGTTGCAAAAGGACTTCCATTATAGTAATAAAAGGTATTCAAAACTGAAGAAATGGTCTCAACTGACTCTTCCTTCCAATGATGGTTTTATCATTGTTGGTATCTTATTGATAATTCTGGATAAATTATAAAATCTCTTGAAAATCTCCACTTAAAGTAGGTTACATATTAGAGGCTCATCAGTTAGCTTCCCAGACTGGTGCTGCAGAGGTGCCGTATTCCCAGGAGCAGGTCTTCCCATTAGACAAATCCTTAATTGTTGCTTTCCTCTCTGTGCATAAACTGGACATAAATAGAAACCTTTCCCTGAATAATTGATGAAGTGGTTCTGGCTTTGCTAATTAGCATTGGTTGTTATTTACATATTCTGCTGGCTCAGTCACCCCTATCCTCAGTCCAGTCTGTTTAAGCCTTCTTTTTAGCCTTTGGTGCAAGATTCACCCCATCTCATTATCTCTATGGTTCTGACTGCCAGTCACAAGACCTCACATTATACTGTCAATTTCGTCTCTGTAATATACTCATCCTTGAGTTTTTAAATCTAGATGTTTTTATCTTTAAGAAAGATTACTGTCTCTATGAATGTGATGGTTATTTCTAAGGATCTCTAATACCTACAGGAAACTTACAATTTGATTTCAAAATAATTTTATTTCAATTCATTGGCTTGCTTTTGACCACAAAGCAAAATGTGGAATTAAGTATTAATTTCATTATTAACATAGTATAAATATTAGAGGAAGAAAATTTCATTAATAAAAATATCTGTAGTTTCAAAATTATCATGAAGCTCTTGTTCTAGCTTAGGTGGTTATGTCAAAGAATTCTATATTACAAGTTGTAAATAAATGAAGCTTTGTGTTCCTCTATGATGTTAGAGCAATATTTCACAGGTTTTGGCATACCAATAACATTATTACTAGTAGTACATCGGTATTTTAATGTGTGCTAAAATATCCACATTAGTAGTAATTTAGTTAGTTGTGAAAACACTGAAGACTTATGGAGAGTCATTTACAGGACTCAATATGTGACATTCTTTCATAATGGAAACCATGCGTTAATGGGTGTGACAATGTACTTTGTAAGTAGTAGAGGAGCAATGGTTGAAGGGAGGTTATTAAATTCATGTACATATGAGAAGATCTTTCTTCTACCCATGCACTTCCAAAAGGATATCCAAGGACAGGGCAAAGAACTGAAGAGACAGCCCTAGATTAACAGGTCCTGTTTGGAACAGAACAGAAACCAAGGAGACATACAAGCCTTTGTCTAGAGACTTGCGAGCAATTCCTTTTTATGTTGTATTGTATCTGCAAGGATAATAACCACTAATGTGCTAATGCAATGATTTAGCCTCATAGAGGTTTGAAAATTTTGTCTTCTATGTTTTAAATGTTGTCTTCCTCTCTTACAGTTCTTACCTCAAATCTATTCTGTATCTCCAAACATCAGATCAGTATTCTTCCCATCATGATCCCTGCTTGTATGGGGCTTGTAAGGCTATGACAGGTTCCCCAATAATAATCATCCTTCAAATTAAATTCCAATTAAAATAAGAGCCCACAATCAAGCAATGGTGTTGGATTTGAACATAGGTAAGGAATCTTACCCAATTATCAGCGATGCATATGTGAGGCAAAGAAGATGGTACTTAAATAACAGATAGGATTTATCAAACTAAATAAATTGTAGAATGTAGGAGATATATAGATATATTCCATGGTGGTTGAAACATAGAAACTTTGAAAAAAGAAAGATGCAGTCACAGCTGTAAGAAATAGGAATCCATTGAACTGGTGATCTTATACTGTCAGGACCATGTGATGTCTCATAGCTCTGATTAGGATTCTGAATAGATAAAAGACCTAGAAACTCACTAGGGTCTTAGCAGATTAGTGAAACTACCAGTTTTAAAATACCACTCTAAGTACAACACAAGGAAAAGATTAGAAAAAGATACACTTTGAGAAGATCATTCAAGAGCTATTTCAGCAAAGATAAAGTCTCCCAGTTTTTACAAGGCAATGGAAAAAAACTGGGAATAAAAAGAAACCCCACATATACACATATACTAGGGTTTTAGCAAAGGAGATAGGAGGGAGATGACCCATAACTATAAAACCTAAACTGCTAGAAAAGCATGCTTCTGTGCATTAGAAGAATACAGAGTTGGAATATTGTTAGCTAAATTCATCTGTTGCGAGTGGTGGTACTGGAAAGGCAGGTTGGGACCACTGTATGAAGATCCTTTTATGTAAAGATGACAATAAATAGAAATCTGTGAAGGAATATGAGGATGATAAAATCAGATGTGGAGTCTGGAGAAGTCTCCTTTGGGGGTATGATGGACATCGTTTGTAAACTAAAGCAAAAGACAACAATGGAATAAAGGAGAACCAAAGATAAGGTCCTGGGCGTAGGGTTGAGGACCCATGGGTAGATCCAGTTGGCTTGAATAGGGTAAACTCTTTTTTTTATTATTTATTTTATTTTATTTTTTTTAATTTACATTCCAAATCATTTCCCCTTTCCCGTTTCCTCCCTCCCCGAAAGTCCCATAAGCCCCCTTCCCTCCCTCTTTTCTCCATTCAACCCCCTCTCGTTTCTCTGTCCTGGCGTTCCCCTACATCCAGTCTTTCCAAGACCAGGGGTCTCTCCTTCCATCTTCTTAGAAATCTATTGATATGCGGATTGTGTCTAGGGTATTCCGAGATTCTGGGTCAATATCCCCTTATCAGTGACTGCATACCATGCGTGTTCTTTTGTGATTGGGTTACCTCACTAAGGATGATATTTTCAAGATCTGATCATTTGCCTAGGAATTTCGTGAATTCATTGTTTTTAATTGCAGAGTAGTATTCCATTGTGTAGATATACCACATCTTCTGAATCCATTCCTCCATTGAGGGACATCTGGGTTATTTCCAGCTTCTGGCTATTATAAATAAGGCTGCTATGAACATAGTGGAGCATGTGTCCTTATTGCATGCAGGTAAAGCCTATGGGTATATGCCCAGGAATGGTATAGCCGGATCCTCCGGGAGTGTCATGCCCAGTTTTCTGAGGAATCGCCAGACTGCTTTCCAGAGTGGTTGTACCAGCTTGCAATTCCACCAGCAGTGGAGGAGTGTTCCTCTTTCTCCACATCCTAGCCAACAACTGCTGTCTCCTGTGTTTTTGATCTTAGCCATCCTGACTGGTGTGAGATGGAATCTCAAGGTTGTTTTGATTTGCATTTCCCTAATGACTAAGGATGATGAACATCTCTTTAGGTGCTTCTCAGCCATTAGATATTCTTCAGGTGAGAACTCTTTGTTTAGCTCTGTACCCCATTTTTTAATAGGGTTACTTGCCTCTCTGGAGTTTAACTTCTTGAGTTCTTTGTATATCTTGGATATTAGCCCTCTGTCGGATGTAGGGTTGGTAAAGATCATTTCCCAGTTAGTTGGTTGCCGCTTTGTCATTTTAACAGTGTCTTTTGCCTTGCAAAAACTTTGTAATTTAATGAGGTCCCATTTGTCTATTCTTGATCTTAGAGCATAAGCTATTGGAGTTCTGTTCAGGAAATTCTCCCCTGTGCCCATATGTTCAAGGTTCTTCCCTAGTTTCCTTTCTATTAGTTTCAGTGTGTCTGGTTTTATGTGGAGATCTTTGATCCACTTAGAATTGAGCTTAGTGCAAGGAGATAAGAATGGGTCAATTTGCATTCTTCTGCATGTTGACCTCCAACTGAGCCAGCACCATTTGTTGAAAAGGCTATCTTTTTTCCACTGGATGGTTTTAGCTCCTTTGTCAAAGATCAAGTGACCATAGGAGTGTGGATTCATTTCTGGGTCTTCTGTTCCATTGATCTACATGTCTGTCACTGTACCAATACCATGCGGTTTTTAACACTATTGCTCTGTAGTACAGCTTGAGGTCCGGGATACTGATTCCCCCAGAGGTTCTTTTACTCTTGAGAATAGTTTTAGCTATTCTGGGTTTTCTGTTATTCCAGATGAATTTTTGAATTGCTCTTTCTAACTCTATGAAGAATTGAGTTGGGATTTTGATGGGGATTGCATTGAATCTGTGTATTACTTTTGGTAAGATGCTCATTTTTACTATATTAATCCTGCCAATCCATGAGCATGGCAGATTTTTCCATCTTCTGAGGTCTTCTTCAATTTTTTTCTTCAGAGACTGGAAGTTCTTGTCATACAGATCTTTCACTTGTTTGGTTAGAGTCACACCAAGATACTTAATATTGTTTGTGGCTATTGTGAAGGGTATTATTTCTCTTACTTCTTTCTCAGCCTGCTTATCCTTTGAGTATAGGAAGGCTTCTGACTTGCTTGAGTTGATTTTATATCCGGCCACTTTGCTGAAGTCGTTTATCAGCTGTAGGAGTTCTCTGGTGGAGTTCTTTGGGTCGCTTAAGTATACTATCATATCGTCTGCAAATAGTGATAGTTTGACTTCTTCCTTTCCAATTTGTATCCCTTTGACCTCTTTTTGTTGTCTAATTGCTCTAGCTAGAACTTCAAGTACTATATTGAAAAGATATGGAGAGAGAGGGCAGCCTTGTCTAGTCCCTGATTTTAGTGGGATTGCTTCAAGTTTCTCTCCATTTAGACTGATGCTGGCTACCGGTTTGCTGTAAATTGCTTTTACTATGTTTAGATATGGGCCTTGAATTCCTGATCTTTCCAAGACCTTTAGCATGAAAGGATGCTGAATTTTGTCAAATGCTTTCTTAGCATCTAATGAGATGACCATGTGGTTTTTTTCTTTGAGATTGTTTATGTAGTGGATTACATTGATGGATTTCCTTATATTGAACCATCCCTGCATCCTTGGGATGAAGCCTACTTGATCGTAGTGAATGATCGTTTTGATGTGTTCTTGGATTCGGTTGGCAAGAATTTTATTGAGTATTTTTGCATCGACATTCATAAGGTAAACTCTTGAGTATTCATTCATTCATTGTAGGGAATGAAAGCCAGCATGAGGTACTTGTTTTAGCTACAGGGTGGCAAAAGAAAGAAGACTTGGGCAGGAGCTACTGAGTTTAAATTTGCTCCTAAAATTCTTTTTCTCAAAATCATCCCCTTTGCATGTATTTTTCTGTTTTGCTCTACAAAGACTCCACAGTCTGCTAGTTTTCCATAGCTGCTTTGTTGCCTTAGTTAAACATGGAAGAATTTATCTGTACAACTCTTGTTCCATATCTCACATGACTGACAGAATGGAATTTTTTGTCTCAGACTTTTCATGAATTTCTACTGCGTTCCCAAAGGCTATTGGACTAGACACTCAGTAAGTAATTGTTAATAATCAGCATGGATCTGGAGCAAGGCAGTGTGGAAATATATTTATGCCAAATTGCCAATGACAATTTTAACCTGGCAGTAAAGAATGAATAATGGGGACAGGAGTTTTTAGATCCATTGGGAGAGAGCTCTGACTTTCTCTTCCTCATATAATTACTCACTGTGTTGGCACACAGTACTTCCAATCAATTAATGTGTGATTTAAGCTTATAGTAAACATTAGAAGGTATTAGTCTCCTGAATAAGGGATAAACAATATTTCTTTCTCTCATATATATGAAAATCAATCATATATATATATACAAATAAATAATGCAACTATCACTATATATTTGCAGTTTATATTTACATTTCTTATATGCTAATTTTTTTCTAGTCATCTTTAAAATATCTTTGAAAATGCTTCAACTCTACACTATTGCTATGGGTTATACTTAAGTAGTAGCATGGCAGGAGGATTGTCCTTGGATTAAGATTCCTGATTTGAGCTCTAAATATATTAAGTTCTCAGAATTTTAGTATAGATTCTTCATTCATTTTTAACTACATTGAATCTTGATTTTGTCATCTGTAGTTGAGGTTTTATTGATGTTTAATGAAAAAGTCATGGTAGTTATACCATTCTATTTTAGTACAATAGTATATAATTCCTGAAGATAAGTTTCTTAATTGCAAAAAATTTAATAAAACATTGGATAGGAATTTCTAAGATTTACATGTTCATTTTGAACCATACATAGTATAAAAGCAATAAAATTATTCCCATGGTAAGGAATTAAAGAAAAACAAAAAAGAAAACTGAACATCATTTACTTTGGTGCCCCAACAAAGAAAATAGTTTAAATCATACTGGATTTTCCTTATGCATGGCTGCGGAATGCATTCCTGAGATGAAATTCTGAAATGGTGAGGAGCCCTTAAAATTAGACAGATGGTGACCTGAGAAACATGGAACTTATCCTGAAGATTGAAACATAATAGCAAAGGATATTGAATAATATATTAGTATGTATATACAGAAAATGCAGAAGTGAGAAGTTAAAGGACCCATTTCTTAGGTATCAACAGAGAATGATGCTCTTGTTTGGTCGTTTGGCCATTGTGGAACTCCCTCTCTATGGAATCTGTGCTCTGAAATGCCAACAGTTGCTGGGCCTTTGCTTGACCTGCGCTTTACATCTCTTTCAGCCAAGAATATAAGAGAAAGAGAGGCAAATCATGATCGATACATTTGTTCCAGCAGCTTTGTTCACTGGTCTTTAACACTGGATATATTGACTCTGTGTACCTTTGATCACAATGCATGAAGTTGCTTGCTGACATCTAGCACTGTAAGCACATAATTTATTTACTTAAAGACTTCCAAATTTTTATATCTTTTATTAGCTATTCAAAAGTGACATTAGATTTATTACTTTCTCTGAGACAATACATGATTTGAGGGTGAGGAACTGCTATATCAAATAACATAGGTATATGTATTTTATTTTTTAACTCAGTGATTATTCCAAGTGATAAAGTGAGGATAAGAAAATTATTAATATTCATATGATACATGGAGTGAACAAAGATTTGTGAGATCTGTTATCCTTAAAGGCAAGATAGAAAGGAGGCATGAACAGGTAGGTAAGACTGATTCCAGGTCTATCTCTTAACTTCTGTTTCTATATATCATGTTTTGCCTGATAGCAAAAGAGTCACAAAAGTTTTCTGTCCAAAATGAGCAAGAATTTATAGAGAAAGGTAACAACTTGTGTCACTTGAGTACACCCAGGATCTTTGAATACTAGTGCATAGAACACAGTCCACAGTCACTAAAAGTGAATTGTGGTATGTCATGACATATGGTGTTACTGTTTGTTATTTTGAGGTATGGATACAGATAAATAAAAACTACTTGTTCAGTTTTTTAGAGTCAAGTGGTTGGTGCTATTTTTATATAACCATGATCTACTCACAGACGACTTGATAAAGACCTTAGGTATTGTTACATATTTGAAAGGGAAACAAAAAATGATATTTAGCTGTTAGATATTGAAGGTTATCTATAGCTGTGTGTACTTTTATACCGCAGAAAATTCCAATTTATTTAATTTCTTGAAGGATTTATTTTCTGCATATATTGAATTTCAGAAATATTAAATATTTCCACCTGGGTTTGATGGTGCTCATTGCCAGCACTTAAGAGACTAAAAGAGATTTGGAATGTAAAGATATTCTAAATAAGCACTGATTCTCTTCCCTCTCCATATATAGTCACACAACACACACACAGTTGCCACTGCAACAACAATAGTGTTTGGGGTGTTCAAATTACTCGTTGTTCATTATACATACATTGCACTTCTTTGCATAACTTTTGATGCTATATCAGTGTTATATAATACAAATTTGGCAGAAACCTACTTTCTAATTTGATCTCTAGGTTTATCTTAAGAGTTTCTTCTTGACCTAGACAAGCAGGTCATTCTTTAGTGACAGTTTCCCTGAGGGGGAGGACCAGGAGATCAGAAAATAAAGAAGATAGGAAAGTTTGGATCAGGAATTCTTGCACAAGCTATGTCTTATGTAAATCAAGATTATTCTGAAGTATAGCATCATCTATACAGTTTTCAATGAAAAGGACAGTATCAGCAGAAGCTATCATACAATGAGACAAAATCAACAGGAAGCTAATCAAGCAGTGTTATATAAGAAAAGTACAGGATTCCATAGGTATCTCTCACAAACTGAGCAAACAGGGGCCTTGGAATTAATTACTCTAGTCTCTTTGGGGTTAAAAAAAAGTTCCCAAGAACCAAAATCTTAACTCTTTCCAGGCTCTGGCCCCAGGCCCACACAAGACCATGGCAAGTTGTTCCCTGGGCAAGGGCAGAAAACTAGGTTCACTTTGTCCTTTCATCAGAAACTCTGAGAAAGCCTTGTATCGTCCTGGTTCTCAATGGCTACTATAATACCATTGCATGAAATCTTTTAGCAAATTATATTAATAGATAACCTACTTTTAATTTACCCCTAAGTGATCTTCACCAAATAATGTGATGTCTTCAGTTTGCTTGTATAAAATTTTTCTAGCAATTGCTGCTCTTGTCTATCTTATAGGACTGAAGTGTTAGATGGCTTCTATAAAGTTCATTTAATACCACAGGAGGAGCGATTCCATATAAATAGCAAAGAATTTTACTAGAGTTCTTAGGTGAATTGGTGAGGACAGTTGTTACTGCCTAAAGTATATCAGTAAAAAATCTTTGGTTGGTGAAAAATGCAAGAAGGGTGAGGGATGGGGAAAAAAATAGAGGGACCAGAAGTCCCTACAAGGAAACATCTCCAGTTTATGCAGTTCTCTTCTTGAGGAAATTTTATTTCACACACACACACACACACACACACACACACACACACGCTATGCCCCTATTTGATAAACCTATCATTATCCTCTCTTATCCAGATCTATTCTTCAAACATTTTTATTACATTTGAAGATGTGTTAAGTATATGAATATGAGGACACATGTTCATAGAGACTCAGGTCTGGAGCTAAAATAACATGTATTTGTGATGTTTTTAATATGGGTGCTGGGAAACTTGACTCCTCTGGAGAGCAATAAATACTTTTATCCACTGGTGCATCTCCTCCATCCCCTAATCCCTTCTTATTTCTAATCCACTACATTCAATTATGTTTGTTTTCATGCTTTCTTTCATGTAGACTTTGAGATGACTCTGAAGTCTAAAGTGTTTCTAGAGGTCAGAGAGTATTAAATAACATGCCTAAAACATTTTGTACAGTCAGTAAACCTATTAGCATTTCCCTGACTCCTAAAGTTAACACTTTTCCATAAACTGTTGGAGAAAATGAAATATGTCTTAGTTACACTGATCAAAGTATCTTTTGTATTTATTTTCCTTCTCAAATAACTTAAAATCTAAACAATGAAGTGAAATATTTAATTTTCATGTGAAAAGGGTAAAATTGCTATCATTTTGCATTGTATAGATAGAATGAGTAATGTGTGACACATATCAAAACTCGATATTCCTTGTTCTCTGAGAGAGAACTCCAGTCTGTACTTGCTGCGCAGGGCTGTCACATTAGATATAAACTTCAGGTAACAATAGCATTTACTTCAACTTGAGGTGATGGTTATTAAGTTCAGAGAGTTATCTAGGCTCATTGACTTTTAAGCTAAAAAAGGCCAAAGTCATAAATGGAGTAATTCAACCAGAGCATTATAATCTAAATTTTTTTTATTTTTTAATTATAATAAACTCTGAAGTAAATCTAGCCACTCAAATCTGCTAGTGTACAATTATAATGAAACTTTCTTTTTTTTCTTTGAAAAGCATGTTCCTTTATTGAAAAAGGAAGTAAAAACATTTTATGATAAAATTGAAGATTTATGTGGAAAATATTTCTGATAAAATAGAAGAGATATATAGAAAAACATGTTAAAATTGACATTTTCATGGAAAATTAAAGAGTAAAATGGTAGACATAAAAAACAATGCTAAATTAATTGAAAAAATAGAAAAATGAAATAGAAACATTTTATGATAGGATTGAAGATTTACATGGAAATTATTTCCAATAAAATTGTAGAAAAATGTTAAAATTGAAGATTATCATGGAAAATTTTATATTGATATAATGATGGTAGGCATAAAAATATTCCTAAGTTGATTGAAAGTGGAATTATAAACATTTTCTGATAAAGTTGAAGAGGAAAGTGTTTCTGATAAAATTGAAGAAATATATAGAAAAACATGTTAAAATTGAAGATTATCATGGAACGTATACAGATAAAATGGTAGGCATAAAAATAATTCTAAGTTGATTGAAAGTGAAATTATAAACATTTTCAGGTAAAACTGAAGATTTACATGGAAATTATTTCTGATAATCAGGAAATATATAGACAAACACATTAAAATTGACTATTTCATGGAAAATTATACAGATAAAATGGTAGATATAAAAATCCTTTCTAAATTAATTGAATGTGGAATTAAAAACATTTTGTGATAAAATCAGAAATTTACATGGAAAACATTTCTGATAAAATAGAAGAAATGTATAGAAAAACGTGTTAAAATTGAAGATTATGATGAAAAATAATGCAGATAAAATGGTAGACATAAATAACATTACTAAATCAATTGAAAGAGGAATTACAAACATTTTCTGATAAAATCGAAGATTTACATGAAAAATATTGAGGCCATTGACATTAAGAGATGTCAAGAAATAGTGATTGTTGCTTCCTGTTATTTTTATGTAAAACACCCAGGAAATCCAGGACACAATGAGAAGACCAAACCTAAGAATTATAGATATAGAAGAGAGCAAAGATTTCCAACTTAAAGGGTCAGTAAATATTTTCAACAAAATAGTAGGAGAAAACTTCCTTAACCTAAAGAGATGCCCATGAACATACAAGAAGCCTTCAGAACTCCAAACAGACTGTACCAGCCTGGAAAGTCCTCCAAGCACATAATAATCAAAACACCAAATGCACTAAACAAAGAAAGAATATTAAAAGCAGTAAGGGAAAAAGGGCAAGTAACTTATAAAGGCAGACCTACCAATATTACACCAGATTTCTCGCCAGACACGATGAAAGCTAGAAGATCCTGGGCAGATCTCATACAGACCTTAAGAGAACACAAATGTCAGCCCAGGCTACTATACCCAGCAAAACTCTCAATTACCATAGATGGAGAAACCAAGATATTTCATGATAAAACCAAATTTACACAATATCTTTCCACAAATCCAGCCCTACAAAGGATAATGGATGGAAAATGCCAACACAAAGAGGGAAACTACACCCTAGAAAAAGCAAGAAAGTAATTGTCTTCCAAGAGACCCAAAATAAGATACCCACACAAACATAATGTGACTTTCTTATAAACTTGTCTCAGATTATGCCAACATCTGCATTTTAAATGCTGTCTCCTGTTCTCTGTCCTACTTTGAGAAATGTTAGTCATTCTCCAAACATTTAGAAGTGTTTAGGATTCACTTACATTTTCTCAGCTTCATTTTAAAAATAAGAATATGAGGCATTAAAAGATAAAATATAATCAGAGGGCACAGAGACAGTATCCAAATTAATAAAATCAAAAATGAAAGGGAGAGATAACAACAGAAACTGAGGAAATTCAAAAAATCATCAGATCCTACAACAAAAACCTGTATTCAACACAACTAGAAAATCTCGAGGAAATGGACAATTTCCTTGACAGATACCAAATACCAAAATTAAATCAGGATCAAATAGACCATCTAAACCGTCCTATAACCCCTGAAGAAATAGAAATCCTCATTGGAAGTCTTCTAACCAAAAAAAAGCGCAGGTGAGATGGTTTTAGTGCAGAATTCTATCAGACCTTCAAAGAAGACCGAACACCAATACTCTTCAAACTGTTCCACAAAATAGAAACAGAAGGAACACTACCCAACTCATTCTATGAAGCCACAATTACGCTAATACCAAAAGCACACAAGATCCAACAAAGAAAGAGAATCTCAGGCCAATCTCTCTTATGAATATCGTTACAAAAATACTCAATAAAATTCTTGCCAACCGAATCCAAGAACACATCAAAATGATCATTCACTACGATCAAGTAGGCTTCATCCCAGGGATGCAGGTATGGTTCAATATAAGGAAATTCATCAATGTAATCCACTATATAAGCAATCTCAAAGAAAAAAAACCACATGGTCATCTCATTAAATGCTGAGAAAGCATTTGACAAAATTCAGCATCCTTTCATCTAAAGGTCTTGGAAAGATCAGGAATTCGAGGCCCATATCGAAACATAGTAAAAGCAATTTACAGCAAACTGGTAGCCAACATCAATCAAAATGGAGAGAAACTTGAAGCAATCAAACTAAAATCAGGGACTAGACAAGGCTGCCCTCTCTCTCCATATCTTTTCAATATAGTACTAGAAGTTCTAGCTAGAGCAATTAGACAACAAAAAGAAGTCAAAGGGATACAAATTGGAAAGGAAGAAGTCAAACTATCACTATTTGCAGACGATATGATAGTATATTTAAGCGACCCAAAGAACTCCACCAGAGAACTCCTACAGCTGATAAACAGCTTCAGCAAAGTGGCCGGATATAAAACCAACTCAAGCAAGCCAGAAGCCTTCCTATACTCAAAGGAGAAGCAGGCTGAGAAAGAAGTAAGAGAAATGATACCCTTCACGATAGCCACAAACCATATAAAATATCTTGGTGTGACTCTAACCAAACAAGTGAAAGATCTGTATGACAAGAACTTCAAGTCTCTGAAGAAAGAAATTGAAGAAGACCTCAGAAGATGGAAAAATCTGCTATGCTCATGGATTGGCAGGATTAATATAGTAAAAATGAGCATCTTGCCAAAAGCAATATACAGATTCAAAGCAATCCCCATCAAAATCCCAACTCAATTTTTCATAGAGTTATAAAGAGCAATTCAAAAATTCATCTGGAATAACAGAAAACCAAGGATATCTAAAAGTATTCTCAAGAGTAAAAGAAACTCTGGGGGGATTAGTATCCTGGACCTCAAGCTGTACTACAGAGCAATAGTGTTAAAAACCGCATGGTATTGGTACAGTGACAGGCATGTAGATCAATGGAACAGAATTGAAGACCCAGAAATGAATCCACACTCCTATGGTCACTTGATCTTTGACAAAGGAGCTAAAACCATCCAGTGGAAAAAAGATAGCCTTTTCAACAAATGGTGCTGGCTCAACTGGAGGTCAACATGCAGAAGAATGCAAATTGACCCATTCTTATCTCCTGACACTAAGCTCAATTCCAAGTGGATCAAGGACCTCCACATAAAACCAGACACACTGAAACTAATAGAAAGGAAACTAGGGAAGAACCTTGAACATATGGGCACAGGGGAGAATTTCCTGAATAGAACTCCAATAGCGTATGCTCTAAGATCAAGAATTGACAAATGGGACCTCATTAAATTACAAAGTTTCTGCAAGGCAAAAGACACTGTCAAAAAGACAAAGCGGGAACCAACTAACTGGGAAATGATCTTTACCAACCCTACATCTGACAGAGGGCTAATATCCAATATATACAAAGAACTCAAGAAGTTAAACTCCAGAGAGGCAAGTAACCCTATTAAAAAACGGGGTACAGAGCTTAACAAAGAGTTCTCACCTGAAGAATATCTAATGGCTGAGAAGCACCTAAAGAGATATTCATCATCCTTAGTCATTAGGGAAATGCAAATCAAAACAACCCTGAGATTCCATCTCACACCAGTCAGGATGGCTAAGATCAAAAACACAGGAGACAGCAGTTATTGGCGAGGCTGTGGAGAAAGAGGAACACTCCTCCACTGCTGGTGGGATTGCAAGCTAGTACAACCACTCTGGAAAGCAGTCTGGCCGTTCCTCAGAAAACTGGGCATGACACTCCTGGAGGATCCGGCTATACCACTCCTGGGCATATACCCAGAGGCTTTCCCTGCATGCAATAGGGACACATGTTCCACTATGTTCATAGCAGCCTTATTTATAATAGCCAGAAGCTGGAAAGAACCCAGATGTCCCTCAATGGAGGAATGGATTCAGAAGATGTGGTATATTTACACAATGGAATACTACTCTGCAATTAAAAACAATGAATTCACAAAATTCCTCAGCAAATGGTCAGAACTTGAAAATATCATCCTTAGTGAGGTAACGCAATCACAAAAGAACACACGTGGTATGCAGTCACTGATAAGGGGACATTAACCCAGAATCTTGGAGTACCCTAGACACAATTTGCATATCAATAGATTTCCAAGAAGATGGAAGGAGAGACCCATGGTCCTGGAAAGACTGGATGTAGGGGAACGCCAGGACAGAGAAGCGAGAGGGGGTTGAATGGGGAAAAGAGGGAGGGAAGGGGGCTTATGGGACTTTTGGGGATGGAGGAAACGGGAAAGGAGAAATGATTTTGAATTTAAATAAAAAAAAACTTAGAAAATAATAAAAAAAGGAAAAAAAGATAAAATAATTATGTTGTAGCTATTCTGGAGTTTATATCAGATGAGTCAGCAAAAAAAAAAAATTAAGCCAATCTGAGCTGATCCTAAGGTCTAAATCAAGTTTAGTGTTAGTAGTGTGCATAAATATATCCAACCATCAATTAGTTGAATAATTGCATCTGATAATTGGTTGCTACTAACAGTTCAAAACTGACTACGACTAAGCAATGTTGAGTTTCTCCAAGGACATGTCTTCCAATTTTCACAATTTCTATTAAAAAGTGTTGTCTTAATTTTTTCTGAGTATTCTATTCACTTGGATCCCGCTCTCAAAGTATAGACCAATTGCATCTGCAATATATATTGGTCGAATCTCTAATAAGAATTTACCAAGAAAGCTTTTATTGAGAACAATAGAAATGAAAAAAAAGATGATTAATAATTAAATGAGTTAATCAAATTCTCTCTTGTATTGGTGCCGTAGAGATGAAGGGAGATCATACACAATATAGAATGTTGAGAGAGTGGAAGGTAGGCAGTGGGGAAAGACCACACACAGAGGAAAGGAATGGTTATATACAGGTTATGTTTGCCACCTTTAGGAAACCCGCACTGTTGGAGCTGCACTCTGCATACGTGGAAAAGTAATACACATGTTTCTTAGAAGATGCTGAGCCTGTATCCTTGGGATTCCTGTGCCCTGTGTTTCTCTAGTTATAGTTCATAAGTACTATTGCCCTTTATATTCAATTGGTTTTTAGATATTTAAATTGTTAATAACATTCTATCTGTATTATAACCTGTCTTTTACAATAACATTTTGTTGATTACTAAAGTAGTACCATTGAATACATAGGATTAAAGTTTAGCGGCATTTTAGAAATAACATTTTTTATTTTGAAATTAAAATATACTTACCTCATTTCCCCATTCATGTTTCTCCCTCCAGTTTCTCCCATGTATCTGCTTGCTCATTCTCTCTCTCCCTCCTCTCTCTCACTCTTACATAAAATTACAAAGCTTCTATAAGGCAAAGGACACTGTCAATAGGACAAAACGGCAACCAACAGATTGGGAAAAGATCTTTACCACCCCTATATCTGATAGAAGGCTAATATTTAATATATACAAAGAACTCAAGAAGTTAGACTCCAGAGAACCAAATAACCCTATTAAAAATGAAGAACAGAGCAAAACAAAGAATTCTCAACCAGATGGCTGAGAAACACCTACAGATATGTTCAACATCCTTAATCATCAGGGAAATGCAAATCAAAACATTCCTGAGATTCTACCTTGAACAAGTCAGAATAGCCAAGACCAAAAACTCAGGGGGCAGCAAATTCTGGGGAGTATGTGGAGAAAGAGGAACACTCCTCCATTGCTGGTGGGATTGCAAGTTGGTACAACCACTCTGGAAATCAGTTTGGAGGTTTCTCAGAAAATTGGACATAGCACTTCCTGAAGACCCAGCTATACCACTCCTGGGCATATACCCAGAAGATGCTCAAACATGTAATAAGGACACATGCTCCACTGTGTTCATAGCAACCTTATTTATAATAGCCAGAAGCTGAAAAGAACCCAGGTGTCGCTCAACGGAGGAATGGATACAGAAAATGTGGTACTTTTACACAATGGAGTTCTACTCAGCTATCAAAAACAATGAATTCATGAAATTCTTAGGCAAATAGATGGAGCTATAAAATATCATCCTGAGTGAGGCAACCCAATCACAAAAGAATACACACGGTATGCACTCGCTGATAAGTGGATATTAGCCCAAAAGCTCTGAATACCCATATGAAGATACAACTCACAGACCATATGAATCTCAATAAGAAGGAAGATCAAAGTGTGGATATTTTGATCCTTACTGGAAAGTGGATCAAAATACCTCTGGCTCACATCCAACCAATAGAATGAGCATAGGGTCCCCAATGGAGCAGCTAGAAAAAGGACACAAGAAGATGAAGAGGTTTGCAACCCTGCAGGAGAAACAAAAATATGTACCAACCAGTACCCCAGAGCTTCCAGGGACTAAATCACCACGGAGTACACATGGAGGGACCCATGGCTCCAGCTACATATGTAGCAGAAGATTGCCATTTCATACATCAATGAGAGGAGAGGCCATTGATCCTGTGAATAGGGGAATGCAAGTCAGGATATTTGGGGGAGGGTGGCCATGGGGAGGGAGGTGGGATAGGGGGTTTTCAGAGGGGTAACGTGGAAAGGGGATACCATTTGAAATATAAATAAAGCAAATATCTAATAATAAAAATATGTGAATACAATTTGCTCAGTCCGTACAATGTTTCTTGTATGTATGTATGTATGTATGTATGTATACTTTCATTAGGTATTGTATAACTAATCAGTGTGCTCTTTTCTGGGGAAGACTGTTTTTCGGGCTCCCAGCACTCCTTAGTTGCCTGTAGTTGCCTTTGTCTTTTAAGCAGGGATATCACCTTCCCCATGCTTGTTCTTTCCTGGGCATCAGTCAGACACTTAATTTTGGCCATATCCACTTTGCGTCATCTTTCATACAGCATAAGGCAACAATGATCGATATAGTCTCTAGAGTAATCTACAAGTAGCTTTGCAAAGTACTCTGCCTCAAGCACTTCCTTTAACCTTTATACATCTGCCTTGAGTGGTCCTCTTGGGCTACTCTTGGCAAAATATTTAGAAGGAAATCCGGAATTTGATTACTTTTAAATGAGAGTAGGATTTTTACTAGAAAGGACAGTAATCTAATTTAAGAGTGTCATTGAAACTTCTTTGCCCTGATGTTCCACCCAGGCCTCAAGTGACCCCCTTTCTCTCTGATATATTACCTTTGGCATCCTGAAGTTTCAGAACATACCAATGAAGTTGGTTTAGTCTGACTTGTTTAGGAAGAATGGCTTGTGATTTTAAATTCTCTTGCCTGCTGATGTATGCATTGGCCATTCTGGACTCTGCTGAAGAGAAATTCCCCATATCTCAAAGGAATCATATGAAGTAAGCAATGTCTCGCGAGTCTATCTGCATAATTATTCAATGAATGCATTACAAGCTTCATTCACTATTCTAGGGTTTGATTTCTTAACCAAACCAGTGTCTTCTAATAACAAGCAAATGTTTTGATTTGTGCCTCAAGGTGTTTGTGGTACCAAACACACATTCAATTTAGTTTCAGTATGCACTATATGGTTTTGTGAAGTCAGAATTTTAAAACATTGTTTATATATGGGGAAACTGAGTAGAAAGATGGGTAGATTGGCTTTACTATCAATATGAGCAATTCCAGGTGAAATTCCTAAAGACTGTAACTCCAGATTTGTAAAATAGGTCATGATGCTTCAGCAAACTTTTTTGCATTAGAATTATAGGCAAGTCACCCATCTCAGATTTCATTTCCCAAACACCTATGACATATATGACTTTTTAAAAATATGAACATGGAAAAGAGTCCCACAGTTATGCCATAAAATGCTCATGTAAGACAAGCTAGCACAGGATTTGCTAAAGGAAAAATGACACTGGCTTTTCCTATCTTCTTATAGAGCCTGCTAGGCAGAGAAGAAACAAAGAACCAAGCTTTATAGTGTATGGGGTCCAGTCAGGGGACATTGCATGTTCCAAGAGTTACGGGAGAAATTATTTGCTTGAAAAAGAAAGTGGGAGGAGTTCATATTTTGATTTGATTGAATTGGACATCTGAAGGGAAGGGAGGTACCATAAAAGGGGAGGATGTGTGATTGTGATGATCAAGAACCAAGCTGCACTAGCTAAGTGGCATATGAAGAGTTTACAATGTCTGATTTAAAGATGTCAGCCATGCTGTGGTGTGACCCTGACTTGTTTAATACTGAAATCCTAATGCATCATGCCTTGTATACTAGACAGGGGAGAAGAGGACATAAGTGGGAGCAGCTATTGATGTAAAAATGAGGAGTGAGTACAGGCAAGGACTACTGTGGGGAACGATGAGATAGATTTGAGAGCATGGAAGAAATACAAAGCCTCTGTACCTGACTCTAACTTAATTAGACTAAAAAGGTTCATATCTTCAGAAAGGTGATCCAATCCTGTGTTACTCACTCCTGCTTCACATTTGAGAGTACTGTTGCCACAAACTCTTTTCTTTTTACCAATTTTAGCATTGAGCAAAATAAATTGAGGAAGATAAGACATTTATCATCAATTTTTAGCAGCTGGAAGCATCAGTTTCATTATAAACCAGGGTTAAAAGCAAATGTACAGTGTTGTCCAAGGTTGAGTTTTTACCCCAAATAAGTGAGTACCAAAGCATTTCATTTAAATCCAAATACAGAGGTCTCTAAATGAGGTTTCATTCAAACAATGGTAATAATATTACTGTGGTAATAATAATGACTGTATTACTGTGAAATAGACTCAGTGATCAAAGCAAATGAACAGATGGCTAATATTTATTGAAAATTATTCTCCTAACAGATGTGGGATATAGGATTATCATATTTAGTGTCTCCTCTAAATGAAATTCTTTTGTTTTTTGTTTTTTGAGAGTTTTGAGTCAGGGTTGCTTTGTATAGCCATGGGTGTTCTGGGTGACCAGGCTGGCCTCGAACTTAGTGAGATCTGCCTGCCTCTGCCTCCCAAGTGCTGGGATTAAAGGCATACACCGCCACTGCCCTACCTATGAAATTCTTATACCATGAGGGATATGAACACTGCATAGCGTCTTAGGTTGAACTAGTCATGACATACAAAGGCTAATTACTCAGTGAAAGTTTTACAAAATAAAGGTGGGCAAGATTATATAAGTAAACACTGGCTATGGAAGCAGTAAGACTCTCTTCATTGGAGTCCAGGAAGGTCAATTCACATATCAATACTCTTTTTTTTTTAATATTTTTTTTTATTTTCTAAGTTTTTTTTATTTACATTCCAAATCATTTCCCCTTTCCCGTTTCCTCCCTCCCTGAAAGTCCCATAAGCCCCCTTCCTTCCCTCTTTTCTCCATTCAACCCCCTCTTATTTCTCTGTCCTGGCGTTCCCCTACATCCAGTCTTTCCAGAACCAGGGGTCTCTCCTTCCATCTTCTTAGAAATCTATTGATATGCGAATTGTGTCTAGGGTATTCCGAGATTCTGGGTTAATATCCCCTTATCAGTGACTGCATACCATGTGTGTTCTTTTGTGATTGAGTTACCTCACTAAGGATGATATTTTCAAGTTCTGACCATTTGCCTAGGAATTTTGTGAATTCATTGTTTTTAATTGCAGAGTAGTATTCCATTGTGTAAATATACCACATCTTCTGAATCCATTCCTCTTTCTCTCTTTAGAAAGGGTAAATGGAGTCTGGCAGGAGGTATTGCACGTGGCCAATTAAGGAACATTTTGATCAGGATGGGCTCCAGGGAACAGCTCTTGTCATCCCTGGTTCTGCTTGATTTCCTTCTTGAAGTCTACACTGGACCTTTGGACTAAAGACTCTGCCTCTAGGTACCTGCCCTTTAGCTTCTATTACATGGTGTAAATGCAATTCGCTCACCCATACAATTGCAATTCTGTAGAGCTCCTTAGCCCACAGTCAGTTCTACTAACTGCCTTTACTAATGCAAGAGGCAACCATGGGATAATAATAACTGTGTGTAGAATTATGGCTCTCTCCTCTGAAGAGGCAATAGGTATAGAGTTCAGTTGTGCAACATTCAAGTAGGGATATAGTAGTTCATATTTTGAAGAAGCCATTACCTTTTTAAAGGAGTTATCAGTGGGTACTATACCTATGTATGGAAGCCAGAGGAAACTCTAATATCCATTTAATAAGATATTTAATACTATGAGGTTGCCATATGTGAGTCATCAATATATACTTATTTCTTTGTTTCAGCATCCATTAGAAGAGTTATCTCTTTGGATTAGTTCCAATGAAGGGATAAAGGGACATAAATATCCAGGGTGTAATTAGAGCTGGTAGGCATGGCTTGGAATGACATCAGATTCCTCCAAAAGCAGGGTGGTTAGTGACATCATACTTTGCTCTTCTTTTGCTTTCACACTTCATTTTAACTTTCTAATATAAGATTTAAACAGTCTCACACACATTCTTGGTTAAAAACAAAACAAAACAAAACAAGAATCAGGTATGACTCTCTGGAGTTGGGAAAGTCTCGGGGACTATAAATTACTTAGATACTTAGATACTACAAATTACTAAGATACTTAGCTTCAAATAAAAATACTCAATTATCACTAGTTTTAATTCTTTGAAATAATTCAGGATCTTTGTTTTGCTAACAGATTAGGAAGCAGTGACTCACATGCTGTATTTGTTTATCTGAAAAATTTATAGGCATCTAAGTGACAGGTCATCTAATAACACTGTTTTTCTGTTTAGTTCTGCATTGTTACACTGCCAGAGAACAATAGGCTGGACAGTTTCTCTTTAAATCCCCATTGAATTTCCTTTCTTCATAGAGTTCCTTCTCATAGTTTAATGTCTTGTCCTTGGATATTTTTTTTTGCTTTGTTTTTACTGAGGTTGATATAAGAAATACACAGTGGCCTGGGGAGATGGCTCAGTGGCTAAGTGTACTGTTTTTCTGGAAGACCTGAATTCCATTCCCAGGATCCACAGAGATGCTGACAACATTTCATAATCCCAGTTCCAGCAGATTTGCTTCTCTACAAAAATTAGTTTTTGTGGCCTCCTTGCCTACAAACTTATCCTTTTTCTATTTCCATGGGCCTCTTCTAAGCGAAATGTAATTGTGGAGAATAGTTCCTTCTCCCAGCAAATGTGTGCATGCTTCCTTCATTTATGGCTATGCATCTACTTCCTCAGGCTTTTTCTCCTTGTGTTTGTCTTTATCTGATCTCCACATTTAATAAGCTTAGTTTCTCTTCTTCTACATCACATGGAAAGGTCCTTTCATTTTGTAAAGTCTCTACAGAAATGTACTAACACTTTGGGTTAGATATGCCATGCATCTTTCTTTCTTTCCTTCTTTTCTTCTTCCTTCCTTCCTTCCTTCCTTTCTTCCTTCCTTTCTTTTTCTTCCTTCCTTCCTTCCTTCTTTCCTGTTTTTTCTGTTGTCACTTCTAGTTAAATAAAAGACTGTGACTCAGGGATGGTAAGAGCCTGGGGGGGGGTGCACCTTACAGTGACAGTCATAGAAAGAATGACTGAAAGTAAATTTTGTTATCAGTGGAAGAGGCATTGGAGAGCAAAACAATGCTTAAAAGGGAAGCAAATGATTTCTGGCCTACTTGAAAACACATATACTTAGCCAATTGACTAAAACTCGAAATGAACAACATCAATCTTTCAACTTAAAGGGTTGGATTGAGTTTTTGAATTAGGTGTCATTTATCCCTCTTTTACTATGTGAATGATCTTGTAAAAGGCCTGTAAAAGCCATCCTTTTGTTAGGGTAAATTCCAAAACTCACATTCCATTTCCACAGAGAGGTTTAAGTAGCAAAAGAATCCTTACTTTTCAGAATTGGTAATTTAGATCCATTACTTATTTCAAATTCCATCTGAAATAATACATTTATTAAGACGATCTGTTTTCTCACTGTTTCATTAGTAAAGTAATAAAAATTTTATAGACTATTTCTTTGTTCACACAAAAAATGTATTCCATTATTTTAAAAGAATTTGGAAATGGGAAGGGGGTGGCAGGACCTATGGCTCAGTGGTTCAGAGCACTTGCTGTTCTTGCTGAGTACCCAGATTCCAGCCCCCACAAAGCATCCCACAGCTGTCTGCAATTTCAGTTCCAGGGGATATGTTGCCCTCTTTTGACCTCAATAGGAAAAGGCATAGCATTGTACATAGAATACATGCAAACAAGAATACCCATAGACATAAAACAAGATAAAACTTTAATTCAAGTTTTAAAAGAATGGAGTGCATCTATTAAGAAGTATGCAGGCTGGTGGGGGATCTGCCACCACACTCACATGGATTGTAGAAGTTTGTCCTTGGCTCACCCTACTCTTTCTACCTTGATACAAATTGGGTTCCTTTAAATGGCCTTTTGTGTCTGAAACATCCTTTCTCCTAGTCATTTACATTTTCTTTTAGTGGGCACCAAGTATTCATTTTGATACTAGTAAATCAATGTACAGCCGAATTCAATTTTCTGACTTTCACCTTGCTTACTGAATTAGAAGGTCAAGGGCAATACAAATAAAAATGTCAGGTCATTTCTTCAAGAGAGCTTGTGGTCAGTGACTCCTTTAGGTACCATTCTGGTTCAGTATTTCTTCCTTTTGGTAACAACCCAAGTGAAGATTTTATATATATATATATATATATATATATATATATTGATTAAGTACACTATCATTAAAAAGGAAACAACACTGAAAGTATTTTCTGGTGGTCACTGACAAATAAAGAACTTGAGAATAAAAGAACATGGTTAGATGGTCAAAAAAGTCATGGCAACACTATTAAGATGAATATGCAGTCATTAAAATTAAGCCTGCTCTTCCTTCTCATAAATGTCCTGGCTTTCCAGTAACTCAACAATCTCTTCTTCTGCCCCTGGAACAATACAGGTTAGTATGTACATTCCATAAGCCTAAGTATTTCTTCTCTGTGTGTATTATAGGGGAAGAATCAAGCAGCCTGCTAATATTTATTTAGCATTTGGTCATTTTATGGGTTTTGCCAATGCCAAGGATGAAATGCAGTTCAGAACTCAAAGCATGTGCTCACTGAAAAGGTCACTTTCTGTGATCTGTCTGGTACTGAGCCTCATAGAAAATAGGAGAGATGATTATGGTTTGACTACACACGTTTATCTTAGTAAAGTTCAAAACAAGGTCTACTGGTAATTTATTCAATAGAATAAACTTCAATTGTTGTAGGCAGTGTTTGACATTAAGCACTGAGCCAAAAATGGGAAGTAAGGGAACTCAGATGAATAAGATGATTTCTTCCCACAAGGAGTGCATAATCACACGGCCAAACAGGTGTGTGTGTACAGAGAAAAAAATGTGTACATGGCTTATAACATAGAACAACTATAATACCATAAATTCCTTTTTATAAAGAAAGGAATCTTAGCACACATAAAAATATGTTTGTCAAAACTCCAGATGGGATTTATGGAAGAGGAAATTTTATCTGAGTTGAGAACTAAAAGTTACATAGGATTTTAAAAGCTGGCAAATTGGAGGAAACATTAGCATGAAAGATAAATGTATGACAAGGCAAGAGGAATTTAGGTAAGAAGATGGATGTCAGACTGAATGGGATACAGACATGCTACTTGGATGAGGAAGGGATGAAAAGTTTTTTTAAGCCTTCTAAGTTCGTAGGATTTATTGTAGGATAAACCATTTAGAATAAGTGTTGCTGGGTTGGTGGAATGGCTCAGTAGATAAAAGTACTTGCTGCCAAGGTTGATGACCTAAGTTCAATCACCAGGACAATATAGGACATACAGGTTGTCATATAACATACATACATGCATACATACATACATACATACGTATACACACATATGCACACACAAATGCACACACACATCATAGATAAAAAGTATTGGAAAATGTGTACTCTAAATTATAGTAGTTATGAGTCACTGTCGGTGTTTTCCCCACATTTCTCTAACTTTGTTAAGCATTCCCTAGCTGTCTGTGGTGTCACTTTCTCAAGTGTCAGACACTTATTTTCAAAGGTAGCCAGAATATGCTAGCTAGGAAATTAAGTAAATAATTCTTGGTTTTCCAATGGTGTCTTGTTCTCAGTAGTGCAGTGAAATCTTCAACTTTCTTCAGGCCTTCTCATATGTAAAATGTTTCTTTGCAATGTGCAGCTGCCTGCAATATGAGATCAACTATCGTGCTACTTCAGTGCTTGAGTTCAAGCGCCCCTTATTTTACTAATTGGTGATCCCAGTTATAAAAGTGGTGACCCTGTAATTAGCCTATGCCGTTGAGATGCTCTAATGTGTTCCTGTTAAAGTAGGAGGTAGGGAGGCTTGGCTTAATATGGAAAGAAGAGCATCACTTGCTGAGGTCATAAATATAAGAACAACTACTCTTTCCATGTAGTTGTAAAGTATCAAAAGAAATTTGAGCAGTTTTGCTCTACAGTCAACTGTGAATTTACTAGCATGTTGTATAGAACATGTCCAGGTCAGGTGTTGAAGGCAAAATATCACAGGGCTTTGGGCTGTCTACTTCTAGACATCTATTGGGAATCTTGGAACATATACCCTGATGTACATTGGTGAAATGTACATAAAGATACTTTGCACTTAAAATAGATCTATGTGTCCTCAATTTCTTATGTATTCCTGAACAAAAATTATTTTCAACAAGTTCATACAGATGTGATTAATATGTAAAATGGTGCAAAACGATTTACATTGCAAAACAGATTTTCCTTTATTTTTCTTACTTTGGCTCCACCACAGAGAATAGATCATTATACTGACAAAACATTTACATGGATTTAAAAAACACAATATAAAACTGATTTTAAAGTTACTTTCTTCCATTTACAAATTTCTTTGGCCATTGGAATCGCTTTCAATTCTTCACTATTGCAAATACCACTATAATGAACTGAATTCACATTGAGATATTTATAAAATCATGTTTTAAATAGATCATTGTTCACTTATTTTTCCTTGTTGGCAGTTTTATACAGATATAAAATGCATCTTAGTAATTTTATCCCTGTTAATGTTTCTCCTTGCCCTTTTTCTCCCACTGAAGTCCTTGTTCTTTCCTGCCCACCTCTGACTTTCAGGTATTCTTTACATGTGTGTGACCTACTGAGTTTAATTAGAGTTGAATAAGCAAGGTTTTCAAAATAAATTAGCTGTATACAAGAGTTCTGAGGATAGTGCAGAAAACCCACATGCCCAGGTATCATCTCTATTATCAGTGTGACATTCCTATTATAATTAACAAGTATATACTTATGTTTTTTTTAATGAAGGTCAATATTTTATTTGGATTTCTTACTTCTAATATGTCTTTTCTCTTTCAAGGTTTTATCCACTATTCACATTACATTTAGTCCTTGTCATCTTCAGCTTCCTGGGGAAGGGATATTTTCACAGACTATTCTTGTTGACTTTACCACTTTGTTTTCTTCCATTTTTATTATTTTCCATATATATGAATGTTATGCCTGTATATATGTCTGTATGCCACCTGTGTGCCTGGTTCCCATGAGGGCCATAAGAGAGCATGAGAGCCCCTAGAACTGGAGCTACAACCAGAGTGATCTGCCTTGTGGGTACTGAAAATCCAAATCCCCCAAAAGAGCATCCAGTGCTCTTAAGTGCTGAGCCATCTCTCTAGCCCCTAATATTATCAGCCTCGAGAAACACTGCTCAAGTAATAACACTGTTGATATATAGGGAGAGAGAGCATTCTCAGATGACTCCACTGCAAAGTTATATTTACTCTCCTTCTTTAGTATTCTTTTCAGAAAAACATTGAGTCCTAAGAATTTGGTAGTTTGTGCACTTATTAATTATTGGGCTAATTTTTTTAGTACCTATTCCTTGAGGATTTGTATAAAAGCTACATAAATTCCTCAGAACTAATAGTCATAGGTGATTAGACTCTTTTAGACCATCCATTTGTTTATTTAATCATTAATTTATATACATGTAGATTTTCAGATGATAATTTTATAATTTGGGCACTAATCCTGCAAGGCTTTACTTTGTTATTGAAATCATTCCAACATTAGCATTTGGCTTCTATATCTTTTTTTTTTCAAATGATAAATTTTTTTTTTATTTTCTAAGTTTTTTTTTATTTACATTCAAAGTCATTTCCCCTTTCCCGTTTCCTCCCTCCCTGAAAGTCCCATAAGCCCCTTTCCCTCCCTATTTTCTCCATTCAACCCCCTCTCGCTTCTCTGTCTTGGCATTCCCCTACATCCAGTCTTTCCAGGACCAGGGGTCTCTCCTTCCATGTTCTTGGAAATCTATTGATATGCGAATTGTGTCTAGGGTATTCCGAGATTCTGGGTTAATATCCCCTTATCAGTGACTGCATACCACGTGTGTTCTTTTGTGGTTGGGTTATCTCACTAAGGATGATATTTTCAAGTTCTGACCATTTGCCTAGGAATTTCGTGAATTCATTGTTTTTAATTGCAGAGTAGTATTCCATTGTGTAAATATACCACATCTTCTGAATCCATTCCTCCATTGAGGGACATCTGGGTTCTTTCCAGCTTCTGGCTATTATAAATAAGGATGCTATGAACATAGTGGAGCATGTGTCCTTATTGCATGCAGGTAAAGCCTCTGGGTATATGCCCAGGAGTGGTATAGCCGGATCCTCCAGGAGTGTCATGCCCAGTTTTCTGAGGAACGGCCAGACTGCTTTCCAGAGTGGTTGTACTAGCTTGCAATCCCACCAGCAGTGGAGGAGTGTTCCTCTTTCTCCACATCCTCGCCAACAACTGCTGTCTCCTGTGTTTTTGATCTTAACCATTCTGACTGGTGTGAGATGGAATCTCAGGATTGTTTTGATTTGCATTTCCCTAATGACTAAGGATGATGAACATCTCTTTAGGTGCTTCTCAGCCATTAGATATTCTTCAGGTGAGAACTCTTTGTTTAGCTCTGTACCCCATTTTTTAATAGGGTTACTTGACTCTCTGGAGTTTAACTTCTTGAGTTCTTTGTATATATTGGATATTAGCCCTCTGTCGGATGTAGGGTTGGTAAAGATCATTTCCCAGTTAGTTGGTTGCCACTTTGTCTTTTTGACAGTGTCTTTTGCCTTGCAAAAGCTTTGTAAATTAATGAGGTCCCATTTGTCTATTCTTGATCTTAGAGCATAAGCTATTGGAGTTCTATTCAGGAAATTCTCCCCTGTGCCCATATGTTCAAGGTTCTTCCCTAGCTTCCTTTCTATTAGTTTCAGTGTGTCTGGTTTTATGTGGAGGTCCTTGATCCACTTGGAATTGAGCTTAGTGCAAGGAGATAAGAATAGGTCAATTTGCATTCTTCTGCATGTTGACCTCCAGTTGAGCCAGCACCATTTGTTGAAAAGGCTATCTTTTTTCCACTGGATGGTTTTAGCTCCTTTGTCAAAAAAGATCAAGTGACCATAGGAGTGTGGATTCATTTCTGGGTCTTCAATTCTGTTCCATTGATCTACATGCCTGTCACTGTACCAATACCATGCAGTTTTTAACACTATTGCTCTGTAGTACAGCTTGAGGTCCAGGATACTGATTCCCCCAGAGGTTCTTTTACTCTTGAGAATACCTTTAGCTATCCTGGGTTTTCTGTTATTCCAGATGAATTTTTGAATTGCTCTTTCTAACTCTATGAAGAATTGAGTTGGGATTTTGATGGGGATTGCATTGAATCTGTATATTACTTTTGGCAAGATGGTCATTTTTACTATATTAATCCTGCCAGTCCATGAGCATGGCAGATTTTTCCATCTTCTGAGGTCTTCTTCAATTTCTTTCTTCAGAGACTTGAAGTTCTTGTCATACAGATCTTTCACTTGTTTTGGTTAGAGTCACACCAAGATACTTTATATGGTTGTGGCTATCGTGAAGGGTATCATTTTTCTTACTTTTTTCTCAGCCTGCTTATCCTTTGAGTATAGGAAGGCTTCTGACTTGCTTGAGTTGATTTTATATCCGGCCACTTTGCTGAAGTCGTTTATCAGCTGTAGGAGTTCTCTGGTGGAGTTCTTTGGGTCGCTTAAGTATACTATCTTATCGTCTGCAAATAGTGATAGTTTGACTTCTTCCTTTCCAATTTGTATCCCTTTGACCTCTTTTTGTTGTCTAATTGCTCTAGCTAGAACTTCAAGTACTATATTGAAAAGATATGGAGAGAGAGGGCAGCCTTGTCTAGTCCCTGATTTTAGTGGGAATGCTTCAAGTTTCTCCATTTAGATTGATGTTGGCTACTGGTTTGCTGTAAATAGCTTTTACTATGCTGCAATATGGGCCTAGAATTCCTAATCTTTCCAATACATTAGCATGAAAGGATGCTGAATATTGTCAAATGCTTTCTCAGCATCTTATGAGATGACCATGTGGTTTTTTTCTTTGAGATTGTTTATATAGTGGATTACATTGATGGATTTCCATCCCTGCATCCCTGGGATGAAGCCTACTTGGTCGTGGTGAATGACAAGAAGATTGAACTAATCCCATGCCTCCTATCAGATCACTATGGAATAAGTGTGGTCTTCAATGGCAACAAAAACAACAGAAAACCCACATACACATGGAGGCTGAACAATGTTCTACTCAATGATAACTTGGTCAAGGTGGAAATAAAGAAAGAAATCAAAGACTTTTTGAAAGTTAATGAAAATGAAGGCACAACATACCCTAATTTATGGGACACAATGAAAGCAGTGCTAAGAGGAAAATTCATAGCCCTGAGTGCCGCCAAAAAGAAACGGGAGACAGCATACACTAGCAACTTAATTGCACACCTGAAAGCCCTGGAATAAAAAGAAGCAAATACACCAAAGAGGAGTAGAAGGCAGGAAATCATCAAACTCAGGGCTGAAATCAATCAAATAGAAACAAATAAAACCATACAAAGAATCAACAAAACGAGGAGTTGGTTCTTTGAGAAAATCAACGAGATAGATAAGCCCTTAGCCAGACTAGCCAGAGGGCATAGAGACAGTATCTAAATTAATAAAATCAGAAACGAAAAGGGAGAGATAACAACAGAAACTGAGGAAATTCAAAAAATCTTCAGATCCTACTATAAAAGCCTGTATTCAACACAACTAGAAAATCTTGAGGAAATGGACAATTTCCTTGACAGATATCAAATACCAAAATTAAATCAGGATCAAATAGACCATCTAAACCGTCCTATAACCCCTGAAGAAATAGAAGTCGTCATTGGAAGTCTTCTAACCAAAAAAAGCTCAAGTCCAGATGGTTTTAGTGCAGAATTCTATCAGACCTTCAAAGAAGACCTAACACCAATACTCTTCAAACTGTTCCACAAAATAGAAACAGAAGGAACACTACCCAACTCATTCTATGAAGCCACAATTACGCTAATACAAAGAGCACACAAAGATCCAACAAAGAAAGAGAATCTCAGGCCAATTTCTCTTATGAATATCGTTGCAAAAATACTCAATAAAATTCTTGGCTTCTATATCTTATTGATCATTTTGACATTCTCTCTCTCTCTCTCTCTCTCTCTCTCTCTCTCTCTCTCTCTCTCTCTCTCCTTTTCTCCCTCTCTCTTTCCCTTTCAGTACTACAATATATTCTGCAAATACAAATTTCTGCTACTCCATCTTGTCTATTCCCTACCCGAGTCCTTAGGGCAGCTAGTTTTTCCAGGAGTTCTGATTCCTCTAATAGGAGAATGTTATTAAAAGAGATCTGAATATTATGCATGCTGGTCATTACTGGACATTGTTGTGTTTAAGCATCTTCTACTGACAATGCAAAACCAGAAAAGGGATGGGGTTTGAAATGGAAGAGAATCAAAACAAAACAACATAAAACCTCTAATATTTAACCCAGATGAGTGTAGGGGAAAACCACTTAATCAAATTGAACACAATACTTCTATTTTTTTTATTTTCTAAGTTTTTTTTATTTACATTCCAAATTATTTCCCTTTTCCCGTTTCCTCCCTCCCTGAAAGTCCCATAAGCCCTCTTCCATCCTCGTGTTCCCCATTCAACCCCCTCTCACTTCTCTGTCCTGGCATTGCCCTACATCCAGTCTTTCTAGGACCAGGGGTCTCTCCTTCCATCTTCTTAGAAATCTATTGATATGCGAATTGTGTCTAGGGTATTCCGAGATTCTGGGTTAATATCCCCTTATCAGTGACTGCATACCATGTGTGTTCTTTTGTGATTGGCTTACCTCACTAAGGATGATATTTTCAAGTTCTGACCATTTGACTAGGAATTTCATGAATTCATTGTTTTTAATTGCAGAGTAGTATTCCATTGTGTAAATACACCACATCTTCTGAATCCATTCCTTCGTTGAGAGACATCTGGGTTCTTTCCAGCTTCTGGCTATTATAAAAAAGGCTGCTATGAACATAGTGGAGCATGTGTTCTTATTGCATGCAGGGGAAGACTCTGGGTATATGCCTAGGAATGGTATAGCAGAATCCTCTGGGAGTGTCATGCCCAGTTTTCTAAGGAACCGCCAGACTGCTTTCCAGAGTGGTTGTACCAGCTTGTAATCCCACCAGCAGTGGAGGAGTGTTTCTCTTTCTCCACATCCTCGCCAACAACTGCTGTCTCCTGTGTTTTTGATCTTAGCCATTCTGACTGGTGTGAGATGGAATCTCAGGGTTGTTTTGATTTGCATTTCCCTAATGACTAAGGATGATGAACATCTCTTTAGGTGCTTCTCAGCCATTAGATATTCTTCAGGTGAGAACTCTTTGTTTAGCTCTGTATCCCATTTTTAATAGGGTTACTTGACTCTCTGGAGTTTAACTTCTTGAGTTCTTTGTATATATTGGATATTAGCCCTCTGTCGGATGTAGGGTTGGTAAAGATCATTTCCCAGTTAGTTGGTTGCCACTTTGTCTTTTTGACAGTGTCTTTTGCCTTGCAAAAACTTTGTAATTTAATGAAGTCCCATTTGTCTATTCTTGATCTTAGAGCATAAGCTATTGGAGTTCTATTCAGGAAATTCTCCCCTGTGCCCATATGTTCAAGGTTCTTCCCTAGTTTCCTTTCTATTAGTTTCAGTGTGTCTGGTTTTATGTGGAGGTCCTTGATCCACTTGGAATTGAGCTTAGTGCAAGGAGATAAGAATGGGTCAATTTGCATTCTTCTGCATGTTGACCTCCAGTTGAGCCAGCACCATTTGTTGAAAAGGCTATCTTTTTTTCCACTGGATGGTTTTAGCTCCTTTGTCAAAAAAGATCAAGTGACCATAGGAGTGTGGATTCATTTCTGGGTCTTCAATTCTGTTCCATTGATCTACATGCCTGTCACTGTACCAATACCATGTGGTTTTTAACACTATTGCTCTGTAGTACAGCTTGAGGTCCAGGATACTGATTCCCCCAGAGGTTCTTTTACTCTTGAGAATACCTTTAGCTATCCTGGGTTTTCTGTTATTCCAGATGAATTTTTGAATTGCTCTTTCTAACTCTATGAAGAATTGAGTTGGGATTTTGATGGGGATTGCATTGAATCTGTATATTGCTTTTGGCAAGATGGTCATTTTTACTATATTAATCCTGCCAGTCCATGAGCATGGCAGATTTTTCCATCTTCTGAGGTCTTCTTCAATTTCTTTCTTCAGAGACTTGAAGTTCTTGTCATACAGATCTTTCACTTGTTTTGGTTAGAGTCACACCAAGATACTTTATATGGTTTGTGGCTATCATTACGGGTATCATTTCTCTTACTTCTTTCACAGCCTGCTTCTCCTTTGAGTATAGGAAGGCTACTGACTTGCTTTAGTTGATTTTATATCCAGCCTCTTTGCTGAAGTCGTTTATCAGCTGTAGGAGTTCTCTAGTGGAGTTCTTTGGGTCGCTTAAGTATACTATCTTATCGTCTGCAAATAGTGATAGTTTGACTTCTTCCTTTCCAATTTGTATCCCTTTGTCCTGTTTTCGTTGTCTAATTGCTCTAGCTAGAACTTCAAGTACTATATTGAAAAGATATGGAGAGAGAGGGCATCCTTTTCTAGTCCCTGATTTTAGTGGGATTGCTTCAAGTTTCTCTCCACTTAGATTGATGTTGGCTACCGGTTTGCTGTAAATTGCTTTTACTATGTTTCGATATGGGCCTTGAATTCCTGATCTTTCCAAGACATTTAGTATGAAAGGATGCTGAATTTTGTCAAATGCTTTCTCAGCATCTTATGAGATGACCATGTGGATTTTTCTTTGAGATTGTTTATATAGTGGATTACATTGATGGATTTCCTTATATTGAACCATCCCTTCATCCCTGGGATGAAGCCTACTTGATCGCAGTGAATGATCATTTTGATGTGTTCTTGGATTCGATTGGCCAGAATTTTATTGAATTTTATTGCATCGATATTCTAAGAGAGATTGGCCTGAGATTCTCTTTCTTTGTTGGATCTTTGTGTGCTTTTGGTATTAGTGTAATTGTGGCTTCATAGAACAAGTTGGGTAGTGTTCCTTCTGTTTCTATTTTGTGGAACAGTTTGAAGAGTATTGGTGTTTGGTCTTCTTTGAAGGTCTGATAGAATTCTGCACTAAAACCAAACATAGTACTTCTTTGAAGACTATTTCACTTTTAGTTTTATAGATGCTATTACTTTTCAAAATTACTTAGTAACTTTGACCCCAATGTCTTTAGAAAGTTTATATCTGGCTATTTTCATATAGTGATACTCTTTTGACATAGCCTGTCTTAGGATTAAGTTATAATCATTAAAATGATCACTTTAAAAATTAAAAGAAAAGTAAAGGTATATTGGCTCAGGATATTGGTAAGTTGGTAAGTATCTCCTCCAGTTGTTTATGCTAAGTGAGACCCTCTACCAGAAAAGATTTTTCTTACTCTCACATTGAACATTCAGCAATGACAGCAACCTGGCCCAATAAATATCTTAACAAATCCATAAGAGTAAAAATCATTTAGTGTGTCTTCTATTAGAACAGTGAAAACATGATATTATAAACTTGTTGAAATCTGTGTATTGGTTAGGGGTGCGATCCAGTGTCCAATTCCCTGTCTCAGTGACAGGAACCTGTGTGACTTGAAATATCAAATATGTTGTATGCAAACACTGTTTTTCAATTAAAAAAATCAATGAACTGTTTAACATTAACAAAAGAACAAACAGTCTAAAGTAGGGACTACATCATAATGATCAATTTGGTTCATTGATTGCTGCAAAAAATATTACACTAATGCAAGACACCAATAATAGGTAAGCCTTTGTGTATGTGTTAGAATGGAAATTAAATGTTTTTGTAAAAGTAAGACTTTTAAAAACATTTTTTTTCACTTTTAAAAACAGTATACTCTAGGGAAAAATTAAGCCAGACAAAAATTCTGAGAAATCTGGATGATAAGCTATCAATATGCTTATTATTTATTGATACATAAGATTTACCAAAGATAGAACAGAGTCACAAAGACATCTAAGCTGGAAATTAGCAAAGATAAACCACAATTGAGGAGAACTGTGGTATAACTTGGAGTAGACACTAGACCCTGGGTTCTATAGTAGCATCAAAACTACAAACAACAAAATGGGTCATAATAGAATGGTGTAGAATGTTGTGCCTATAGGGACTATAGAAAGATTGGTGTGTGCTAGAACATTTGTCTTAAGGGGCAACAGAAAATCATGTGTAAGTACTAAGCTTAAACCAAACTAATATAAGTGCTTTATAAGGCATTGAGAGTGCTTGAGTGATTTGATAGTATAATTCTCAAATATTACAGGTATTTACACAAGTTCTTAATTTTAACAACCATTTGAAGGCATCTTCTAACTTCTTTGATCTATCTTATAAAAGATTTTTTATAGACTATTGACAACTGTATATGAACCATTCTTATAAAAACAATTAGATTACTCAAGTAGGTATGAAGTCAGATATTTATGAGATAAATGGGGGTAGAAGAAATAACTTCAAGATGGCCTTCAAAGTGTTAATTATTGTTGATAATTATCTTCTAAAAAACCTACTTGCATCAAGTATTGAGCTCAAATTATTGAGTGATGATTCTCAATAGATACTCATAGCAATTTTTCACATGAGGGCTTTTTATTTAATTTGTCCTAAAACATTTCAGTAGCGATTCGTTTGATGCCTTAGACACTTGACTGACAGTAAAAGTTTTCTGTAATCATTTAAGTGCATCAAAGTGGATGAACAGAAGCAAAATTTCCTATGAGATTAGTGTTAAATTATTATTATTATTTAGTTCAAAGGTGAATGAAGCCCTTTGGTTGCTTTTAGAAAATCCATAAGCTGATATCATTCTCTGTGTTTTTGCATGGCTTTTAGAGCAATGTGGGTCACCAGTGGTGGCTTGAAAAGTAATTGTTTGTAGGAGATATTAGAGGTGTCATTTGTTATTGTTATTTGCTTAACCTACTAAAATTCCATCACTTCTTTTTGTGTATTGAATTTGTTACTTTAACCTAGTGTTTAAGTTTTTGTACTAAAGAAATACACACAAAGAAAAAGATGCCAGAAAACTGGTTTGATTATTAAATGATGATCCAAAGTATTATATCTGTATAATTAGGAAAGAAGAATTTTGCTTTATCTTATAACTTGGTCTCTTACTTGAATCATATTTCTCACAGTATCACTGAGCTTCCCAAGATGACTATGGTTGGTGTATGAGTATGGGCTTAGTTGAATTTTATTTTCCTGTAAATTATTTAGCTCAGAGCCTTGGATATTCTACAAAAAGCACTCTACCACTGACCTACATCTCTTGCTGTGTTGTTTTTGATGTACAATTTGTACTTTGTTTTGATAATATTCTAGCCAAAGTTGTCTAATTGCGGAAATGGACAGCACTGATGAATTACATGAAAATAGATATGCATTTATTATGTCTTCCCTAGGTATAAAACATTTGTGTAATCTTACATTATGTTTAATAGCCTGCCAAAATTGTCATTATGCTTAAGTCTTATGGCTTCCAAAAATGGGATCACTTAATTGCTCAATAGGTAGAATTCTACAGCTGGTACCTTATGTTCCATATGATTCACATGCAGGTTCTGATTACTATGATGTCTTACTTCCATGAGTGTGTTTGTACTCATGTCAAGTATTATGCTCAAATTATTATGTGGTGATTCTCAATAGATACTCATGGCAATTTTCACGTGAAGGCTTTTTATTTAATTTGTCCTAAAATATTTCCGTAGCAATTCATTTGATGCCTTAAACATTTGACTGACAGTAAAAGTTTTCTGTGATTAAGTTAAACTAGTGACCTTATACAGGGCAGGTTGTATCAATGTATGTAACTTAATTATACAAGCAGATGAAATCAAGGGACTTTCTTGTGGTCATGATAAAAGGAAAGCAGAAGAGAAAATTGGAGAGATTCAAAGTAAAGGCAGGCTTAGACAAGCTGTTGATGCTTAGAGTTGGAGGGGCCACCTGAGAAAGACTGGGCAATGTCAGTAGTTTGATGAAAGAGAAAAACCTGAAGCTGAGACCTAGAGCACATAGAGCTGGGTTCTGTTGACCATCTTAAGAAAGTACATTCTCCTGTCAGAGTCCCTATATCAGAGCCCAGCAAGTCATCACATTGTTTTGTTTTGTTTTTTCATTGTCCACATGCTTTTTGAACATTTTGTAGTTCTTTTTTTATCTTAATGCTTAATCATTTTTAATCGGATATTTTATTTATTTACATTTCAAATGTTATCCCCTTTCCAGATTTCCAGACCAGAAACCACAATCCCATGGCCCTCCTCCTACTTCTATGAGGGTGTGCCCTCACCCACGCACCCACCTACTCCCTCCCACCTCCCCGCCCTTGAATTTCTCTATACTGAGGCATCGAACCTTCATGGGACCAAGGGCCTCTTCTCCCATTAATGCCTGACAAGATCATCCTCTGCTACATATACAGCTGGAGCCATGGGTCCTTCCATGTG
Organism: Tokudaia tokunoshimensis; assembly: GCA_036184795.1. NCBI lineage: Eukaryota > Metazoa > Chordata > Mammalia > Rodentia > Muridae > Tokudaia > Tokudaia tokunoshimensis. Next base: position 38,715,390 of record BTHU01000019.1, read on the forward strand.
TACTCTTTGGTTGGTGGTTTAGACCCTGGTAGCTCTGGTTGGTTGATATTGTTGTTCTTCCTATGGGGTTGCAAACCCCTTCATCTCCTTCAGTCCTTTCTCTAACTTGTCCATTGGGAACTCTGTGATCAGATTAATAGTTGGCTGCAAGCATCTGCCTCTGTATATGTCAGACTCTGGCAGAGCCTCTCAGGAGACAGCTATATCAGGCTCCTCTCAGTATGCACTTCTTGGCATCCACGTCTACTGCCATACTACCCTGAACGTACCCGATCTCATCAGATCACATTGGTTTTCATTTACTAATTACTTGACAGAAACAGCAGAGCTTGCCTAGATTCTGACTACACAGTGGTGAAATGTTCATATGGTTTTATTTTGCAGCTAACGTAGGGATTATTTTCATTTGGCAATGCAAAGCAAATTCATCCATTAAAAAGGTAGCTATTTATAATTTCAGGAACTGAAAAGGAATGCATTCAGTGTTTGATGTTTCAGAGCACAAGTCCTTTTTCTCCCTCACATTTCATTCACATTATTTTTGTTTGAAACTGTCACTCTCAGACATCATGGAATGGTTTATCAATTTCATTATGCAAGTGTATGAAAATACCCAATATAATTAGTTATTAAGGAAATGGAAATCAAAGTTACAATTATGATCCATCTTCCTCCAATTAGAATTAGTATTACTGGAAGTACTGTGGTGGTGAGGATACAGAAAACTTGCGCATTGTTAGAGGTAGTAATTTAGTATAGCCACTATGAAAAATGTATGGACATTTCTTAGAATACTAAAAATAGTACTAGGATATGATTCAGCTATCTTACTCCTGGGGATATATTCTGTGGAAAAGAAGTAAGAATAGCAAATACATTCCTGCACACTCATATGACTTATGGCAATATTAACAATAACAAGATATGTATCATCCTCTTTACCCATCATCAGAAGAATGGATAATGCATATGATTTATTTATTCATTGGATTATTCAACTATAAAGGAAAATGAAATCCTGCCATGCGCATCAAGCTGGAACTAGAGTTATTTTGTAAGAAAGATGTCATCCAAATAATAACTAAGTATTGTATGTGCTCTTTCATATGTGGGCACTAAAATCAGTTGACCTAATGTAGAACTGTGATTGATAGATTTAGGGAAGGGTGCAGGATGGAAATGGGGGATTCGGTCAGTGCATAGTGCATAGACATGTGCAGACATCACAGGGAGCCTCATTATTATGTAAAAATGATGTATATTAGCAAACAACTAAAAATAAAATTTAAAGTTCCATTTAAGCTATGTATCCTAAAACATTAAATCATTCCCAGGGATTGTGTAAGCATGATACAGGTAGCAGGACACGGAGCTGATGGATGAGTGCCAACATCCAGAACTTCCAACACAGTCATGCTTCCACTGAAGCCTCTTCTCTGACCTTGCATTTAACCAACCCAGGTATACAATCCCAACTCCTCTAACTTTATTTGATTACTCGATTAATTTTGCTCAGAATTTTCTTTATGTACTAAAGACAGGGACATTCACTACATTCAGAAAGCATTATTATAAGAGCTTTCTTTAAAATGTCCTAAAATGACACAGCAAGCTTCCTTTAATGGATACTTAAATGAAATCCACAGGAAATAAGCCACTGCCCAAGGCCACTCTCTGAAACTGAGAAAACAGAAATTCCAAATGTTTCAAGTATTAGCTTGAATGTCCTCAGAAAGGACATGGCAGAGACCCCTAATCAAGTGTCTTGATTTCCCAACTTTTTGTGTACTGAGTTGTGCCATTTGTCATTTACATAAGGGCTTGGTCTCATATTATTTTGAGGATAATCTTTAATCCTATTGGCCAGGGTATATATAACTTAGAGCCAGGGTGTGAAATTCTCTAGGCTCCCAATTTCTTAGTGCTGTTTTACCATCAGTCTGCCTCCTAGGATTGTATTAATATTGGCTAGAAAGTAAATCTATAGTTATACATACTTAAAGAATGTTTACATGTATATCTAACAACTGAATCCAGTCCTGCACATGTTTAAACATTGATTCATTCTCATATTTATCACCCACCTTATAGACCTAAACCTAATAGAGATGAGGAAAATCTCCTAACGGATATGAAAAACAAAATAAAATCCACCTCATTTGATTCACTGCAGCCTGGACCAGTCTATTTCTGTTGCAATTTTCTCCATCCATTTGGTTTTATTTAAAGAATTTACCTCTTGCATGAGCCCCTTAAATCATTAGACATAGTCTACTTCTTTGGTTAACAGGCCACTTAGTAGAGATGAATGTGGACTCACTTTTGTTTTTTCATGAGTGTGTTGAAATATGCTTTTCCACTAGGTAGAAAGATGACTTTCTTGAAGCTCGCTTGAACTTCAATGTTTTCCCAGCTAAATCTAAGTCACATTGAGGGTAGATCAAGACATGGTTTCATCTATATAACCAGTCCATTAACACTTTAAGAGTTTCAAAAAGGTTAATTGTTCACTTTGTCTGCTATAAAAAAATATATCTTTGGTAGAATATTGATTCAATATGAATAAGATTTGACCAGCATCATTTAGTTCCAAACATTAAGTGTTTTTCTTGATTAGACTTTTATATATGTACTTACATGAATCATTAACACATACACATAAATACCATTATATATTATGCTTGTGTGTCTACACAATTAAGAGAAACAAGGGAAAATTTTCAGTGATTCCTGATGCAAAAATCATAACGAATGTGCAGAACTATCACATTGTCTTACAATCACTTATTAATAATTTTTTAAAGTTTCAACTGTTGATGGATGTAGCATAAAACATTAGAAGATAGTCTATAAATATAACTACCTGCTAAGGTGATAAATATAGCAGGAAGCAGAACTAGTTCTAGGTACAGGGAATGTAAGTAAATACGACTGATAAGTATAATAATTGGCTAGGTAGGCCAGGCTCATGGTTTGTGTGATAATAATTGGTCGCAGTATAAAGTGGAGAAGGGACATCCTGTGATAGTGTTCTGTAGGATAGAATTGACTGTGACTCAGAATGCCAGGAAAATCCATGAGGCTGAGTATTGTGTGTGCCTGCAAATAACCCTGTGACCTCACTCTCTCCATCACTGCCTTCTTGTTAGGAGGCACTGGGGAAAGTACTCTCTACCTCCCTCCCTCTTCCCAAGGCTGTTCAAATATCCGGAATTTCAAGGGTAAGTTATATTTTAAGATATACTATCTGTAGCATCTAATTCTCAAGACTAGATTGATCTGTTAATGATGTCCAGCTCTAAACTGGATGACTTTGGTCATCGTAGTGAATCATTCAGAGCTTCCATGACTTTCTTTAAAACTCAAGACACTTTCAGGAAACTCATAGCCAATAATGTAACATCTCCAAAATTTTTCTGGAGAGTGACAAGAATCACAGAATGTTCTACCTCTCCTTTACCATTATCAATGCCCTTGACTGATCTACCTCTCCTCTTTCCAAAAATAAACTTAACAATACTAAAATTAATAAATGCATTTTGTTCTCAATTGTATAGATAGTAAGTTAACTGTTATTCATTCAGTTAGTGATTTTTTTCTTGAGTTTCTACCCTGTCTCACATTTTGTAGAAGTAAGGCATACAGCAGGAGAGGAAAATATGGAACTGCTTTGATGAAATTAAAGTTTCAGTTGGTAAAAGAAACAAATTAAATAAATAATAATATACATTGACAAACACTAAAGAGTCCAGCAAAGGGGAAGGGGGATAGATTTTGGGTGGTAAAAGACAGTGAAAGAAATGTCTTAATAGTGCAAGTATGGCTCATTGAGCTAGTGACATTTCAAAAATTGAGATGGTAAAAGAATGATTTAGATATATAGGCACAGCCAGTAGCCAGTGCCCAAATCCCAAGGTAGAAGTCAGTTAGGTGTCCTGGAATGTTAGGAAGTCTCCACAGGTAGAGTAAAATGAAGGAGGGTAAGTATGAACATTAGGCGATGATATCAGGAGATGAAGGAATGGCTCTGCTGATAGGTTGCCCAGGTCTTTGAAAGCCAATGAAAAAACAGGGGTCAAAAAAGTCATTGTAAAGTTTTACTTAAGGTTTTAAAGGGATACTCTTTGGCTATCTAGAGAAAATAATAGTGGAGCAGGGCCAACAGAGAGACCTACCTGAAAGATTTAGAATTAGACCAAGTTACACGAGAACTGTTTCTTTAGACCAACATATTGTACTGAGAATGATGCATTTCAATAGATTCATGGATATTTTGAAGGTAGAACTGAGAGAATGCACTACTGATAGATTTGATGAGAGATTTGATTTGAAAGGAGAAGATAAAAATGACTCCAAGATATTCTTTTACCTCTTTGATGAAAAAGCTGAGATGCAGATAGAGAGATGGAGGTAAATCTCAGTCAAATAAACAGCACTATGAGTTAAAAGTCACTTATAACCCATGCATGGAGAACACTACAAAGCTTACTGCAGCATCATACTCCATGTATACAAATACATGTTTCCTGATTTGGTATTGTACAGTCTGAGACCCGAGTGAAAGTTCTATTTTCTAGCAGCATTTAATCTTTCTGTCAGTATGCTGTGTCTCTAGATTAATTGCTCAATAATTTGACTTTTTACAGGGATTGTGTTAGTTTGTTTTTCCTGTGATAAAGCACTCAGTTAGAAGAAACCTAAAGAAGAAGAAGGTTTATTTTGGCTTACAGTTCCAGAGAGATACAGTTCACCACATGAGGAAGATATGGCTATAGGAAGGGAAGGTATGCTGTTTGGTATGGGCAAAAAGCTGTCTGGTCCCATTGCATTTGCAGTCAGAGATCAGATTAAAGTCTGAAGACCCACCCCAACTGACCTACTTCCTTCAATAAGGCTCCATTTCCCAAAGAGTCTACAAACTTTCTGAACACTGCTGCCAAATGGGGGCCAAGTGTTGAAACATATGAGCATATAGGAGATATTTTACATTCAAGCCACAAGAGAGATCCAAGGTTATTTTGAAAATGGCAAATTATATTAGGGTTAATATGACTATAGATTTACCTTATGAGAAATCCATAAATAATCCTTCTATATATCGGATCTATAGTGTATGCAAAATGCCTATGTGCTAAATACATGTCTCACATTGGTAGAGTCAGATGGTGGTGGAAATAAAAATGCTAAAAAGAGATCTATTGTATAGCTTTACCAATCTTAGATATATATCCAAAGAACTTAGTGTCCTATTCTTAAGATATCTGCTCATCCATGTTCATTATTTACTCTATTCAGGATAGCCAGGAAATGGAAACAGTACAAAATAAATCATGAAGATTTACTATATTTAGCACAATGTAATGTTATTCATCTACTAAGAAAACCTCAACTATGAAATGCATAGGGAACTGGGTGGGGCTAAAAAAATTACAGAGTGGGGTGGTGGAATTTAAGAGATGGAGCCTAGTAGGATATTTTTAGAATGCTGTGAGGATGCTCTTATGGGGGCTCATAAGATCATAGTGTTTTCCATCTTATGCTTCTGGCCATGAGCTGGGCAGCTTTCCTCTCTTGTCCTCCCACTATGATGTACTACCTCAGTAGCAGACTCAAAGCTATGGAGCTAGAGTTTCCATAGTTCTTAACACATAGCATCATTAAGAATCCTGAAAAAAGGCATATGTATCTTTCCCTAAGAGCCCATGGTCTTGTTTTCTTTTGTATATTATAAATATTTTATATATTTCCTTTGTATATTATGTACATATTCATAGACAAACAACTACTAGATTTTACTCTAGTCCTACACCGTTTTTGCAAGTTCCGACTTTAAAAGAATTGTGCATGATTTAATTCTTGTTTGTATATTTGTCTCAAAATCTCAAAAGAAAGCAGCAGACTTTATGTGTCTTGTGATTAACAGATCAACCTCCAGCCTATTCTGTAAGGCTATGCATTCATCACTGTGTCGGATGATTAAACTAATAATGTAAACACCTTTTACCAGAATCTCCTCTTTAATCTGTGCTTTTCTTTGACTGCATGCCTTTATTTTGAAGCTGAGTGCTATTTTTGTGTCATAAAAATATTGTAACACGTTATCAAAATCACTTTCTGTCCAAATTCTCTGTGGAAACAAAGTGCTCCTATGCAGATTGCTGACAGTTCTGAGCACCAGTCTCTGCTTTTACCAGAGTTTTCAGTTAAAGAGGAAACAGCAGACATTCTGGGGAGTATATGGAAAGAGCTGATGATTTCTTTAGGTTCCTAAGAACTGGAGGCAAGAAAATGTACCTGAAGGTCTCCAAGTCTAAGGAAATGAGGTTGCCTCTATGTTGTGTTCATTAGTTATGTCTGCTTTTAGATGAGCTTGTGTTTTCTGAGTTAATGGTGAGAGTCTGATGCAGCTGAAGTAGCATCCCATCACCCTAATAATATACTAGACAAAAGAAAATAGGTACTTTCTAATGAACACACTATTTATATAGATCAAGTATGAGAGAAACCGCAGGGAATTTGCTGGACACATAGAAATAAATGGAAGGTTACATTGTCTTTCTTGAACAGGTCCCATTTCTGGGTCTGAAACTTAACTTGTGCATTCAGATAGATTCACGTTGGAGAAATAAGGAGTAATAACACCAAAATCAAGCAAATCCCTTTTTCTTAATTTAATTGCTTGGAAGTTTCTAAAAGTTCTGGAACTTACTGACTGGTTGTTCATTCTGTTTTGTTGAAGCTGTTGACTGCTAATGGTTACTTATGCCAGTTATTTCACCCCTATGCGTGAACAATGCTTAGGTGTTGGGGTACCTTAAGTCTATGCATACAGAAAGTGAGCAGTGGTGGCCTAACTTAGGGGCAGATGACACTTGGAAACCTTAGAAAATCCAAAGGGAAAATACTCCTCAAGTAATTACAACTTTGTAGATTGAAGCAAACAAAGGTAGAGAGCCATGTGGGTTTAGGTTTTGGCAATTTGTAAGCAATTTTGGAATAAATTGGACAATTACCAATAACAAAATATGAGAAAGATGGTGTCTTTCTTCTAAGGCTTACTTTCCTCTTTGTAAATATGTAAGAAATATATTATTTCAGACATAGGGACACAATTAAATGGATTTTTTAGAATGCTGTGAGGATGCTCTTATGGGGGCTCATAAGGTCATATGATATATAATATTACTAAGTAATATAATATGATATATAATATTACTAAGTATCTGAAATCTTTACTGCATGCTCAAGAATTTTATGGACCACTATTTAATTAAGATAATAATATGTGGTGGTAGTTGTAGATGGTGTGTGTGTGTGTGTGTGTGTGTGTGTGTGTGTGTGTGTCAGAAAGAGGGGGGTAGGGAAAGAGAGGAGCCTTCTCATTGGCATTTTTGTAAATATATGACTTTTCCCTCAAGTGAGCTGAAGCATCCATCATAGAGAAAAACAATTTAGGATTGTTTTTGAAGAAATGCAAAGAGAAAGCTGAGGAGATGAAATCCAGCCGTTATCATCCCTAATGGGAATTTTCAGTGCAGAGCTAGACAGGAGACATGAAAGCCAGACTTTCAACAAGGAGAACCTTTATTAAAATCTCACTATTGAGATGCTGGGTGGATAATCTGGATCATAAGAGAGGTCCTACTCAGGTAAGGAAATGTTCTTTGAGGAATATAAGCAGAGAGTGGGATAGGCAAGGCTGACAAATCTCCCTTCCCCAGACTTTGTTCGGGAATGTAAAGGTATTTTATATTAATTAAAAGAAATGAACTGATGAATCCATCTGTGTGCTACTCTGGACAAGGAGAAAGTAACATCAGAGTAGAACAGATAACGGTGGGCAGGCAGAACCAGGAATTCTAATGCTTCACTTTCTAGAACATTGCTGCTGGTAATTGTGGAATGGATGAGATGGAAAAGTCCCTTGTGCCCTTGATGAAGATAGATAGGTGGCAGCTTCTAAACTATGCCAGTGACAAATGAAAAGGTCAGAGTACCGCAAGAGCCATTACTCTCTGCCACCCTGATGGAGCTCTAAGACTTGCTGGCAATTCCATGTCAAAGCAGAGGTAGGATCTTGTTCAGGAAGTAACCTCCATGGGAAATATACCCAGTCCTTTATGGAGTTATAGACCCTTCTGTCTACTCTCTTGTGGTCCTGTAACTTTCTGTAGTCTCTGTACTGCCCAAACTTGAAGGGAAAAAGGAAGGAAAGGAAATGTTCATGATTGAAATTACTACATAGTGTCAAACTAACAAGATTGTGCTCATTTTAGACTCACTCTTTTTCTATCCAAAAATATTGTCATCTATATCACATAGAAAAATATACAGGGGACAAAGGCATCGTTGAATAGTCAGATTGAAGAAGAAAAAGTATGTGATTCTGTTATGATTTTTATTACAGGGATCATCATAAATTCCATACTCTCAGAGGTCTGGCCCACCCTTTTTTTTTACGACAACATGCAAAAGCTCTGAGGTTAGGGAATCTGTGTGAGTAAAGGAAGTCATATCTTTCTTCTTCTCAGCTGTCCTCATTCTTGATCTAGTAACTTGAGAGCTGGAGATAGTAGAAGAGCCCAGTGATAGTCAAGAAAGCAGAGATAGAAGAGAGAATGTACAGGATGAGCTGGATTGAGGAGACTCAAGATAGCTCACGTGATAGAAGAAAAAATGCATAGGTTTTGAAGTCTCATGAATGTGACTCTATTCTCCACTTTGTTCTCTCTGCCACCTATGTCATGGGCTAAATTGTATATTTTCAAAAGATGTTGAGATGCCAAAGCCCAGACGTGTGATTATGACTTTATTTATCAATAGTATCTTTGCAGATGATGAAGCTTAGATGAGATAATTAGGAAGTATTCTGGTAGAACTTGACCACGTTCTTATAAAAAAGGAATTTTGAGGGCAGAGGAAGAACATAGTGCAGCCTGAGGACTTCAGTTCTGATTTCTAGCACCCATATAAAAAGCATGTTCTGTGATGAGCTCCTGTAATCTCAGCACAGAGGAGTCAGAGAAGCAGGGGGATCCTATTGCTTGCTAGCTAGTCAATCTAGGCAATCAGGGAGCTCCAGTTTGAGTGAAGGACCTCATATTAAAATAATAATGTGGAGCACAGTTAAGAGAGATGCTTTATATGGATCCTGGTCTCCATGGTCATATACACTTGAATGTATACATTAACACAAATGAAACACATGTGCACGAATTTACCCTCCCATGCACACATACACACACACTGAGGAAATTTTACAAAGGCTGGATAAAACTGTTACAGAATGAATTTCTGTTGTTTTAACAGCCCATTTCGTGGTACTTACTATAAAGCTCTGGCCAGCTAATACAACCTCTTAACCTACTTGTCAGCAATTATTTTAAGTATCTTATGGGATTACTCAAGCAATAAAACCATGATGAAATTAATACTTCAGGGGATATGGGACATGTTTCCATTGGTTGAAAAACTATTACAAAGCAAAGTCCACTTGTGTAGTTGACCAGTTCATCTCTGAGCCTACTCCAAACCAAAGTGAATGAGCTGGGTTTGATCACAATCACCTGATTATTACAGAAGAAAACGCATTACATAGTTCCTTGAGGAGAAGATTCCTTTCTTGGCACTATATCCTTTCTATTAGTATATATAAATTTTACAAAATAATGTGTTCAACTGTGATATTTGTACATGCACATAGTATTCTTTGATCATATTTGCCCTTCATTAGCTTCTATTATTTCCTCCTGATTACTTGTTAAATTATTAACAATCTATTCTTAACTGATACGGAAAATGTAGAATTTGTATATATTATTTGAGGGCCATGTGATGTTTCATTATTCAATATATACGCTGTCTAATGTACAAACAAGGCTAAGTCCACTTATCTGTATAGCCATGTATCAACTCATTATGGTAAATCTTCAACAAAGCTCTCTTAGCTCTTTGAAAGGCATAGTAGATGATTCTGTGGAGCTACTTTTCTATGCAATACCATACTAGAGTTTCATGCTCTCACTAAACTGTAGAACAGACAGCAAATCCGATGATAAATCTGTCCAATTCAGTATATAGAGTACACCTCAGTTACATGGAGGTAACAAGGGAACGCAGATTCTGAGTTGAAGTTGGTAACATTTGTACATATAATCTTCTATTTCTTAGATTTCTTACATCAAATCCCCTAGACATGAGAGCACTAGATAAGCATAGCAAGAAATAAAAGTCAGGTGCCTAGGTTTTGTGAGTGATGGGCCAACTCATGGGACATATCTTCCCTGTGAGGACTGGCCACTCAACTCCTCTACTTACAGGTCCAAAAGACCCTGCAAAAAGTAGGTCAATGGCTGTCTGCCTCACAGTAGAAATAAAGGTCCCTCTTGCTTTCTGTTACATCATTCTTACTTATTTGCATATGTCAATCAATTTTATTCTAAATATGCATCATATCTTTTTTTCATATCACACAAATATTTTTTATTTCGTATTCTAAACCATTTAAGCACATAATGTTAGTTCTTAGCACATGGACCATAGAGGAAAAGGCACTGGGCAAGTTTGGTTTGTGAGGTTGCTCTGTCATAAGTATAAAGGCACAAGTCAGAGTCATTGTGAGAATTAGTGGGCATATACATCATATCTTTAAACAAAGCATTATAATATGTCTGAAAATAAAGTTTTGTTAATAACCATTCTCTGTGCTGGACATTGCAGCACTGAGTGTGAGGCCTGAATGCAGTGAGGGGAGCCAAAGGGGAAGCAGAATTTGTCTGTGTTCTCTGGGAAAACCCAACACATAATACAAAAATTGGGTATAACAGTCAGATGTCCAGGGATTGCAATCCTATTTAGAGAGGCAGGCTGTTGGGGGTATAAACAACTCTATCAAAGTCTATTGTTAGAAAAAGCAGATGGTTTGTTTCTTTCCTGTTACTTCTTGATTCTGTCTGCCAGAGCCATACAAAATAATGTATGTAATCATTTATTTTGAAAAGTGAGCCATTCAACTATTTAAAGGAAGAAATTCAGAAAATAATATCAAACTTTTCTGAGCATAGCAATCAGATGCTACTTAAAAAATATTTCATGGGATTTCCCAAATCATTTTGATATAATAAAGGCAGAGTGAACATATGCTGCACAATCGATTTGGGTCTCTCTTTGTCACTTGAGATGACAATAAAAACCTTTTGATAGTTTCTTTATACCACAAATCATGTACTTTCTCAGTGCCTATTCTGAGTCACTGCCATCACAACTGTATCTTTTAATGTTGGATATAATAGCCAAGCAACGAATCCCTAATTTTATGACTAATAAAGATAATAACTTTTAAAGAAAGTTCAAAGATAGAAATAGATATCAGAACTTGGTAATAGCAATTAATGCCTGCAATCAAAAGCTATTGTGAACTTGTCTAGTTACTAATCTGAAGTGGCCCTCCAGCTTCAGTGCACCTCATGACTTACTTTATAATTTGTGATTTCATATTGCCCCACAGCATTTTCAAGAGAAATGGCATTTAACTAATGTTTGTGGTGTTTCCAATGCTAAGAGACACCTTAATGTAGAATATGTTAAAATGTTGTTACAGGACGCTTAGGATTGTCTCCTAATTGCTTCCCTTCCTTATAGTGGAGATTAAGAGAAGATTAAGTAGGATGCCACTCTTGTTCCTTTCTGTGTCTCTCTGTCTGTCTCTTTCTGTCTCTCTGTATCTCTCTCTCTTTCTCTGTCTCTCTCTGTCTCTCTGTCTCTCTCTCTGTCTCTCTGTCTCTCTCTCTCTCTCTCTCTCTCTCTCTCTCTCTCTCTCTCTCTCTCTCTCTCTCTCTCTCTCTCTCTCTCTCTGTCTCTCTCCTCCCCACCCTCTCCCATCCCTCCACCTATAAGGACAAATAGAAACAGATTTGACACATTAAGCCACATCTTGCATTATAGACATACATAATGGTGCAATTTTCCTAAATGAAATTTAAAAGTATTTCAACCTATTTCTCTTGTTTTGTTTTTTTCCTGTAATTCTAGTGTCATTTAGACAACTATCATAGGAGAACAGCTTGAAGCGCCTTTCTTCGTGGTACATTTTTCATATTAAGAAAAGTGCATCAATATCTGGTAGTATGAACTGAAAAGTTTTTTTACTCATTTAGTCCTATGTGACTACCACCCAGATCACAATACAAAGAATGTCATTTCTCTAGGTCTTCCCTGGTGTTTCTTACCAGAAAGAAAACCTTCTGTGAAAGGTGAATACTCTTGACTTTTATTTATTTTGAGCATATATGATTGCCAAGAAATTATTTGTTTGTTTTGTTCTTATTTATCTGGCTGTGCTTTTAAATTTTCTCTATGCTCTTTCATGGATCAGCATTTGTATTAATATTTTGTATTAAATTATACAAGTGAATGATATTATTACTTGCTCTCATGTTGTTGGTACAGGTATAGAATAATATAAGTCTGGAGCCATTGTAAATAAAGCTTCTAAGGACATTAGTGTATATATCTTTAGATGGGCAAGTCCTCTTATTCTTTTTGGGTCTATGCTTAGAAGTGGAATTGCTATAGGTCAACATGTACCTTTGCTTGATATTGCTGGGCTGTTTCATAAGTGGTTGTTCACAAGTATGTTGACAGTGATGTTGAATGAGAATTACAGATGCTCCACATCTTGGTATTAGTATAATTAAGGATTTTCCCTTCGTCTTTTCTTCTCCTGGTTTGAAATGGCAACTGCATCTTAAGCCTGTTCTCCTGCATGCCTGTTTCTTCCTGAGTGTGTTCCTGTAATCTGTCTCTACTTACATTCAGCATCAGTTCCTCCCACTGTCTAGTAATGCACTTGACATATTCTTGTTGTTACATAACATGCTCAGTTTATATAAATTTTTGAGTCATTTTGATAAACTCTTTATATGGCTTAGAAAAGTTCTAGACAAAGAACTATGGGCAAATAAGGAATGTGGAGGGTAGGAGAAATTGTGCTCCCTGGGGAGGAACACCCTTGTTGGTTATCCCATAGCAAGTGGTCAGCGCTAAAGTCATGTGCAAAGAGTAGACAGCTGAGCAGGTTGATCTATATGTAACGACTAAAGGAAAACAAGGCAGGATTTAGAGGCAAAAGGCACTGGAGGTTCTACTGAAAGAGTTGGAGGGAGAAAAGAGCAAGGGAAATTATGCAATTGTATTTTAATTTTAAAACAACTCAGGATTTTGCATGATATTTTCATAAAGCCTGTAGATAAGTTTGATGGAAGCCAATATTTAAAGATGACATTGAGTTACATAATCTATAAGTTTAAAAGTCATCTTTTTATCTTAATTCTCTTAGTAACTATTCTAATTTTGAGGTAGAGAATTTAATAGAGCTTATCTACTTTCTCCTAGATATTTGATGTTTTGTTTTAATTAAGATGTTTTTTACATTATTCTAATTTTATTACTGCTATATAAAATAAAAATTATTTTTATATATTGAAACAGCTACCAACTTTGGTAAGTTTATTTAATCATTGCAAGTTCTTTTGTGTTTTCTATGACCATGTTTCATGCAAACTTTGATAGTCTTATTTTTCTCTCTTATAAATTTTCTTTCTTTGCCTTTTGTACTGGCAAATACTTTCAGGGTTATGCTGGATGACTTGTCTTATTCCCAGCATCAGGAGCTTCATTTATCACTTATTATCTGCTTCTTAATTTGCTAGTAAAAACGTATTTCATATTTGGTAAAATCATAACAGTGTGTTTGGACTATTTCAACTTTAAAGTATTTTTCTTGACTACTTATAATACAATAGCTCACCCTAAATATTCCTTAAATTTTAAAGATGCTCAACTTTAGGCTGGGCAAGTTCTATTGTTGGGTCATTTTTCTGTTCTTCATGGCTGCCAAGCTCTTAGAAACTCAGATCCTCTGGGGATTCTGTTAGGAAATTGGTTATGAAGAGGAAGGGATCAGCAGGGAGGGATAAAAGATAGAAACCGAGGTGAGGATAATCAAACTATAGTATACACATGAATGTAAATGTCACAACAGAACCTATTGCATTTAATTAGCACATTTTATTATTTAATAGTAGTATATCATTTTATTAATATAATTACTGATAATTATTAATCACAGTTTACAACTATGAAAAGAGTAAAGTCTTTTTTATTTTATGTATTTGGGTGTTTTGCCTGGACCTATGTCTCTGCATCTCACGCATGCCTGGTGCTCAGGGAGGCCAAAGAGAATGTCAGATTTCCTGGAACTGAGGTACAGACAATGTGAACCACTTTGTAGGCGCTGGGAATTGAACCTGGACCCTCTGGAGAGCAACCCCTGCTCTTAACTCCTGAACCATCTTTCCACCCCCAAGTCTTGCATTTCACTTAGAATATTGGAAAACATTTGTTGCAGAGGCAAAGCTTATAAACTCCTAAAATATTTTTATATGTGTACATTTATTTGGGCTTAACATATATAGCTTGAAGTTATAAGCTAATTGTACATAAATATTTTCTTCTTTAGAGTTAGAACCTAATACAAAAGAGAGGAAGAATCTATTTAAATTTATTTGAATCTCTTAGTATAATGGTTTGCTTCAATATATGTAAGTTGATTGCAAACAAGTCCATTATCACCTGTGAAATTGTGATATGTGTTAAAACTCCTACTTAAACAGCACTATATTTTACTATATGGTGTTGCTATACACACAGAATAAATATGTCCTTTTTTTTCCTGAAAAGCTGTGATTGCAAAAGTTTTATCAACCATGCACTAATGTTCAACCAGGTGTGTGGACATGTTTTAAACCAGCGAGACACTTGAAAACTCTCCAAGTCTCAAAGAAAAATCTTTCAATCCCAATACTAGCCCAGATTAATACTTGACTGTACTTTTGAACCTTAAATATGAAGCAGAACAAATTTTTACCATTTTGCTAATTATTTGTCGAAGGGAAAATAATGATAACTTTTAGAGAGTCTTTCCTCTCCTTTCTATTCTGCTTTCCTTATATCTATAATTAATCTAAATGCTTGTTTATTCTACTTAGCAATGGTGACTTGAAGGGGCTTGGGGTTGGAGGGGGTTAGAGATATTCTATTTCTGTAAATTTAAGCCTGAGCATTTCTTATTGTAAGTGAAAACGTTATTGTTTTGATATTATATCAAGTCCTAAATAAAACCTTTATAAATTTACTTTTGCTCACATATTGAAGGTATAGTTGATGAATATTATTGTGGCTGCTTAGAGATAAAACCTATGGATGCTGTGCATGACCTTTATGGCTTCTGTGAAAAAGAAACACATTTCTCACATGAATTTGGGGGTGGAAGTTAGGTAAAAAGTATATATCATACTTGACCCATTGCTTAAGTTGAAGACTATCCAAAATCATCTAGTTCCAAATTTGTTTAAAAGCTTATATTGGGTCAATGAGATGGCTCAGTGAGCAAGAGATGCTTGCCACTAAAGTTAAATACCTAAGCTTGATTCCAGAACTCATTTATTTTTTTTGTCTGCAGGCATGTCATCACACACACACACACACACACACACACACACACACACACACACACAAAGTAGATGGAATAAAATTAGTATCTTGTTCAACCTATTAAGTACATAGACAGCACTGATTTAGTCAGCCTGCCAATCACATTAACAAGCTCTTTATGTGAAACTCCAACTCAGATGATTTATTGAATAAGACATATATGCAGATAAATCTGTAAAGCAGAGACTTTGATGTTTAAAAATAAATCTACTTAGGTTAGCTAAAGTTTATTCATATTACAATGCACACAAGTTATTCTAAAAGTGAAAGCGGTCTAATAATAGCAGTGAAGAGGGAGCTGTTCCGGATGAACAGAACCTTGTTTATTGATCTAAACACTTTATTGACAGAGCACATGACCGCCATCCATTGATAGACATGCATCATCATCATCTGATTTTATATAATATCTGCATACAGATCAGAACAGTTACAGCTCTAAATCTTATAATTGTATAGCTATTTTATCACTGCACCCAATATAATAATTTCTTGTATGAAATGAATGAGTCTAGAGTATCTCAATGTTTTCTTTGAATTCACTTAGCCACTGGGCCCCAGAGTCTATGCTAAATGTTATTACTACTATAATTCAACAATAAAGAGATTTAACAGAATCTCAACCAGAGCATGCATGGAAGAATAACTTTAAAATTTTGTTTCAGTGCAACTTCTTGTATTATCTTATTACAATTGCACCTTCCCCTTTTGCACCATATTGAGACCGAGCATATGCATATAATCATGTACATATATTCAATGTTGGAACGTCATTTATAGTCAGTCACATTTATCAAAGGGCATAGATGCCCTACTGAGCCTCATCTCAGGGAATCACTAGAACATATTTTGGAACATTTTAACCAATTTCAGTTTTATGATCAAATTTTATGTATGCTATTTATATTTACCTTCAAATTCCTTTAGAATTCCCCATTTTTTTGATCACATAGTTAATGGTGTGGCTAACGTATGAGAGTGGAGGGCTGCCATAAAACATAAAGTTTTCCAGCTTTTATTTAAAATTCAGAAAGCATGGATTCCAAAACAACAGCAATAGGGAAACAAGGGAAGAAAGCTTGATTTATAGTGCAGTAAGGAAAACCCTGGAATTTGCAAGGAAGGAAACAAGCAAATTTGCTAACAGCTGCACTAGAACATGATGGACAGCTCCTGCTGTTGCTGGCATAGCATTTTGCTCTGTGCGCAGCTGTAGGGCAAAGCATCCCCAGATTTCCACTCAAAGCAATGGTGGCAGTTTAAATATTGTAGCAAGCTCACTGGTGACCAGCTGCTGGGATTTCAAACCCAGATCTGTCCCAGTCCTTCCAGATGCTTAGGAGCAAGGGTGAGGCATTAAAACAGTGTCCTGACCCAGAGGTGTGTCATTGACACTGAGATTGCAGAAGTCCCTGGAGCAAAGTCCAGAGTCCTCTTAGTAAAATGCTGGAGGTAGAATTGGTAGGCTTCACTTAACTGGGGTAAAATAAGAGACGCTGAATAGTATTAAGCTTTCTCTAGAAGACATGAGCTGAGGATGTGACCTTGTAGCCAGCACTGATCTGATAACAATATGTCCCCCTCCTCGGACTAGGATACTGCTTGATTGATTTGCAACTAAGACCTAGAAGGAACAACTAAAAGGATGCAGAACAGGGCACTCATCCTTAGATGCCAACAGTTACACTAATGGCTATTTCTGTCTCATGGGCCATTTACACATTTTGAAGCATGGTACTCAGTCTCACCCAACCTGTTATGAGCACTTTCTTTTTTTTTTTTACATTCTATGACCATGACTAATACTGTAATTTCATTCTATGTTACATGCATTTCTATAATAGGGAGAAAATTGGCTTTATATTCACTACTCCCCACTCACCTCCATGCAACATTATAAGAACCGCACTGATATCATAAAGGGAATGAACGGAAAGTTTGAGAGTGATCAATTTAGTTCAAGAAATAGATGAAAATGAGTGGGGTCTTGGAATTGCAATTCTAAATTTTTAAGTAGCAGCTCGAAGGGAAACCCTGTGGCATGCAAAGGGGTTGGGAAACTAGGTAAAGCTATACATCATGTTGTTGTTATTCTCTGGCATGGAGTTATCAGGAGTGGAACTAATGCTTCATAAAGCTTTGTGCACTTTAGAAGGTGCTTAGGAAATAGCCTTGGAAGGCAGTGGAGAGTGATTAAATTAAGATTACCTCAAGCTTGATTTTTTTTTCATATTTATCAAGTATCATAGTTAATTGGCATCTCTGACTCCTGAGAGACTCCAAAAGGGTGGACATAACAATCTCAAATTCTGAAATAAAAATGAACTGAAAATATGAATGGAGATCCAGTTATATAAGACTAAGAAAGAAAGCCTTCATATGCATATTTTTCTCGACTGAGCAAAAGTTACTTATCCAGAATTTCATAGAAATGGGAATAAAAGTATCCCAAAAACTAGAGAGAAAATAAAGAAGAGTGAACAGATTAAATTGGTTTATAAACTATTTTTATGTCATTTAGAAAGAATAGTAAAAATTTTTATTCTGGCTATATCTGCATATATATGTGTTTACATATTTATATGCATTATGTGTATATATTTACATATTACACACATATATGTTTATATGTGTGTGTGTATATGTTCATTTGTGTGTGTGTGTGTGTGTGTGTGTGTGCAGGTGTAAAAGTTTGTATATACTTAGCTTTCTGTATTATATCCATGGGTTTCATAGCTATACAGTGAAAAACCACAAGTTGGAAATATCTATAAAAATAATCAAAATTGTATCTGAATACACGGGTTTTCCTTATTACTATTCCCTAAGCAACAGTGTAAGGGTTGTTTATTTAGCATTTATATTGGTTAGATATTATAAGTGATCTAGAGAAACATTTAAGTATATAGGATAATTTTATAGGTATATATATTAAATATTGAAGAAATCATTCGAGTTCCTCTGCCATTTTATAGAAGGTGAGTGAGTGTCGCTGGGTTTTGGTCTCTCCAGGTAGATTCTAGAGCACTGGCTATTGAAGGATGATGTAGTTAGGCACACGTGCAAGAACTCTAAAAGAAAGTAACTGTGGTTCTGCTCTGGGGAGAAAGAGCTGGATGTTAAAGATGCAAAATACTTTCCACCTAGTATTCCTATGCTGAACTTAAGAGACATTTTTGAATGTTTAAAAATGTAGGGAATTCAAGGTTCCTCACTAGTTTCCTTTCTCTTAGTTTCAGTGTGTCTGGTTTTATGTGGAGATCTTTGATCCACTTGGAATTGAGCTTAGTGCAAGGAGATAAGAATGGGTCAATTTGCATTCTTCTGCATGTTGACCTCCAGCTGAGCCAGCACCATTTGTTGAAAAGGCCATCTTTTTTCCACTGGATGGTTTTAGCTCCTTTGTCAAAGATCAAGTGACCATAGGAGTGTGGATTCATTTCTGGGACTGCAATTCTGTTCCATTGATCTACATGCCTGTCACTGTACCAATGAACATATGGGCACAGGGGAGAATTTCCTGAACAGAACTCCAATAGCTTATGCTCTAAGATCAAGAATAGACAAATGGGACCTCATTAAATTGCAAAGTTTTTGCAAGGCAAAAGACACTGTCAAAAAGACAAAGCGGCAACCAACTAACTGGAAAATGATCTTTACCAACCCTACATCCGACAGAGGGCTAATATCCAATATATACAAAGAACTCAAGAAGTTAAACTCCAGAGAGGCAAGTAACCCTATTAAAAATGGGGTACAGAGCTAAACAAAGAGTTCTCATCTGAAGAATATCTAATGGCTGAGAAGCACCTAAAGAGATGTTCATCATCCTTAGTTATTAGGGAAATGCAAATCAAAACAACCCTGGGATTCCATCTCACACCAGTCAGAATGGCTAAGATCAAAAATACAGGAGACAGCAGTTGTTGGCGAGGATGTGGAGAAAGAGGAACACTCCTCCACTGCTGGTGGA
The DNA here is from genome assembly GCA_036184795.1 of Tokudaia tokunoshimensis. Classification (NCBI taxonomy): domain Eukaryota; kingdom Metazoa; phylum Chordata; class Mammalia; order Rodentia; family Muridae; genus Tokudaia; species Tokudaia tokunoshimensis. The sequence continues at coordinate 38,734,915 of BTHU01000019.1, forward strand.
ATTGCAAGCTGGTACAACCACTCTGGAAAGCAGTCTGGCGGTTCCTTAGAAAACTGGGCATGACACTCCCAGAGGATTCTGCTATACCATTCCTGGGCATATACCCAGAGTCTTCCCCTGCATGCAATAAGAACACATGCTCCACTATGTTCATAGCAGCCTTATTTATAATAGCCAGAAGCTGGAAAGAACCCAGATGTCCCTCAATGGAGGAATGGATTCAGAAGATGTGGTATATTTACACAATGGAATATTACTCTGCAATTAAAAACAATGAATTCACGAAATTCCTAGGCAAATGGTCAGAACTTGACAATATCCTTAATGAGGTAACCCAATCACAAAAGGACACACATGGTATGCAGTCACTGATAAGGGGATATTAACCCAGAATCTCGGAATACCCTAGACACAATTCACATATCAATAGATTTCTAAGAAGATGGAAGGAGAGACCCCTGGTCCTGGAAAGACTGATGTAGGGGAATGCCAGGACAGAGAAGCGAGAGGAGGTTGAATGGGGAAAAGAGGGAGGGAAGGGGGCTTATGGGACTTTCGGGGAGGGAGGAAACGGGAAAGGGGAAATGATTTGGAATGTAATTAAACAATCTTAGAAAATAAAATTTAAAAAAAAATGTAGGGAATTAAAATAAAATGAATTCACATTTCTTTTTTCAAGAATTAAATCACCAGAATGAGATTTGTATATATTTTTCTAAGATATGTATTGCATCATAATTTGTTTTCTTTTTTATGAAATCTACATTCAAGTAATTTTTACAGTAATTTTTGTTTTTAAAAAGCTAAATGTTAAATATATAGTGAAGATAATTTGGAGGAAACATGATAGCTAAATGCTAACTAGACTTTGAATTCATAATTTATTTATCAACATTTTAAGGATTGATATTCTTATCCACTTAAATTGCTAAGATCATTTTGCATTAGAAAAGAGAACAAGTTTATTAAGTATATTAAAATTGCTGCTTTCAATGAGGATATTTAATATCAATGACCTTGCTAAGTAAATTGCTAAGTAAATGAGGAAAAGCATTTCAATAAATGAATTTCCTGGAACAAAATAATTATGTATCAGCATTTATAATTCCAAAATATCAACCTGGGAATAATTTCAACAATGGAAAATGGCATTTGCCTATAATAGTAGTCATTGCAGCAAGATTTCATTGGCACAACACTTGGAAGAAATCACTTCTGAGTCATTCTATCGAAGTCTGTTGTTTTCACTTTTTGATTAAAGGAAGCAAATCACTATTTCTATTCTTCACTTTGCTCTAGTACATTTGACTTTGTTCTTCTGACATCTCTTGCTACATCTTGATCAGAGATAAATGTTGTACATAGTTCTACTTTTTCCTACTGATAAAACCATGAGTTATAAACATTCAGCTATAAAGAAAACATTCTGCCATCGTTAAATTATTCTGACATATACGAAGAATTCCCAAGCAGGTGTTTGTTTAAAAAGACTCCTGACTTACTGATATAAAATACATAATAGCCAAATACAATTCTCAAGGGTAATTGTGTTTAAATATATAAATGCTTCATGAAAATTTTCATATGTGGAAAACTATCAGACAATCTATTAGGATTTATATTGTTTTAAAATTAATGTATATTTGTTGAAGCCTAACGTATTTTCTTTTATTGTTATCTACACAAGCACTTTATATTCAGTTTAACTGCTAATCTGTTTTCCTTCTTATTTTTAATGAAAGTCCTTAATGATTGCTTTTTGCTTTAGCAGCTTCTATAACTATCACTAATTATTATAGCATTTACTTCTTGAATAATGAATATACACACCCAGGGATACATTTCAAAATATAATAACATGCAAGAGAAAGTATTCATTGATTAGACTTTTTGTGATCTATATCAGTGGTTTTCAGCCTTTGGGTCACGACCCCTTTGGGGAAGGAGAGGTCATGTTTCAGATATCCTGCATATCAGATATTTATATTATTATTCATAACAGTGGCAGAATTCCAGTTATGATGCAACAATGAAATAATTTTTTTGGTTGGGGGTCACCACAGCATGAGGACCTGTATTAAAGTACCAGAGTGTTAGGAAGGTTGAGAACTACTGCTCTATACAAATGAGAGCACTTGAAGTTTAGTAGTAAATTCCAGTGGCTGCCTGGTTTTTATTCCTCATGTTAAGCTTTTGAGTTGATAGATGGGGACTTATTACCTTCATCAGGTAACTGTTCAAGCATGTGAGTGTCAGAAGAAACTCCAGTGTAGGAATTTGGCTTTTGTGCTTCTCATAGGCTATCAATGAACTTGAAGATAAAGCATGGGGTTTGAGAAGCACAACATACTCCGTAGGCAAAGCGGGAATATCACTGAGATCCACTTTGGAGTAGTAATAAATAAAATTGCCATTGTTTCTTTGGAGTAACGAAAAGAATCACATGAAAATGCAGTGAGGATCCTTCCATTTGAAAAAGCACAATTCTAGTCAGTGATATATTTTTAAATAAAGCTTTCCTAACCCACAACACAGATAACCTGCTAACACAGATATATATATATATATTTCCCCACCTCTGGCCAACCAGTCTTTGCCAGGCTTTCTAGCAGAACAATGGACACCCTAATGCTAGATTAAGACCGTTTTGTAAGTTTCTGGATTGTTTCCTAAATTCCAGCAGTCATTATATTGGGATGGGTCTATGATCTGGTGGAACCTAGGGCAAAACCTCAACTTCTATGTTAGGAACATCTTGTAACACTGCCAGTATGAAACGACTTCCTTCCAATCACCCAGTTCTGTGTCCTGGGGCAGCAGCTTCTCAGACTATACTGCTCAACACATCAGATCCATATCCCTGTCCCAAATCCCCAACTTTTTGGAGTATCACTGAGGGCTCCTCCAAAGATGATAAAGACTGCAGTTGCATAATGTCTCCAGACTGATTTTAGATTAGATTCTTGCCCCTGCAGTTCATTGCTCATGAGGTGATAGTTCTTCCCTGCACTATGTGAGGAGGGTCCTCTTTCCCCACACTGCTGATGTATCCCTTTCTCTTTGCATAGCTAGGCTTCTACAGATGGCAAGGAAGTCTCTGGGGTTCCTGTGGTAGAGTTTCCTTTATAACTAGTCAGCAAACTTCTTCATATTTAATTGCACAAACAAGGTTTGTATTTACTTTACTGAACTCTGCTCTATGCAGAATTATGTGCACACATGACAAGAACTTACACTCTGGTGGTGGATATATCATAATTTATGTCCTCATATTCTTTATCACATTTTATTTTTGTTTCTAATGGGATTTAGAGGAAACGAGAAATGTCCATCAAGTACTTACATATAATTTGATTGTTCCTGCATAGTTTCTAATTATGAAAATATGAGCCTAAGTTTTGAAATTCTGATTCAGTATGAGTTTTGAAAAGAAGGGATACTTAGGAGCTCATATTTCTGTCACAAAGGCTACAAGCTGTGGAAGAGTTTGGTGGATATGAGACAGGCAGGCCTGCAGTATGGATCTGCATCCTGCCTGGGACTGATGGAGAGGAAACTAGCCCCACCTGTTGCTCAAATTCATTTTACTTGCATGTAAGAAGAAAATTCTGCCTAGAAGCTTCGCTTAGTGTAGGCATTTCTTCAGTTCAGAAACACATTAAAAGTAAGATGGGTCTTCTAACCAAGCATTTAAGGGTAAGTAATATCCCAAGTAGAATTTTGCATTGCCTTGAATTCTGACCCAGAAGTGGGGTGAGTCGTTAAGAAAGCACTACCAAATTCTAAGATATTTTCTTTGTGTTAAAGTCACTACTCTGAGATCTAAACACTATGCCTAGTGTTTTGTTTTATTTTGTTTTTCATTAATCTTCCATTCTCTTCTCAGACTTTATTTACTGGATAGTATCTTATTTATACCTCAATAGTCTTATTTGTAGAATCATAAGAAATAATCCACAGAGCTATACCCCCCACCCAAAAAAATTTAGATATTTGCTGATATCATTCTATATATGCTTAACTTGCTTTTGTTTCTCTTAGTTTTTGGTTATTATTTTGGCCTAATTCTCAAATAACCTAAAGCAAAGCATTTTGCTTAATTTCATGGGTTTAATAGAGGGGAACGGTAAAGCATTTACTGGGACAAACTACCTTAGTCTCTTGGATGCTCCAGCATGGAGCTGCCATCAAGGGGCTGAAAAGCAAGGAGGCAAACGTAGGCTTGTTTATTGTGTTTTCTTTTTACTTCAGTTCTTATCGAAACTGTGTGTGCTTTCTAGTCTTCACAGAGTTTGATGCAGGATGCTGAGGCGTATGATCAAAGTGGAAAATTACATATTTTAGAAATGTATCTAATTCAACAATCATTATTAAGCACCTTCCTTGACCCAGGCACTCATCTTGAAAAGAACCCATCCTCCAGACATAGCAGCCTTATTTATAATAGCCAGAAGCTGGAAAGAACCCAGATGTCCCTCAACGGAGGAATGGATTCAGAAGATGTGGTATATCTACATAATGGAATACTACTCTGCAATTAAAAACAATGAATTCACGAAATTCCTAGGCAAATGGTCAGATCTTGAAAATATCATCCTTAGTGAGGTAACCCAATCACAAATGAACACACATGGTATGCAGTCACTGATAAGGGGATATTGACCCAGAATCTCGGAATACCCTAGACACAATCTGCATATCAATAGATTTCTAAGAAGAAGGAAGGAGAGACCCCTGGTCCTGGAAAGACTGGATGTAGGGGAACGCCAGGACAGAGTAACGAGAGGGGGTTGAATGGAGAAAAGAGGGAGGGAAGGGGGCTTATGGGACTTTCGGGGAGGGAGGAAACGGGAAAGGGGAAATGATTTGGAATGTAAATTAGAAAAATAAAATAAAATAAATAATAAAAAAAAAGAAAAGAAAAAAAAAAGTAGACTCATTCTAGTCACTATTTTAGTCCAGGGTCTAATTCCTTGGCAAGAACCAGAGTCCAGATTTGAATAACAGATTTTACTTAGGAAGAAAAACAAACAAATAACCTTTTTAGGTTTTATAACATTAATAATTTTAAGAGCCATCCCAAGGCATTCGCAGATAGCCTTAGACATTTCAGATTAATCGTTATTACTTTAAGTGGGAAGCTATTTACATGATTTAAGTAACTTACATAGTTTACCATTTACATATTTTAAGGTCTCATAAATAGCTTATCAATTAATGGGTTAATTCTTTCTTGTGCTTTATAGCAGCTCATTTTGTTTTAAAATACAAATACTGTTAACCAATAATTCTGGAAAGAATGATTTCAGTGAAGTTGAAACAGAGAATTGGCTATATCTAAAATACATAATCAATCCTTCTATTATTAGTGTGTGATAAAATTTAGAATTTAGACTTAAGTACCAAGATATTTGCTTAGAAGCAATAGTTAAACATTGAAAGTAGCCAGTCTTTAGGAATGGTGTTTTTTAATTAGGAACTACTTAGACATAGATGAGTAGACACAGACAGTCTGAGGTTTTGTCCTGGAGAAAAGACAGGAACTTTAAAATTGAATTCCGTTTTGGATGGTGCTGTTATTATTCTTGTACACAGAGGAATGATGTTTCTGTAAAATTCCAGGTATCATTGGACAATGTATATACATCATCTCAGATTAACTTCAGAGAATATATTTATAATGTAGCAAACAGTTATTTAGAAGATTGTTTTATAGTTTGTAACAATTTAACAGGAAAAAAATACTAAGTAAAAATTTGTTAAGACTAAAAAGGCTCAAAGACTGTAGACTTTATATCTCTTTAATCACTTTCTCTACCCAGACAACTAATAAGCAGTAACAGTAAGGTTGACAATTTTTATTCCCACATTTAATATGGTATATTCTTACAAAAAACTCTTTAGTGAAGAAGCTATGCTTTAAGTGATATGAAGAAAATAGTATTGAAATTGGGGGAGGGGGAAATGCTTGCATTAGATTCTATTGGAGTTCTACAGAGTCAACAATAGCAGATAAAGTGAGAAGAAGGCCATATAGCAGAAGGGGGAAGCCATTTCTCATGTCCCCTGCTACCCATCCCCATAAACCTCCTCTGAAGATACTGAGGCTTGCCTTGGGAAAACTTGAATTGTGACTAAGAATTCCAGAACAAGCGCATCAGGTAACTTAGAGATTTTCAACTGCCAAGTCCCAGGAAGATCTTGTTTCTAATCAGCAAGATTATAAAGACCCTTTTTACCTCTCTGTGTCTCCTGCCTTGTTCCACAACTCATAGACCATTGCAAAGAGTTCACAACGGCGAGGACAGAGAACATGCGCAGTTTTCTCATTAAACAACTGAAGAGATGAGTCAGAGGTAACGAAACAGCACCTAGGATGTCCCAGAGAATGAGAACCTTAGGAAAACAACTTCAGAAGGCTAGTTATTTGAAGAGAGTTTATCATCTCTAAATTGTGTTTGAATATATTTGATCCTGGGCAGATTTTAGAAGACTTTGAGAAATACACTTTGACATGTCACCACTAAGGTTCCAGGCAAGGGAATGGTAATAGATATTAGGTGACATACAGGATATAGTAACTGCACTGAGAGACTTCAAGACTGGAAATAAAACAAGCAGCAATGACTAAGCAAGATACTGATCACAACAACAAATCCTGGGAAGTGCCATAGGGTGTATGGGCTGCACGTCCCTGTACTAACTCTCTGAGCAAGAATATAAAGCCAACATTAATCCTCAAACTTAAAAACGAACTAAAGATCTCATTACATTAACCATAAAATGAGCATGACACAATCCAGATTGCCCAGCAAACCAAGGACTATGAAACTTTTTACTTATAAGACAATGCTGAACAACAGATCTTGGCATCCTGTGACTGATTATAAGCACCTATTATAAGGTGGTCCCAATGAGTAAAGGCAAATATTTTACATGAAGCAAGCAAAAGAGGAAGTCACAATGACATCAACAAAAGATATGAAGATATTTAGCCATATTTCAAAACACAGGTAAAAATCACTAAAATTAAAAGTAAATCAGTTGGAGACTATAGTATGAAGTTTACTAAGAATTAGTGAATTTAAAGATAAATAAATTGAGTAGAAGTTATTCTACATGAAAGAGAAAAATATGATGTCAAAGTAATGAATATAAATTTCATTACTATGGAATGGGAGGAAAATTTACTATTCATGTCTTTGGTAACCCATGAAAATAGAAAGGGGGCTATAGAATATGACTGTGCAATAGTCATACTTAGATTTGAAGGGTTAATAACTGAGAACTTCCCAAATCAGATAGTCTAGATACCCAAGAAGCTTAAGAAATGTTGAATCCCATTTTTTAAAAAAAAGAATCTATACTCGGAAACACTTAATTGTTGAAAACTAAAGAGGAAGTAAAGAGCTTCTGAGAATAGAACAATAGAGATGGTGCATTATTACAAAAGAAAAGCTCCATAAAGAATGGAAGATATCAGATGCCTCATAGGCCACAAAGAGATGGAACAATATAATATTCTGGAGAACTAGAATTGTGAAGAAAAGTATTATAACCTACTAAAGTCTCCTTTAGGAATTAAATCAGAATAAATACATTCTTTGATTAAAAACAAGACACTGATGCTCACAGCCAACCATTGTACTGAGCACGGGGTCCCCAATGGAGGAGTTAGAGGAAGGATTGAAGGAGCTGAAGGGGTTTGCAACCCCATAGGAAGAACAACAACATCAACCAACCAGACCCCCCAGAGCTCCCAGGGACTAAACCACCAATCAAGGAGCACACGTGGAGGGACTCATGGCTCCAGCTGGATATGACCAGAGGATGACCTTGTCTGGCACCAATAGGAGAGGCCCTTGGTCCTGTGAAGGCTCGATTTCCCAGTGTAGTGAGTGCGAGGGCAGTGAGGTGGGAGGGGGAGCACCCTCATAGAAACCTGGAGAAGGGGTGTGGGATAGGGAGTTCCGGAGGGGAGACCGGAAAAGGGGATTGCATTTGAAATGTAAATAAATAAAATGTCCAATAAAATACCACTGAATAAAGAATAAAGAATATTCTTTTGATATAAAGAAATAAAATAAAGAACAAATTGTTAGTAAGAATGAAAGAAATAGTATGTAAAATTAGAGCTTCAGGGATACATAAACTAAGTACTATTTTTCTAAACTGATTTAAAAAATAGCAAAGAGAAATTATGACATTATCTGATACAGTTTCATGAAGTATGTAAATTTAAATCCCAAGTCACCTGTAATGTCATGGAGGGTTGGGAGTGGACATATATAGTATTGGGCATTATTTCTTATGTTCTATACAGCAATTTTAAACTAATGTAGAAATGAAGCATGGATGTTACAGCCATTGGAATAGATAACAAATTTATTTGATACATACACAAAGAGAAATAGCCAGAAACAGAAAAGATAGGTCTTAATCAAATACTAAAAGAAGATGTAGCAGCCCAAATGAGGTTTGAAAAAAACGAAAAGGATAGTCATTTAGACACAGGGGAAGCAAGGTGCTGTCTTTGCCTATTTTTTAAAACAAAATCATATTTATTTATTTATTATTGTGTGTGTTTGTTATGTGTATCTGTGTATTATGGGGACAAACGAGTAACATGGGAAGGGTGTGGAGGTCAGAGGATAACTTGTAGGAGTTGGTTCTACCACGTGGGTCCCAGGGATCTAACTCAGGGGGTCAAGCTTGGCTGCAAGTGCCTTTTACCTGCTGAGTCATCTCACTGGTACCTGCAAACTTGTTTATTTAGTTGTTGCTTTCTTATTAAATCACCTGAGATCCTGATATATTTGGGACATTAACCCCTTACCAGACTACGAAGACATTGTCTCCCCTAGGATAGTCTTAACTGCTGGAGATGGTTTTAGAGAAGGTCAGCAGAAGGCTGAAAAGAATGTTCTGTGACTCAGTCACAAATTCCTAATGTTTTCTTCAGGATCAGGCTGTTCTTTTCCAGGTCAATATTTAAAGAACTCAAAGCCCAGCAAGCCTCTTCTCTTGAGATGAGAGGCAGCTACTTTCCCAGCTAATGATCTGAATTTAACACCGGATCACTTAGGGCCAGATTCATTTGCAAAATATTTGCTCAGCTTTAATGCTGTAAAAGCCTCTCCAAAAGCCAGGAAACCCTGAGAAATGGATTATTCATGCGACCAAAAAGCTTGGTGTCAGACATGGCCTGTTTTGAAGCCTTCCCTAAGCATTACTATTCTGAACTCATGAAAAATTTGTGACATATATTAAGCATGTTTGGGTGTTAGATTCTGGTCCTTTCTGAAGGAGTTGAAAGCTCTGGTATAGGCAGATGGTGAGATCTCAAACTTCTGTTTTATTTTTGTTTTTGTTTTCTCATTATTCTTCTAATAAATTTCTGATGAGTTATCACAGGTTTGACAAGCTTCAGCTTCAGTTTAAGCATCAACCTGAGGGGAAAAATATATATATAGCTTCTTTTTACTACCAGTAAAATGTGATTTTGGACCACATGAAATAATAGCAAATATATGATCGATGGTTTATCCTAATATTTTGGGTATAAAATTTTTGTCATTTTTTTCAAAGGAAAGGGGGTATCTATAGGATGGCAGAGATAAAACCCAAGAGCAAGACTCTGCAGTATGACCATGGGTTCTTGAGGCTTTACAAAGAAAGAGGAAAGTCAGTGTTTGTAACTTGAAGTGGGGACTTTCTGAGATTGGGTGTTGCTGCAGACCCTCAGATCAACTTGCTCTGAATGCCAAATTTACTGTACTCACCTCAGACTCTCCAATGCTATGGAATATTTAATACAGAAGGAGATGTGTTGGAGTCCAAGATTTACTGGGCATGGAGTTAAAGAAGCACCTCATTAATGAAGGAGAGAGCTACCCTCCATGTAAATCGTACAGGAAGAAAGAACCTATGTCTTATTAAAACATGAGGAACAAAGGTCTCCTTACCTTCAAACAGAATAATTTCTTTTTTTATTAGATATATTCTTTATTTACATTTCAAATGATTTCCCCTTTCCTGGTTCCCCCCTCCCTGAAAGTCCCATAAGCACAAGACAGGGAAGCGGGAGGGGGTTGATTGGGGAACAGGGGGAGGGAAGAGGGCTTATGGGACTTTCGGAGAGGACTTATGGGACAGAATAATTTCTACACTGTCATTTACTATATAAGTTAAATGAGGTGACTGGCATAAAGGAGTTAGAATACAGTAGATTATAAGGTAAAGTGACCCATAATGTCAGCAATAGAAGAGAATACTATTTAGGAGCAAAATTAAAAGGCGGCAGGTTAGTCAATATCTGTTTTCACCAAAGACACAAGATGGACAAGTAAAACATGTTTTTTCTTCATTCTAGCTAATGATAATGGTTAGGAATCTGCTGGGGGGGGGCAGTGCGATAAGATTGCCTTTCAATGAGTTAGGGTTTTATTCTTCCTTGGGAGCCCTGCTGCAAAGTGTCTGTCAATTCTGAAATTTTACTCATTCCTTTTCATTTTAGAAAACTGCCAAATAGTTATTTGAAAATCACAGGCAGAAAGAATGGCTGTTTCAGATAGACAGGAGAGGAAGCCAACATTGATTAGCAAGTTTTCCTTCAAAGAATGTCCTAAATAGTCCCGGCATCGCTCAATGCCCACACACCCTCCACACATACAGGCAAGTTCTCTCTATATTGGGAAAGCTGTGCAGAACACAGGGCCTTAATCCTATTCATTGCTTCCCTGCCCAGACCTGAGGCCACAATTGTCTGGCACTTGCAGGTCAGAAAATATAAGAGTAATACACACATGCACACACACACACACACACACACACACACACACACACACACACAGGTTCTTAAGTAGTGAAACCATCTGCGAAGTGTAGAAGTTGCTGGACTTTATATTGACGTCCTAGCTGATGCACTGGAGACTTAGTGTACTGAGGCAGCATGGAAGAGCAGAGAGCACAGAAGGAAACATCAAGAAAATGCAGAAGGCCTTGAGCTGTTGAGTCAGATAGTATATAGACAAATGTTATAAATTATAAACACATATAATAGTATAAAATAAATAAACCTTTTTTTGAAAAAGAAGATACAGAGACTTTACTTGGAACAGTTTATGTCATGGTAGGACACAAAGAAATGAGGAGGTAATATGGCCTTCAGAGTATTACATGTGTTGATAATGATAAAACAACAAAACAAAACAGTAGCCTAAAGAAGGGCTTCTAACTCAAACATTTTGTCAGCAAAGGAAGTGATGGGATTCATCAAAAATTATGTATAAGCAGAATTAAGGCATATTAGCAAAGACAGCCAGGGAAAAACACAGGATAATGTATACAAGATCTGTCAAGGAGAAAGAATAGGATGTTCGGCATGGAAAAATAATTCATGTTCCAGAACCACGGAATTTGAGAGAAGAAATGATAGAATGCTTGTCAGTGAGTTTTCTCTGGTTTTGTTATTGTTTCTTGTTTTGTGTTGCTTATTTGTTTGTTTATCTGTTTTGTGAGACAGGGTTTTTCAGCGTAGCCAAGGCTGACCTGGAACTCACTTTGCAGACCAGGATGCCTGCCTCTGTCATCCCAAGTGCTGGGATTAAAGGTGTGTGCTAACAGGCTGACTTAAGTTACCTCTGTTTATTGCCTGCTATATAATTTAGACTTGATCCTTAGGACATAGGATTCTAAGTGAAAGAAATATGCTTGTGTTTGCAGCGGGGATCTTGAGCAGTGGTGACATCTGAGGGGAGGAGATGTTGTGGACTCTATCTCTGCGTCTTGGTCTGTGCACTGGCATGTTGGTAGGGCTGAAACAGCATGGAACTGAGCAGAAAGAATAGGAGAAAGAATCAAGGCAGTGCAGAAGGACTTCAGATGTTGAGGTGCAATGCCTTGGGGGTGTCAGAATGGTAATAAAATACTAGAACCAGAACCAAGGAGAGAATCCCACAGGGAGAGGGATTTCACAATCCATCTCTGTGGCTAGCATGATGTCCTGGCTGTTTATGCTCACCCAGATTCATCTGTTGAAACCTGATCACCAAGATTGCTTAGGTGGGCTTTGCAAAGGTGAGAAGGCATTGTTTATGAGCCCAGAAAGCAGTCCCTTTCCAGATGCTGAATTAATGAGGGCCTTAATTTTAGACTTCCAAGCAGTCTCAAGAACTCTGAGAAAGAAATGGCTGACTTTTTATAAGCCACCTGGATGACAGTATTTTGTTCTTCCACCTTAAGTGGATTAAGACAGTTGTATGTTTGTTTAACTTTGCGCTGCACAAGTTTGTATTTCTTTTATACTTTCAAATCTATAAATCAGATTAGGAATTATTCACCCTTACATAGAGATTTAAATGTCTATATTCTAGCATTTCTATGGTACAGAAACCTAACTTCCAGTGAACAACTAAATCAAGAGCAAAATCTGCCATATATATGTATACACACGCACACACACACACACGAAAGAGGGCAATTTGTTTGCTTTTATGCTCAATGGGAAATTTTAACTCGCAAGATGAAAACTCCTAAATTACAGTCAACGTGCCATAGTTTTAAATAGTTAAGCTCCATTTCAGCCAATGGATAACCTACTCACTACAGTCATCCCTGGAGCTCTGGAGTTCCCCATTTATGTTTAGGTTAAGTGAGATAAAGATGCAGATACTGCTTGTGCCACTGTCATGATCCCCACATTAGGTTTGGCTGCTGATGTCTAGCTTTGGATGTCTTTCTTCCACTCATGGAAGTAAACCCTGAACAAACTTTTCTTGAGAGAAAAAGAACCACATATTTTATTAAAGTTTATGAGAGTCAGAGTAAACAATCGAAGCCTAAGAACGGATAAATACTGATCAATTTGGGAAGCCATTTACCTGCAAAGGTTATGGGTTACCTGTAGGTTGTCCTTGATAAAAGGTGTTGTACAGTGCTCCATGTCTTTGTTTGACAGTAAGGTGTGTGAAGGGGATGTCCATTTCACTTTCCAAGTTCACATTAAATGTGTGAATTATAAACGAATAAAATGAAATGTCTAGTAAATTTAACATGAGAAGTCCCAGGAACTCTGGGGTGAGCATCACACCCCTGGGGCACTGAGCTGTTCCTCTCTGTGTAACTGTTGTGGTGCTAGAATTGACCTGAGCAACCAGGATGTGGGGGGTCACAGTTTGGGAATTAAGCCTCTTTTCATCATTAAAACTGCTGGGTGGCCTCTGGTGTGATGTGTTTAGTTATTAAACATGTCAGTTAATACCATAGAGAGACCTCATGTATTAAAAGTGACAGACACAGCAAGGGTCAAAGATTAAAGGTGAATCACTAAGGGCTTTTTACAGCATCTCTGTTGTTATAACCGTGTCTAGGAGGTTAGATACATGAGCCAAAAGAATTATGAGGCATCATGGTGAGTAGAAACTCTTTTAGACTGCTCAGCAACTGTTTTCCTGTTGAGCTAAATAATCTGTATTTAGCATGATGTTCCTGTGTTTTTATGACATTTGTACAAAGATGCAATTATTCATCATTAAATCATTTAACTACTTAAAAACATAAACATATACATGTGTGCTAGATTTTGTGTGCATGTGTGTATATGTGAACACACATATATATGTACACACACACATACACACACACACACACACACATACATACACACACACACACACAAATAGCTGGAGAGATGGCTCAGTGGTTAAGAGCACTCTCTGGTAGACAGGATCTATCAGTTCAGTTCCCAGAATCTATACTTACACAGAAGCATACATAACAAATATAACTAAATCTTAAAAGGTTTACATTTTTATATAATAATCTCTCAGAGGGTTTCATTATGGCATTTCCATATAATCATATAATATATTTAAATCACTTTTACTCTCTGTTACACTTTGCCCCTTTGTCAACATTAATGTTATAGCAGAAATTTGTCATGTCAGACAAAAAGCATTTTTAGAGTCAATAAATACAGAACCATGTAAGTTTGTACTAATAAACACATAAGCAGTTATGTATATGCTTTACCCAGAATGTAATTTAGTACAAAATCTCAGAGAATGTATTTCCCATAGTATAGCAGTGGTTGTCACAATTGCCTCAGGAGATTCCCACACATGGAGAAAGGGATGGAATAGGAAGCTCTTGGTGAAAGAGAAACTTCAAAAAGGCAGTTAATCAGCACTTTATAATATGCTTTGAGTTCATATTCTGTGTTCTCCTTTATTGTCATTTGGGTTAGTGAGCTCTTAAATTTATTTTCTTTCAAATTAACAAATAATAATTGTACATTTTATGAACTGTCATGCATACATATGTACATAATACATACCATTCTGAATGTATGCTTATCATAATAATTATAAAACCATCTTCTAACATTTCTTCTTGATTGTCTTCTTTGATTGTTTCATACATATAAACAGTGTCTTTCTATTCCATCTCTTCCCACGTGTTTCTTTTTTCATTTTGATTGATGCCCTCCCTGTCACTAACAGTTCCTTTCCAAGACTCATGGCTTCTGGCTTTGTTTTGTGATCCATTTATTTTAGCCAGGACCATCTGCATCACCATTGAGTTGGAAGTATCCATTGGAGTGGGTTACCAGTGGGTACACAACTGAAGACACTGACCCCACATTCCCCTGAATCTATAATTAATAATCAGTAAGGTGGGTCCTCCTGAGCCTGATTGTTCCTATGGAGACCCAGTGCACACATCCACAGCGGCTATAAAGCTGCAGTTGCTGTGGCTGTGTTTTGCTCAGAAAATGACATTATATAGCCCTTCTCCCTACATACTGGTTTTGACATTCTTTCCGCCTCTCCACTCTGATGTTCCCTGTACCTTACAGGGGTACAGCGAAGATGTCTGGTTTGAGGCTGAGCGCTGCTCGTATCTGACTTCTTCTTGGTGGCTCCAGCAGCCATGAGTCTCTGCAGTTCACTGGCAAGAGACTTCTTTGGTTAAAACCCAGAGTGGCATGTGTATAAACATAGATATTTGATGTTGCATCGATTTGATAAATAATAGTAGTCTACTCAGTTATGTTCTAGGTCCTGTGGTCTTTTCTACCTTGAGGTTTTAACCAGGTTTACAACAACAGGTACAGATTCTTCTTCAGGAGCGAATCACAACTATTCTTTCTTATACCTCGCCCCATCCCAAATTTTCTATCTCCTTTTACAGCCTAGTATTTCCCACTTTATTTTCGTGCCTTCCTTTCTTCTTATATTCTACACATGAGAGAAAACATACAATTTTATCTCACCTGATGACCTCCAGTCTTATCCATTATTCTAACTGCATTCTTCTTTGAGGCTGAAACTCATGTCACATTCATGCATATTTCACATATAGATCACATTTTGGTAATGTGGTATTTTCATACAGTGATATTCACCTAATTTTATTGGCTATTTTTATCACAAAACTAAAATAGACTTATTATTCAAGAGTACACAATGAATATTATTAAAGCACCAATATAAAAAGACCATGTGTCACATAGTACTGGACCACTGATTATGACCATACTTACTATACATTCTTCTGGTTATTTCTTTTTTTTTTAATTTTATTTTATTTTCTAAGTTTTTTTTATTTACATTCAAAGTCATTTCCCCTTTCCCATTTCCTCCCTCCCTGAAAGTCCCATAAGCCCCCTTCTCTCCCTTTTTTCCCCATTCAACCTTCTCTTGCTTCTCTGTCCTGGAATTCCCCTACATCCAGTCTTTCCAGGACCAGGGGTCTCTCCTTCCATCTTCTTGAAAATCTATTGATATGCGAATTATGTCTAGGGTATTCTGAGATTCTGGGTTAATATCCCCTTATCAGTGACTGCATACCATGTGTGTTCTTTTGTGATTGGGTTAACTCACTAAGGATGATATTTTCAAGTTCTGACCATTTGCCTAGGAATTTCGTGAATTCATTGTTTTTAATTGCAGAGTAGTATTCCATTGTGTAAATATACCACATCTTCTGTATCCATTCCTCCGTTGAGGGACATCTGGGTTCTTTCCAGCTTCTGGCTATTATAAATAAGGCTGCTATGAACATAGTGGAGCATGTGTCCTTATTGCATGCAGGTAAAGCTTCTGGGTATATGCCCAGGAGTGGTATAGCCGGATCCTCCGGGAGTGTCATGCCCAGTTTTCGGAGGAACTGCCAGACTGCTTTCCAGAGTGGTTGTACCAACTTGCAATCCCACCAGCAGTAGAGGAGTGTTCCTCTTTCTCCACATCCTCACCAACAACTGCTTTCTCCTGTGTTTTTGATCTTAGCCATCCTGACTGGTGTGAGATGGAATCTCAGGGTTGTTTGGATTTGCATTTCCCTAATGACTAAGGATGATGAATATCTCTTTAGGTGCTTCTCAGCCATTAGGTATTCTTCAGGTGAGAACTCTTTGTTAACTCTGTACCCCATTTTTAATAGGGTTACTTGCCTCTCTGGAGTTTAACTTCTTGAGTTCTTTGTATATATTGGATATTAGCCCTCTGTCGGATGTAGGGTTGGTAAAGATCATTTTCCAGTTAGTTGGTTGCCACTTTGTCTTTTTGACAGTGTCTTTTGCCTTGCAAAAACTTTGTAATTTAATGAGGTCCCATTTGTCAATTCTTGATCTTAGAGCATAAGCTATTGGAGTTCTATTCAGGAAATTCTCCCCTGTGCCCATATGTTCAATGTTCTTATTTCTAAACATGTTCTTCTATTCCCAAAAAAGGAACTAGCATGCATATGACTACATTGAATGTAAATCATGATGTATACAAAACAGACTAAGGAAATTAGATAGAAGTACATTAAAAAATCCATATCCAGTAGTCTAATGAAATACCATGCCATGTGATAGAGGTAATTCAAAAACATTATGTGACATGGGTTCTTCGAATCCATGAGTCAGGATATTTGATTCTGCATCCTTAAAGACATCAGCTAAAACCTTCAGGATTAAATGTACAAAAAGTAAACCGAGGGATGTAGTTGTGTCCTGCAGCTATCAGTACAAGCCTTATGCTCCATGGCTTTGTAAATGCCTGTCTTAGTAATATTTTAAAACATTTAGATGATATGCAAAACTCTAGAAAAATCTAAAAGCTCTGTTTTGTTTTGGCCTTTACCTTTTGTTTGTAGTGTTAAGCCTGTTGCTCTCTTACAAGTCAATCCTACATTTCAGCAACTATGAACACTCTGGCACCTGAATATGTTCTCATCACCTGAAGTTTCCTGTGTTTTAACTATAATCTCTGTCTCAGGTAGATGGAACTCAAATATCTCCTGCCTCAAATTTGCATACTTCCCCCACAAGCCTCAATTCCCATGCTATGAACTAGCTGGCTGAAAAGTTGTTTTTCTTCAAATGTCCTTGAGCTCAAACGACCTTGATAAGAGTTTACTATTGCCCTGCCCTTCCATGATAGTTTTGAGAGATATTATTTACTTTCCTGTGTGTGTGTATGTGTGTGTGTAACATTTGAAGTCCATTATGTCACCACATTATATTTCAATATCAAATGTGCTAATTGCAAGGATTTTTGTTTGCCACTGATAAGTTCTACTCAGAGTTAAGGCTTCTGCCTTTAGATATAGTGGACTTCTTTTAAGCTTAAGAGACTTCTCTGTGCTTATGGGACTTGGCTGTGCTCAGACTCCATGTCATTTCTGTAAATGTGGTTCCACTGAAAAGCTAGCTACTGTTTTAGAAATAAAAGCTAGGCCAAATATTGCTCAGAAGACAAATATAGAAGAGACTAAAGTTAGTATAACCACATTTGGCACATTATGTGATCTAGTTCTATTATTTTTCTCTCTCTGCAACCTGTCACAAAGTTTATGGGAAGGCATACTACATGTTTTGACACATTTTCTTGGTTTGAATGGCTAGCTGTGCGTTCACTTGCTGCTGAAAATATATTATCTTTATATCTTTTAACTCTTAGAGACAGTAAAGTTTGCCTGGCTCTGGATGTCCAAAAAGATTCTACATGATGGTATTTTTCTTGGTAATATTCATTAGGGTCAAAATCCCTTAGGACTGCAGGTTGAGAATTGTTCATGCGTTAGCTGACTAGGTAGTCACATGGATTACTCTTTCAGAGTCAGATCCATATTAACAAAATCTCATATATTGTATTTAATATTGACAAGAATGTTAAGTTTTTAAATGTTTTAATGAAAATTAAAACCGTTAAATAAACTCTGTATTCAAGTCCAAAACCCTTCACAGAATCCTCTTTCTACAGACAAATACCATGGGAATCCAAGTGATAATGAGATCACTAAAATATAGATCCATTCATAACAATAAATGCATGCATATAATGAGAATATACTTGCGTTGGCCTAGCAAATATATTCTTTTCCCATCGTTGAACTGTACCAGTTACCAACTTTTCTGAAAGTTGATAGAAAATAAGGATTCAGTGTAGTGGAGATAAGTTGATATAAATTATGTTTGCCAGATAAGCTAGTTTTAATGTCTGTCCTCTATAAAGCTGACCTCACTGAAAGACTTTAGTTCCAGTGTCAAACAGGAAGGTGAAGAGTTCCTAGCTTTCCTTTTGCTTTGATTTCTTGACCAACGCCTCAAAACAGGGTGCAATACAGTCCACTGGGCTTTTTTCTGGTACATTCTGTGTCCATCTAATATCAATCCTGAAGTTCCAATATATTATTTCTTTGCATATTTACACATGTTTAAATCAAATACATTTATGTAATGGGTCTAAAGAACATTTGCTTGATCATATTTTTGTTTGTTGTATATAATTTGTATAATTATATTAATTTTAAATCTTTAAGTTAATCCCTCAATGCCCCTTGGCACCAAAACCATCATGTCTTGTCTGTGTTCCCTTAAAATGGCTTGTTGCCACATGAGATTCAGAGTGAATTAATAATGTTGAGACTTCTCAAGATAGTTCACATGAAAAAGAAAATGGGTATTTTTTGAACAAAACAGTTCCTCTAAAATTAAAAACCAGACTCTCCTAGTATAGAAGTAGAGAAATAATATGAAGAATGGAAGTATTTCTCACCATTTATTAATGAACCCATTACCATCATCTTTGGAATATTTCAGGAACAACTCTAGGATTTACCACCATGCCTACCTGGACAACTAGAGACATAGACATAATTTCTGGGTCCCTATGAACAGAAGTGTCAGGGTTGGACCAGTGAAATGGCTCTGCCGGCAAAAGTGCATGCTGTTGAGCCTGATTACCTAAGAGGAGAACCACGCCCTGAGAGTTAAGTTGTCCTCTGACTTCTACATGTATGTGTGTGGCCTCTGTGCCATCTCCCATCACACACACACACACACACACACACACACACACACACACACACACACACACAAAGTAAATAAATAAATAGAATGCAATAAAATAAATTTTAGAGAAAGCATCCTGTACTTGACAATAAAGATGAAAATTATCAGAATAATCACATTCAATATTCAACTCATAAGCAAAAGGATCAATTCCTTTTAAAGCCAATGTGAGAATCATCTATAAATTGTATGAATAAATTTCTTTTTAGAGAAAATATATGGAGTTCAAGAATTCTGAATAAGAAAATTCTACACAATTGGTTATTTCCATCCCAGTTGACAATTAAATGCCACCATATCTTTATCTTGTGTTGATCATAATCCTGGAGAAGGACTGTATATTTTATCCTGAGTCATGCGTGTTTGAACTTCACAAAGGTTCAAAGGTTTCCACATGGCATAGAACAGTAAACATTTGTCCTAAAGCCATCCCTCAGCTCCTGACTTGGTGTGTGATTTAATGCCTCCTCATGAACATGAGCCACAGGGTATGAATTTGTCTAAACAAAATACATCAAGACGATTGACTACAAGGTTCCTAGTTAGGGATTTTTTTTTTAACCACTGATGTTCCCCTCCCCCACCACCCCAAGTTCTTAAACCTTTAACTTCAAGAGCCTAGCTGGATAAATATGCCCTGTCCTCGAGGTCACCAGGTTAAGGATCAGTTCAATCCTTTTGAACTTTTCACTCTTTCTGAATAAATAAAATCTAAGTACTTGTCAGGTTCTAAAGCTGAAAGTCTACAAAGATAAAGGACCTGATTGAATAGCAAAGTAAGCAAATATCTTGATGTCTCCTTGCATTTCTGGGCTCAATGCCTTCCTTTCAGTGAGTGGCACATTGCTCATCCTTATGGAACCCTATATTTACTTCTCTCTGGGCTTTGTGAATTCAGGAAAACCAAAAATGCACATAGGTGAGGATTGTAACACCTTGATTATTTAATTACTTTTGTAAAACTTTATAGGGAAGGTGGAAGAAAAACTAAAAAGTATAACTCAATAGATTTATAATTATATATGATTATAGTAACTAATATTTATATATGGAACATATGTAATAAATGGACATTTGATTTATATCAAGGCTAGTACTATTACTGTGTCTCACAAGAAAGTATTTAGTAATTACTACTGTACAGCATTATATAGACATTATATATACATACAGGTATTTTTAAAACAAGGTATGGCATAACAATATACACATTAAACCATAGTTAAATGCTACCAAAGGGGAAGCAAGAGTCCTCGTGTCTCCCAGGCCCTTTCTCATTGCCTCAAGGTGTTTTTTTTCAATGTTAATTGTTAAAGTTTACTTTGGTTCTTATTTTAGATAACCTAATCGAGGAGTCAGTAATCTTTTGGCTCCAGATTCTGACAGTTCACTGTGTAATTTGAAAGTCAAGAGTGCTTCTATTACCTTGAACTATCTGGCTACCCATCTAATAGTCTCCTAGGAATGGGCTATAAGCTTTAATATTTTCCTTATTATAGTAATCTACAACTTTAAGCTTTTCCTTACTATAGTAATCTGTAACAGTATCTGGTTCCTATGGGATGCCAGTGGGATATTAGAAGTACATAGTTTCTCCAGAGTTCTCTCCCTTCATATTAGGTTCTTTGTCAGCCACTCTTTCCCCATTTTAGATTATTGAGATTTGTGCTCTGTGCTAAAAGTACAGCATAATCCTTGCCCAAAGTTTTATTTTAAAATTAGAGCAACAAACAGTATTTATATTTTCATGACCATATAAATATCATTTAATATTATGTCAATGTATATATTACTCACATATTTAAGTATATAGTATCAATATTTGTATATATCTATACATAAAGAGACATTTTAGATGTGGATGAATAGATGGTATAAAGACATGCATATACAAATGTATGTTTTAAGAAATCAGTGAAAAGGGTCCTCAAATTCATGTTCAAATCAGTGATATTTGGTTAATACTTAAGAGTAAACAGGAAAAAAAGAAAAAAAATGAAAAATGAGTAAACATAATTTCTTGTATTTTATTCATATCTCCATATAAATTAATTATATATTATTAATTTCTGACAATTTCTCGAAGTGTGTTTAGAGCACATGCATCCCTCTCTTTATACTCCTCCCAGGTTGACCCCCATTCCATATCCAACTAACTTAGTGGTTTAATTGTTTTAAAGCCCATACAGCCCAGTTGCTGTTGACAATAGATTTTTGGGTATGTTGCCATCCACTGGAACATGGTCAACCTAGCAGAAGCCACATCTTTAGGACAAAACTAACTTACTTGCAGCAGCTATCAGTTGCCAGTAGCTCCTCAGCTAGTGCTAGGGTATCATAGCCACCCCTCCAATCCCTGAAGGGATTGTGTATGACTTGAGCTTGCATAGGTCTTGTTCTTATTGGTAAACCATTATGAGTTCTTATATGCTACCTTCCTCTCATGTCCAGAAAACATGGTCTCATTGTTATGATCTACCATATCTGGATCTTAACAATCTTTCTTCCTTCTCTCACAAAGTGATCCCTGAGCTTTGGGAGGAGTGGGCAGGTGTGAGATATATAAGGTGTGCTATATATATATATATATATACTATTTGTGGTTGAATATTTTTAATTCTTTTAATCTCTGCACCTTCAGCAGTTGTGGGTCTCTACATTAATAGCAAACTATTGCTGGAATAAGTTTCTCTGATGAGGGTTTAGAGATAGACTAATTTGTCGGTATAACAAGTAATTAGGGATCATCTTAGTACTTTGTACCCTCAGCATAGTAATAGTAGTAGTAGTAGTAGTAGTAATAGTAGTAGTAGGCTCTCCTTTAGGGCTGTGACCTATCTAGTCTCAGGCTCGTGGGCCTATAACAATGTCAAGTATGGCTTTCATCTTGTAGATGTTTCTTAAATACAGTCAGAAGGTGGTTAGTTACCACATCTACAACAGTGACCATATTTTTCCAGACCAGCCATTATTTTAGCTCATAGGCTTCACTGCTGGGTGGGACAGATGTTTACTTTTCTCCTCTGGTTGCATAGATAGCACCTTCCAGCATTGTACAAACTAGCCAGTAGAGATGAAGGTCCCAGATTAATACTAGCTTTCTTTCTCTATGTTCTATGACTCCAGTATGTGTTGTCTTCAGCAATAAGGCCTTACCAATAATCCTGTAATGTTAATGTGTGTGTGCGCTCGTGCGTGTGTGTGCATGCATGTGTGTGTGTGTGTCTGTTTTCTGTGTCAAATTCATCTACTCTGCCCTTCTTCTTGATTAAATATTATGCTTTATATCTCCCTACTTCTTACTTTATTTTCTCATTTTATTATAGCATATCATAAAAGGACTTCCCAAGAAAAGGTATATGAAAGGTACAATTTTTTATTCTTATTTTCTCTCATAGTTATACCATATCTCAACTGGGCGTAAAATTTTGTTTTTAATAGTATTTTTCACATTTTTGGTGCTCTGTGTCACTGTTTCTCTGTGGTGTTTATAGAGGAGAATTACTGATAATCTAATCCAGAGTCTCTTTTTTTGTTTGTTTGTTCTTGTTTTTTGTTTTTTTTTTTAAATTGGATATTTTCTTTATTTACATCTCAAATGTTATCCTCTTTCCAGGTTCCCCCCCCAAACCTCCTATCCTATCCCCCTCCTCCTGTTTCAGTGAGGGTGTTTCCCAACCCACCCACCCACTCCAGCCTCCCTGCCCTCCCATTATAGACTAGATAAGAACTCTGCCACCTGGCTCATCCTGTGCTAGCCGAGAAGTCAGGCAACAGCTGAAACTTGGTTCTCCTTTTTCTCTCTAAAATACTTTTAGAACCATATCATTCTGTCACATTTTGAGTGTTTCCAGTGACAGAATGAATTTCTTTGAACTTAAGTACTTGTGAGACTCTGTGGGTTAATGTATTCTTTTGCTTAAAGGTGATTGGGTTTTGTCATTTCTGTAAGAGCCAGAGGTGTTAGATGACTCCACAAAACAGTGTCTTCCAGACAATGCAGGACTGATGTACATACGAACTCACAGGGATTGTGATAGCACACATAAGACCTGGGCAAGTTCAAACCACACACATCTTAGGGAGAGTAGACCCAAAGTTTCATCCCTAACCAAGAAGCTATTTGCATTTGATACTTGATGTAAATAGAAAACTTGGTTTTCCTCAAATGGAGAGTCACTGGTTATAGCAACCATACTCCAGTGCATGCCCC
The DNA here is from genome assembly GCA_036184795.1 of Tokudaia tokunoshimensis. Classification (NCBI taxonomy): domain Eukaryota; kingdom Metazoa; phylum Chordata; class Mammalia; order Rodentia; family Muridae; genus Tokudaia; species Tokudaia tokunoshimensis. The sequence goes on from BTHU01000019.1 coordinate 38,758,470, forward strand.
ATGTCCAGGAGTAGTTGCCCAACACAAATTGGATATCATGGAGTGTGTGTGTGTGTGTATGTGTTGTTTTGTTATAACTTTTTGTTTTATTCTATTGTTTTGATTTTTGTTTTGGGGGATTTGAGGATAAAGAGAGAGGGAGAAGGAAGGAAGGAGAGAAAAAAAAGAGAGAGAGAGAGAGAGAGATAGAGAACATGAAGTCAGGTAATTAGGAAGATGGGGAGACTCTGACAAGAGTTGGGGCAAGGGAAAGACTATGAGCAAATATATATTTTATGAAAAAAATAATAAACATTTAAAAGTCTTCTCTTTTATTGCTTCCTTTCTGGGGCTCCTTCTACCATTAGAGCTAGTCAGTTATCCTGGCTTGTAATATGTAGCTTTGCACTTCAGTTTGTATTTGTCAATCTTTCGTGGCATCTCTGCTCTTTCTGTTGACTCACTTATTATAACAACCTCCATTTTAGTTTTCAAAGACTCTTTCTTTCCTATATCTTTTTAATAAAATTTTGTCTTATTTTTTGTAGCAAGACCTTCTTACATTTGTTTATTAGATCAGGACTTTTTGTAACTCTTTCCCTACATGCTTCTTAGATTAACAGTGTGCACATCTTGCCCTCCTTAGAACCCTTCCACAGTGTTCCAAGGCCTTCTGGCATGTTTCTCCTGTTTGATTGTCTGCTTGCATTTAAGGAAAAGTGGATGCCTTCTATGTCTTTCCTTTGATCTTGTGTCTTCCCAGGTTCATGATTAAAATTTTGAGCCCCAGTGAATCTTGGAAGACTACAGGATTGTTAGGAGGGAGGTTGTAGGTCATTGTGGGTGCTGCTCCTAAACTGGTGTGCAATTACTCTTTTCTGTCAGACTATTTATTATATGCAAGTAACCCACTTAAATTGGAATTTATATAGTGTATAAATATTTAATAGATTCTCTGAAGGGAGAAGAGGTAAAATGCACTCTCTTTAACTACAATAATTATTGTCTAAAGCGTCATTAAATCTATATAAACCAATGAGTGAATTCTCAATTTCTTGACCATTCTGGGAACTTATCTTCCAACAGGTTTTAGGTTTTGTTTATATGATTTAAAATTCCTCTCTAAATGATAGTCAATTATTTTTATAATTCTAACTGTGTTGGCCCTGAGTATGCCAAAACTTCACATCTTGGAATTCTTTTGATATACCTCTTTCTTCATATGTCAGTTGGTGTACACATTTGTTTCTGAAATTTCTTTACCTAATAGGTACAGATTATCGCCCAGACACTGAATATTTCCGGCAGTTCCAGACTTATTCATCTTCTCTTGAAATCTCTGAAAATATGTGTTCTAGTTTGTCAAGTACAGTGTTGGACACCATGTGCCCTTTCATCGGTGACATTTTATAATAAGCAGTGTAAGTGACCATGAATTATAGCAGACTTAAGGTTCCCAGTCATTTGCTGTTTGCTGATATAGTTTTTCTCCCTTGTCAGAACTGGGAAAGCTACCTATTAGTGCATTTCATATTGATAAATGCACACAGCCAAGTGAGGCTTAAAGGAAGGGCATAGCAAAGAGCTGCTGGCCAGGCAAGGTTTTTGGAAGAGCTTTGCTTTAGAAAAGGTTACAAAGCCTGCCTCTGTTTCTGGGTTAAAAACACAAGACACATTTTATGGCATGCCATGTGGAAATGTAAATCACTGGAAGAAATTATCAAAAAGTATCAAACCCACAAAAGTAAAGAAAAAAGGCAGGTAGAAAATATACAGGAGAGAACAAGACTCAGAAAATATTCTTACAAGACAGACATACAAGTACCTTAGGAAAATGACATTGTGAAGACCTTTTGGCTACACGAAGCATCCTCCAGTTCACATGCTTTTGAAGTTTGTCAGTTGGAAGAAGAGCATGATACTGTAGACAGTTGAAACTCTGTTTTGTTCAGTGACCTTTTAATATAGAAAAGTCCTTTCAGAGAAATTTCAAATTCACTCATGTATGTGCCACAGAATTTGCTTGCCAGGCGGTGTCATGTTACTACAAACCTTTATTCGTGGACAAGACTGCTTAACTGTGTGTAGAAAGGAGCTTTAGAGTATTTCTCAGACATTTAAGAAAGAGGTCTTCCCAGATTTGTTTTCTGCCTTAGTATGTAGGGCAATGCCTTGCAAATAATATTAAGAAACAATTGTATAAGCAGTCTACAGACTTGATGTCATCGAAATACTACATCGTTTGCAAAACAGAAAACAAAAACTAATCCATGCCGATAAGTAAAACCCCCTGGATTGTCAATGCAACTTGAGCATAAGAAACTATGTTGTTTCATAATACCTGATTTCAAGTCACACCACAGGTTCATGGTAACAAAAACAGCATGGTACTGACACAAAACAGACATGTGGATCAATAGGATAGGATAGGATAGGATAGGATAGGGTAGGGTAGGGTAGGGTAGGGTAGGGTAGGGTAGGGTAGAGTAGAATAGAATAGAATAGAATAGAATAGAATAGAATAGAATAGAATAGAATAGAATAGAATAGAATAGAATAGAATAGAATAGAATACTCAGAATTAAATACATATAGATCTACCACCTGATTTTTTTCAAAGAAGATAAAAACATATTGGTGAAATGATAGCCTCAGTATAGCAAGATGTCTCACAGTGAAGATACTTTCTGCACAAGTCCAATAACTTGAGTCTGATTCCCAAAATTTTCAAAGGTGCAAAGACAAAATCTATTAAACAAAGTTCTCTGACCTCCATACATACACAATGGTACTCATGCCATGCAGACTCACTCTCTCTCTCTCTCTCTCTCTCTCTCTCTCTCTCTCTCTCTCTCTGTGTGTGTGTGTGTATGTGTGTGTGTGTTTGTGTGTGTATGTGTCCACTGATTTCACAAACATCCTTACATGCTGTTCTGAATCAATCGATGCTTGACTCTGGTCACATTCTTATTGCTAAGTTTCTTTACAGAGCACTACTCCCTTGTCACCATCTTGTCACCATACCAAGCCTCATCTCATTTACTCTTTGCCGCTTGCTTGTCAGAGTCTTTCCGGCATCCCCCTTCCATACATGCTCATGCAAAGTGATTGTTCTGGCTGTTTCACTCCTTTCAGCCTGGAACCATCAATTCCTCCTGGCACCCCCCCCCATCAATTAAAAATTGTTAAGTGAATACACTATTGTATGAAGTGCAACCTGTATTCACTGTCTAGAAATGGTACTAAATATAAATTCCTTGACAGTTAATAATAATAGTCTTTGTGTATGTAGATTATCTTTGACCCCCATTGAGCTGACTGGAACCCATGCTTATAGCACTGTTCTACACTGCTCTCATGTTAAAAACAAAACATAACAAACAGACAAACAAAAAGTATTGTGCTTTATATGTGCTTCTCACAATAACTAACACAAAGTGTACAGCCTTAAGCCACTCTTAAGATTATAGTGTACCATAAAATATTTTCTCTGTGAACTTTGACTTACTTTCCTCTAAAATGGGAAATTTCTGTCAGATCCTCACCAACATTAGGACTGTTTGGTTTCTCTGTTTCCATGGTATATGTTTGAATGCATACTGTGTCAGAAGATGCAAAAGACAGGAGAAGCTCCAATAATGAGTCATGGGTAAAACTAAGTTTGGCTGTAGATAGGCAAAGGATCAGAAGGCTATTAGCACCATGTTAGAGGCAGGAAGTCTGTATGAACAGAGTTTTCTGACAATGAAAACCCAAGGGACATGGGTCCCTTGAGGTGGCATTTAGCACAGAAATATGGGGAACAAATAGTCATGTCACTAAAAAACTGTATGTAACTGATAAAGGATGGAGCAATTCATAGGCGTTTTGAAAAATATTCTCAGCATGTATATATGTATATGTATATGTATACACACATTATATATATATATATATATATATATGTATATATATGTATATGTATATGTATATATATATATATATACACACACACACAATTGTTCCTTAAATACTAAAAGTATAGGAGGTTCTTAATAACTGGCTTTGTTTTCCTCTGTCTTGGTGCATTGTAAAGGAGGAAAATGATAAAAATCAAACAATATTTTTTAGTGCATATCAACTACTCAGGAGCTCAAATTTGGTGTTGGCCCATGCCTAACACAGTTTTATAATTTGGATGAAGAAAAGGTAAAAGTATGTTTTCTCTGAGGTATACCAGAATTTCCAAAACTGTTACTCTTCCCATGGAATTTTTAATATATATTTTAAATTTCACTGCAATTAATTAAAAATAGAAAAGATTTTTATTACTGCATTGTAGAAAGCTTCCAAAGTAGGAACAACGTGTGGTTGAATTTTGTTTCAGGAATCGTAATGTTCGCTGGAATAAAGTTGAAATGAGTTTTTAAACATGAAAGTAGGGACTTTGCAATGTACAATACCCTATATAAGGATTATATGCATTCATATAGGGTATGTTTGTGCTTAGAAAGCTCTAATAGGTATTTTAGATGTAAAATGTGTGTCTCTATGTGTGTACTTCCGGTGAAAATTCAACAGGTTATAGTTTGTATTTAATTTATTTGCACCTTCACCTATCGGGGGTGGTATACTCAGTGAATAAGACCCTGTTGCTGATTAGAATGAGCTTTTTTTTTTTATGTCCTGTCTCACTCCGTTTCCTTTTGTTTTCTTTTTTTTTTAAAGGTTTATTTATGTATTATATGTAAGTATGCTGTTGCTGTCTCAGACACCCCAGAAGAGGGCGTCGGATATCATTTGGATGGTTGTGAGCCATCCTGTGGTTGCTGGGATTTGAACTCAGAACCTTCGGAAGAGCAGTCGGTGCTCCTAACCGCTGAGCCATCTCTCCAGCCCCTTTTGTTTTCTTGTATGGCTCAGTTTCCTCACAGAAAAAACAGAGATGAGTAATGATTGTAATGATACTGTCTTTTGGATTTGTTCAAGGAAAATAAAGGATGAAAATTCCTTTATTTGTAGAAATTAAATAAACATAATGGACTTAGTACTTATATATTGAAAAGAAAACTTGCATGTTTTTCTTGGGTTCAAATATGCTCAAATTCCTTAAGCTTGTTTTTAATGCACTGTGTACATGACAGAGCAACTAAACGTATTGTAAATATCAAAGCAACATATTATAAATATTGGAAAAGGCAGAAGTTGGGATTCTAGAAAGACAAATGAATGCTGTGGGCAGATTACCAATTTAATCGTGACACTGAATGATTATTGCATAAGGTAGTCTGTCTTAGTGTATCCCAGCCTCTGGAAACTGCAGTTGCTAGAAACGGTCTCTGATCCAATATTACATATGGTATTTTTCCAATCAAGATGGATTAATAGTCTTACCCTAATAAAATTGTTCCAATGATTCAATCCCAATATATTTGAAGGATTAGTCATTTATGTCTAGCCTATAAGATTAGAGGACTGGTTTTCAATCTGATAATTTGTTACCCCTGAGAACTGTCATTTGAGTTCAGCAGTCTCCTTGGATAAAGCACAGTAAAGGGATGAGCTAGGTAAACATGAAACTTGGTGAACAAGAATAAGATCTATGTGATATGAGTTTGAAACACTCGGTCATGTATGCCTTTTCACCAGCTTATGAGATTACACCTGTTTTCTTCCCAAACAGCATAATTTCAAGGTAACCTCTCCCATAGCCGAGACATGTAGTGTTAGTTCTAAGTCGCTTTCTAGGAGTAGCAGCTTGATTAATCTCCTGTTTCTTGTTTTTCAGGCCAGTGAGACAACCTCTCTATTTAGAAAATGAGAAAGGTGTATGAAAAATGCTTGTGTCCTTTTCTCCTGACTTTGAATTCCAAGGAATAAAATGAGAGCATATTTTACTGAGATGATCTGGGTACATGTGTGTGTTCTCTTCTATAGACCATCTCCCCTGTTAAAGATAACATGACGCATATATTCTGCCTGTCTTACAACTTTATAGTCTATGACTTTTCCAACAAGTCACTTTATATTAACCACCGAGGCCATGTGTCCTTGGAACCTGCAGAAGTTGGTCTAAAGAACTAAAGAGTAGAGATGGCACTTGTCTCCCTAAGTTGTAGCAAATATGCTTGTTTCTCACAACAATTTTGGAAGATGGTCCCTAAATAGTTTTTGGAACACTTTTGTCTTCTTTTTTTTTTCTATATTTTTTTTATTTACATTCCCAATGATTTCCCCTTTCCTGTTTCCTCCCTCCCCAAAAGTTCCATAAGCCCTCTTCCCTCCTCCTTTTCCCCATTCAATCCCCTCTCGCTTCTCTGTCCTGGAATTCCCCTACATCCAGTCTTTCCAGGACCAGGGGTCTCTCCTTCCATCTTCTTGTAACTCTACTGATATGTGAATTGTGTCTTGGGTATTTCGAGTTTCTGGGTTAATATCCCCTTATCAGTGACTGCATACCATGTGTGTTCTTTTGTGATTGGGTTACCTCACTAAGGATGATATTTTCCAGTTCTGACCATTTGCCTAAGAATTTCGTGGATTCATTGTTTTTAATTGCAGAGTAGTATTCCATTGTGTAAATATACCACATCTTCTGAATCCATTCCTCCCTTGAGGGACATCTGGGTTCTTTCCAGCTTCTGGCTATTATAAATAAGACTGCTATGAACATAGTGGAGCATGTGTCCTTATTGCATGCAGGGACCACTTTTGTTTTCTAACTTCTAGAATGCTAAAAGGTAAGTTCAGCTCATTCTTTACATTCAATTCAAAGAACTGTATGGGTTTTCTATTCAGCTTCTGCTTTAATGTTTAACTGAGTTACAATGTGTATTAATTTTATGCAAGTCATTTGATAACCCCTTTAGTTAAACAGCCCTGATTACCATTGTATTCTCTTCTGACTGGGATGGAATTCTGTGACTGCAATCTTTATTTGGATATCTAGTAGAGGAGTGGAGAAGGGTGGGTGCGGGAAACCTTTGCTTAAGGGAGCTGGGAAAAGGATAGTGTACTGTGTGTAATGAAAGCTGTGATTTTCAACATTTTGTAGAAGCAACTGTAAAGATGTAAATGTTCTTTAATTATTTCAGTTCAGACTGGTGGCTCCCACAAAGGTGATTTAAGACAGAAGAAATAAGTGATGGCCATCTCAGGGTTGATTAACAATTCTGGTTTTTTTGTTCACTTGATTAAGACCATCAGAGGTTAAAATGGAATTATATAGGCATCACTAATTACCCCTGAAGTAGAAACCAATGATAAAGAACACAGCAAAAGAGTTCTAGAAGAAAACATTTGCAGCTAACCTGTGTAAAATGAAACCTGAACCAAAATTCTGCTAAGTAAAAAGAAAACATTTTGAATTGTCAAATTTTAAGTGTGACCAATGTCTGAAATACCCATTCCACTTTCTTGGGTATTTGTAATGATCTTGTGGAGAATAAAATGTTGTTTTTTGAACTGATACAAATGAAAGAGGTGACCCTAACAATGATCCTGGGACGACAGACTTTAAACTCTGAGACAGCCTCAGGAAGACCAGAATTCATGGGTCACCTGGCATTCCTTCAGCCTTATGCCTTGTGCTGTCAGTTCACAAATAACATATTAGAAAGACCACTCAGCTAGGAAAATCATACTCAAAGCCCTCAATAAAATTAGGAAGACTCCTTAGGTCATGTTTTTAGAACTTAGAAAGGCAGTCTTTTTGCTTCAATGATTAGGGCAGACACATGATTGAAGCAATTTTTTTTATTGTTTGTATGTTCTATAGAAAGATACAGGGAATTCCAAGAAGACACTTATAGGAGGAACACTGATAGGGATATCAAAGGACTTATAGAACCTGCCCTTTGCTGAGCTCAGAGAGGGGAATACAGGTGTCAGAGGAGCAGAATAGCCACTGAACAACTGAAAATAAGCAAGTGCAAAACTGTAAGCAAATTGTCATGAAAATCTCTTGCCACAAAGTATTAAGCTGAAATCCAAATATGCCAAATACTAGTTATGAGGTACTGGAGTCATAGTTTCCTAGCCTGTAGGCTTGCATTTTTCAGAACCTACTTTAATAAGAGTTCTTAAATCTTCTCAACTTTCCTTTTAGTTCACTATCCACCAGAGGTAGTAAAAAGGAAAGGTAATTAGGATGTGGGGGAAATAGATCTGTTCAGAATTAGTTCTCTAGGGCAATTCTAATCTTTGTTATTCTCAGCCCAGTTCACTCAGCAGATACTGTATATGGGTCCTCCGGTAGTATGATGTTGAATTTTCTGAGGAACCACCAGAATGATTTCCAGAGTGGTTGTACCAGCTTGCAATCCCACCAGCAGTGGAGAAGTGTTCCTCTTTCTCCACATCCTGGCCAGCAACTGCTGTCTCCTGAGTTTTTGATCTTAGCCATTCTGACTGGTGTGAGGTGAAATTTCAGGGTTGTTTTGATTTGCATTTCACTGATGACTAAGGATATTGAACATTTCTTTATGTGCTTCTCAGCCATTCAATATTCCTCAGGTGAAAATTCTTTGTTTAACTCTGTACCCCATTTTTAATAGGGTTATTTGGCTCTCTGGAGTCTACCTTCTTGAGTTCTTTGTATATCTTGGATATTAGCCCTCTGTCGGATGTAAAGATCTCTTCCCAATTTGTTGGTTGCCGTTTTGTCCTTTTGACAGTGTCCTTTGCCTTACAGAAACTTTGTAATTTTATGAGGTCCTATTTGTCAATTCTTGATCTTAGAGCATAAGCTATTGGTGGATTAATATAGTAAAAATGGCTATCCTGCCAAAAGCAATATACAGATTCATTGCAATCCCCATCAAAATCCCAACTCGAAAGAGCAATTTTCAAATTCATCTGGAATAAGAAACAACCCAGAATAGCTAAAACTATTCTCAACAGTAAAAGAATTTCTGGGGGAAACAGTACCCCCATCCTCAAGCAGTAATACAGAGTGATAGTGTTAAAAATTGCATGGTATTGGTACAGTGACAGGCAGGTAGATCAATGGAACAGAATTGAAGACCCAGAAATGAACCCACACACCTATAGTCACTTGATCTTTGACAAAGGAGCTACAACCATCCAGTGGAAAAAAGATAGCCTTTTCAACAGATGGTGCTGGTTTAACTGGAGGTCAGCATTCAGAAGAATGCAAATCGATCCATTCTTATCTCCTTGTACTAAGCTCAAGTCCAAGTGGATCAAGGACCTCAACATAAAACCAGATACACTGAAACTAATGGAAAAGAAACTGGGAAGGAGCCTTGAGCACATGGGCACAGGGGAAAATTTCTATTCCTTCTAGTCATCACACACTTCCTTTCACTTGTCTATTATAGCAAAATGTCCTTCTACCTACATGTCCCAGCAAAGCATCATTTGACACGACTATGTTTTCAAAGAAACCAGAAGTTTCCAGGTCCCTTTCCCTTACCAGAGGAACTAAAATGACCTCATCTAAGCTAGACGAGAACACAAAAGATAAATGCCAAATCAGCATAAAATTATAAGAATTCAGTAAATATGTTCTGCATATGGTGCAAGGCAGGGCCTCCCTGGCAATTAGGACATATGTGGCAAACTATCCTCTTGAGCATTCAACTTTCATCTGATTGAAAAGATTCAATTCATTTGACTGAGATAGAACTGGTGTTACCTGGTGGCAGTGGCAATTATTATAGTGATGACTCAGCTTATGACTCTAGAGCATCATGTCATTGTCACCTCATGGCTCTCCCAAGGCCAGCCATGACTATGTGCAGCATACAGCAAACTCCAGGATCAGGGATATTTTTAAATTGCTAGTAATGTTAATGGTCAACTGTTGATGAGAAAAAGAGTTTAAGGTCACACACATAGATTATGATAAAGAAAATTCCTCGGGACCATCCCGGACTTAATTCTTTTGTGGATAACTATGGCCATTGAGTAGATCATAGCCAGCATCTCTTTCCTGTATTTGGCTGGCCAGAAGCTGCTTGTATAAGATCTGATAGTGAGGAAAAGTACATGGCTCTAATTTAATACATTATTCAGATCAAGAGTACATTTCAAGTACATTAAAATAGCCACTGAGCTAATTGTTTGTGAAACCTCAATGCTTTATGGAAAATTTTGCTTTGAAAATTATCCATACCCATTTGCATATGATGAAACCAAAGGTGAAGAAAAAATAAAATTAGAAGGTAGGATTTTAAAGCTTTGTGTATGTGCATGCACACATATGCATGTGCTTGTGTATGCCTATGTGTGTGTGTGTGTGTGCATGTGTTTATATGAGTATAGTACAGAAACATCATATCCCCTAGCCCCAGAGTTGACAATTGTGAGCCAGTCAATGTGGATGCTAGAAACAGAACATTTATCCTCTGCCAGACCTGTAATCACTCTGAACCAGAGTTATTGATACAGCCTTTAGAGTTCAGCCATTGCCTTTCTGTTAACTTGCTTTAGATTTTTATAGAATTTAGGGTTTTTATGTTAAAAGATATGAAAATTCCTTACAACATGCATTTGCTGCTTTTCACTGATGATTCTCATGGAGAGGCATGTCAGGATGAGTGACCATAGATACTTAATCTTGGAGTGAAGAAATCTCACTTGTGAGCTGATAGGGTGTGTAGCATTTAGAATACTTTATGTCACACTTCTTTTTTTTTTCTTTTTACTTTTTTTTTCATTAGATATATTCTTCATTTACATTTCAAATGTTGTCCCCTTTCTTGGTCCTCCCCCCTGAAAGTCTCATAACCCATCTCCCCCCTACTGTTCCCGAATCAACCCTCTCCCTCTTCCCTGTCCCAGCATTCCCCCACACTGTGGCATCAAGCCTTTCCAGGACCAAGGGCCTCTCCTCCCTTTGATGTCCAACAAGGCCATCCTCTACTGCCTAAGTGTCTAGAGCCATAGGTAACTCCATGTGTACTCTTTGGTTGATGGTTTTGTCCCTGGGAGCTCTAGGAGTACTGGTTGGTTCATATTGTTGTTCCTCCTATAGCGCTGCACACCCCTTCAGCATCTTGGGTCCTTTCTCTAGCTCCCCCATTGGGGACCCTGTGCTCAGTTCAATGGCTGGCTGAGAGTGTCAACCTCTGTATATGTCATGCACTAGCATAGCCTCCCAGGTGTATGTCATACTTCTTAACAACATACTGGGATGTCAACTCAAAGAAAGATTAATCTCCCCCAAAGCATTAATGATCTTTTCTCTATTACCAACAAATAATACTGAGAAAATTGATTCATATAACTATTTAGTTGATTATGAAGGAAAACAAAAATAAATCAGTATTTTCTATCCAGTTAGAATATTATTTGACAATTTATGCAGAGACTTTTCAAAATGAAAACACCCAAATGTGCTTTTCCAAATGTTAGGTAGTATCATCTTCCTTCAATGCCCATGCAGGTTCCTAAAACAGAACCTAACTTCAAGATGAGTCACTTGCTCTCAATCTTCAATTTTAATGATACACCACCTTGAACTTTTCTGTCTTGCAATGCATGTTTTCTAAGAATGGGATAGCATGGTTAATATGAAGATCCTTATTCTGATTCAGGAAGCTTAAGTTCTACTCAATAATTACCATATTATTTTGATGTTGGGAATATCACATGATCTCTAAAATTTGTTATCCATAAGAAGTGAAAGATAAGCTAAGTTGAAGTTTTGTCTACTTTTAAAGCCAAAATATTTTATCTCAATGACATCAAGTTCCATGGGCGTCTGAAGATAGGTCTAGCCATCACATTAACCCTGGGCATGTTAGGATAGTGCTATCCATCACAGCGGCCATGGCAATGTAGAGATAGGATTAGCCATTATAACAGCCGTGTTTATAAAGTTTTAAGACTTAGCTTAGGGAATATATGTATGAGTGTGAACATTGTATTAGGACAAGTTAAGGTGACAGAGATGACTGAGCTTCCAGATATGTGTGTGAAAGATGATGAAGCTGTTCTAACAGACTCAGACTAGTAGTTTCAATGAGCAGACAAGTTGAAGGATTGGCAAAGTGGTGGATAGGAAGTCCAGAATAGTCTGGAGACCCAGAGCGCTTCTTTTGAGAGCCAAAAGCACTGATTTGGGTATGTCCTTACCCTCTTGGAATTAAAGAACATTTGTCTACATTATCTGACACGTATTCTGCTCTCCTGTCCCTTCTTCTACGGACATGAAGCATGATGCTGACAGCATAGGGGGACCTCAGTATGTTACGGACATTGATACTCAGGCATACCCCTCAACTTAGTCCTTGCCATCTCCTGGAGCAATAGATACAGACTCCAGTGCTGTTGCCAGTTCACTTTCAAATGAAATCATCGAGGATCTTGTTCATTACCATAAATTGAATTACAATATATTGAATTATGTACTGTCAGGAATGCATGTATGGAATGTTGATGCCTTTGGTGAAGTAACAGATCTTAAGCCATGTGAGGGATGGAATCAGTGAGGGTAGGTATTAGGAACTATGTCTTTCTTGGTGGGCAGGAAATAAGTGGTATGAGACTTGAGAAATATGGCTATTATTCCATTGAAGGTAACACATTCTTCAGAATCTGCCTGCCCACAGGCTCCAGACTAGCTCAGGATTTGTGACTGGTATTAAGGACTTTTAATCAGTTTATCTGAGTTTCACAAATAATCTCCCCACAGCAAGGCAAAGGACAATGGATAAATTTTGTATTTGGAAACTTTTGGGAAGAGATCAGTGAGATATAAATTGGAATGAATTGTTTATGGGCAGATGGTATATGTTACTAAGAGCATAGTATTCTCTCTGGATGTGAGGTGCACATTTCTCAGACTTAAGGAGATGTGCATTCATGAGTTCTATCACTGACTGATCCAAGGCAGTGCTTGGGATGCTATGTGGCTGGGAAATTTTCTTAGTTAAAGAGGAAATTCTAAAGAAACATCCTGTGTTCTAATACTAGCAGTGACACGCACCCGTCTTAAGTGATATGTTCTCCTTAAGAGAACATACCTGTTAAGATTATCGTCAATTCATAGTGAGGTCCAAGTACAGAAGCCTTGGACTAGAGGTATTGTCAGGCTTGAGGCATTCAGCTATGTGGGGTACTGTGAGAAATGAAGTCCTAAGTGAGACTTACAATTTATTTGAAATTCTATAAGCATGGTGTTCCCACACTTCTTTCTCCAGAAAGGATTTAGGTATAGAAATATAACTAGATTAGCAATTCCTCATGTGACAGGAACTTGTGGGAAGTTCCCAACTGGGCATTAGATTACAGAGAGCATTATGAATCTTCTCAGAGAACACTATAGCTTAAAATGTCAAAGAAAAAGGAGTCCACTTGGGAATCTCTTAAAGAATGATACCTAAGAAAAGTTATTTAATTTTTTAACATCAATTTTACTTTCAAACAAAATTTCATTATAACCTATTTCTATAAAACTGCCAATAAAGTCACACAATATATTTAACACGTCTACTAAAGTGGCTAAGAATATCATTGTAGTTGCTTATTAATCATTAGCTATAGCAATTTTAACTGGTAAAATTTGGCCCCATAGTGTGTTTACTCTCTCATTGCCATAGGGTGCTATTCACTCAGTGATTAAAGATCATTTCGGTCCATCTACTTCCTTGACATTGCACATCCAACCTATTTTGAGTACCAATATTCCTACTTCAAAATGTTTCAAATCCATCCATCTCTCTGTGCCTTCATATATAGCACCATAACCCAGACTTTCTTCATTTCCCACTTACACAAGAATATAAGCCTTTAAAAAGCCCCCTTGTCTTTATTATTGCCTTCAAAAAACATTCTATACAGGGCACTAGCCAGAGTGATCTCTTTGACAACGTAAAGTCAGCATGAACAACATATGCTGAAATATGTTGAGTATGTTGCTATTGCACTTAGATCGAATATTCACACCCTAGCCAGTTTCCTCTATAATTCTCACACCACAGCCCCACATTCACCTGTAAATTTTGCTTCCTGCCATTCGTGTCACCTTATTGTGTCTTCATGTGGCAGAACCCAGCTATGCCAGCCCTGTGATTCAAATCTCTCTTCTCCGTATTCTCTGAAGAACAATCTCTTTTCCATCCTCTTGAGTGCCACTCTCAGGCTCAGCCTCCTTCATAACTTATTTGTCATAACTTATTTGTGTTTTCTTATTGTCACCCTTGATGCCATTAATTGGTCACTCCAACAGGAAACATTTTATTTTTTATGCTCATTTTAGAATTTCTAGTATTTTAGTCAATGGGACACATAAAACAGTGGGTCACTGCAAATGGCATGAGTATAATCTTTTTCTTTTTTTATTGGATATTTCATTTGTTTACATTTCTTTTTAAAAATTTTTATTGGATATATTCTTTCATTTACATTTCAAATGTTATTCCCTTTCTCAGTTTCACCCCAGAAGGCCCCATACATCTTCCATACCCATGCTTCCAACCCACCCACTATGCCTCCCTGCCCTCACATTCTTCTACATTAGGCATCAAGCTTTCACAAGACCAAGGGACTCTTCTCCCATTGGTTCCCAACAAGGTCATCCTCTGCCTAGAGCCATGGGTCCCTCCATGTGTGCTCCTTAGTTGGTGGTTTAGTCCCTGGGAGCTCTGGGGGAGGGGCGTTGGCTGGTTGATATTGTTGTTCTTCCTGTGGGGTTGTAAACCCCTTCAGCTCCTTCATTCCTTTCTCTAACTCCTCAGTTGGGGACCCTGTACTCAGTCCAATGGTTGGCTGTGAGCATCTGCCTCTGTATTTGTCAGGCTCTGGAAGAACCTCTAAGGAGACAGCTATATCAGGCTCCTGTCAGTAAGCACATCTTGGCATCCACAATAGTGTCTGCATTTGGTGTCTGTATATGAGATGGAACCCCAGGTGGGGCAATCTCTGGATGGCCTTTCCTTCAGTCTCTGCTCCACACTTTGTCTCTCTATTTCTTCTTGTGAGTATTTTGTTGCCCCTTCTAAGAAGGACCGAAGCACCCACACTTTGCTCTTCCTTCTTCTTGAGCTTCACATGGTCTGTGAATTGTATCTTGGTTATTCTGGGCATTTTGGTTAATATCCATTTATCAGTGAGTGCACACCATGTTCTTTTGTGATTGGGTTACCTCACTCAGGATGATATTTTCTAGTTCCATCCATTTGCCTAAGCATTTCATGAATTCATTGTTTTTAATAGCTGAGTAGTACTCCATCATGTAAATGTACCATTCTTCTGTATCCATTCCTCTGTTGAGGGACATCTGAGTTCTTTCCAGCTTCTGGCTATTATAAATAAGACTGCTATGAACATAGTGGAGCATGTGTCCTTATTACATGTTGGAGCATCTTTTGGGTATATGCCCAGGAGTGGTATAGCTGAGTCCTCAGGTAATACTAAATCCAATTTTCTGAGGAAGCACCAGGCTGATTTCCAGAGTGGTTGTACCACCAACAATGGAGGAGTGCTCCTCTTTCTCCACATCCTCACCAGCATCTGCTGTCCCCTGAGTTTTTGATCTTAGCCATTCTGACTAGTGTGAGATGGAAATCTCAGGGTTGTTTTGATTTGCATTTCCCTGATGACTAAGGAGGGTGAACATTTCTTTAGGTGCATCTCAGCCATTCGATATTCCTTAATTGAAAATTCTTTGTTTAACTCTGTACCCCATTTTTAATAGGGTTATTTGGCTCTCTGGAGTCTAACTTCTTGAGTTCTTTGTATATATTGGATATTAGTCCTCTATCAGATGTAGGATTAGTAAAGCTTTTTTCCCAATCTGTTAGTTGACTTTTTGTCCTATTGACAGTATTCTTTACCTTACAGAAGCTTTGCAATTTTATGAGGTCTCATGTGTCTGTTGTTGATCTTAGAGCATAAGATATTGGTGTTCGTTCAGGAAATTTTCCCCTGTGCCTATGTGCTCGAGGCTCTTCTTCACTTTCTCTTCTATTAGTTTTAGTGTATCTGTTTTTATGTGAAGGTCCTTGATCCACTTGGACTTGAGCTTTGTATAAGGAGATAAGAATGAATAGATTTGCATTCTTCTACAAGCTGACCTTCAGATGAACCAGCACCATTTGCGGAAAATGCTGTCTTTTTTCCACTGGATGGTTTTTGCTCCTTTGTCAAAGATCAAGTGACCATAGCTGTGTGAACTCAGTTCTGGGTCTTCAATTATATTCCATTGATCTTCCTGCATATCACTGTACCAATACCATGCAGTTTTTATCACTATTGCTCTGTACTACTGCTTGAGGTCAGGGATAGTGATTCCCCCAGAAGAATAGTTTCACTATCTTGGGTTTTTTGTTATTCCAAATGAATTTGCAAATTACTCTTTCTAGCTCTATGAAGAACTGATTTGGAATTTTGGTGGGGATTGCACTGAATCTGTAAATTGCTTTCAGCAAGATGGCCATTTTTACTATATTAATCCTGTCAATCCTTGATCATAGGAGATCTTTCCATATTCTCAAGTCTTCTTTGATTTCTTTCTTCAGAGACTACACTCTTTACTTTCCCTTTTTGACGTTTCCTGGGAGGTGGGTATAAGAATTATGCTGCAGATGGATCAGTTGAGGTTGCACAACTGTGGTCACTTATCCATGCATCTTGACCAACTTTTATCTCTGAAATAGTCTGTGTGTATTGCAAAAGAAAAAAACTTATTTGATGAGAAGTGAGAGAAATATTTAACTATGGTTATAAGGTTAAATGTTTAGAACAGTTAGGAATTTTATTGGTTTAGTAAAATGGCAATAGTAGGTTCTCTACTTGAGTTGTGACCTTTCCAACTACTGGTAGTTGGAAAGATTTATAGTACTAGGCACACATTCCAGCCTAATAAGCATGAGACGTAAGTCCAATTAGACAGCTATTGGTTAGCCCCAGAAAGAACTTGTTGCCCCATAGGAGGAACAACAATATGAACCAACCAGTACCCCCAGAGCTCCTAGGGAGTAAACCATCCACCAAAGAGTACATACACATGGATGGACCCAGGGCTCCAACTGCCTATGTGGCAGAGGATGGCCTTGTTGAACATCAAAGGGAGGAGAGGCCCTTGGTCCTGAGAAGGCTCAATGGCCCAGTGTAGGGGGATGCCAGGATAGGGAAGCAGGAGTGGGTGGGTTGGTGAGCAGAGGGAGGGAGGATGGGTTAGGGGAAACCAGGAAAGGGAATAACATTTGAAATGTAAATAAAGAAAATATCTAATATAAAAATACAGCTATTTCACCCACCAACTGATATATATTGCTGGTCCAGTCATCGTTGTAGTTTGTAGATGTCAACACTGGGCATGATTACTGATTGCTTCTCCCCTTCAGCTGCCTATATAGTTAATCTTTAGGGAGGGGCTTTCAGATGAGTTCCAATTCCATTCCTCCAAGTTCTATGTTAAATGTGTGTGGTGTCTTCAGCAATGGGATCTTACCTTAACTCTACTATGTTTCATTGTAGATTAGCACTTTTGATTCTAGAACTGTCAAAACAGAGGGATACCAGAGAGATATTTGAGAAAAAAGTTTAAAAAGAAACCGTTCAAAAATGTCTTAATTTTGGGCCTGCATCTTTGATTTCTCCTTGGAGGGTTAGATTCTTAGTTGTTATAGCACTGATATAGTATGATACCAAGCAATCTACCCATCCCAATACAGTCCTCCAGCACTTAGAAGCATTCTTTAGCATCCTGTGGCACTCACACACACACACAAATAACATAAAGAAAAGAAAAAAAAGAGAAATGTTTGCAGCATTCTCCTATGTACCTTTTACTCCAGATTGTAAAGTAGATTATTTTATAAATTCTCTTAATTCATCATCATCAAACCCATAGGTAAAAACAATATACCAATAGTGATATGATTTCTAATTAGTTTTTTCTTTAAAAAAATAAAACAATCTCCTTTGGCTTTGAATTGGCAACATATTTAAGTAAGTGAGAATAAAATGTAATTACATCATGGAGATTCATTCTAAAGGGAAAACTCAGTTTTCCATGTCCTTCTGGCTGAGTGAAAAATAACAAAGTAACTGATTTGATTTCTGAAAGCTAAGTGACACCAGTGATCACACTAAGAAGTTCAAGTTCAGCATCAGTGTCTTCCCAGTACTGGACTTTCAAGCCTTGAGCGAAAAGACTTGAGTGGAAGAGGCAGAGGTCCTCATTTCTTTCCAACTAACATCTGTTACTGTGGGATGCTGGATGGAAAGTCTGAATGAACAGATGAAAACTCCCATCGTTCCTGACATCCGGTCTGGGAAAATGATTTGCTCAAAAAGATAGCCTGAGGTTATTTTGAGGGAGTCATATGTTTAGGGAAATTAATACTAAGAACGTTCTGTGTTTTGTCTTTGTAGATATCCTATTAAGAGACACAGATATTTGGCATCTTTTTCCCATCCCACCCCTTGGGTGTTGCACATCATGCTGTACAGCACTAAACAAATGCTTGAGGCGGAAGATTACTAATGCATCCTTCCCATTTGGCTCTGTAAGATTCTGCACTGAACTTCAGGGGAACAAGGGAAGTTAGGGACCATGGAGAAAATTTACACAGTGCCAAAATGTACTGGGAATAACTGATCTTGGATATAGAAAATGGAACACAGGAAGAAATGTGTGTGTGGGTGGGGGAAGGGAGTCTTGGCAGGTTTCTCAGTAGCAGACTTCATCCTTGAAAAGCAGAATTTTTCTCAGGTCTTCCTGGTGGCATGGTTCTTTTTCATGGCACTTAAACACAGCGCTCTGCTTTTTGTGATTCTCTCTTTATTACGGCAGAGTTGACTGCCTGAGAGGTAAATGATGTTTTATAGAAAGGAAACCCGAAACAGAACGCTTCAGCTACCCTCCTGAGAAAAATCATGTAAGCATTTACTAACACATTTAAACCTCATCTATGCAATTGTACACATAAGGATGAATGTCAGATGTTCATAGAATGATCCAGGTGTTTCAAAAACACTGTTGGTTTATTTATATATTTATTTACTTGGTAAATAATGCATTAAAGTAATTTAAAATTTTCATCTGGGCTTTTATTGCTAGGAAGAAATCATATAAACACTTTCCCTTTCACATCCTACCTATTGGATTCTCCAGGTGCTTTTATATACTGCCACACACATACATTACAAGTAATAGTTCATCCAGAAAACACAAATTATTAGATATTCAATACAACCAACAAAAGTTTATGACAGTGCACAAATTCTCAGTAGACAAAGGCATTGCCCAGAAAGTTAACTAAAGCAAACATAGTTCTCCACCCCTCCCATCAAACTTCCAGTGAGTAGTCATACTGAGCAGTAGTAATTTCAGTTACTATAGCTCGTCCAAGAAGTGTTATATTAGGCCAGAAGTGTATGAGTTAATACTTCTTAAGGCCACCTGGTAACTCCTCTGTACAGACCTGTGTTATTTACCTCAATGCAGTCTTTTCCTACTTGTGAGGAGAGTTTTGCCTTTTTGTTCCAGGCACCATTTTATTACTTTACAAGGTCCCAAGATCAGTCACCTGATCTTTCAAACCTGGTATTAGCAAAGGGCTAACTAATACAGGGCAATAATAATTTGAGGGGCTCATGTGCCATCTTTAAATATCTTTATATGTATTTTAAAGCAGAATAATATATGAGATTCTAATGACAGACCACAGAATGGAGTTTTAGGTAAGTGGCCCAGTGAGGCTTATGTGGTGTTTCTTTCTGTTCTGTAAATGCACTGTGCCTGGGAACACCTTCTTAGGTCTTTATATAATAGCTTAAGATACATTAGAAATGGAGCCTGGCCAGGAAAGTGTTTCTGGGAATAGTGGTTATTTTGTTTATTTATCAGTCATATCCTATTCTTCTACCCATTTTAATTGGTAATGCATGGGCTGATCTTCAGAAGAACCAGGTCTGATTCCCAGCATCCACATGGTGGCTCACAACCACCTGTGACTTCAATTTCAGGGGATCCTATGCCCTCCTCTGATCTCCACTGTACTACACATGCATGGTGCCTGGATACATATGCAAGAAAAACACTCATACACATAATAAAATCTAACTTTAAAAAAAATTAAAGTATTATAAGTCAGTTACCATCGTGTTGGAAATGAAATTATTGAGGAAGAGGGTAAAGGGGAGAGAGATGGTGAAGGAGAAGAAAGGAAGGGAGATTGCAGTTGTTTTCATTTTCCTCTTTAAAAATAGTGAAATTTGTGAACAAATTATTGATCATTGATGAAGAATCTACTGATTCTTTTTCTAAGAAATGAAAACAAGCAAGGGATATAATAGGTTTAATTTATAAATATAATATTAGAAAAGCACACTGTAATCAAACAAGTATTTTTGCTTCCAGATAGGCTACATCCCCATTTCAAATATGTCCCTCTTGTCCTTGTGCTTTTTAGGGTCCCTCACCTCTAAAGCAGGGATGATAACAGTGGTTGTTTCCTGCATCGTTGGGAGGAGTGAGCTACAGTGTGAAATGTGCTGGGAGCTCCAGGCTAAAGTATTTTTCTGCATGGGTTAGAAATGAGTTCTTTGATTTGCATTTCCCTAATGACTAAGGATGATGAACATCTCTTTAGGTGCTTCTCAGCCATTAGATATTCTTCAGGTGAGAACTCTTTGTGTAGCTCTGTACCCCATTTTTTAAACAACCCTGAGATTCCATCTCACACCAGTCAGGATGGCTAAGATCAAAAACACAGGAGACAGCAGTTGTTGGCGAGGATGTGGAGAAAGAGGAACACTCCTCCACTGCTGGTGGAATTGCAGGCTGGTACAACCACTCTGGAAAGCAGTCTGGCGGCTCCTCAGAAAACTGGGCATGACACTCCCGGAGGATCCTGCTATACCACTCCTGGGCATATACCCAGAGGCTTTACCTGCATGCAATAAGGACACATGCTCCACTATGTTCATAGCAGCCTTATTTATAATAGCCAGAAGCTGGAAAGAACCCAGATGTCCCTCAATGGAGGAATGGATTCAGAAGATGTGGTATATTTACACAATGGAATACTACTCTGCAATTAAAAACAATGAATTCACGAAATTCCTAGGCAAATGGTCAGAATTTGAAAATATCATCCTTAGTGAGGTAACCCAATCACAAAAGATCACACATGGTATGCAGTCACTGATAAGGGGATATTGACCCAGAATCTCAGAATACCCTAGACACAATCAGCATATCAATAGATTTCTAAAAAGATGGAAGGAGAGACCCCTGGTCATGGAAAGACTGGATGTAGGGGAACGCCAGGACAGAGTAATGAGAGGGGGTTGAACGGAGAAAAGAGGGAGGGAAGGGGGCTTATGGGACTTTCGGGGAGGGAGGAAACGGGAAAGGGGAAGTGATTTGGAATGTAAATTAAAAAAATAAAATAAAATAAAATAAAAAAAAAAAGAAATGAGTTCTTTGTATATATTGGATATTAGCCCTCTGTCAGATGTAGGGTTGGTAAAGATCATTTCATTTCCCAGTTAGTTGGTTGCCGCCCTTTTGACAGTGTCTTTTGCCTTACAGAAACCTTGTAGTTTTATGAGGTCCCATTTGTCAGTTCTTGATCTTAGAGCATAAGCTATTGGAGTTCTGTTCAGGAAATTCTCCCCTGTGCCCATATGTTCAAGGTTCTTCCCTAGTTTCCTTTCTATTAGTTTCAGTGTGTCTGGTTTTATGTGGAGGTCCTTGATCCACTTGGAATTGAGCTTAGTGCAAGGAGATAAGAATGGATCAAGTAACCCTATTAAAAAATGGGGTACAGAGCTAAACAAAGAGTTCTCACCTGAAGAATATCTAATGGCTGAGAAGCACCTAAAGAGATGTTCATCATCCTTAGTCATTAGGAAAATGCAAATCAAAACAACCCTGAGATTCCATCTCACACCAGTCAGAATGGCTAAGATCAAAAACACAGGAGACAGCAGTTGTTGGCGAGGATGTGGAGAAAGAGGAACACTCCTCCACTACGGGTGGGATTACAAACTGGTACAACCACTCTGGAAAGCAGTCTGGTGGTTCCTCAGAAAACTGGGCATGACACTCCCAGAGGATCCTGCTATACCATTCCTGGGCATATACCCAGAGGCTTCCCCTGCATGCAATAAGAACACATGCTCCACTATGTTCATAGCAGCCTTATTTATAATAGCCAGAAGCTGGAAAGAACCCAGATGTTCCTCAACGGAGGAATGGAATCAGAAGATGTGGTATATTTACACAATGGAATATTACTCTGCAATTAAAAACAATGAATTCACGAAATTCCTAGGCAAATGGTCAGACCTTGAAAATATCATCCTTAGTGAGGTAACCCAATCACAAAAGAACACACATGGTATGCAGTCACTGATAAGGGGATATTAACCCAGAATCTCGGAATACCCTAGACACAATTCGCATATCAATAGATTTCTAAGAAGATGGAAGGAGAGACCCCTGGTCCTGGAAAGACTGGATGTAGGGGAATGCCAGGACAGAGAAGTGAGAGGGGGTTGAATGGGGAACAGGAGGAGGGAAGAGGGCTTATGGGACTTTCGGAGAGGGAGGAAACAGGAAAAGGGAAATGATTTGGAATGTAAATAAAAAAACTTAGAAAATAAAAAAAAAGACATGAAGTTGTTTTCTTTTTTTCACATTTTTTATTGTTAGACATATTCTTTATTTACATTTCAAATGTTGTTCCCTTTCCTGGTACCCCCCCCACCCCCAAAAATCCCCTAACCCATCCTCCCTCCCCCTACTCACCAATTCACCCACTCTTGCTTCCCTGTTCTGGCATTCCTCTATACCAGTGCATAACGCTGATATCTACTGGCCATTTTTGTTTCTTTTTTCCTCTGTACATACAAGCAAACATATTGTATTTCTCATTCATTTGTGTAAATATATTAAATTCAAATAACTATGTAATGTTTTGGGAATAGTATTTTATTATACAGCTCAAGGCATCTGATTTTGTCTGTCTGCTGCATATTTGCTTGCTCATGGTAACAAGTTTAGGATAAAATGAATACACCCAAAAAGTAATTCAAGGGATAGCCAAGTGTTAAGGAAGTTTACCTATGTCTTATGCCAAGTTGTTCAAACAGAAACCTAGATACTGATTTGGAAAAGCACAGCCCCAAGTCACATTTGAGTAACTTGCTCTGCTCAACATTGAATACACTGTTTTCAGGAAGTACGGTGTATCTG
This sequence comes from Tokudaia tokunoshimensis, assembly GCA_036184795.1. Taxonomy (NCBI): domain Eukaryota; kingdom Metazoa; phylum Chordata; class Mammalia; order Rodentia; family Muridae; genus Tokudaia; species Tokudaia tokunoshimensis. Next base: position 38,781,610 of record BTHU01000019.1, read on the forward strand.
ATGTTCAATTTAGAATCTACAATGGTGAAAGAAATGTTTTGGTAGGCTTCTTCTAGACTAGCCAATAAAGTAGCTTAATCTACATCCTAGGCTTCTGGTTCAGTTTTGAAATTCTTTTCCTTAGATATTTTCTTGTTCCATGCAGTAAATAAAAATACCATTTTAAGCATATGTTTCAATGTCTGCTTCCCTGCATTTCTGAAACTGCTACATTAAGAACTATGAGGAGACAAATGTAAGTGTTCCATGCTAGGAATTCCATACTTGAATGTGCATGAATCTAAGTGGCTATATTTTCTGTTTTTAAATTAAGGACAAGCAGCTTGATCCTTGATTAAGGGTATAGCAAGAGCTACAAAGGTCTGTAAACCTAAGGATCTGCCTTGAACTGGGGTTGGGTGGGGGGAGGCAGAGGAGTGATAGGTCTTCTGAGCTGATCAGAGGCCAGTAGGAAACAACATCTCATTTGAAAGTCAGTATACCTGCTTCCCACATCACTTTGGATCAATGTAACTGAATAATATTTGGTGAACCTTTTCTTGCTTATTTTTACCCTTCCAGCGAGAAACGCATACATGCTCACATGTTCACTCACATACACAAGCACATGCATGTACACATACACATATGCATGCCAATGCACCCACATACACACACATGCACTCAAAAACACACTAACTTGCACACATATGAACATACATGTAAACAAACAGACACATACACACTTGCATGCACACATGCACATGTACATACACACACACACACGCACACGCACACGCGCACACACACACACACACACACACACACACACACACACACACAATCTTAAATAATGACCAAGAGCACTGGAAGGCCTGACTTAACACATACATTGCTCCAGGGCTGGCCCGGAATACTCATAGAGGAATCTGTTCCTGAGCTTCTCCCTCTGTAACTTGATGGCTCCAGGTGACACTAAACTTAAGTTTAGTGAATGAAATAGATTTTACTTGGCTAGGCTTTATTGATTATTTTTTCCAGTCCCGGGGAGAATAAAAGCAAACTGTAGGGGAAATTTACCCATCTCTCTCATTTCCGGCCCACTCTCCTGACCTAGCTCCTGTTTAATTCTATGAATTTCCCTCCAACAGCCCAAACCTAAAAAACAAATGAAAGACGCACTCTGTTTAGCCAAGGGTTCATGCTGAGGATCACAGTTCTCTGTGAATGGATTCTGCCAGCAGCCTGAAAGAAGATGTTAACTGGCGAATTCTTCGTTAATTTTCAACAACAATATCTTGACTATTATGTCAACCATTTTGAATCATTTCAACTCTTACTTTTCATGTACTTATTTGAACTGGGCTTTAGAGATGAGTCAGGCTCATGGGAGAAAGTAAGTGGTACCCCCTTTGCTGACTGATATTATGCAATTAGAGGTAAGATTAACAGATTCAGCACATATTCTATGTGATTCTGATCTGTTGTGATCTGTTGATGCATGAATGAATGTAATACACACACACACACACACACATACACACACACACATACATACACACGATCACAATTGGCATTGGTGTTTCCTTCTAAAGGAAGTCGACTTTTTATTGTACCATTCCTCAGTTTGTTTAAAAGATAAAACAGGTCTTATCATTATTTCCAACCTAGAAGAGAATGGGCTAAGCAATCACTCCCTGAACAAAAGCAACGTTTAGGCACTGCAAAATTTTACAAAATTATTTCTGTTAATTTCCACAGCAATTCTCTAAAGTAAATAACATTATTCCAATTTACAGATGTGGAAACTAAGGCTAATTGACTTGTTTAAATCAAATTGGCTGAGCCAAGACAAGAATTCAAGCTTCCTGGGAGTTAGCATTCTTTTCTACAGCAATGTAAGAGTTCCTTAAAATGCTGTGCATACATAATGGACAGGATTCAGATTCATCAGGCACAATTTTCTGCCAGAATTACAGTGTTTACCTGAATTGGAACATGCTCATAAACAAAGGGAGAGTGCAGCCAGTGCTTACATCTGGATGATTAACTGGTATGTACAGTATCCTCCTGCCATTCAATGGTAAAGTTAACACAGCTAACCCTCAGAGCAATGGGTTTCTTTCCATGTGGGAGAAGGTGGCCTAATAATGTGTCAGGAAAATGCTGTAATGAAATAATGAAATAATGGGTTGAAGAGCCATCATACATTAGTGATCATGATTAAAGTGATTTCCAGTATCTATACAGGTCACCACTAAGAAGTATGTTGCAATACTTCATGAATACAACCTTAACACAAACATGTGTTTAGCAAAAGCAATGGGATGTTGGATTTTATGAAATACAAACTAAACCATTTAAAAATATTTATAGTGAAAAGGTTAAGAGAAAAGGCCAGAGAAAATGGAAGTAAATAAATGAAATATAGTTAAATATTTCTTGAAAGGTTACAAACACATCTACTTGGCAAAATCTATAAAAGCATATTTGTTTATTTTTAATTAGCATAAGAGGTAATAGGTTTCATTATGGAACTGTCATGCATAATTTCTGATCCCCCTGTGTCCTTCTACTTAAAATTGTCCCATTTCCATTTTCATGTCACCTGTCCTACCACTGACTCTGGTTTCCTTTTCACTTCTTTTACCAGACTTGTTTTCTCTCTAGTTTTATGGCCACCACCCACACTCACATGCTCATATATAAAAATGGAAAACCAGTATCTACAGACAAGAGTGAGCACAACATTTGTCTCTCTGAGTCTGGGTTACCTCACTTGATATAATGATTTCCAGATCCGTTCATTTTTCTGCGAGTTTCATAATTTCATTTTCCTTCATTGCTGAAAGAAACCCCATTGTGTATATGTGGTGCATTTTTACTCTACATCCGTCGTGGATGGACAGCTCAGCCAATTCTACCTCTTTCATATTGTGAAGGAAACAGCAATAAACTTGGATGTACAATTATCTCTGTGGTGGGGTGTGCATTTCTTTTCGTACATGCCCAAAGTGGTACAGCTGGATCATATTTTTACTTAAAACACACACACACACACACACACACACACACACACACACACACACACACACACACATTTCCATAATGACTCTACCAGTCTACACTTAAAAGAGCCATGAGTAAGTGTCCTTTTCCCACACATGTTCACCAGGATATTCTGTGTTGCTTTATAATTATTCTGACTGGGGTGAGATGGAATCTTGAAGTAATTTAATTTACATTTTCCTACTTGCTAAGAATGTTGAAAACTTTAAAAAAATATTATTGGCCCTTTGTCATTCTTCTTTTGAGAACTCTTTGTTCCGTTTATTATCCCATTTATTGATTAGCAGCTTTGTTTGTTTGGCGCTTAATTTTTCACGGTCTTTATATGTTATTTTTACATTCTCCTGCTTGAAGTACAGCTAGCTATGGTTTTACCCCTTTTTCAAGCTTGTCTCTTATTCATGATGCTAATATTTTCTTTGCCTTGCAAGCCTTTTGATTCTATATAATCTCATTACCTTAAGAAATATACCAGAATGTAGAGCACAAACTAAATTATCTGTCTCACTTTTAAAGAACAATTTTCTCTGCTATTTTATCTAGTCTTTATGGAAAAAATCCACAAGCCTCTCCTCCAATGGAATTAATCTCCTATTTAGTTTTCATATTCTATCTGTAGAAGTGAGAATTTTACTGACGGCAGGCATATGCAGATACTCCTTCTCCCCAAATTAATGTTCCATATTTCACAATTGTAAGCATAATCACATTGTATATTGTTTGTTGAACTGACACATGGAAATGCATTTAAAATTTCTAAAGCTCACAATATATGTCAGCGTCACCCTGAGCCTAATTTTTTCCACGACTAAAGTCTAGATAAGGGGCAAATTAATACATAAATAAAAGTTTTCCAACGTCTGACCTCTTGTCAACAAAATTGTTTTGAACTATGTAAATCTGGTTCCCAGATGAAGACATGGATTCAGACAGGCGTACACCTCCATCATTAACACCATTAAATGCAACATATTCAGACAAAGCAATTGTGGTAAAGCTTGCTGTAATATGTATCTGTGAGGATGTTTAAAAACACATGTGGGTACACAACACTGCATTAATTATACCAGATGATGGGAAGGGAATTAAGAAATCCCACAGTTCAGTCTCCTCCCTCTAGTGTGATAATTAGAACATTGCTTAACTGAAATTAAAGGGGAAAATGAAACAATAACCAAAATACGTGACACTTCTGCCAAATTTCTAGTTTATAACCATGAAGTCTGTTAAAAATGTGAAGTGCAAACTGTTCATGATCTATGTATTTCTGTGTAGCTGCACATCTTTTAAGTATCTCTCTGTGTTTTATCAATACAGGAGATAAAATAAATGGAGGACAATTTCTGGGATAGTGTGGCAAATCTTGCCTCAAAACTCAATCTTATTTCCAGTGGGATAGTTGGACCAGGACCAAAAATATTGGGCTTCAGGGATGGGAAAATGGCTCAGTGAGTAAAGTATTTATCACAAAAATATAAAGCCTAGAGTTTGATATCCAAGTGCAGACACAAATGCTGAGCAGGTGTGGTCACTTTGGAGGTGTTAAGAAGGGGCACTTCAAGCTGGCTAAAGGCCTAGACAATTTGATGAGTTCTGGGTCTAAGGAACAGTTCCGACCTCAATATGTGGGTAGCAGAGTGATCAAGAAAGACACCTGATATTAACACATACACACACACACACACACACACACACACACACACACACACACACACATAAAGCACATGAACACACCAGTTGCCAGAGATGTGAATATATATACACACCACACATATAAATATTTAAAAAAAATCAATTTTCCTAGTTTTAAGGCTCCAAGTTTCTTTTATTTGTTCTTAACTTTAACCTTATACAATCTAATCTTCCTTCAAGTGAGCTAGGGGTGGATATTCTTCACAGGTGGAAATAGATTTGAGTTTGTTGCTGTTGTTTGTTTTATTTTATAATGTTTCCCAAACATTATGTTAAGGTTCATGCCAACTACAGAACAAAAGGAGAGAAAAATGTCATGTGAGACAATGTTTGTGCTCTTTTTAAAAGAGGCAAGTCTTGTGCAATTTAGTTGATGATTACATTAGGTGCTTCTGGTGTGGACTATATTGACAACAATAGAGAAAACTTTGGCAAGCTTTGAAGAAAATGTTTCAGAATACAATGACTGATCATGATAGAAACTGAGGCATGAAATTTGCTTATGAATAATACTATGGAAATGAGAGGAAACGATAACTTTTCTTTTACTTGCAGCCCACCTCTGGAGTTTTTCCATTCTCTGTGACACATAAGCAGAGAAAGTTAATGGCATTTTAGATTGATATGCATGTAAAATATCATACCAATTTAGTGTTATCATTCCCATTAACCTTATGGAAACTCCAAATGTGATGGATGCTAAGAAATTGTACTATAAATTCTGCCTGCTATTTTTAGTTCCCTCCACTCTTATTAAAAATGTTCGTTCATTATGAATGCACTTATGGAAATGTTATCTCATAGACTTTTTTGTGAACTTTTATTAAATTTTAAACTAAGGCTTCAGAAGCATGATTAGAAAATGGTCATTTAGTTTCCTGGCAAATGCAATGCTTTCCAGAAAGGAAAAAAAAAGATATCTATAAATAAAGGAAGCAAAGCTGGCTGTCAGTGATTTGAAGTAGATGGGTTGGATTCTGAATATTAATGTACAAATTACACCAGTTACATACAACCAAGTTGTGTGCATATTTCCAATGGTTTATTTAAACCATGATTTGCATATAAGTGTTGGTCCAATGCATTTGCAGAAGGATCATAAAAAATGTCCTTTGTTACTTCAAGGCTCTACCTTGAGGCTTTTACGTAGGTCAGATCCATCAGGAGTAAATTTTTGAAATGTATTTGTTTTATTTATAGAAATCACGCTATTCTCAGTAATTCTAAATAAAGTGCCAGGTAATTCAAATATCATAAAGTCATATCTTAATAGAAATGTTTGATTTAGGATTTTATTATTGTGAAGAGACATCATGACCACAGCAACTCTTATAAAGGAAAACATTTAACAATGGCTGGCTTATAGATTCAGAGTTTCAGTCCATTATCTTCATAGTAGCACATGGAAGCATTCAGGCAGACATGGTGCTGGAGACAGAGCCAAGAGTTCTACATCTTGATCCACAGACAGCAGAAGGAGACTGTGTGTCACACTGATAATATCTTGAGCACAGGAGACTTCAAAGCCCACCTCATACTGACACACTTCCTCAAATAAGCCCACACCTACTCAAACAACCTCCTAATATTGACACTCCCTATAGACCAACTATCCAAACATCTGCATCTTGTAAACATCAACAATAGAATACAAGAGATGGAAGAAAGAATCTCAGATGCTGAAGATACCATAGAAAGCATCAACTCAACAGTCAAAGAAAATGCAAAATGCAAAAAAAGTGTAACTCAAAACATCCAGGAAATCCAGGACACAATGAGAAGACCAAACCTAAGGATTATAGGTATAGATGAGAGTGAAGATTTGCAAGTTAAAGGGCCAGTAAACATCTTCAACAAAATTATGGAGGAAAACTTCCCTAACCTAAAGAGAGAGATGCCGATGAACGTACAAGAAGCCTACAGAACTCCAAACAGACTGGACCAGAACAGAAATACCTCCCGTCACATAATAATCAAAACACCAAACGTACTAAGCAAAGAAAAAATATTAAAAGCAGTAAGAGAAAAGAGCCAAGTAACATACAAAGGAAGACCTATCCGAATCACATCAGACTTCTCACCAGAGACTATGAAAGCCAGAAGATCCTGGGCAGATCTCATGCAGACACTAAGAGAGCACAAATGCCAGCCTAGACTACTATACTCAGCAAAACTCTCAATCACCATAGATGGAGAGACCAAGATATTCCATGATAAAACCAAATTTTCACAATATCTTTCCACAAACCCAGCCCTGCAAAGGATAATAGGTGGAAACCGCCAATACAGGGAGAGAAACAACACCCTGGAAAAAAATGAGATAGTAACCTTCTTGCTTCAAACCCAAAAGTAGATAACCACTCAAACATAAAGATAGCTTCAAGAATGGCAGGTGGCAATAATCACTATGCCTTAATCTCTCTTAATATCAATGGTCTCAATTCCCCAATAAAAAGACATAGACTAACAAACATCTGAATCTATTGAAGCCATACCTTTTTAAACCACCACCAGGAACAACCTGTAACATGTCTGGGAAGGTGAAGAGATGGTTACAATACTCCTTGGAAGAGGACTGAATTGAGGAACATAAGGGATTAAAATACACAGCTAAGGGCTGGAGAGATGGCTCAGAAGTTAAGAGCCCTGACTGCTCTTCCAAAGGTCCTGAGTTCAAATCCCAGCAGCCACATGGTGGCTCACAACCATCTACAATGAGAGCTGATGCCCTCTTCTGGGATGTCTGAAGACAGCCTCAGTGAACTTACATATAATAAATAAATCTTCAAAAAGAAAAAATACACAGCTAAGGAATATTTTAGTTTTATTTATTTTTAATTTGTTTGTTTTTGTGTACATGTCTATGATTTAGAGCTTGTGTAGACATCAGAAGATTCTTTGCAGAAATAATTTCTCTCCTTCCACCATGTAAGTCTTAGGGATTGAACTCAGATTGTCAGCTTGGCAGCAAGCTCCTCTTTTCCCAATATAGTTAAACCATTTTGTAAGTTCAGTGTCAAGGCTTGGCAAGAATAGTTAGCCACACTTCTCTAAGGAGTACTTTCCCTATTTGAAGGAATTCTTTTACTGAAATAGAAGAAGTATTTAGAGACTAAGTCATTCTTCGTTATTGAACTACATATTCATTATCATCCAGAAGACTTCATGATAAACACAGATATTTAAAACTGACATTGCAGGAAGCTACAACCCTTTGGTCACTAATTTGTTGATACAGCACTTAGCTTGAAAAAAAGTGTTTGTATAACCACTGGTCTAAGCTCTAGAATTTGAACGGTACCCTCCAATCCATGGAATCCTTCCCACATGGTCTTTATCTGATTATTTTCCTTTAAGAGAGCGAGGCTTTCCCTCCCTGTGCTAGAAAAAATCTTTTGGTTGTAGTGGTATTTTGCATTTGTTTTATATACCATACTATTTGATAGCAATGTCAGATAATCAAGAATTATAACACTGCTTCAGCTTGGACATTTTCTTAAAAATACTCACAATTTCTTCCTTCTACACTGGTTCCTGTGTGAAGTGGTTTTCTATCCCTTCTTAGTTTTAGGTGGAAATTACTAACTTCCAAAATAATCATTTTAATGGTGGATTTCTCTCTTACTATTCCAAAGGCCCCAACTCCATATCTGTTGCTATTTTGTGTGGTTAAATATACCACTAATTGTAATTTATAAACTGTACCCGACAGACGATTGTGTTGATTTTAAGTTAAACTATTTATGACTTGAGAATCGCCATTTACATTTTAAGAAAAGCCCAATACTACAGGTAGAGATGCAAAAATGAATTGAGTAGACCAAAGTTGGAGCAAAGCTACCACCAAGCAAGTTGCTTGAAGGACATCAGCCTATATCTTGGCTAGCTCTTCTGTTATCTGTTCAGAAGGAAGAGCTCTTCATACAGATCGAAGCCTTCACAAGAATTGCAAAGGTTTACTGCCATTTCTGAGAGTCAGAATTCAGTTGTCATATATATGTCTGAGAGGAGCTGACTACATAGGTCAGGAGGCACAGCATTACGATCCTCTTGCTTTGCCTTCCAAAGTGCTGGGACTGCAGACCTGTTCTACTCTGGGCCTCCATTCCTGGTACATGCTCTCATACTTGTAGGCATACTGGATATTTAGCAAATGGATATTTTGTTAATGAATATTCTGTTTTAGAAATCTGAAGAATGTGGCCTGGCCTTCCTGTGATAGCTTAGAATGAATGTTATAGGAAGACATGGGATAATGGACTTTCAGCCTACTTGATAATATACGTGTAGTTTCAGCCTGTGTTAAAACACAATAATTCAGGCTATTTTGGGCAACATGCAAGACAATATATCAGAACATTTAGGCAGACATTTAGTTCAGTCCTTCAATATCATCTATGGTATATCAATACCTTCTTATGTTTGGGGAAGAGTATTCAACACTTTCATACATGTTGATAAAGAATCATTTACAAATGGAAGGCCACAGTTTGCTCAAACAGTTGTCTCTCTCTCTCTCTCTCTCTCTCTCTCTCTCTCTCTCTCTCTCTCTCTCTCTCTCTCTCTCCCCCCCTCGGTGTGTGTGTGTGTGTGTGATATGTATATGTATACATTTTCCAACTATTCAAGTTACCACATTTAACAAATGTAAGTTGAAAACATCATAATTTAATGAATGATGGTGACAATCAGAAAACAGAAAAAGAACAAATGAATCAATTGTCCAAAATTTTTTAAACTTCCTATAGAAAAAATTATGTATATGATACACATGTCTAATAGAATACCATATATATATACATACTATATATATATATATATATATATATATATTGCTTACTCTAAGCACAATTTTTTTTTATTTTCTAAGTTTTTTTTATTTACATTCAAAATCATTTCCCCTTTCCCATTTCCTCCCTCCCCAAAAGTCCCATAAGCCCCCTCCCTCCCTCTTTTCCCCATTCAACCCCCTCTCACTTCTCGGTCTTGGCATTCCCCTACATCTAGTCTTTCCAGGACCAGGGGTCTCTCCTTCCATCTTCTTGGAAATCTATTGATATGCGAATTGTGTCTAGGGTATTCTGAGATTCTGGGTTAATATCCCCTTATCAGTGCCTGCATACCATGTGTGTTCTTTTGTGATTGGGTTACCTCACTAAGTATGATATTTTCAAGTTCTGACCATTTGCCTAGGAATTTCGTGAATTCATTGTTTTTAATTGCAGAGTAGTATTCCATTGTGTAAATATACCACATCTTCTGAATCCATTCCTCCGTTGAGGGACATCTGGGTTCTTTCCAGCTTCTGGCTATTATAAATAAGGCTTCTATGAACATAGTGGAGCATGTGTCCTTATTGCATGCAGGTAAAGCCTCTGGGTATATGCCCAGGAGTGGTATAGCCGGATCCTCTGGGAGTGTCATGCCCAGTTTTCTGAGGAACCACCAGACTGCTTTCCAGATTGGTTGTACCAGCTTGCAATCCCACCAGCAGTGGAAGAGTGTTCCTCTTTCCCCACATCCTCGCCAACAACTGCTGTCTCCTGTGTTTTTGATCTTAGCCATTCTGACTGGTGTGAGATGGAATCTCAGGGTTGTTTTGATTTGCATTTCCCTAATGACTAAGGATGTTGAACATCTCTTTAGGTGCTTCTCAGCCATTAGATATTCTTCAGGTGAGAATTCTTTGTTTAGCTCTGTACTCAATTTTTTAATAGGGTTACTTGGCTCTCTGGAGTCTAACTTCTTGAGTTCTTTGTATATATTGGATATTAGCCCTCTGTCTGATGTAGAAATTGAAGAAGACCTCAGAAGATGGAAATATCTGCCATGCTTATGGATTGGCAGGATTAATATAGTAAAAATGGCCATCTTGCCAAAAGCAATATACAGATTCAATGCAATCCCCATCAAAATCCCAACTCATTTCTTCATAGAGTTAGAAAGAGCAATTCAAAAATTCATCTGGAATAACAGAAAACCCAGGATAGCTAAAACTATTCTCAAGAGTAAAGAACTTCTGGGGGAATCAATATCCCAGACCTCAAGCTGTACTACAGAGCAATAGTGTTAAAAACAGCATGGTATTGATACAGTGACAGGCAAGTAGATCAATGGAACAGAATTGAAGACCCAGAAATGAATCCACACTCCTATGGTCACTTGATCTTTTTTGACAAAGGAGCTAAAACCATCCAGTGGAAAAAAGATAGCCTTTTCAACAAATGGTGCTGGCTCAACTGGAGGTCAACATACAGAAGAATGCAAATTCACCCATTCTTATTTCCTTGCACTAAGCTCAATTCCAAGTGGATAAAGGACCTCCACATAAAACCAGACACACTGAAACTAATAGAAAGGAAACTAGGGAAGAACCTTGAACATATGGCCACAGGAGAGAATTTCCTGAATAGAACTCTAAGAGTTTATGCTCTAAGATCAAGAATTGACAAATGGGACCTCATTAAATTACAAAGTTTTTGCAAGGCAAAAGACACTGTCAAAAAGACAAAGCGGCAACCAACTAACTGGGAAATGATCTTTACCAACCTTACATCCGACAGAGGGCTAATATCCAATATATACAAAGAACTCAAGAAGTTAAACTCCAGAGAGGCAAGTAACCCTATTAAAAAATGGGGTACAGAGCTAAACAAAGAGTTCTCAACTGAAGAATATCTAATGGCTGAGAAGCACCTAAAGAGATGTTCAGCACAATTCTTTTTAATTTAAGTTTTTGCTTATTCACTTTATATCCCACTCACTGCCCCCTTCCCATAATCCCCCTCACAATCCTTCTCCTACCCCTCCCCTTCTCCTCTGAGCAGGTGAGCCCCCTTGGATATGGCCAACACTTGCCACAACCAGTCTTTGCAGGGCTAGGCATATCCTCTCCCACTGCTGCTAGATAAGGCAGCTAGAAGAACATCCCCCAAGGACAGGCAACAGCTTTTGGGCTAGCACAGCTCCAGTGTAAACACAATTCTTTAAAGAAGTTCTTAGCATCTTCCATAAGTAAAAATGTACTCCTGATGAACAGTGGCTTGCTTGTTTCACTCTCACCCCTAGCCCTGGCTACAACCCTACCACTCTCTGAGCCTTACTGTTTGAGATAAGTTGTAGGTATTGGAGTTTGAAGTCTTTACCTTTCATTGACTGGCACTTCATTTAACATAATTTCCTCTGGATTTATCCATACTATCACATATTACTTAAATTTTTATACAATGAGTTTGTGAACAAGACTTGTCTTACATAAAATAAGATGTTACTGATTCTTGCTTCAAAACCCTGTGTGATGCACATAGTCACTTTCTGTCATGACTATGGCCATATTCTCTTCATATACTACTCTGAATAGAAGGAGCTGTCCTAGCATCCATTCGATATTCCTCTCAAAAGCCAGTGCTGCTAGGGAGATGTCTTCTCATTTCAAGTTCAAAACTTTTCTACCTAAAAGACAGTGACATAGTGACAATATCTCTCCACAATGCTTCATAGTTCTGGTGACAGTAGGCAGTCCACCTCTACAGTCAAAAAGAAAAATGCTGAAGGTCAGGGCCAATGTACTTTTCATTTTTATACCTTCTACTCATCCTTGTAGTTATCAAATTAAAAGGAATACAATAAACATCTTCTAGTAAGAAACCATTGCAAAAAATAAGTTGTAGACTAGACTCAACAAAGCAAACACAGAGGATTAAAGTTGTCAGATATCATCATTGTTAAAAAGAAGTCCTAAACATAGAAGGGGCCCACTATGTAGAGGATTGGTCTTTTGCTATGTATTATAATGCTAAATACTGGCCCCCAAAGCCTGGTTGCCCACAAGGATAAGATAATCTTCACATACAAAAAGTAAGTCTATGGGACCTTGCTTCTTAATTTAAAACTATTGGTTGAATAAAGATGCCTAAAGTCTTTAGCTGGGAAGAAGAGAGGTAGGTAGGGTTTCAGTTCCTGGGCTTGGGGTCATATGAGACCACGAGGAGGAGAAGGGAAGAAGATAGAAAGAGAAGATTCCATGGGGTAAATAAGTTATGAAAGCATGGCCCTTGGGGACTGGCCAATTCGGAATTAAGAACAGCCCAGATGGAGCAAGGCAAGTTATAACTTGGGGTTATTGATAGGGAAATAAATATTAATAGCTTAGAGGCTAGATACATGCTCACTCTAGTGCTGTTTAAAGCATATTACAAATATAAAGTTTTGTGTCTTTTATCTGGGAACAGAATGATTAAAAGTGACATAGAAACCTCGAATTGATATTAAATATTTGCAATGACATACTGAGCAAAGTGATCCCTTCTAAACTGTTTCTTCAATTCATATTTAAGAATTAATTTAGGTCTAGAAGGGAATTTAGATGCAACTTCTTAGAGGAGATTGAGCCAAATAATGAGATGTCTTCCTTAATGCTAAGTAGACAAAGAGGGAAGTGGATTTAGAACCCAGGCTTTAAAATCTGCTTCAGATTTGTTTTTCTTTTTATTTTTTTTGAAGTTTTGTTATTTACATTCCAAATCATTTCCCCTTTCCTGTTTCCTCCCTCCCCTAAAGTCCCATAAGTCCCCTTCCCTCCCTCTTTTCCCCATTCAACCCCCTCTCACTTCACTGTCCTGGCATTCCCCTACATCCAGTCTTTCCAGGACTAGGGGTCTCTCCTTCCATCTTCTTGGAAATCTATTGATATGCGAATTGTGTCTAGGGTATTCCGAGATTCTGGGTTAATATCCCCTTATCAGTGACTGCATACCATGTGTGTTCTTTTGTGATTGGGTTGCCTCACTAAGGATGATATTTTCTTAAGCTGTGCTTCCTCCTACACATGCCTATTTGGGATTCTAAAATGTCATGAATGCAGATGTTAAGCCCTTGTCAAAATGTTTGTACCTTTCTGTGTGACAAATGATGTGTATGTTTACATGGTTTTGTCTGTACTTGTGCACAAGGATTCCTGGCAGAAGAAGGCCAAGTGTGATTAGAAGCAATGTACTCCTGTGCACTCCTCTGGTTATTCACTCTGCAGCAGCCATTCAGCTGCAGGACAGTGGTGACAGAATTTTTTGTATGTGTGTTTAATTTGGGATTGACAACTGAAAGAAAGCACCTCTGTCAAAAAGCCTTTAGTGTGACCCACTTAGTAGACAAAATTAATTAAGGCATTTGAAGGGGGCTGATGTGCAGGAAAGTTAAACATGAAAAAAGTACAATCTATTTTGTTCCTGTCTGTAGAACAGAAGTATGCTAATATTACATTTATTGATTATAACACATAGTGTGTTTTCAGCATTGTTTCCACACAATGAAAGAAAGAAAGAAAGAAAGAAAGAAAAAAAGAAAGAAAGAAAGAAAGAAAGAAAGAAAGAAAGAAAGAAAGAAAGAAAGAAAGGAAGAAAGGAAGAATGAAAGGAAGAAAGGAAGGAAGAAAGAAAGAAGAAAGAAAAAAGATGAAATACCAGGTTTCCTTTATCTATGGCAACAGTCAACTTACATGATTCTGAGTTTATACTATACATCTCTCTAGTAAAATAAAGGATACTGTTTGGCTAAGACACTGCTTGCTATTTTTAAATATGATGAAATGGCTGGAGCAACAAAGAAGGTAAGCACATGCAAGCAGAAGGAAAATGTAGACCTCTATGCATAGGTAGCATGCATGTAGATTGCACAGCCTGCCATTCTTGATGAGAAAAAAAGAATGTATGCAGAAAGAAGAGTACAGGGTGGTAAAGAGAACATTTAGAATAAGAAAGTGCAAAAGGTTTGCTCATTGTAAGGAGTGAAAGCTCTTCTATATTTTCAGGAGCACAGATCTGTCAACAGCAGGTTTTAGACATGAATTGTAAAAGGCTGTAAAAGACTGAGCAAGTCACTTATCATCTTTGAACCTGTCTAGGGATCTATGGGATGACACAATAAGCCTGTCCTAAGGAGTATAAGAAAAGATACAAACACCCAGGAAGGTACAGTCTGCTGTGCAAGTGTCATTTATAACTCTCACTTGCCCCCAGAAGCTGATGAATCAAATAGGGACTCAAAATACATCAAATTCTAACTGTGGAGTAAAGTCAAAGCTGTATTAGAAGGAGAATATTTGTGACCTAATGAACTATATAATAAGAGGCAGCTGAATTTTAAAAGGTCAGTGACCTAGAAGCACTCCTGAGCTAAGTCCATCTACTTTACCACCCTTGGCCATTGGGAAGTAGAAGGGAATGACTCCTATCCTGTACGACGACTAAGACATGGAAACAGTAATGGTTTAGGTCTTCTGGCTTTCTTTATCTCCTTGGGTTACTTTCCCTTTAGCTCTCCATGCTCTGAATTTTTGTCTACCTCTACCACCACCGTCATCATTGCTAACTAGCAATTATGAGCAACTTCTCTCAAATAACTTGCATTTCATGATACCAATAAGGCAGCTTATACTTGTTTCCTGTTTTGTTGAATAAAGGAATTGAATTGGGTGATTTAGAACAGAAGTTCTGAGTGCTAATAAGATGGTATATTTCAATAACATGTACAGCACTCTCAGTATCTAGGGAAGGCAAGGAAAGGGCATTATTTGAAGTCATAATAGAGGGACTGAAATAAGAGGGTACTACTCTATGGTAGCATTGTGAAGTTTTACATTTTTACCTTCTTTGGTTACTAGGTGCCCCTGTTGATGCTATCATGGGCTTCTTCTTTTCACTTCGCTAGACCACATCCAAGATAAGGGAAAGAGTGTGCACTTGTTTAGTAACAAAGGTCAGGTTGGAGTAGGAGCCAGTTAGAACCTGGGAGCTGAAGTGACACAACAGAGCTCATAAAGATGGAGTAAAGAAAGGAGGAAAGGAGAAGGGTCAGCTATGCTGAGATATGAAAGAAAGTTGCCATTTGTAATAAGGGCTAGCCAGAGAGAAAGGAAAGAGGGAGGAAAAAGAGGTGGAGAGGAAATGGATGAGGGAGAAAGCAGGAGAGAGGGGGAGAGAGTGAAGGAGGGAAGAAGGAGATGGAGAGAGACAGAAAGGAAGGGAGACAGACACAGAGACTACAAAAAAGGGAAATAGTGAACAAAGGTGACAACAGACCACATTGGACTTATGGGCATTATCTGTGGTCTTGATATAATGGTCCTGCCTGTCCCTAATGTTCCTCCCAAAATATTCCCCAGGGTTTCATGTCTGCATTAGAAGGCTGAAGATTGACATGTATTTTAAAAACATGTATTTTAGAAACACAGGAATATTTTCATAAGTAATTAACAACTAAAAGGTTAATATTAAATATAAAATTTCCCAAATATATAAGACTCTTAAAACACCCCGACATCTAACACACACTTCTGAGTGTCAAAAGGAATAACGCACATTGACAAGAAGCTTAGTGAAGACCATAAAGAAGATTTGCTCATTTTTCCAACTTGAAATTGCTTTGCCAAGAGGGATCTAATGTTCATCTCTGAGTGAAAGGGGTTTGCATTTTCTCTGAAGTTCAGCAGGAAAGCAGCAGATAGCATGAACTCGTAACTGGTATGATCTGCCTTACGGAGGTAAGTGGCATTTTATTGCAATTTCTGAGGCTGTTGTTTGAGATTTCTAGATAAGTGTTTGCATTCCACTTTTCCCTTTTAGACCATCCTTCTCAGGACTGCAGCTTGGCAAGGTGATCATCTTCTGTCTTACAATGCAAAGAAAGAAAAGTTTGTTTTTTCCTAAGACAGCTGCTCTGAATGTTTTGGAACAGGGACTACAACAATGATTATTTTAAAAGAAAAAGTGCCCTCAATTTCTTTTGCTCAGAAGTGTGTTTTCTGGTTTTAATTTTCCATTACACCATATATACTGTGTGTGTGTGTGTGTGTGTGTGTGTGTGTGTGTGTGTGTGTGTGTGTGTGATATCAGCTACAGACTTCTTTTCAGGATAACACATGAAGAACAGGAGGGAGGGCTTAGATTGATAGCTGTGGGCAGCAGGCTGCTCTGTCTGTTCAGGTGATGATGGGGGTCTCATTGGGTGGAGTTCCCAACATCCACAAAACTGATACTTTTGCTGCTGCAAGCCTTTGCATGAACATAAGAAGGCAGAATTTAGGAGCTAAGCATATAGCTCAGTGGCAAGTCCTTGCCTACTATGTGCAAAGCTCAATATCTGATCTACAGCAATGGACAACAAGGACACAGTTAAGGAATATTGCTAGTAACTGAAATGCTTCTAAATTATTTTCACAGATGAGCAATAAGTGCTGCTTTTGGAAAATGTAGTAAAACTTACAGAGTGATATAGATTTACAGAATATCTTTTTCATCATTCAGACAGGAGAATAATATCAAGCAAAATAGTGATATAGATCTATAGAATATCTGTTTAATTGCCCAGACAGAGAGAATAATATCAAGCTAAATAGATATGTTTTAGTAATATTTCAAAAAGAATAAATAACCCTGAGTCTTATAAAGAGTAGGCTGATACCTACTATTTGTAAATCTGTTCCAGACAAGAATATACAGCAGAATTAATCATCATAAGTGCCACTCAGTGCACTTCAGATATAGTAAGATCAACATTAATAAAAATATCAATTCAACACAGAAAAGTAGAAAGGGCTTTTGTTTGTTAGTTTGTTAGTGAGGAAGGGAATCTATTATAAGCCCTGGACCTCTCTTTTGCCATTGGTTGAGAAAAAAAGGCAAGGTTGCCTGTAGTAGACTAACAGAAAAGTGATATGGGTGTAACTACTTTAGTTCAACTGTCCAAGAAAGTCCTGAAGTGGAGACTTTTAGAACCTGAGGCCATATTAATAGGAAGGATTCAGTTGTACTGGTTAGGACATTCCAGACAGAGAGAAAAGAGGTGAGTTCATAAATGAGACCAACTCATACTGGTGTAGCCAGAGGCCATCTCTCATGTAAGAAGAAGGGTGGTTAAAAGTGTTTGCATTTCATTTGAAATCCATCTTAAAACCTAGGATAGTATTAAGCAAGAAGTGACATGACTGTCATGCTGAAAATACATTGGTTGTTCTGTGGGCAGGTAAGAGAAGAAACAAGGGCACCAGATGGTTGATTTTTATATTTAAAATAAGTGAATGAATAGATAAACAAACTACAGCTGAGTTGAAGTAGGTCAGGAATGCAAATAAAAGGAAGAAAATTATTTTGCTAATTTTTGACCTAGTCCTAGTACTTATTGTAGAAACTGTAGTCAAAAGAACTTGCCAAAGAACTTGATGTTCTTAGAGACAGAAAAAGAGTCACAGAGATCACACCTGCCCATGGTGAGAAAAACCGAGTAAATAGTAGTGCACTATGAGACAAGAAATGTGGAAGGGAGGTTTAGAGGATGGTAAGAATGTGACTAATTCAAGATGCCCATACATTCAATTAAAGATATAAGCTATTGCCTAGAGGGGCTGGACTCAGTGAAGAAAGGCGATGGTAGAGATCTGCCATTGGAAATCAATGGAATTCAGATTCATACAAAGCTAATTGGATGGAAATCACCCAGCTAGACTATAGCTAGGAAGAATAAGAAAAAGCTGAACAGAGGCTTGAAAATTCCAAATTGACTGCTGATTCAGGAGGAAGACACAAAGAGTGAACGAGGCAAGAGGAAGAGAAGAAGGCCAGGTATCAGGACAGTGATAGGGAGTCTTGATACGGTGAAGGCAGAAACTTTCCCACTGGGTTTGGTGACTGGACCATATCAGGTACCGGGATGGAGTAAATTTAGAAAGTGATACATTTAAATAACACATTAAGCTAAAAGACATCTGCTCCATTGACTGCCCATAGCAGTAGCCTAGGCTGGAATGTGATTCATGTGCATTGGTTTGGTACTTTGGGTTTTCCTGTTTGCTGTTAAACCCAATCTTGGGAAGTATGCCTTAGTGAGATTTGAAAAGCTCCCAAGTATTAAGCATGTCACATTATTGTTCCTTTTGGCTTCTTGCAAGTGTTTGAAGTCTTGAGTCTGTGACATATGAGCCCATTACATTTTCTGACTTTTTAAAGACTTAAACTTAGTGCCATGACAACGTTTCATATAAAATGTTTGGTGAAAGCATCACTTTCAAGCTGGTTTTCTATTGAGACTCTGCAATGAACTCCCGGGCCTCTTCACCAGTGTAACCTTCTCCCTTTTGTTTCTTGCTCAAAGATGGCTCAGAGATCATGGTACCTGGATCAGGACTAGCAAAGAAACCACAAGTTGAAGTTGCTTATTCTCTGAATAGATAAAGCTATATTAAAATGGGGCCATAAAACATAAACAAGTAGAAACGCATGCTGATCTGAAAAATTTTAAATGCCAATCTAGATTTTCTTGAATATTTTAATTGTCAACTAGCCTCTCGGTAGGTCCTGGTATTCATATTCATAAGCCTCAGTAATAAGGCATGGGGTATTTCATCTTTACATGTATATAGTGAGAGCATCTGAGGTGTTTCAAAACATGTCCTGGAAGCCTGTGGACAACTGGTTTTAGTGTGCGGACAACATGCTCTAAGTGCATCAGCTGGAAGTCCCATCTACATAGTAGGGATGAATCTCCTGACTCTTGGCAAAAGGAATTAAACAAAGCCAGCAGGTTGGGAATGGGACAAGAACAGAGAAGAACATGGTGCAAGGGAATGCAGGACTTTGAAGCAAACCAGGGAGTGACAATGAGAAACTGAGACTAAAGTTTCCAACTTGATGATAAGACCCTTGATCACAAGCCAAATATGACCTCAGAGTCCAGATAAAGATGGAGACAAGGCTGGTTCTGATCCAAACCAAACAGCAGGAAGATGGCTTAAACCTCAGCTGAACTAGAACAGCAAAAATAAAGACATGGATATGCATTGAGATTTTTCTCAATGGAGCATAGCAACAGAGAGAAGGGGCCTCCTACTGGGGGTGTGTCAGTGACCTCAGTGGATACAGGAAGAGGATGGATGGATGCTTGAACCAGAGAGATGGATGGCAGCAGGCGACAGTAGACTGATGAGGGGTGTTTCCTCCCAATCTCAGTGCATCTCCATCTGTCCCTTTTTTCCTAGTATGTCCACCTCTCCTTTTCCCACTACATCTAAGGCCATTTCCCTTGTCTTCACTAACAACAGCAAGCATAGCTTCCTCTGACACCTCCCCTACAAGAGTGCAGCGTTGATAAAATGGTGATAAGCGCAAAGCAACATTTTTATTGCACTTAAAAATACATAAAGCTCTTTAATGTAATTAGCTCCTGTGATCACAGCCACACTAGAGGCTGGAAGTATACAACTTAGTTACAGATTATGGAGAATTTCCCATCATTAGATCCGTTGCCAGAGACTCAGTAATTGGCAAAATGAGTCAATTCTTATTGTCAAGCCATGTTGCCCCTTCCTTCTGAACTCTGCATTCTCTCTCTCTCTCTCTCTCTCTCTCTCTCTCTCTCTCTCTCTCTCTCTCTCTCTCTCTCTCTCTTTCATTATAGAGTACAGGTTTATCTTTATAAAAATAGAAAAATCTTTTTTATGGACACATCATGTCTGTAGCCACATAAAACTAGTATTTAGATAAAAAAAATAATTAGGCCTTTTCCCATTGACCATAAAGATGCTTGGAGCAAAGGCATCTGGCCGTGGCAGACAAAAATTAAAGATCCAGCATCAGTGATAAAGTATATTCCAGAAGCAGACATTGCCAATGTTGTCTATGACAGTGGGGTTGGAATTGTCTGGTTATTTGAGATGCCTGATGACACTGGTCCTTAGTAATAAAGGTTTATGGGAAATATGAGGACAATAGTTTGTTATTTTGAATTTATTTCCACAAGCTGAAATCTGTGATTTTGCTAGTGCATACAAATGACATATTTTTAGGGTCATAATATGTAGAGCAAGAGACAAGTCTCTTTATTAGAACCATCCAATGAATTTATGCACATCATGGTGCTATTTAGACATTTTCTGATAGCCCATTTCTGACTATTAGATTATACCCCAAATCAAATAATATACAACTCTGTGTAACTAGCCTATTTTGGTCCACTGTAAGCACATTTAAAGCAAAAAAGGAAACTGCAAACAGAAACAGTTAGACTTCTGGTCTTATTCAGCTAATCTGCTATACAAATGCAAATGATTCTATGCCTCTCCCCACATGTACAACTTACTGGGCTTTAGAACCCTGGGATTACTATACAAGGCTGCTTAAGTGCACACACACACACACACACACACACATACACACACACACACACAATGACCTAGGTCATGTTTTCTTTGACTGCATCTATCAGTGGTTAACCAGAAGTGAGCTGTTCAGCTATTGACAGAGTAGAATAAACTTGACCAGTAATAAGGAAGCAATAAATGTAATGTTCAGGTAGAGGCAAAATTAAGATCTGTCCCTATCCTCACTCCCTACAAAAACCATGCAGTGTTTAACAGAGAAGACAATTAAAAGCAAATAAACATAGACGTACATCTGAAACATATTCTACCCAACCTAAAGAAATCAGGAATATCTCCCAACTGAATGGAGATCATTCTTATTTTCTGTCACTATATAAGATGTAGTCTTTTGAGGCTTTCTTGTATGAAGAGCAGTTGAAACGATTCCTCAGCTGCAATGTGCTTTTCAGTTGGCCAGTTTACCTCTGAGAGCTTTCTGAGAACAAGTCTTTGCATTTAACTAGGCTTATTGGATTTCATCAGAGGTTTATCATCTAGGTGTTGAATCTCCTAGGAATGTTTTTATTTTTTTAACATTCTTGCCTTGAAATATATATTTAATGGATTTCAGGCATTTGACCAAGAATTGAAGACGGTTTGTGTATTAGGTGTGTTCAGAGTGCTTCCACCATCAAGAATGTGTAGCCTAAAATGGAAGTCAAAAGAGCGAGAAAAAAGTATAAATCAGGAAAATCTTCTCTATGCAAACATGGGGCCTGATTTGAATCTCTAGCACCCACATAAAAGCCAATCATGATGGTGCACCCCTGGGAACCAAGTGCTATGGGGAAAATGCACCCCTGAGAACCAAGTGCTATGGGGAAAATGAAGAGCTATAAGGCTTGCTGACCACTCAGTATAACTGAATCAGAAAGTTCTAGTAGACACAGTGAGAGACCCTAGCTCAAAAAATAAGGCGAAGAGAATTAGAGGAAGACACCTGATTGGTGTTTCTGGCACACACACACACACACACACACACACACGAACATACAGTCATGCTCCCGCGCAAACACAGGAGCACAAATACACAGACACAAGCATGCATCCCTTCCATGAGAACACATGCACACATGTACATCAAAGAGCAAAAAGATGAAGGGGAGAAACAGACAGTCTGTTAAAGAAACAACTACAAATTGTGTTGTGTACAAGGAAAGAGAACAATAGATGTACGTTATCTCAGTGCTTGCCACTGGAAAGCACCCTGCCCATCAGAAAGGTCAAATACATATAAGCATCAACTTTCCTGGTGTACCAGGTATACCAAGGACATGGGATTTAAAGTTAGATGTCCCCAAGCCAAGCTCTGCCATTCATTAGCTCAGAATACATGCAGTTCTGCTCCCTCATGTAGAGTAAAGATGTTGGATTAGGTGCTTTCCACAGTTCTTCAGGACTTCATCTAAAACTTTATTGTCTTGCTGTCTTTAGGATTTTTGCCACCCCAGCCTCTCAGGGTCCTGCCTGACCTTTATCTGTTGCTAACATCAGATTCTAAGAATGATTTCATCTAAAGAGTTCTCTTGGGGAAAAAAGGAGAAGCATTTTTGAAATGAATGCTGTGGTCCTAAAGGATTAATCTCTGGAGCTCAACAACTGTACATTCCAAATACTATCACGATTCAGGAGTGTTTTAGAAAACTACATCTTCATCTCATTTTGTATAGAATGACATTTAAACTAAGATTCTATGAAATCTTGCAAGGCTTGTAAATTGGAATACAACCCTTAATGTTCTGATTATTTATACTCAATATACAACAATAACAAATGTATTATCATCGATAATATTTTTTTTTCAAAAAGCGAGGTGCTGGTAACTAAGTCCTTGGGTGACTTTGGGCAGGCCCACTTTCTTTAACACCTCCTGTCCTCCTACTTCTGATGTAGCAGATTTCTTTTGAATGGTGGAAACTTATCTGGAAACTTAATCATCTCCTAGATAGGGTACAGTTCTTGATGTGTTATTAATTATGCCAAAGGGACCGACTTGGCTACTCTCTTAGGATTCAGAATTAGATAATGGAGGTGGACTCATGGAGAGAAAGCCACCAAAGTTCCCTGTACACGTGGAAGCTGAGTAACTACTTCAGACATGCTTGGTCTGTAAACACCTGTGTATCTATTTAGTTCCTCCAGATTTTGCTCATGGGAGAGACACTTAATTTGTTCTTTGAGTTGAGCCTTTCTGTTTAACTTGCATGTGGATTTAATCATACTGGTCAAAATTTCTTTATGAACAGCCAGACAGCTTGTGCACATAGCCATGTAGAGTTTTACTTTGGGGTCAATGGGACACCATATGGATTGTATTTTTATGATTTATTTATTTTTATGTGTATGAGTGTTTTTCATGTATGTATCTTTTTATGTACCGCATGCATGTCCCTGATGTTTATAGAGCCAGATAGTATTGCACCCACTAGAACTGTTGTTACAGGTGACTGCATGCTGCCATTTGTAGGCTGGGAATTGAACCTAGATCCTCTGCAAGAGCAGTGGGTACTGTTGACAGCTTAGCCATTTCTCTCATCCTGGAATATATTTTAAATGTTTAACTCTATACATAAGAAAGTATCTCAGGGTTATTCAGGTAGCACAATGGTAAGCGACTTTAGCTTGAGTTAGCTCATCCACACAGATACCATTAAGGACAGACTCGTATCAATAAACCTTTAGAATATCATTTATTTTAGCTAAAACATTACAGTACATGCTGCGCATGATCAAAGGATTTCCTGTCCATACTTCAACCTTTCAGGCATGTGCTCCATGACCTTAAGCTAAGTACACTCCCAAATATGTCTGCAATTTTCTTAAATTATGACTTTAATTTGAACATGCTCAGGAATGTACTTCTTCAGTGAGGATGCTCATGAATATACCTGCTCCTAAGATACTTTCCTAGATAAATACATAAAGCCTCCCAAATGTAACTTCCAGACTTCTATTCCCCAAGGGCCTTATGTTATAAGCAACTCCCATGCTTGCCTTGCCTGTTGTGAGTGGAACCAATTTCTAAAATGCTGATGGTGGCTGGTTTAGCTCTGCACTTAACCAATCAAGTTTAGCTGCAAGATACAGGAAAGTCTGAATCTGACAGTTGGCATTAATGTTCTCTGAGAAGCCCATAAGGTCACCATTGGTGCCTTAGATTGCCTTTACATATGAGCTGTTCATCAAGCCTGTGATCCGTATTCAGAGTTGTGATTCGTGTTCCGTGAATCTCCTTAGCACTCTGATAACATTAGAGGCACATTCATAATGAGAAGAACAGCAAGAGAGAGGAGAGAGAGAGACAGAGACAGCAACAGAGACAGGCAGAAAGAGACAGAGACAGACAGACAGAGACAGGGACAGAGACAGGGACAGAGACAGAGACAAACAGACAAAGACCAAGAAAGATAGACAGACAGAAAGAGACAGAGACAGACAAAGAGTCAGAGAAAGAGACAGAGAGAGTGAGAAAAGGACAGAAACAGAGAGACCAGTGAAAAACTAGAATTAGTAATTTTAATTGGTGAAAACTGCTTCTCTAGTTTACCACATTTCTAAAAATTGGAATTAGGATTTTCTATTTTCCATTCATTTCTTTTAGGAATCACATCAGAGAGAATAAAAACTTATTCTTCTTCCTTTACTTGTCCTTTTAGAGGCCATTTAAATATTAAAAAAATATTATTTTTGAAGGTCATTTAAAATAAAATGACTAATTGAAATTCAAATGTATGTTGTGTTTGATCACAAATAACTCAGGATTTATCTATAGTCTCAAAATAGGACATATAAGAAAATACCATACAGTAACAGCAATTTTTTAGGTGCGGGTAGATATTTCTCTTCCGTTTGGCATTTCCTTTCAGTTATCTTTAAAGTGAAGATAAAAATGACAGCTATTTCTCAGCTGACATTTAAAAGACAAAAATAAGAACGGTACTCCCAGAGAATTTTATAAGGAAAAATAAGCATATTGACATTCTTTCTCTTCTGTATATTGATTTTTTTTGGCTCCAGCTGTACCAAGGCCACAAAGAGTTAGAGTTAATCATTCTTGACTTTTTTTTTCTAAGTCACTTTTCTTATCCAAAACGCTGAACAATGGCAGTGCAAGTTAGTTTGTTTATGCCTGCAGTCATTACCACCATGAACATGCAAAAGGTGACTCACTGAAATCCTTGCAGGTGACTTGTAAACTGTGTGGTCTTTTATGGACCACATTCAGACTCAAGTTCTAGAGACAGTTGATCTTGTGAGTCTCAGAGGTGGTCCCAGGCTGCTCAAGTGACTGCGCAATTGAAAGCATCGCTCTCTCTTCCCTGCAAATCAGCCTGAAGGTTCTTGACACACATACGAGGCCTTAGATTTCATGTAACTTAGTAACCTAACTAGCCATCATATGAGTGAGTCTTCAACCCTACTTTTACTGCAAATTTGTAAAGATTTTCATTACTTTATTAAAATACAATTATGTAATTCCCTTTCTTCCTCCAAATCCCCTATGACCCACCCTTACTCCCTCTCATAGGACCCCACCCATAGATAAAGAACTACAGACAATTAAGGGATTGTGAGAGCAGTAGCCATCCCTAGGGAGGAAGCCAATAGCTGGTTATCCAATATCAAGTTGTCAGCCTGAAATTATGTACATGCAAGCAACACCAAATAAACCCAGAAGGTTACACATTTATGCATATATATGTATATATGATTTTTTATAAATGCATATGTTGTATTCGTAAAATAATAACAATGTAAAGAGATAATGAATTATAAAAGCTTCTTGATGGGCATTGATATCACAGATAGCAAACTGTCCTTCCATAGTGTTATGACTATACAAATATAAGAACATATCTAGATGAATATAGTAATGTAAAATTTTCAATGCCAGAAAATTCTGCAGGCTACAGAATGACAACTGCCTGAAGATGTCCTTGTATTATTACCTGAAACCTGGGAATGTGCTCTATTATCTGACAATGGAGATTTCAGTTATAAGTAGAATCAAGGTTATACTATTAGTCTCTTTGTACTGCTACAACAAAACACTGGAGTTAGGATAATTTAAAAAGAACAAACATTTATTTCCTCAGAGTCTAGTAAGGCTGAGAATTTGGAAGGAAGAATATGATATCTTCACGCGACAGAAGACTGAACTGCAGAATGGTGCGTGAAAGCTTCTATGTACACCTTAATCTTGCTCACCAGGGAGCAGCCCATGCAGCCTGATCATTCCTCAAAGACCCCAAGTCTTGATTCTCTATAGAACATATTCTGACCATAGCATTACTCACCTGTTGACTATAAAATAGAGGAGGTCAAATAATAGAGAGGTTAAATAATGGGGGTAAGTGGGGGGCGTGACTACATTGACATTGTTTTATGAATGTGGTAACAGAGGAAACCATAAGAAAGGGAACAAATGTCCTGGGGAGCAGTTGAGAACACCAGTTATTTTCCTCTTGAGAAGTTGTCATTGGAAGTCTTCCAACCAAAAAAAGCACAGGTCCAGATGGTTTTAGTGCAGAATTCTATCAGACCTTCAAAGAAGACCTAACACCAATACTCTTCAAACTGTTCCACAAAATAGAAACAGAAGGAACACTACCCAACTCGTTCTATGAAGCCACAATTACACTAATACCAAAAGCACACAAAGATCCGACAAAGAAAGAGAATCTCAGGCCAATCTCTCTTATGAATATCGTTGCAAAAATACTCAATAAAATTCTTGCCAACCGAATCCAAGAACAGATCAAAACGATCATTCACCACGATCAAGTAGGCTTCATCCCAGGGATGCAGGGATGGTTCAATATAAGGAAATCCATCAATGTAATCCACTACATAAATAATCTCAAAGAAAAAAACCACATGGTCATCTCATTAGATGCTGAGAAAGCATTTGACAAAATTCAGCATCCTTTCATGCTAAATGTCTTGGAAAGATCAGGAATTCAAGGCCCATATCTAAACATAGTAAAAGCAATTTACAGCAAACCGGTAGCCAGCATCAATCTAAATGGAGAGAAACTTGAAGCAATCCCACTAAAATCAGGGACTAGACAAGGCTGCCCTCTCTCTCCATATCTTTTCAATATAGTACTTGAAGTTCTAGCTGAAGCAATTAGACAACAAAAGGAGGTCAAAGGGATACAAATTGGAAAGGAAGAAGTCAAACTATCACTATTTGCAGACGATATGATAGTATACTTAAGCGACCCAAAGAACTCCACCAGAGAACTCCTACAGCTGATAAACGACTTCAGCAAAGTGGCCGGATATAAAATCAACTCAAGCAAGTCAGAAGCTTTCCTATACTCAAAGGATAAGCAGGCTGAGAAAGAAGTAAGAGAAATAATACCCTTCACAATAGCCACAAACCATATTAAGTATCTTGGCGTGACTCCAACCAAACAAGTGAAAGATCTGTATGACAAGAACTTCAACTAACCAAAGGGCACAGAGATAGTATCCAAATTAATAAAATCAGAAACGAAAAGGGAGAGATAACAACAGAAACTGAGGAAATTCAAAAAATCATCAGATCCTACTACAAAAACCTGTATTCAACACAACTAGAAAATCTTGAGGAAATGGACAATTTCCTTGACAGATACCAAGTACCAAAATTAAATCAGGATCAAATAGACCATCTAAACCGTCCTATAACCCCTGAAGAAATAGAAGTTGTCATTGGAAGTCTTCCAACCAAAAAAAGCACAGGTCCAGATGGTTTTAGTGCAGAATTCTATCAGACCTTCAAAGAAGACCTAACACCAATACTCTTCAAACTGTTCCACAAAATAGAAACAGAAGGAACACTACCCAACTCGTTCTATGAAGCCACAATTACACTAATACCAAAAGCACACAAAGATCCGACAAAGAAAGAGAATCTCAGGCCAATCTCTCTTATGAATATCGATGCAAAAATACTCAATAAAATTCTTGCCAACCGAATCCAAGAACACATCAAAACGATCATTCACCACGATCAAGTAGGCTTCATCCCAGGGATGCAGGGATGGTTCAATATAAGGAAATCCATCAATGTAATCCACTACATAAACAATCTCAAAGAAAAAAACCACATGGTCATCTCATTAGATGCTGAGAAAGCATTTGACAAAATTCAGCATCCTTTCATGCTAAAGGTCTTGGAAAGATCAGGAATTCAAGGCCCATATCTAAACATAGTAAAAGCAATTTACAGCAAACCAGTAGCCAGCATCAATCTAAACGGAGAGAAACTTGAAGCAATCCCACTAAAATCAGGGACTAGACAAGGCTGCCCTCTCTCTCCATATCTTTTCAATATAGTACTTGAAGTTCTAGCTAGAGCAATTAGACAAGAAAAAGAGGTCAAAGGGATACAAATTGGAAAGGAAGAAGTCAAACTATCACTATTTGCAGACGATATGATAGTATACATAAGCGACCCAAAGAACTCCACCAGAGAACTCCTACAGCTGATAAACGACTTCAGCAAAGTGGCCGGATATAAAATCAACTCAAGCAAGTCAGAAGCCTTCCTATACTCAAAGGATAAGCAGGCTGAGAAAGAAGTAAGAGAAATAATACCCTTTACGATAGCCACAAACCATATTAAGTATCTTGGCGTGACGCTAACCAAACAAGTGAAAGATCTGTATGACAAGAACTTCAAGTCTCTGAAGAAAGAAATTGAAGAAGACCTCGGAAGATGGAAAAATCTGCCATGCTCATGGATTGGCAGGATTAATATAGTAAAAATGAGCATCTTACCAAAAGTAATACACAGATTCAATGCAATCCCCATCAAAATCCCAACTCAATTCTTCATAGAGTTAGAAAGAGCAATTCAAAAATTCATCTGGAATAACAGAAAACCCAGAATAGCTAAAACTATTCTCAAGAGTAAAAGAACCTCTGGGGGAATCAGTATCCCGGACCTCAAGCTGTACTACAGAGCAATAGTGTTAAAAACTGCATGGTATTGGTACAGTAACAGACATGTAGATCAATGGAACAGAATTGAAGACCCAGAAATGAATCCACACTCCTATGGTCACTTGATCTTTGACAAAGGAGCTAAAACCATCCAGTGGAAAAAAGATAGCCTCTTCAACAAATGGTGCTGGCTCAGCTGGAGGTCAACATGCAGAAGAATGCAAATTGACCCATCCTTATCTCCTTGCACTAAGCTCAATTCTAAGTGGATCAAAGATCTCCACATAAAACCAGACACACTGAAACTAATAGAAGGGAAACTAGGGAAGAACCTTGAACATATGGGCACAGGGGAGAATTTCCTGAACAGAACTCCAATAGCTTATACTCTAAGATCAAGAATAGACAAATGGGACCTCATTAAATTACAAAGTTTTTGCAAGGCAAAAGACACCGTCAAAAAGACAAAGCGGCAACCAACTAACTGGGAAATGATCTTTACCAACCTTACATCCGACAGAGGGCTAATATCCAAGATATACAAAGAACTCAAGAAGTTAAACTCCAGAGAGGCAAGTAACCCTATTAAAAAATGGGGGTCAGAGCTCCACAAAGAGTTCTCACCTGAAGAATATCTAATGGCTGAGAAGCACCTAAAGAGATGTTCATCATCCTTAGTCATTAGGGAAATGCAAATCAAAACAACCCTGAGATTCCATCTCACACCAGTCAGGATGGCTAAGATCAAAAACACAGGAGACAGCAGTTGTTGGCGAGGATGTGGAGAAAGAGGAACACTCCTCCACTGCTGGTGGAATTGCAGGCTGGTACAACCACTCTGGAAAGCAGTCTGCGGCTCCTCAGAAAACTGGGCATGACACTTCCGGAGGATCCGGCTATACCACTCCTGGGCATATACCCAGAGACTTTACCTGCATGCAATAAGGACACATGCTCCACTATATTCATAGCAGCCTTATTTATAATAGCCAGAAGCTGGAAAGAACCCAGATGTCCCTCAACGGAGGAATGGATTCAGAAGATGTGGTATATTTACACAATGGAATACTACTCTGCAATTAAAAACAATGAATTCACGAAATTCCTAGGCAAATGGTCAGAACTTGAAAATATCATCCTTAGTGAGGTAACCCAATCACAAAAGATCACACATGGTATGAAGTCACTGATAAGGGGATATTGACCCAGAATCTCAGAATACCCTAGACACAATCAGCATATCAATAGATTTCTAAAAAGATGGAAGGAGAGACCCCTGGTCCTGGAAAGACTGGATGTAGGGGAACGCCAGGACAGAGTAATGAGAGGGGGTTGAACGGAGAAAAGAGGGAGGGAAGGGGGCTTATGGGACCTTCGGGGAGGGAGGAAACGGGAAAGGGGAAGTGATTTGGAATGTAAATTAAAAAAATAAAATAAAATTAAATTAAAAAAAAAAAAAAAAGAAAAGCACTAGTAGAAACATAAAAAAAAAAAAAGAAAGTACCAGCAAAAATGTCATGTAAGATGTTTTGGATAGTTCTACTTGAATTCCACATGGAAGATGTGCTATTCAACTATGTGAAGTCATACTTTCTGCACTGTTATAATTGTAATCTATTCCTTGGCATTGTATAAATTGTATAATATGCAAGAAGGAAATGTGACCCAAAAAAAAAAAAAAATTATTTACACTGTTTGTTGTATGATAAAGAGAAGGCAAAGTGCTCACCATATAAAAAAAAAAAAAAAAAAGAACTTCAAGTCTCTGAAGAAAGAAATTGAAGAAGACCTCAGAAGATGGAAAAATCTGCCATGCTCATGGATTGGCAGGATTAATATAGTAAAAATGAGCATCTTACCAAAAGTAATATACAGATTCAATGCAATCCCCATCAAAATCCCAACTCAATTCTTCATAGAGTTAGAAAGAGCAATTCAAAAATTCATCTGGAATAACAGAAAACCCAGAATAGCTAAAACTATTCTCAAGAGTAAAAGAACTTCTGGGGGAATCGGTATCCCGGACCTCAAGCTGTACTACAGAGCAATAGTGTTAAAAACCGCATGGTATTGGTACAGTGACAGACATGTAGATCAATGGAACAGAATTGAAGACCCAGAAATGAATCCACACTCCTATGGTCACTTGATCTTTGACAAAGGAGCTAAAACCATCCAGTGGAATAAAGATAGCCTTTTCAACAAATGGTGCTAGCTCAGCTGGAGGTCAACATGCAGAAGAATGCAAATTGACCCATTCTTATCTCCTTGCACTAAGCTCAATTCTAAGTGGATCAAAGATCTCCACATAAAACCAGACACACTGAAACTAATAGAAAGGAAACTAGGGAAGAACCTTGAACATATGGGCACAGGGGAGAATTTCCTGAACAGAACTCCAATAGCTTATGCTCTAAGATCAAGAATAGACAAATGGGACCTCATTAAATTACAAAGTTTTTGCAAGGCAAAAGACACTGTCAAAAAGACAAAGCAGCAACCAACTAACTGGGAAATGATCTTTACCAACCTTACATCCGACAGAGGGCTAATATCCAAGATATACAAAGAACTCAAGAAGTTAAACTCCAGAGAGGCAAGTAACCCTATTAAAAAATGGGGTACAGAGCTAAACAAAGAGTTCTCACCTGAAGAATATCTAATGGCTGAGAAGCACCTAAAGAGATGTTCATCATCCTTAGTCATTAGGGAAATGCAAATCAAAACAACCCTGAGATTCCATCTCACACCAGTCAGGATGGCTAAGATCAAAAACACAGGAGACAGCAGTTGTTGGCGAGGATGTGGAGAAAGAGGAACACTCCTCCACTGCTGGTGGAATTGCAAGCTGGTACAACCACTCTGGAAAGCAGTCTGGCGGTTCCTCAGAAAACTGGGCATGACACTCCCGGAGGATCCGGCTATACCACTCCTGGGCATATACCCAGAGACTTTACCTGCATGCAATAAGGACACATGCTCCACTATGTTCATAACAGCCTTATTTATAATAGCCAGAAGCTGGAAAGAACCCAGATGTCCCTCAACGGAGGAATGGATTCAGAAAATGTGGTATATCTACACAATGGAATACTACTCTGCAATTAAAAACAATGAATTCACGAAATTCCTAGGCAAATGGTCAGATCTTGAAAATATCATCCTTAGTGAGGTAACCCAACCACGAAAGAACACACATGGTATGCAGTCACTGATAAGGGGATATTGACCCAGAATCTCGGAATACCCTAGACACAATCCGCATATCAATAGATTTCTAAGAAGATGGAAGGAGAGACCCCTGGTCCAGGAAAGACTGGATGTAGGGGAACGCCAGGACAGTGTAACGAGAGGGGGTTGAATGGAGAAAAGAGGGAGGGAAGGGGGCTTATGGGACTTTCGGGGAGGGAGGAAACGGGAAAGGGGAAATGATTTGGAATGTAAATTAAAAAAAATAAAATAAAATAAATAATTAAAAAAAAAAGAAATGCTTTGTAAGAGAGCACTCAGCTCTTTTGTGTGCTGGTGAATACGAGATGAGAATCTGCTTTCCCTCTTTTTGACTAGACCCTGAATAAGGGCATGCTCTCCACTTAAAACATCTCTTCTTTCTGAAGCAACATTACACTGTGATCAAATAGAGTCCCCTCGGTTTATGTGGCTCATCTGAGTGGAAGAGTGTAGCTGACAGTTACCTTGAACTGCCTCATCTGGGAACTGAACTACACCCTGATTCTGAGTCTCTCACTCTGTTTACTGTGGTCTCTGCCTTGATTCCTCGTCTCCACCCCAAGTCATAATGTCTGTCTTATCAGACACAGAGAGAGCAGAATAATGCATATTTCCAAAATTTGTCTGATTATCACAAATGTCCATAAACACAACCCTCTAAAGGTTCTATCCTGGTCTCAAAATGATTCGTTTTTAAACTAATACTTTTTATATTCTAGATACCTGCTCTGCTTTGAATATTTTTATTAGTTATTTTATTTATTTACATTTCAAATGTTATCCCCCTTCCCAATTTCCCCTCCACAAAGCCCCTATTGCCTTCCCCCTCTCCCCCTTCCGCTTCTATGAGGGTGCTCCCCAATATTTTATGAATTCTTTGAGAATTTTGTACAATGATTTTGAGCATATTCAGACACCCTCCCCAACTCCTACCAGATCCACCCCACCTTCCTACCCACCAAACTTTGTGTTCCCTTTCTTTATTCTTAAGGCAATTCTTATAATTAGAAACTGCAATACGCAGAGACATTTGAAGGAATGAAATAGAAAAGCAGATGATAACAATGAAGAATTGCTAGTAATTCTGAGGTGAAAAACCTTTAGTGAAAGTTATCCTGCTGACAGGCAGTTTGGGATATTACACTCTCAGTTTCCCAATTGACTTGGGCAATTTGATGAGTAAGCCCAGAATCTACCTTCTTAGAAAAGTTATCTTAGGTTTTTCTAAGTGATCTTACTTTTGCTAGTGATGATAGTTTTATGGATGATCCTCTGGTTCATGTTGTCAGTGCTCAAGAAACGCCTACTTCTTCTTTGTCATGTCTTCATTATGCTTGAAGACTTGCTGGCTGTTCCTTTCCTGTCCTATGTCTTGTCTAGAAGTACAACTCCCACTCACACTGTGTGACAATTGTTAATAACCCCTAAGGTTCTGTGCCCTGAGAGGTAGAGACCACTTCTGGAAAACAGTGTCAAGTGAATGTCTGATGTAGACTTACAAAAAATGCACATGGGAAATGAGCCAAAGAGCTTGTCCCAGGATAAGAAGAGGAAGTAGAAGGAAGTATCTATGATCAACTGGACTTTCAGGCATTCTCCAGATACAGTTCCTTATTTATCTAGAGTTGCTATAGAATTAATTACAGAGGTCACATTGCTTTGCTTCGTCATAGAAGAAGCTATGGGATGACATGGGGCAAAGGCTCTAGGAATGGCCTACAAGCTGTAGCCAAGCACTGGCTATAGAGGCTGCTGATTAGAACTTCCTGGTTGTGTGGCTAGACTATGCTTAGAAGGGAAACAATGCACATAATATTATTATGTGCTCAGATCACAAGTGCACACAATGAGATGCAGGTGGTGCTAATGATGATGAACTAGTAATATTTTATATTGTGACATGAAGGTGAATATACTGTGTTCTTGTTTCATGAGACTGCTTCCTCAAGCCATTGTAAGCAATATGAAAGGCAGAGATCATAGGGCATCCTCTTCGTGGAAGTGCACATAATCATCACCTCATAGAGAATTTACAGCACTCACATTTACGCTCCTTTGACTTAAGTGTGTTCCCGCAGAAATAACTCCTGCCAACTGGCTTGGCTTTGTTCCCGAATTAATTGTTAGTAAAACCAGAATTATCCAGGGAAGTGAAGCTGTGGAGATGTTATCACAGGAAACTTGTGTGTCTAAAAGTCTGGGCCAAGGGGCAGAGGGCGAGTTGTGGTGGAGCAGAAATCAGTTGTGCAGTTTACTTGGAAGAGCTGACAAGGGAGTTGACCATTGAAGTGGATTCGGCCTGTGTATTATTTCCTCTTCCCATGCATTCTGTGGAGTAGTTTTTTAAGGAGGAAATGGGACCTCTAGTTCAGCAGAAGCAATGGGAGAAACCCTGTTTGCTCTCAGGAAGTCTTCACAGCTCCCAAGGCTGTTACTCTTGATGACATGGGGTGGGAGGACAGGATTATTGGGAATCGCTATGAGGCTAACTGTGGGGAAAGGTCTAAAACAGAGGGGATCTACATGCACAGCCTCCTCTCTGCTTCTTAATAATTTAGGTGGGTAGAAGTGGTTCATGGCTTACTGAACGGAATGTAGTCCTTGGCCTGAGATTCTCCAGGATGCTTTATAAGTTCACTTTATCCATTTTTGTGAGTCCCATGACGTTCCCTCCTCAGTACTCCTGCGCTTCAATTTACCCTTTCCCTGACTGGCCCTGCCCACTCTCCTGCTCTCCTGTGTTCATCCGGCCCTCCCAGTGAGTTTCACCTCCCACCCCCTACTATGACAGCTATGATAGCTGGGAGCGTTCCACATATGAACACTTCCCTGGCCCACTAGCTGCAAATAGTCAAAGGGTCTCCTGTCCTCATGGCAAGGTCTCTAGGTGACCTAGACCAGAGGCTCTCAGACGGCCCCAAAGCTGTAGCCATCACTGCTGAGCACAGAAGCTGTTTTAAACTTGTGGTCTGACTAGATGAGGTTTAGAGAAAGAAGTGAGGTAACTCCACTTGGGTGAGGTAACCAGCTTGAGACTCTAGTAGCCAAGCCTACCAGATGGAGCAAGCTTGTCAGACCCAATTCGGTGTCAGAGTCCCATGAGCCCTGTGTCTGAATAGGAAGAGCTAGACCTGTCTATCCATTCAGTCTCTTCTTCCTGCCCATCGTTCTCCTTCCTTCTTTCCTTCTATCCCCATCCCTTCCTGTTGTCCTTCTATTCATTCAGTACCTTTATTTCTCATCAAATATATTGATAGTGTCTTTCATACTGGAGTGTATTCGAACATTCATTTTTTTTAAATTAGTTTTAAATTTTTTAAAACTAATTTTTTAAATTAGTTTAAATTAGTTTTGAGGATTTCCTACAATGTATTTTGATCATATACATCCCCTCCAAGAAGCCTATTTTAAGTCGCTTGAACTTTCTAAGTCACAGACTTTTGGTATGACTGGAATAATGATGCATCAAATTGTAACATAATTAGTGGCACAAATTATTCCCAAATAGATACAGGCCCTTTGGTTTGGAAGACAGACATGCAGAGTTTCAGATCTATTCTTGCCTAGAGTATCAAATTAGGTATGGGGCCCTGCGTGTGGTGCTTGTGTATTGTGTAACCAATCTGGTCCTATACAAGGAAGCTTCCACCACTATGAACCTGTTTGGTCAACCTCAGATACTGTTGCCGTTGCTTTCTGTATCAATCCCCTATTCCTCCTCATTCATTGTTGAGTAGGGTTAAGCCATCAGGTAGGAGGCCAAAGTAGGGATTTGGGTAAAATCCAACTTGGTTGCTTCTATTTCATTCTCCTTATTTGCCCTCACAGGATATCTCCAGTTAAGACTCTGTCCCTCCGGGTTCTAGCTTTCCAGGCCAGTCCCCCTTTTCAGCCCTTCCCTTTCCCTTCCCCTTCCTAGTAGGCATTCCATTCAGGAGACCCACGTCCTGAGCTCTGATGCTGCCAGTGATTCTATTGGTCCTTTTACCTTGCTCAGCACAGCTGCTTCCTGAGCTCACTAACATCTTGACTACCCTTTTTGTTTCCCTTGGGACATTTTAGAGATCCCAGTCTCTTTTGAACTAGTGCCCCTGATTGACTGTTCTTTGTGCTGCATGGAATCTGATAGAATTGTGTATTTTAGAAGGTTACTATTATAAGAAATAAATTTGTATTATAAGGCAGCAGGTTTTTTCAGTTGTCAGTTGCAATTCATTTATGAGTCAAAAAAAATCAATATAAAGAGTTCAAACCTCCATTTTAGGATACAAAATAATGTCTAATTGAATGCAAGATATTATCATCCATTGTGTGCTATGTAGTTCTGCAAACTTACGGTTGTCAGTATACATATATGTGTTGTGTGCCAGTTCATGCGTGGTGCAGCTGGGGTCTAATATATAATTGAAATTCGATGGTCTAGAGTTTCTGGCACATAATAAGCACTCAGTAAATCCTAGTAACTATCATTGCTGTCCAAGACCATGTCATATGAACACTGTTCAGTCAGACAGCACAAAGAAGTTACCATTCCAACTCACTTGAGCTCATTAAAATAGTTCCACATAGTTATGTCAGAGTGTATTCAAATGGTCAAACCAATGCCTTACATTTGTTTGATTATACCTAGCCAGGCACAGCCTGAGTCACCCTCCTTGGCTGAGAGAAGAGGCAAGCAGGTCCAAGGAACTGAAACATTTTTAAACTTACATTTTATTTTCCTATGAGTCATTGCAAATCTGTCCCTGCAGCATCTTTTCCTGTGGCTAAATGCTCTAAGACAGACAGGTTTCTTCCCAAAGCTGGGGGCATGCAGGAAGAGAGAAGAGAAAGCACCTCCCCAATCAGCACATGAAGGACAACTTCTGGCCCACCTCCTTTTCAAAAGCATCGAACGGCTCCTGGGGAGCCATGACATTGATAACTAACAAATATTATCAGCATCCTAACACCTGCTGGTGGAAAGGAAGAACCAAAATTGTATGACTTCTCTCTTTGCCACAGCTACCCCACTTAGAAGTGGTGCTATTAAACATATGATAATGACCACAAAGAGCAAAAGAGAATATTTAGCTTCTTTACATTTCAGGCAAATAAGCCCAAATGAATCCTTCTATCTCCAGAGAACCAATAATCTGAGGGACAGAAAAACCAAGATTTATATGAATTCCTTCATTTGATGCTTCTGAAAGACCACATTAAAATCTTCCTGGGGCTGGCAGCAGGCACCCTAGGCTCTCTCCTGCTGGTGTGACAGCATCCTGGGCTCTCCCATATTGTAGCTGGTTTTCAGTGTCTAATGTGACAAATGTGCACCTCTACTTTTACAACTGATAATGCTTGCCAGTTGCTGCAGTGAAATAGGGCAGAACCCACTAACAGTTACATAGGATTCCCATTGTTTGATTCATTGACTCTTCAGAGTAGCCCTGTGGGCATAGATGGTTTCAATGATTATCCTCATTCTCTCATTGAGCAGACAAATCAAGAAGGCAAACACCTTGCTCAGATTCACACGACCAGTTTGTAATCCAAATTGGTCAAGGCCATGTAGCCTGCTATGTCAAGTTTAATATGGCTTTCTATGTTGGGGGCAGGAACTGGAAGGTCTATGTTCTCATTTTCTCATTAGACAGTTTATCTGGTCTACTGAGAAATCAATGTCTCTCCAATATTTCCATCTTATCTACAACATAAGGGAATTTTCAGAGTGATTTAGAGTTCTTTAATGTTCCTTTTCGTGAGTTTTGAGCATTGGTTGTCTTATTTATTTCTTACTGCTGTGAAGAAGCACCATGACCATTGCAACTCTTATAAAGGGAAGCATTCAATTGGGTATGCCTTACAGTTTAGTTCATTATCAGCATGGCTAGAAGGATGGTAACACACACACACACACACACACACACACACACACACACACACAAACACACACACACACACACTGGTGGAGAATGGGCTGAGGGTTCTATATCTGTATTTGCAGGCAGCAGCAAGAGAGACTCACTGAACCTAGCTTTGGGTTCTGACACCCAAAAGCCTACCCTGAATGACAATTTCTCCATCACAGTCACATCTACTCTAACAAGGTCACACTCCCTAATCCATGCCAAGTAGCACCAGTCCCTAATGACGATACATCCAAACATATGAGCTTATGGTAACCATTCCTATTCAAACCACCTCATCAGTGTTTGAAGAAATCGTATTGATTTATCCAATACCGATTGACCTATAGTATTTCTTTTTTTTTTAATTTTATTTTATTTTCTAAGTTTTTTTTAATTTACATTCAAAATCATTTCAAACAGATCAATTACTATGTTTCCAGACTATCCAAGAAGGGATAATTTGTCTACTGATCCATATACAAGCTCTATTCTGTGGTCAAGTATCTATCTCCTAATTTTTTACCCTTCCTTCTGCCTTAAAATTGCCTTTGTCCTCCAGTCTCTAGGGAATGAGTCCAAGATTTCTCCATTTCAGAGTCCAAGTAGACTGGTGAAATTTATATGTTACAGTGATACACTGAGGAGCTATTTGGGTGAAAATGGCTTGGGGGAAGTCTCAGCACTTAACATGTTTTCAATTAGAAGTGTGAAGCCAGAGAGAACCACCCTCCTGGATGGAGGGTCCTTTTGCCCCATGAGATGATTAAATGTCTTACAACAAAAAGTAAATGTTTATTCCAACCCAGGTGCTTGGACAATATGGAACTGTATCAGGCCCAGGTAATTGGTTAAATTGGCTTACCCTCCTTCAGCTGTCACAATGTTCCCTATACGTGCACGTCAGAGAAAATGGCATGTTTCCCTTCTAATGGCTGACTCTTAACAGCATCAACTCAATATGTTAAGTGGGGAACTTCCTTTAGTGTCCCTCTTCTGTCAAATGTAGTGTCATTGTATTACAATAGTAGTGGAGCATAAGAAAGAAAACATACTGTTTTAGCTGGGGAGTTATCCTCATCAATGGAATTTGTTCTCTACTTTGTACTGTTTGGTTCATCTCCTAATGGTGGGGTTGAAGCTGACCACTGTAAGCTTAGTACAACCTATGAAATCAGCCACCAAGATGCCTCTGAGAGACAACCATAGTGATATATGACCTTGACATACAGCATAGGCTCACCTCAATCTTGGGAACCCCTTGCCTCACTTTCTCCTGTATTGGCATTACAGGCATATACTGTGCCATGCCTGCCTTTACATGTGTTTTATGAGTGAATGACTTTGCTCATTCAATTGGACATTTTTTTCAACTTCTTATTGATTCTTTGTGAATTTCACACCAATCTCACTTGTCTTCCTGCCCGTCCATAACTGCTCTCTACCTTAGCAGCCTTACCCTTAAAGAAAACAAAACAACAACAAACAAACATCTTGCCTTGGAAACTGTAGTATGTCATGGTGTGTCACACAGTAAACCCTTTTGTCCAAAGAGCTCTTC
Organism: Tokudaia tokunoshimensis; assembly: GCA_036184795.1. Classification (NCBI taxonomy): domain Eukaryota; kingdom Metazoa; phylum Chordata; class Mammalia; order Rodentia; family Muridae; genus Tokudaia; species Tokudaia tokunoshimensis. The sequence continues at coordinate 38,821,151 of BTHU01000019.1, forward strand.
TTGCAAATGTTCATGGCAGTGAGTCATTGGTCTGGTTTGAGGCCTCTGGCTTCAGTTATACTTTCAATACTAGATCCTCACTGGGACTCTTCTCAGATGTCCTGTTGTTGCCCCATTACTTGGAGATCTTGCAGCTTTAGCTTTGAAGAAATAACTAACCCCTTCATGTAATTCAGGAGTCCTTAGAAGGGGTATATGTTGGAGTGGGCCAACTCAAAGCCCTAATTCTGAACCTGGGTGGTAGCTGAGTTCCTCAACCTGATAGCTCTTCCATTCTCATACCATCTGGTCAGTTCCTCCATACCCATGCCTCCTGGGCCAGTTCTCTAGCACTGCCCAGGTGAGGATCAGGGCCAGCTCCCCTGCTTCTATGTCCTCAGGGCCAGCTAACCCATGTCTTTGTCACCAGGGCCAGCTCTACTATGCTGCCCAGGAGTGTCAAGTGCTGCAGCCAGTGAGGACAGGGAAAACTCCACACAGCCTACAGAAATGAACATGGCTCCAGGTAGCAGCCCAGACTAAGGATATCCATATGGCCTTACGTGGTAACATGGGCCACAGACATCAACACAGACTCCCCAACTACTGCAGGACCATGGATCCATAAATGGCTCTTGGCAGCAACATTGGTCAGAACCTCACTATGACTTCAGGTGGAATCACAGGCTACTCCCATCAGACTATTCCTCACTGCCCTTAACTCTGCCATTCTGCCTTTCTTCATCATACATACATCATACTGCTTCTCTTTCTCTTCCATCTTTCCACCTCTTAATTTGCTCATCTTAATGGCTCCTGGGAGCTCTAGGTGTCTTCTGTGTGACTCTGGGAGGGGGTTTTCTCAGGTGTGTTACACCTTGCTTCTGCTGTCAATATAACATGCTTAATTGAGTTCATACTTCTTTACATTTCCTGGTTTTGTTTCTACAGACTTTACTTTCAAGGCATACTTGATTAATTTATCTGCTCACAAATATATAAAGTTCTCAATGACATCTTCTACAATCAGAGCAAAGGGGCTTAAGGAATGATTCATGGGTAAGAGTACTTGCGATACACGTAAGAGATCATGAGCTCAAATCCCTAGTGCCCACATAGAAACCTATTTATAGGGAAATGGAGATACTCAGACCCTGGGAATTTGCAGACTAGCAAGCTTAGCTGATATGAGGAGCACATGTTTAAATATAACACACACACATACTCACAGACATAGACACAGACACAGACACACACACACACACACACACACACACACACACACACTCAAAAAGTCAGTTCAGAACTCACCCTACTTTTGTTCTCATTCTCCTGCATTTTGTTTTGTTTTGTTGGTTTTTGTGTTGTTGTTTTTCTATTTCTGTGCCTATCTAGGAAATAATTTGACTTTGATATTCATGAACAATTCAGTTTTTATAACTATTATCAGTAATAGTTTTAAGGACAGTGTGAGGAAAATAGAAACATAACTTTTCAATGTAATAAATGTGAGCTAATATTCTTCCTTGCTTTCAAGTGGCATGCTTGTGAAAATTATATTACAGCTAACATGTTTAGTCTTAATACCACAGGACCTAATCCTATAGTCCAACTTCTAATAAAATATACCCTTAGGAAGCTTTCCAAACAAATTCCTAGGGATTTGCCCAGTTCGTGGACCCATTTTCTTCTAATTTTAAAAAAAATACATTTTTAAAGTCATCATGGGACACCCTAGTTTCTTCAGGGTGTGGTACATGTTTAGACTACACTCACAACCTCTTTTCAGTAAGGACATACTACAGATGTCTAGCCTGTGAAGCATATTTGAGCTACATCATCGTGAGGCTTACATTTAACCTTGTGAGTGTTCTCCCATTGTCCTTTAGCTCTGGATAACTGAGATGAAATTGAAACCCCAAACAACTAGAATAGCGGAGAAGAGCTATCTCAGCTGTCTGGTTTTCTTATGAGCAAAGAATAACTTCTGCTGTGTATAACCATTTTGAAGTTGTTTTTGTTGATGTTTTTATCATTGTTGTGGTAGCTTGCTTGTTCCAAATAATGCCACTAGTTAAGTTAACATAATATTGTTCTTAGCAGCCTGGGTTAAAGTTCTCTAAAGTAACTAAACAGCTATCAACTGGGAAGGCTGTATGTGTGGTGTGTGTGTGTGTGTGTGTGTGTGTGTGTGTGTGTGTGTGTGTGTGTGTGTGTGTGTTGTTACTATCATCTATTTTGTTTTAACCTTCATAAGATAAACCACAAAACCTCAAGTGACTGTATGTTCCAGTTAATTCTATGCTTTATTGAATACCACTTTGAAATCTCCAGTTCGTTTAACCTTTGCAGTGAAAAATCATTTGAGATGCTACTGAGCCACTTTTATGCTTTATTAAGAAAAAATACTAAGTTAAATTTAATTCTTCGTAGCTGGAATTTTGGAGAATTGTTTTGTTTAGATCATACACATTTGGAACAAAGCTTATTTTGAGAATATTATTAAGAGCTATGAATAGACTGGGAAACAACAGAGAGGAAGGGATCCAGGGATGGAAGAAATTCTGCATGCCGTTTGAAGGGCTCTGCAGGTCACCTTTGAACCAGCGGGCAGTACAACAGAAGCTAAAGTATCACTGGTACAGAGTCTTTTCTTTTTACATTTACATATTTGTTGCAGGATTCAGACAAAACAAGGTACATGTCTACCATGGCCTGTGTATGAGGGTCGGATTCTTTCGACACATCACGTGGGTCCTGGGAATCAAACTTGGGTCTTCTGGATTGCTGGCAAGCACATTTTCCCTATCACTGATCCCATTTCTTGTCTCGCCATCAGTTTTTGACATCATGCTAAAAATATAATCTTGCCTATTGAAAGATTGACAAAATCCTTAATTATTGTTGAAAAATTCAGAATATATTAAAATCATGATCATTTTTCTCATAAGTAGACCAGTTTGTACTCATTTATTCTATCAAACAGTTTTTGTGTTTATTTACCTTTTACAGTTAAAAGCTCAGTGTCAAAAGTCGATGTCTAATTAATCAAGAATTTGGGGAACTAAAAGTTGGGGAGATGGTTCAGTGAGTCAAGAGGTTTGTTTCCCACCCAAGTGAAAGAAACTGAGTTAGCATCCCAAACTCCCATATAATGACAGATGTGGTTAGACACATCTGTAACATTTCTGGGAAGGCAGAAATAGGAACATTCTGGGATCTCATGGACTTACCAGTCTAGTTTAATTGATGAGCTCTTGGTTCATCAAAAGACCTTTTTTCAAAACTACAGTGGAGATCAATTGAGGAAGATACCCATGAGACATTCACGTGTAGTCAAGCGAGAGCACACACATACAGATGCACATGCACACACACCAGTTTGGGAAATTGATTCTAAACTGATGAGCAACTGTTTCTGATGCTGAAGATGAAACGGGGGGAATCACATACCCTAGGAAAGTGGTTTGCTCTTAACTGCATCTCTCACACCTCTGGTGCCCCACTTAACATTCCTCACATTCGGCTGTGGAAACGAATCCCTGAAATCTTCCTTAATTACACAAAAATAAATATAACTAGTGATATGCATTTAAGGCTACAAATGCCAGGTGCCCTTTGTTGCCATCCCTGTGAAAGCCGCTCTGTGTTTTCCTCTTTGGTTCTTTTGGATTGACTCCACACCTGCAGGGGAAGCCCTAGAGAGGGTGCAGGTGATTATGAAAGTTAATAGATCTGTACCCCATTTTTAATAGGGATACTTGACTCTCTGGAGTCTAACTTCTTGAGTTCTTTGTATATATTGGATATTAGCCCTCTGTCGGATGTAGGGTTGGTAAAGATCATTTCCCAGTTAGTTGGTTGCCGCTTTGTCCTTTTGACAGTGTCTTTTGCCTTACAGAAACTTTGTAATTTTATGCAATAAGGACACATGCTCCACTATGTTCATAGCAGCCTTATTTATAATAGCCAGAAGCTGGAAAGAACCCAGGTGTCCCTCAACGGAGGAATGGATTCAGAAGATGTGGTATATTTACACAATGGAATACTACTCTGCAATTAAAAACAATGAATTCACGAAATTCCTAGACAAATGGCCAGAACTGGAAAATATCATCCTTAGTGAGGTAACCCAATCACAAAAGAACACACATGGTATGCAGTCACTGATAAGGGGATATTAATACAGAATCTCGGAATACCCTAGACACAATTCGCATATATTTGCATAGATTTCCAAGAAGATGGAAGGAGAGACCCCTGGTCCTGGAAAGACTGGATGTAGGGGAATGCCAGGACAGAGAAGCGAGAGGGGGTTGAATGGGGAAAAGATGGAGGAGGGGGCTTATGGGACTTTCGGGGAGGGAGGAAACAGGAAAGGGGAAATGATTTGGAATGTAAATAAAAAATCTTAGAAAAATAAAAAAAAAGAAAGTTAATAGAGATTGGATTGCCCCAAAATATGTTCTCTTTTCCTGTTTGTATCCCTCCTGGCTTTTTTTTTTCCTCCACTAGGACACTCACACTGATTAAAAACAACAACAACAAAAAAAAAAAACAAAAAAACACCTCTTCATGATGACAGCTAAATGTATATTTCTTATCTTAAAAACACTTAAAAAAAACCTGCTTATGTGTTTAGATGTGATTCTGACTCTCACATGCACGACTGCCATGACATAGAGGGAAGAGGCTTGTTGGGTTCCCTCATTTTGTTGGGAAAACTCCAATTCTTCCTTGCTCTATATTTCTGCCATGCCCTGGGAATACCTCAAATATATCTCTTCTTGGTTGTTTGTAAACTCGCCTTGGTCTGGTTGTAAAATCTGGCAAGAGCCATGACTTCATTGTTGTATCTTCTTAGGACCAGAGCTAGGAGGTGTTACATAACTGTCCTTCTAGTCAGTGAAAAAAGATCTCAGGAAATAAACTGTAGAGATGTCCTGAGTCTTCTAAACCTTTGCCTTGTGTCTTGACACAGTATTGAGGAATTAGGACCTCCTTTTGCATATCATGTCTCTGAAATGGTAGACCCAGCCCACCTTAAGATGCGACTCTAATGTGCAGCATTGTCTTGAGTCTGGAAGCAGGAAAGCAAGCAGTATATAGGGTCCTACACCTCTCACTAGGGTACGAGGGGTCAGATTTAAGATTGACAGATACAATAAAACAGAATTAATGTCTCTCTACCTCTGAAGCAGCCCCGGGGGAATTCTCATCATCATAGCTGTTGGATCTCCAGCTTTCATCTCATACAAATGATGGTGAAACCCACAGAAAGCCATTTCCTGGGGCTGCCCTCACAGGCAGCCTGGCTGCTGCTGGTGTCTCAGTCCAAGTTGTGACATAGCTCATCTAGAGTCTTTTCTTCATGCAAACAAAGACCCAGTGGCGCTGACTCTTGAAGCTGAAGACTTTGAGAACGAGCCTGATTTTTCCATTATGCTGATGGGTGGTTTCAATGAGATGTTTACCTTTTAGCCTTTCTCTCTGCCAAGTACAAATCAGTGTGCTTCCAACATCCCCAAGCCTTGATTCTGCACTGCTGACTGCCATTGCTTCTCTTCAGTTAATGAGTAACTACAGAGGAGCTTTACAGATGACATAAAGAGAAAAGTCTCTAAAGAGAAAATGAACTACTTCCCATTCCCCTGAAACTTCCTCCAGCCATTGTCTGTTGGGACAGCAATGAGATATATTGAGGGATGGGACATTCCAGGTAAAGGAATAAGCTATGAGAAATTGAATCTGGTCCTACAGATATATGTAGCTTCCCACCCAACAAGAAGATAAAGACTAAGTTTAAGAACTCTGTTTAAGATTGTTTTGTGTCTTGTTTGAAAGCATAGCATATATGACAAGTAAAAACTTGTTCCTTAGACCTTTCTTCATAGAGTAACATATTGCCCATGTCCTCCTGGATTTCATCTTAAACAAAAATGCCCAACATGAACCAAGACCTTTATACCTTCTTTCATTGTGACCAAGGCAACAGAGCTAGCTGTTCTTCCAACAACATTCTCAAAAAGGATGACTACAGAATGTTTGCTGTATACCATGAACTGCAGGAGGAAGAAGTATACACACAGAAAGTTGCACAGTAGGAAGAGGAAAACTGAGCTTTGCTTCTCTCCTTCTATATGCCTCTTGCATAGATCAGATGGTGTCACCCATAGCTCTTTCATATTGGGTAAAGGACACATGTGTGTGCACACACATGCATGTACATTAGCAAAGTCATCAACATGAGGTCCTGGGCTTCTCTAGAGCATTGTTTCAGCAAAAGCTTTCTTTGCAAGGAATGGAGGCCTCTATAATTGCAAGCCTTCCCATTTGTGCACAAGTACATAGACAAAATAAAAAGAGTCTCTTGAGGATGAAAGTCAGGGAGTGATTTCTCTTTTCTCTTGAGAGCCAACTCTAGAGTTAACCACATCATCAATTGAATGGGGAGATCTGATTAACTGACATCAATTCTCTTTCACTCTCCCCTTCCCTGGCAGTTCTTAATGGCCCATCCTAAAGTAAATAGATTTTATTGTAACATAGTCAAAGACACTAATATGATAAGATTATTATAACTCCCAATCCTGGTTTTGCCCAAGTTTAACTGGGTATCTTCCTCTCTGATCCAGAAGCTAAAAGAAAGTGTTTTTCTCCACTTGGTGGAGCTGTGCACATATCTGCTTGGGGGAAATAGACAAGCATCCTTCCAGAGTCTCCGCCAGCTGTTCTAACGGAAAGATCTTTCAAGTGCATCATTCTGGCTTTACACAGTGACACCTCCCTCCTCTTGATGGCAGTAAAATTTTAATTAGCGGGCAATGTGCATTCCTGTATAATGGAGCCCACACATGGCAGGAAGTTAAGAGGTTTTATTGACAGCCAGCTGGGAGATTGGGGGCAAATTCCCTTGTTTTCCAGCACCATTGTTTGTAAGTAGATAAAGTTGGGGAACAATCCCTGGTTCTACCTATCTCTTAAATTTAGTAGAAGTTTAATCATCTAAATCTAGATGTGTATATGCTTGAGAGGTTGAAAACAATAGGCAAATGCAACTTTGAATGTTTGTGGGACTCCTTCCTGTTGGGTCAGCTGAGAAAGCAGCCCCTATCTATTTTTTTCTTATCTTCTAGTCCACTTTCTACCCTGAAAGAAGAAAGGCTTTCTCGGTGCAAATCAGAGCCTATTGATCCCATGTTTAACATCCTGTCCGTCTTCTCCTATCCATGTAATGATGATTTCAGCTTCTTAAGTGGCATGTGAAGCTCTTTCCAGTCTGTGCCTTTCAGCTCTGGCCAGTGTCATCTCTTTCTGGATGCATTAACAATGTGTTTAATGTTGAAGTCTTCTCTCTTTTCATGTCTTGGCCTTGCCATTCTCCTTTCAAAGTGCCCCTTTCCTTTTTCTTTCCAGTTCCTGATTTCAGTTCAGCCAATTCTTAGTGGGAGAGTGTCCCTGATTCATTACAGGCCCTCATTTTTATCACATCCCACTCTCTGCAGTCCCCAGAGACACTGTCATGAGTTTTTCCCCCACAAAAGTACAGCTAGCCTTTGGGTATCTCAATATTACCATTCTGGCTTGTATAGTTTATAAACAGAACTCAAGAAAATTTTGCTCCATGTCAAGTTAGATGTTGCATATTTCAAGGGTTGCCTTAACAAAGACCCACAAGTTGGCTGCCTTGAAACATCCCCAATTTGTCCCCTCACAGTTCTATAATTTAGAAGCATGTTACCATGGTAATAGCCTGGCCATCTTCCCTTTGCTGCCCAACATAGCATCCTTCTGTATCTGTCCCAAGCACCTGGTAGTGTCTGTTAGTACTTGGCACCCTATCCTTGCAAGCACTACTGCCATAATATCTGACAGTGGTGTCACATGCTAGCCATCCTGTGTGTCTTTCTGCAGCCATTTTCCCCTTTAAGAAAGGATGTCAATCACAGAGTTAATGCCTACTGTGGAGACCTCATCTTAACCTGATTATGTCATCAAAGACCTGCTTTCCACATAAGTCGATGTTAACAGTAACTGGAAGTTAGTTCAGGATATTTTTGGGTGACAATAGATGAGTACCATTTCCACTGCCTGGGCTGACAAAACAATTTTGGAGTATGCTCAGGAGGGAATCCAAAGCATTCTGTATGCTAGGCAAGAGATCAAACTGTGAGTTAAATCCATAGCCTAAAGCAAATTATTAATGAATACAAAAATTGAAAAGGCTTTCCCCTTTTATCTACATATAAGATAGATACTTATTTATGTATAAAACTAAAGTATATTGTGTATATATGAACACAGGCATTCATTATCTTATATTGAAAGAAACTCCCAAAGCTAATTATCCCAAGTGGAAAATATTGTTTGGTTCATCTAAAGCACTTTAAAGACATCTGCCTAATTCAGATGTAAATTTCTGGATGGCAAGAAATTATTTCGTTTCTGGCTGTCAAAATTCTAAATTATGGTAATCCATCACTAAATAAGCTCTGTGCTTCTAGCATTTAAATTTTAAGAAGTCTGAGGCTAGTAGTGGTTTTAATTATCTTTGCAAGCCAGCTTTTCGTTCCATCTATTTCTTCTGATTTCTAACTTAAGGAGATCTCTGCTTAGATTGCTCATTCTCCAGCACCCTCCTTTACTGCGGGTTTACTGTCTGCCTTGTAGTAACCTGTTCTGTGTTATTCATATACACCCTTTTCCCAACTCACTGTGCTCTAGATTTTAAAAAGCAAAGCTAAATTTCAAAGAAGCAAATTATCTGCTAAATTATGCTCTAATTGGTAGCATTCAGCAGTGTTGAAATCAAGTGGGAAAACACAAAAACCTCTGGAAAGTACTTTTTTTTAACTGATGAAAACTGGGTAAAAGGAAGCGAGATAAAAATTTCTTTTTGCTTTAATTAAAAACTTTCAAAGTGGTACAGTTGGTAAACTATTAAGTAAATTGCATGTGCCCTCTAATGCTTATTGTAATTAGGGCTAATACTGGAGCCAGCTTCTGGCTGCAGGTACTGCCATAAAATCCAGGTATGCTTTGTTTGAATCTTTGATTTGCTGGTGCAGTCCCTGCCAGAAGCTAAGAGGGAACAGAGATCACCAGAACAGAAATTTGTTCCATAAACTGACCCTGTATCTTAGAGAATGTGAATCCCCATTTCAGGAAGAGGCTTAGAGTTTGGTAAGTAACTGGGGCACTTTTCCCAACTTCATTTCTTTGTCCTCTCCTACCTAAAGTTACAGATTTGTTTAGCCAAATGCCAGTCTTACACTTTCCCTTAACCTGTCCCCCTCCAAAAAAAATTGTAGCTGAATATACTTTTACTTTTAGGAATGGAAAAGACATTGGAAGAAGTGGAAGGGGGATAGGCCAGACCTTTGCATGACCTCAAGTTAGTTTGTTGATTTACATTCATATTTTCAAAGTCTAACTCAGAGGCTTCGAACACTTATTGTCTGTGTGTTTGTGTGTGTGGAAGATTATTCCATATGGCAAAAGGCAGAGTAGCTACCACTGTAAGAAATGAAGATTAGCTATAAAATGAACTGAATTATATACAAGGTATTAACCATATCTTAATTTCAGCATGCCATTTGCATGTATATACAGTAATATTTGTTATAAAACAATGTCTACCTTGATGAAGACATTAGAACCTCCAAGAATACTTGCTGGGCATGGTTCCCAGTTGTAAAGTGCTAAACAATAAAACATGCGTATGAAAACGCCAGTTATAGTCTTGCTCCCAAAAGCATAAATAGAGGGATCAGTAAACAACTAAAATTGAGGCTAAATGGAAGGTTGATGTTTATCTACTCATGTTCTGTTTAGACAAAAACATTCCTCTCCTATATAACCTTTCATAATCTACAGGGCAGAAAACTGTAGCTTAAAGTAAAGCAGCCATAAAATCCATACTCAGTAGCCACTCAGGACTAATGAAGAGAAAGGTACGTTAACAAAGAACCATCACTCCACAGAAGCTATATCTCATCTTGTCTCTTTCCAAGTCAGAGGCTGTGCAAATGTGTCTGATAGTAGTTTCACTTCTGCTGAGAAGAAAGATGGACATGAAAGTGTGTGAAACACTCAGAAACACAAGAAAGATAGGGGAGACAAAGCCATAGTTTTATGCTATTCCTGTCTAAGTCTCTATCCATGTTACAAGTGTCACCTTATTCTGTTGGGAATTAAAAGCTGGAAACATAAATGTTGATAAAACACTTAAAGATCCTGTCTTTGGGAATGGTTTACCCTGGGATTGTCTTGTTCTTCATGTGTCGTTCCTGAGACTGTCACTAACTACAGGCAGGTGCTGTGAACTCATCTTTGTTCTGTAATAAAAATTTGTCCTCTGTTTTATCCTAGGGAGAAAACAACAAACACACACAAAATGATGAATAATAGGCACCCAAAGGTTAAATTAAGAGGAGGGGTTCCTGGGTGCGGTGACAGACTCTGTGTGTGATCCCACAGTTTAGAAGCTAAGGCAGGAGAACCTGAGGTGCAAGGGAAGCTGAGGCTACACAGCAAGATCCTGCCTCAGAACCAAACCAAGAAAAGACAGAGGAAGTTAACGGGGTTTGCTATTGATGGTGGTCATGTGTGTGTGTGTGTGTGTGTGTGTGTGTGTGTGTGTGTGTGCGTGTGCGTGTGCGTGTGTGTGTGTGTGTGTGTGTGTGTGTGTGATTATGTGTACATATATTCATGTTTTCCCTGGTATGGAATTTTTTCAAGATGTGGGGTTAAAATAATCAGCTGCCTTACTTAATAATAAATATGAGTAAAATTAAATGTTTTGAACTAATTGGGTGGATTGTTTTTGTTGTTTTGTTTTGTTTATTTGTTTGTTTGTTTGGTAAATGTTTACAGTTATTTTCTTGACCCACAAAGTCAAGGATTAATCCTTTAGGGATTTTGTAGAAGAAATCAGGAAAGATGAAAGCAAAGGCCTGTTGTGTGCCCTTCTTCATCCCCTGCTGCTTCTGTGATGACCTTGGGTAGTGCACTTTATAATTCTAACTGAGGGGGAAGAACATGTTTCCAGTGGAGCCCTTTTCCTTCTTTTTTTTTTCTTTTTTTTTTTTAATTTAATTTAATTTTATTTTTTTAATTTACATTCCAAATCACTTCCCCTTTCCCGTTTCCTCCCTCCCCGAAAGTCCCATAAGCCCCCTTCCCTCCCTCTTTTCTCCGTTCAACCCCCTCTCATTACTCTGTCCTGGCGTTCCCCTACATCCAGTCTTTCCAGGACCAGGGGTCTCTCCTTCCATCTTTTTAGAAATCTATTGATATGCTGATTGTGTCTAGGGTATTCTGAGATTCTGGGTCAATATCCCCTTATCAGTGACTTCATACCATGTGTGATCTTTTGTGATTGGGTTACCTCACTAAGGATGATATTTTCAAGTTCTGACCATTTGCCTAGGAATTTCGTGAATTCATTGTTTTTAATTGCAGAGTAGTATTCCATTGTGTAAATATACCACATCTTCTGAATCCATTCCTCCGTTGAGGGACATCTGGGTTCTTTCCAGCTTCTGGCTATTATAAATAAGGCTGCTATGAATATAGTGGAGCATGTGTCCTTATTGCATGCAGGTAAAGTCTCTGGGTATATGCCCAGGAGTGGTATAGCCGGATCCTCCGGAAGTGTCATGCCCAGTTTTCTGAGGAGCCGCCAGACTGCTTTCCAGAGTGGTTGTACCAGCCTGCAATTCCACCAGCAGTGGAGGAGTGTTCCTCTTTCTCCACATCCTCGCCAACAACTGCTGTCTCCTGTGTTTTTGATCTTAGCCATCCTGACTGGTGTGAGATGGAATCTCAGGGTTGTTTTGAGCCCTTTTCCTTCTAATACTACCCAACTACAGAAATAAAATAACATTTACGGCAACCCAAGGTCTGCTTCTGGAGCTATATCCACAGCACCAAGGTAGAAAAGAAGACATATGAACCTCATACTTTTTTGTAAAGTATCTCAGCAAATGCAGAGAAAAGACTATTCTCTGGTTCCAGCAAGAGTCAGACCAAATAGGAATTGACAGATTTACTCTGGCTCTCTACTTGAGTGATGCTGTAATTTTCAAAAAGTCATAAATATTTACATTTGCCTTTTGTTTCACACTCACTAACTCCTGTCCCAGTTCTCTGGTTAAAGAGTATGAGGAAGAGGCTCTTTGTACTAAATTATGGTGTTTGTGGGTGAATGGATGGAAAGACACGTCAGAGATAATGTAGTGTCAACTGCTTTGCTATCAGCACAATTGGCTCTCTTTATGGAGTGGAATATTCAAATCCATGCACCAGTGCTCTTCCAAATAGAGAATTTGTTTCCTGTTTTCACTTCAAACTATCTTTTATTTTAATTAACAGGAATGCAGGTTAATCATCCATCTTACAGCTAAAGGAGTTTTACAGGCTCGTAACACTGTCAGACTCTAGTGTATATAAATGAGAAATAGAAAGACTGTTTTAGAGAAGTGAATCTTTTTCCCTTCCTTCTTTCTTCTTTCCCTCTTTCCTCCTTCCCTTTCTCTGTCTTTCTCCCCCTCTCCTTAACCATGAAAAGACCATGTGAACTAGGGAGTTCCATTGATGGTGTGTGGTTTCACTAACTGGATTCCATCCCAGAACATCTGTCAAATTCAGATCTGACTGATGTTTCATTTCAACATCTCTTCCCCAGGAGGTCTCTGGAATGTTAAGATATTTTTGGGGGGGGGGGGTCTGAGCATCTGTGGGCTGGAATCGGTGGTGGGTTGCTTTTACAACCAGCTGTTTAAGGGGTAGGTAGACATATAAGGAAGGAGTAGGGGATATGGAAGGCCCTGAATTCTACTGCTTTTCAAATCCTGTGGTGTAAATAATACCATGGCCAATTTCAAAGTTTTTCTTCTCATTTTACGTCACTGGGGCTATATAGCATATTGCAAGGAAGAAGGCCATAACAGGAACACTTGTTGCTCAACTCATACAAGCTGAGACCGGATTCACGGAACATTAGTTTGGATACCTAAGTGTAGTTTTCTATTCCTCAACAGATAATAATAGATGTTCAGGATAGAATTCTGGAGATAAGTTTTATTTTGTCATGTATCTCATTACTAATGTTCTGTAGAAAACTAGATTTAAGAAAAACCCAAGGATTTTACATTATTATATTGTCCCCTGTTGGCTTGAAAATTAGATGTTTACTATGTTAATATGTTTTCTTGATTAAGAAATTAAGACAGAAAGTAATTAAGAGTTTCCCCCAAGGCAGTACAAGACCAGGCTAGAAAATTTCTAATTAAACTGTAGTGTTTTTGTTTCTATTTTATCACAATTCAATCATAATTATTAAAAATTTGATGGAAAATATTTGAAAGCCTTCAAAACATACTTGCATAAGGTTCTTTTATATTTGGCAGAAATATAGTGACATGATTACCCTAGGTTTTTTTTTAAAGTTTGATTTAAAATTTGTTGAGGTTTATAGACTACAGTGTCCTATATTATGGATTACAATACTTGTTTACATGTTAACCGTTTATGCTGAGTGAACCAGGACACTATCTTCAATGATGGTTTTACTACTGTGTTCCCTTTGGAGCCTCCTGGCTCCTCTCTCAGTCCTTCATAAAATCCATAATAGGTTTTAATGAACTCTAGTCACTCGCTCCATTGTGTGGATGAACACTAGAATGTAATCCTTTCTTCTGTATTTGATACCTGTTGTCAACTGTCTGCTGTCTGTCTCTGTTACCCATGGTTATCTGCCTGCTGTTCATCTCTGGTGCTCATGGTTAACTGCCTACTGTCCATCTCCCTACCTTTCCCCACTATTCTCCCTTCAAGATAGCCTTGGGCATTTATCATTGTTTATCATTATTATTATTGTTGTTGTTGTTGTTGTTTTTGTTTGGCTATTTTGTTGTTTGTTTTCCACACATAAGAAAAAAATGCAATATTTGCCCTTCTTTTTTGTGACAAGCTTATTCCACTTAATAGAGCCTTCCAATCCTGTACATATTGCTGCAAACGATGGGGTTTCATTTTTGATTTATGGGTGAGTAATATTCCACTGTATATACTGGCCACACTGTCTTTATCCATGTATCTGTTGATAAGCTGACTCCATATCCTGGTTGTAATGAATAGGTCTGCTATTGTCTCTTTGATACACTGACTTCATTTCCTTTGGCTGTATTCCCAGAATAGAATCACTGAATCATATGGTCGATTTAGTTTTAGGGTTTGTTGAGAGGTCTTTGCATGGCTTGCCATAGTGGCTGTACTAATTCTCATAACAGCAGCACATGGGTTGCTTTTTCTCCACATCTTCTCTGGCATGTATTATTTATTGCCTTTTTAGTAATATTTTGACTCAAAAGCAATATGGCCTTCAATTGTTTGCTTCCTCAGTTGGTTTGGGCCTTTTGTTTTTCTCACATAGCCCAGCTGACCTTGATCTCACCATATAACTGAGATTGGCTTTAAGTTCTTGTTCTTTCTGCCTCCACCTCCCAAGTGTTATGCTGGCCATCTTCTTGTGGTACTGATGTTTATTTCCCTGATGGCTAATGATATTGAATATTTTTCACATATTCGGTTGCCACTTTCATTCTTTCCAGAAAAGTATATTCAGGGAGAAAGCTCACAGGCTTCAACCCTAGGCAAAGAACCACATCCAACTAAGGAATGATGGGAGCAGAAGAAATAGTCTTTCTCAGGCAAGTGTCCACCAATTGGCTATCAAATATGTAATAGTCAGTGCTGAAATCATAGAAGTAACAATATATGAGTTTTATATATATTTATATATATATAATATATAATGCAATATATATTGCATTTATATGTCTAGAAATATACACACAACCATCAAAGACAAAGAGACTATGAATTTGAAAGAGACTTAGAGTGTACCTGGGAGGGGGGGGTTGGAGAGGTGAAGAAAGGAGGAAGGGAAATGATGTAATTATATTATAATTTCAAAAAACAAAATTATTATTAAATAAAAATATCTATTCCAATCATTTATTTCTTATTTTACTTGATATTTGATTTAGGGTGTTTGATAATTCTGAGTTCATAACATATTCTGGGCATCAACCCTTTGTCAGATGAGAGATTGAAAGATATTTTCTTCTATTAGTTGGATTATTTCCATGTTGTTTCCTTTGTTGTGCAGAAGCTCTTTAGTTTGTTATAATCACGCTTGTCTTCTTCTGCTTCTGTTGCTAGTGCTTGGATAAGATCTCATTTTTTAAAAAATTGCCCTTGCAATATGGCTCAGCAGGTAAAGGTGCTAGATGCCAAACCTAAGGATCTGAGTTCAATGCTAGGACCCACATGCAGTAAGGAGAGAGCCAATTCCTGGCACACTGTATTCAGATCTCTTTGTGTATGCTATGGTGTATGCATACTCACAGTTAGACACACACACACACACACACACACACACTGAAAGTCATTGCCAGCACCAAAAGTTTGGAATACTTTCCCTGTTTGCTTCTAGTAACCTCATAATTTCAGGTCTTATATTCAGGTCTTTGCAACATTTTGAGTTGTTTCTTGTACAAGACACAAGGCAAGGAAACAGCTCCTATCTTCATGCAGAACAGTTCTTGCTTCTCTAGATGGACATCCATTGATGCTTAGATCCACTTATAGACTATTCAAAAGCAACTAAAGAATGAACTCTGACATTTTATGAGTATAAACATTCAAGCTAACATTTTTTGTAAAGATAGATTTTAGTTAATAAGTGTATTTTTGGCAGTTTCACAATTTGTAAATGAAGTAAAAATAATTCATACTTCATTAAAGAGCAATCGCCTCTTTATCTTATATTCTGCTTCTTAGGACATATCTATTAAACAAAATTTCTTTTCTGCTCTATTTACAGACCAAATTACAGGCTTTATGTGGTGAGCACACATAAAAGACACTGAAGTTCCAAGTCAGCTAACTTAATAAGATCACAAAGTCAAATCTACACCTTCATCATATAGAACAATTTAATTTTAAATATAACTGCTTATTAAATAGGAGGCTTACAAATTATGTTTATTGGAAAGTGACTTAAAATCTTAAAAATAGGTAAAAATAAATCGAAGTTTTTATCTTCAAAATAAGTCCTTCCACATACGGCTCTGGATTGCAGAACACTTTTTGTGACTGCTGCTCAATCAAATGATGCCAGAAAATAATAAAAGGGACCCCAATTATTCTGATGACCTCTGTTGTTCTCCTGGATTCCTGTCCCACTTCTAACATTATAGACTGATATCTATCAGCTATTTATCTACCAAACCATCATTAGATCTCTCCATTTATGAAAGGAATATTGAGCGGTTCCAGGTGCAGAACCTGATGGCGAGAAATCCAGATTCATGAGAGATTAATTGAAATATTAAAGGCACAGATATTGGTGAGTGTTTTTTATGGAATTAAAAAGGTTTGCTGCACATTATGACACACACCTTTAATAGCAGCACTGGGGAGGCAGAGGCAGATTGATCTCTGAGCTTGAGGCCAGCCTGGTCTACAGAGTGAGCTCTAGAACAGTCAGGGAGACACAGGGGAAACCCTGCCTTGAAAATATATATATATCACAATTATATATATTATATATACATATATATATATATATATATATATAAATATAATGGGTTGATGAGACCTGACAATAATTAAATTATATATTCAGGAATGTGATAATATTAAAAATAAGATCTCAATGACAAGAAAAACCAACCACCTGTGCAATCTCAGAGGTGAGGTTGGTGGTGGAAATGCAAAGAGATGGCAAACAGTTAATACGATGACCCTAAGGCTGACATGGGTTTCTTATGCTTCCTGAACTGACCACAGAAGATAGCGAGCATAAATAAAGCTAGTGTATAAGAGGTTAAAAGTCCAGATCACAGGGATGGAGTTTTCCGAGTACAACGAAACATACTTAAGATTACTTGGGAGAATGACATGATTTAGCTCTTTATAAGATCACCTAAGTTCTATGTAGAAAATTGTTTACATATTAAAGGATAGTAAGCCTTCAGGACATTAGTTAGAAGGTGACCTAGGGACTTCCAAAGCAATGGTGATCAGGGATAGCATGGGATGGAAAGGGTTGTGAAGGAGATCCTGAACATATCTGGAAGAGGCAAGATTTGCTGATAATCTTCTTATAGGATATGAACAGAAGAAATGCAGAATTAAGGCTAACTCTGAAGTTGTCAGCCTAAACAACAGGAGTCCAGGACGTTGGAACTTATCAAGGTGGGTAATATGAAGGCAAGAGTAGACTTGGAAAGGCACTTCCAATGCCTTTATACTGTTGTGTTTGCTTTTGAGATGCTGACTGAGTGAGTAGAAACTGCCTGTGGGCAGCTGGCTAAGGAACATTTTTGTTTATTAAAGGAGTAAGTACAGGATGCTGATGGAATTTCGTGAAGTTGTATTATGGTGATAGTACTATGTTTGCATGACCTCACCTAAAATGAAAAGAAAACCAAGGTGGAGCCCAAATACCTTTGAGTATGTAGAGAGAAGTCCATGGGGGAAGCCAGAGATATGAAGGTGAAGGAAAAGAAAACTAAAGAGCCCAGAGCAAGCCAAATAGAGGAGCTACTAAAATGCTTGAATGAGAGGGATGGAGACAGTCAGATAGGAGAAATGATTGGCGAATCACAAGAAATCACTGCAGAGGGAGGGAACCCGATTTTCTCCAAGGCTTTCACACATCTAATGGTCAGGGTTGTTTTTTTTTTTCTTTTTTTTTTTCAGTCTTGCATAGCACCTTGGAAGGTGCAGTGTCTTTTCCCAGAGAACAATAATGCTTATTTACCACAATTCACATTGAAGAATTAGACTTTACATTATAGTGGCATGTTATCAGTACTTAACCAAACCAAAGACTAAAAATTAATTGATAGTGATTATTTTATATATACATTTTCTGGTATTATAGAATGATTACATATTTTAAAAGTATGTATTATATTTCTATTTTATTATGTTGAGAAACTATAAATATATTCTCTTTTTCTTTTTCCATGGTGCCAGAGAGATGGGTCAGCATTTAGGAGCACTGGCTGCTCTTCCAAAAGACCTGGGTCCAATACCCAGCATTGGCATGAGAGCTTACAACCTTCTATAACTTCAGTGTTAGGGGATCCAATATCTTCTGTGGCCTCCATGGACATCAGGCATACAAGTGGCACGTAGACTTATACATAGGCAAACATCCATACGCATAAAATAAAAATAAACTGTCCAGGTTGGTTTGGTTTTTTTTGTTTGTTTTTATTGACTTTTGTTTGCTTGTTGGTTTGGTTTGGTTTTTGTTTATTTGTTTGTTTGTTTGTTTGCTTTGCTATCAACCTGACACAAGCTAGGGTTATCTGAGAGGAGAGAAACACAGTTAAGAAAACACCTCCATGATGTCAGAGGGCCCAGTATCTGGTTCCTGTCCTAACTTCCCTCAATTATAAACATTTACCTGAAAGTAGGAGATGAAATGTACCTTTTCAGCCACAAGTTGCTTTGAGTCAGTATCTTAGCAATGAGTACTCTGAGATAAAAACAAAAAATTAACATATAATTTGAAGGAAAGACCTCTACCAGCTGGTTGTCAAGTGATGATGATCTAATATGAGGATTATTTCTAGAGATACTTATTTGTGGAATAAGGTCATAGAACCACTACTGTCCCTGTGTGTCTGTATAAAGTATCATGCAATGTTAGTATTTTAACACACCACTTCCCCCATGCATAGTTCATTGTCCAGAGGTACAACCTCAGTCTGGATTCTAGGCTTACCTGAGGTTTCTCTTACTGTCACTGATAAGAACAGGCTTTTTCATCTCTCTGGTTCTGGTTGGCTTATTTCTACTTGGATAACAGAAAGTGGCTTATGCTTCTCTCTATAAGCTGCTGCAGGTCAGTCAGTATTTATTCAAATCCTATTTTAATTCCCTCACTCATCAGCCCTAAGTGTGGGTTTTGAATGTAGTTCCTGAACCAAAAGAAGCCTTATATTACAACTGACAATTTCTTCAGTTTGCCAGATCCTTAAAATTCATCTCCTGTCTACTAGGAATCTTACCAGACTGGAGGATATGATTGTAAAAAGGAGGATTTTTTAAAATATATTTTTATTGGATATTTTCTTTATTTACATTTCAAGTGTTATCCCCTTTCCTGGTTTCCCCTCCTCCCGGAAGCCCCCTATCCCATCCCCTCTCCCCCTGCTTCTTTGAGGGTGTTCCTCCACCCACCCACCCACCCACTCCGTCTCTCCACCCTTGATTCCCCTACAGTCATACATAGACATCTATTTAACATCTGTGCTGCTGCCAGGTAGCAGTGCCATCATCTGCTTTCCCTGCACATGTGAACTTGACTGACATTCAAAATCTAGGATCTCTGGGTACTCTGGCTCTCTGATTTCAGTTGTCCCTTTGATAGGATAATCCTGTCCTTTAGTTCCATAGGTACCCTCCCTATCATCTAAGTCCTTCTTACTGAACATTTCCTTCTGACTGGAAAATATTCTCCCACTTCCTTTCTAGCTAACCAAGTACTTCAAGGAGAAATAGGGTGCACATGCATAGATGCTACTTCCACTAACTTCTCAGAAGTGTGTCAGTCCAAGTTCTCTAACTCTGTTTTGGACCTGATTTGAATACCCTGTTCATCTCCCCACACCCTTTCCCACTCTTTCTGCCTGTTCTCTCATCTCTTTCCCTCATTATTTTACTTATAACCATAGTGACTCCATACTAGAACAGAATGTAGGACAGAGGTTATATTTTGTATTCTAAGGAGAGGCACCGATGCCTCTTTCTTATCAAACTGCTGCCATTTGGCCTCTGCAATTGTTAGTGTGTTTAATGGACATGTGGGAATAAGGAATTGGAAGGGACCCCAGAGAAACTATCCAATGTTTCCACTCTCTACTCATCAAAGGAACGAACCCAGGGACAAAGAACTCTTCCAGTCCCAAAACAGGTGGGTATCGTCCATCTGCCATCCCATAAAACCCTAGAGCCTTCTTTCTGTTTCAAAAATGAGAGCACTTTCAGGTGGAGTATCTGCCCCGCTTTCCTCAGGCCCACATTGGAATTTTTAAAAATGCCTATGTAAAAATATAACTTGTAAAAAATATGGCATACACTCCACGCTGAGAATAGAGACAGCCTGCTGAGGAGGAACAGGAAGTAGGCAACCGGGGGCCTAATCACCTTCCCCCCAGAAAGGGCCTAGTAAATGGTTTCAAAATAAGTCTACATATATCCTGGTCTTTTTCTCATGGGTTTCCATAAATTGCAAAGCTGCCACAGGCATAACAGAGAGAAATTAGTTTCTTCCTTTCCCTAGTTTAGTCAAACTATAAATAAATTCATTTTCCTTTACAGATTTTTGTTTTCTAATTCCTGTCGGAATACAGAAAAACAAAGGTGGAAGCCATAGAACTGAGTGTCTGGCACCATACCATATGCAGTTCCTCCTGATACTTAATGTTCCTCATTAGGTTTCTTCAGCCTGGGAAGTTGCTCAGAGGTAGAATGATTGCCTTGCATATGCAAGGCCCTGGGTTCAATCCCCAGTACTGCAAAACTTATTCACGCCCTAGAGAATTACAAACTTTGTGCTCTTGCTTTTGTCTCTGCAATGAAATAACTTTTGGTCAGAAAAGTCAGTTTTTAAAAAAGTCTTTTTAAAAATCACCTGTCAGCCTATGTCTTTAGATGTGTTATTTGAAAGATAGGATGTCTGCTTGAAGCCAGGCATGGAGGTGCATGCTTCTAATCCTACTGCTCAGAACGCAGAGTTGGGAGGATTATTATGAACTCAAGGGTCGCTTGGTCTATCCTGTAAGTTTGTGGGGAAA
Source organism: Tokudaia tokunoshimensis (assembly GCA_036184795.1). Classification (NCBI taxonomy): domain Eukaryota; kingdom Metazoa; phylum Chordata; class Mammalia; order Rodentia; family Muridae; genus Tokudaia; species Tokudaia tokunoshimensis. Next base: position 38,842,015 of record BTHU01000019.1, read on the forward strand.
CAAGCTTTAAATGATCTTTTGGGGCTAGACAGATGGCTCATTGGTTAAGAGCACTCTCTGATATTCCAAAGAACATACAATAAGGTCCCATAGCCCATATAAGGTGGCTCACAGCAGCCCACAACTCCAGCTGATGATTTCTTCTGACCTCCTTGGGCACTGTATGCATGTCTGCACAGTCACACATACACATAAATAAACAATAAAAATGAGTGTTAAAAAGATATATATTTGCTTTTGTTTAGTATACTGTATTATGCACACAGATTTAGATATCAATCCACATGCCCAAACTATTCATAATATTTCAATGAGTGCCTGAATAACACTTCCGAAAATCTTACTGGCCTCTCCTGGCTAGAGACCAGCATAAACCTTTTATTTATTCCATGGAAACGCATGTCAGCACACAAGGTATGCTGCAAAGTGAATAATAAAACATCGTTTACATCTCCAGCTAATACAATTCATAACTTTTCCTGTTTGAAAGTAAAGAATGGCCACTTAGTTTCCATGCCTGTTTTGCTGAATGCTGAGATATTAGTCCAGTGTAGTTCCCCTTGCTGGAGTCTTGCTAGTAATCTCTGGCTCCACATGATACCTTTGGACTCTGTTGCCATCTCTGGAAGTGACTGTCTTCCTCCATCAGTCTCCTGGGCAGGGGATCAAACCAGTGATTATGTTTCTGCTCGCACTGCAGGAAAACAAAATGTGATGTAAAGAAACTTACCATTTCCCTGCACTAAAGCCCTGGGAGTCTCATTCTGCCTGACCCCAGGTTGGTTTTGAAATGATAGAGAAAAGATGCCTTGGTGGCTCTGTCTCACCAGCTCTACACAGTGTGATGACTGTTCTCCTGACTATTGCCTGAGGTCAGGGTGGTGACTTGTATGTACACATATCCTGCTGTTTCAGTGTTTCCCCTCACAGAATAGGGTAGCTGTCTGTTCTGGTAGATATAAGTTAATAATTCTGCTGTGTTACCGCTTAGACTTACAGGACTGTGTTAATCCCTGAAGAACACAGTAGAACATGACTCTGGGAAAGCAGTTTTTGGTGTGATCATTCTTCCTCTCATGTGTCCTCTCCTTTATTAAAGATCGCCAACAGATTCATTCTACAAGCTTCAGGCTGCCAAACATATACTTCATAGGGAGAGTTGTTTGTTTTCTGACTGAAGGGTACCAACTCCTTGTGCAGAAATTGTCTTTCTACACTCAATTGTCTCAATGGCTTATCAAAAAAAATAGTCACACCTCCCCTTTTATAAAGGAAAAGTATTGGAACATAATAAAACAAAACACAGGTTATTCATAAAAGGAGAATTTAATCTCTTACAAAGAAATTAGCAGTTTACAAATTGTATGAGTATATAGACCAATACAGAACCATATCAGGCATCTATTTCCTAAGATTTAAGATTCAGAAAAAAAAAGATGTATGTTAAAATATGGTACAAGTAACTGATGGAACATGATGTTTGTTTAAATGTTTGACTAAAGCTTTTTTCTTCCTTCCTTCCTTCCATCCTTCCTTCCATCCTTCCTTCCTTCCTTCCTCTTTCTTTCTTTCTTTCTTTCTTTCTTTCTTTCTTTCTTTCTTTCTTTCTTTCTTTCTTTCTTTCTTTCTTTCAGACAGGATTTCTCTGTATAACAGCCTTGAATATCTTGGAACTTGCTTTGTAGATTAAGCTGACCTCAAATTCACAGAGATCCACCTGCCTTAGGTAGTAAATATGAAGTAGAGCTCACATAACTCAATGCCTATGTAAGCAAAGCCCCTAGACCAGCAGTTCTCAACCTGTGGGTCAAATGACCTTTCACAGGAATCGCCTAAAATCATTGGTGCCTCCTGTGATGGCCATGATGGAAGCCATGTGATTTACCTGCTACTGTCCCTACCATGTAGATCCAGAATAGATGTTTTATGTCTAGAATTCACACTGCTCTGCCTTTTTTATGAAAGAAAGAACTTCATTGGCTTCAAAAGGAATTACATTTTTGCTAATATCTCTGGATTTTAGTACCAACAATAGAACATACAATCGATTTATGGGGGAGGCCATAAAGGAAGGCAGTGAATTTCTTGCTACTAGGTTCCTCTGTATTTGCATGGTTTACATTAACAGCCGCTGATGCAGGTGTATAGGAAATGCCTGTTCTTTGTGTGATCATCAGCCCATGGATTTGGTCCCCTTGCACCTGATGCTTTTGTTTTCTAGTACCTCACCCACATTTCAAAATCTTAGTACCCCTCCTCCCGAAAGTGAATTCATTAGGACAACTGAGTTTTACATCAAATCCCAGACAAGTATTTTTTCCCCCAAACGGTTGCTGTGTTGTCAACTCAAGAGCAAGCTGGTGATGTATGAGTGGTTAGGTCATGTTCTTGAGCCTGGTCACTTCCTAGAACAAACTTCCACCCTATAGGCATTCCAATCAGTGTGATGGCTGTATTCACTACCTTCAAAAGTCAACATGTCATACACACTGAAAGTAAACACAGAGATATACACCTCTTCCTACACACATGCACATCCGTTCCCATGTGTACACAATCATTTCCAGATGCACATGTATGTCCACATGTATAGTAGTTTAGCCTCTGTAGAATCAATAGTCACTTGTATTTGTTAATGATGATGGCTTTAAGTCTAGACTGAATCATGCAATGATTTCCAACCTTGCACCTGACATTGTGTGCTTTTTCTGTTTCATGTTGATTTCTACTCATGGAGGGCCAGTTTGATATGTAGGGTTCTGAAATAGGGAAAACAGCTGGATTGATGAGCTTGGTTGGAAGCTGCTAGGGAGTAAGACAACCATAACAGGCCAATCAGCAATGGAGACAGGTGGCTTTTTATCACCCAGAGGCATCTGGAAACTGCAAGAATGGAAATAAAGCAAGGTTGTAAGCAGAGCAGGATCTGCTAGAAAATTACTCAGGCAGAAAGCAAAGGATAGTCACTGCAAATAATAATATAGTTAAAAGAGAAAGGAAGAAGAGAGAATTGAAAATGTGGAAGAAAGGAGGGGGAAAGGCAGGTCGAAAAAGAGTCACTTGTGTTTGTTGATGATGGCTTTAAGTCTAGAATGAAGACTTAAGGGAGGGGCAGGGAGGAGGTCAAATCAGTTGGGTCCAATTGGGTTTTTAAAAATAGGCTTTTATTTCACAGCTAGAGAAAATCCTGCATTGGAAGATCAGCAGCAAATGGTGTACTTATGGAGAGTTAAGAGTGTATGCATACATGTGCACATGTCACACCTGTGAGTGTGTGGGGGCGAGGTTGGAGACCTGCATATCTGAATACAACTCTGGGCAAGATTTTGATTTCATCATTGATAACCTACCTATATTCCTCCCATATTCTCTGCAATTCATAGTTACTTCAAGTCAAAGATGGCAGCAGCATCTTTGTCTTACCTGACATCCTCTTCCTACTGTGTTGAGAAATCTGTGGTGTGAGGCCCATGCGAATTTCATGCACTGATGCTGAAGGCGGGTTTCATTAATACAATATAAATGTTTATTTCTAAATTTAGGTCTGATTCCCTTTACCCACCAATGCCAAGTTTACACAAGCCCACTTGAACAAGTTCACTATGCTTCAAATGGGCTTGTGAGGAAAACAGAAAATGATAATATAGGTATATTTGGATTTTTCTATCTCTATTATATCCTGTGTTAGCTTTTAAAAATTAATTCTACTTTCTAAGTTTATTGCTGAGTTTCAATGCTCAGAAGTCTTGTATTTGCTATTAAAACAGAATTTGATTTGAGTGAGCTGGACTACCTTGGGTCTCATTACATGGTTTTGTTTCTCTGCCGCCTCTTTTCTCCTCTATGGGCTTATAAACAGTAGGAGAGCAAGGTTGCTTAGTCCATCTATTTCAGTGGTGTTCAAAAGCCTTTGTAAGAAATAGATAGACCTAGATAGCTAACTCAGTTTAAAAACAATCTGAGGGGTTACACATAAGCAAAATTAACTAAATCTTCACACATGCACACAGATATATACATTATCATATCATCATCATGTTATTATTAATTAATCAATTCACATAAAAAAATAGTAGTTACAGGCATGAGCCTGTGTTTATCCCAAAAGATATGCCTATCTTCAATTCTCATAAGTCTGGTATACTGGGAGAACTCTGGAGATGTGGAAAGGCAGTTACCTGATTCTAAGTGATCATTAATCATCATTTTTTTGTGGGGTGGGGTGGGGAGGAAAGAGTTTATTCAGCTTATACTTTCACATTGCTGTTCATCACCAAAGGAAGTCAGGACTAGAACTCAAGCAGGTCAGGAAGCAGAAGCTGATGCAGGGGCCATGGGGGGATGTTACTTACTGGCTTGTTTCCCCATTAACCATCATTGCAGAATGGCTCCCTACGACTGAATTGTAGTAAGGTAGGGTTTTTTTTCTCACCAATGTATTTGGAATATTAATGAGCTGATATGATTTTTAATGTACTTTCCATGGAATTCAATTATTTCTCTGTAGTCTTTGGAGCATTAGTGCATAGCTTCCAGATCTTTGGATACCTTTGACAGATGCTACACCTTTACATAACTCCTATAACTGTTTTCATTATGGGAATGAATACATCATAGGATAGTTCCAAAGTAGTCTTAAATGGGTGAAGCGTAGCAGAAGTGGCTTTGCTTTCTAATGATATCCTGTGTAGAATCAAGTACAGGAGAGAGAAAAGGGCTTCCTTTTGCTTGGAGTATTTAGAGCAGTGGTGTTCAACCTTCCTAATGCGGCCACCCTTTGATACAGTTTCTCATGTTGTGGTAACCCACAGCCATAAAATTATTTTCATTTCTACTTCAGAAACATAATCTTTCTACTGTTATGAATCTTCAGTATCTGTGTTTTCTGATGGTCTTAGGTGTTCCTGTGGAACGGCTGTTCTATCCCCAAAGGTGACATGAGACCCAGGCTGAGAACCACTGCTCTAAAGCGTGATTCATGCTCAGAACCAAGTAGAAAGTTACTGAGAGAAGTGAGTCAGAAAACCCTTGTAATTACAAGAGAACTTCATCTATTTTAGCAAATATCACTGATGTCATTTTTATATGTGTTTTGAATGTTTGCACATGCATCTGCTGTAGGTTAATCTACATGTGTGTATGATATATGCCTGTATATGTGTTCACCTATGGTGGCATGTGTGTTTACATATACACTTGTGAATCTAGAGACCAGAGATCAACTTTGGGTTTCTTCCTCTATGTCTGTCTACCTCATTTTTTGATATAGAACCCTTCACGGAATCTGGAACGTGCCAATTCAGCTAGACAGGCTGGACAAAGAACTTCAACAACACTTGTGTCTGTGCCCCCTAGGTACATATCTTGACCTTCTCTTCATCATTGAATCATCTCCCCAGAACCATTTATACATTCACAGCAGATCTTGTGAATGATGATCAAGTCTGGTGAGTGACCATTAAGAGTCATTAGTTGGAACTTGGTCATAAATGCCTACTGACAGGATTGATGTTGTGAGGATTAATTTGAGCCCTAACTCCCAAAATATATGGTCCTCCTCATCTTCATAAAATTTCCAAAATGAGGAATTCAACAAGTGAAAAAGATCTCCAGTCAATTTAAAAATCGTCCAATGTCTTCTGTAAGTGGTATTTATTTTCTGTAAGACACACGTATGGGTACTAGAAATATTTTCTCTGAAGAGAACTGCCATTTGGAACTTTAAATTAATCAGGAAATTAAACTTCCCTGCATCTTGTTTGATCCTAGTATCTGGGGACTGATTAGGCCCTTTAAGTTTTATGATTTGGTGGAAGAATTTCTAGTATAAAAAGAATGAGCCAGAATTGTTCATTTTACCCAATATTTGTTTTGTGAAAGAAGGGACCATTTGCCAACTTTTCAGCCTATTATTTTGAGTAAACTTTTAAGTTACATAAATCTTTTAATTTCTCTTTTTTTTAAAAAAAAAAAGCTGTCTGGGAAAAGTAAACATACCATAAAAAGAGCAAGAAGGGGATGATAATAGAGTGTCATGGGCTAAATTAGGAAGAGTTACATGTGTAGCAAAGCATGCAACATAAAGCAAAAGAAGTTAACACTAACGTCCTTCCTCTCCACTTCATCTCTAGATTTCTCCTCATTTTTAGAAAATGTTTTGATAGGAACATAGTGAGGAAACAGACAGATTTGTTCTCAAAGAACTCTGTGGTCTTGTGATGACTGCAGGCCTGCCGACTCTAGCTCGGCCAGGATACAACTCTTCGGAGTCCCACACAAGTGCTCTGAGGTCTTCCGCTGTGAGTGTATTTTTGTACCCAGTGAGGAATATACCTAAGAAGGATGGGGCTCTTTAATGTGGAAAGCCATCAGGACAGAAGATTTGATGACTTACTCTTCTTCCATACCACTGATACAGAATTCAAATCTCACTCTGAGCACTGAATATTCTAGAAGCTTATCATATTGCCTGTCCTATTGAGAAGTACATCTAGTGTTCTTCAGTGGATCATTCCATCTTTTCTTTCTTTGACTCTGTCCACGTTAGAACTGCTTTCCTCTCTTTAAATTTCTGAAGAAAATCATTTTGTTAAATTGTTCCACATCCAATATGCTTGATCAGGAAAAGGATTTTTTTATTCTAAAAAAAAAGTCCTAAGTTTATAACAGTTTATATCAAAATATAAATTTCTCATATCTTAACTAAGTGTGGTTTTAATTAAAACATTAACATGCCCCCTAATAATCTTTCTACCCTAAAATAACCAAAGACTTATCAGTAACAGAGGAAGACCTTTTCAAAGCTGAGGATGTGTCTTCTTTGAGTTTATTTCCTAGAACAGTCCTACACAGCCAAGCCGCCCCAGCATTTGAAGTTCCTCTGTCTCAGCATCTGGAGCACCATGACAACAGTCTGTGCCACACAATCTGCCAAAAGCTAAGACTATTAATCATCATAATGAATTATTAAGTCCTGAGGCGCTGCTCTGCTGCCCAGTTACACATAGGCTGATCAACGCCAGTGGTGTTGCTTGACGCTAGGAGGCAGGAAGACACTCTAATAAGCTCGTGAAGAATGCTTATTTACAGTGGGTTTTTCCCCAGGTTTCAATTCATAAAGATGATGTTTTGAGAATTCTATTCCATAAAGTTTTTGAAACATTTCGATGACAACTTTCTAAAGTTCACTAAAGTTAACAAGAAGCTACCCAGAAATCTTTTTTATGAAAAGAAAGAAAAGCTCCAATGCTACTTAATTATAGAGAACTTGTGACTCAGTATTATTTCTAGGGGGAGGCAGGGACAGAAACAAATAACAATCGCTCCTCCTGGAGAAAACTCAGCTTTGGCTTTAGGACACACCCTAAGATTACACTTGTTTAGAACTGAAGAGACTGACCCACCTGGGGATCCATCCCATATACAGACACCAAACCCAGACACTATTGCAGATGCTAAGAAGGGTTTGCTGACAGGAGCCTGATATAGCTGTCTTCTGAGAGGCTCTGCCACAGCCTGATATACACAGAGGTGAATGCTAACAGCCAACCATTGCACTAAGCTTGGGGTACTCAATGGAGGAGTTAGAGAAAGGACTGAAGGAGCTGAAGGGGTTTGTAACCCCATAGGAAGAACAACAATATCAACCAACCAGTGCCCCAGAGCTCCCAGGGACGAAACCACCAACCGAAGAGTACACATGGCGGGATCCATGACTCCAGCTGCATATGTAGCAGAGGATGGATTTGTCAGACATCAATAGAAGGAGAGGCCCTTGGTCCTGTGAAGCCTCAATGCCCCAGTATAGGGCAATGACAGAGTGGGGAGGTGGGGGTGGGTGGGTGGGGAGCATCCTGATAGAAGCAGGGGAAGGGTGATGGGATAGAGTTTCTGGAGAGGAAACCAGGAAAGGTGAAATAACATTTGAAATATAAAATAAATAAAATATCCAATTTAAAAAGAGAGAGAACTGATGTTAGACCAACACATTGAACTATCCAGAGCAATCATCTGCTATTTATTTGATAACAGATACCTAGAGATCACGGTAGTGTATTGCCATGGTTATTGTACCAGGCACAGAAATTCACTTCTGTGTGCCCATCTCTTTACACATGTGGGTTTCCTCCTAGTTAGTAAAGTCATTTTCATAGCCATGATCCTGAGACTCATTTCAAGTGTTTCCCTTTGTTCAGACCAGTGACTGTGTTTATTGCAGCCTGAAGCAATCCTTCACATCTGTGTAGTTTGTGGACAGAATATGTTCAGAAAGTATTCTCTGGTAAATTCTCATGAATTCTTGGCCCCAAGAATGAATATTGTGTGCTCATTTTAATTCATTGCCAGTATCCCCAAATGAAGTGGCCTTTTAAATATTACTGGCTTAGTCTGTTGTAGAGGAACTAGGGCACCATTTTTGTTATCTTGCATTCCTATATCCTCTAACATGGTCTTGAGAGTCACAGGCATCAACTTCAAATATTTCCTCACCAGAGGTCTGTAACTGAGTTAAAGGTGTAGTGTCTGGCACCAAGGAACCATCTAACCAAAGTGATATCACACAGAGCAAGAGAAAGGTGAGGAAAAAGCCACTGAGGAAATCTATTTTCTAAAAGAGATTTTAATGCAAACATCAAGGAAGCAATGAGGACTTTGACTTGCAGAATCTTAGAGTTGACCTCAACAAACATTCCATTTGGGCAAGGTCTGAGCTATTTCTGCCTAGCTTATGAAACAAGACTATAATCTAAGACATACTCAGTGAAGGATTTAAATCTCTTATTTTACTTTTGAAGAAGGATTCTTAATAGTGTATCAATAGACAAACTGAATTTCTTTTTAGTGTCTCTAATCTAGCTGTGTGATACCATAGACCATTTCACTTTCTCCCGAAGTCATCATTATTGATTCTACTTTTAAATGAGCATTCTAAAATGTTTTGAAAGATCTGAGTTATCCATGGCTGGCAAGGGGACAAAACATTGATTAATGCATACTTCCTTGTTCTGTTGGTATAAGACTAAATTAGTCCAAATTTTAGGGAGGAAAATTTGACAACCTTCATCACAATGTATGCTGTGATGCCTTTTAGCGAAGCAATTTCCCTTTCTGGAACTTATCCTAACAAGAAAGTTGAGTAGCTGAGAAACCAAATGCCATCATACAGATGTTCACTTCCACTTTGCTGGAAATTGTGGAGAATAAAATGAAGCTGCCCAACTTAAATATTTGTCACTGCGGGTTTAGTTAACTAAATTACATATGAAACTACATGCACAAGATAGGATGGAGCTGGAGAGATGGTCCAGCAGTTTAGGGTATTTGGTGCTGTTGCAGAGGCCCTGGGTTTGGTTTTTAGCATGCACATGGTAGCTTGTTACTGTCTGTAAGTCCAACATCCTCTTCCAGCCTCCTTGGACATCAGAGACATGCATGGTCCACAAAGATATATGCAGAAATGAATATTTTTAAGAGGGAAAGGATGATGCACTATGAACTTATGTATGGCATATAAATTAGCACAAACAATTATAATATGCTAACAAATGAATAAAGAATGAATACCAGGTGGTGGAGGTGAAAACCTGCTCAGGAGGCAGAGGCAGACAGGTCTCTGTGAGTTCAAGGCCAGCCTGGTCTACATAGGGAGTTTCAGGACAGCCAGGCATATACAGAGAAAGTTTGCCTCAAACAAACAAACAAAATTAGTTTAGTTAAGGATGATACTGTTCTCCTAAGTCAAAGCCATTCCAACTGGCTCTGCTACATGAAAAGCAAAATTCTGTTCCTAATTTCCCATCTCCCATTTGCAACTCACCCCATTGTGCTTCTTGCTCCTAAATAGCTTTCGAATAATCTATTTCCCTCCACTTTTACCATGGTTCCCTGTGGTCCAATTAATGCTTATAAAAAAGTATATACCAAATATGATTAATAACAACATAATGTCCACACATGAGTAAAGAGAAAGGTGCCTGGAGGGAGTGTCAGTAAATTGCTGGGGTTTTCTCTTAGGCAGTGGGATTCATCATCATCATCATCATCATAGCCATCATCATCACCATTATCATCTCCATCACATAACAGAGCAGATGAAGAGCCTTATGCATACTAGAAAAGGGCTGTGCCACTGAGAAAATCCATCACCAGTACTTTTTTAATTTTCCATGTTGTTTGAAAAATAAATAAATAATAATGTATTATTTGGAGAGTTACCACTCTCTAAACTATTAAAACCCTCAAAACTATTAAAAGATGAAGATAGTGACTGTTACTGTAACTTTTTTACTAGATAAACAGAATGATCAATAGATGAATAATTATGCGTGCCTTCTGTAACAAAAAAGCAAAGGTGTTTTGGTTACTATAGAAGAAAATAAGCAAGTAGTTATAGTTACTAAAATTTCTTGGAGATGTTTCTACTTGGTAAGTGTGCCCATTAAATTGTTTAAACTGAATAATATTCCCACTTATATAATAGCCCTATTATAATGTAAATGGACATTCTATACTAAAATTCATAATTCAGGAGTAAAAAAGGCAGGGGTGGGTACAGTAATTGCCTATTAAACACAGATATTGAAACATAGCCAGTCTTTAAACCTGGAGACGTAGGCCATAGATTCTGATCACAAAGCATTGTAGTATATTGACATCTTTGATGGGAGGAGACAGAGGTAGAATTTTGATCATGCCTCTCCCATAGCTTTCACTAATCTCATTCTCCTCTCTTAGACCCTTTTGTGTCTGCAAGACACAATGAATTTTAATCAGTGCCATTTGCAAAATCATGGGTAAGAATTTGTTTACAGGACTGTGGATAGTTTGCCAGTGACTACCTCATTGTAACCATTTCCCCATCAAATATGAACAGCATATATATTCTCAGGGAAAAGTAGAACTGCATGAGACTCTCCCTTCTATGACACTGTCAGTGTACGTAGTCCTGTGCAGATCTTACGGAGGTCATTGTGGCTACTGTTAGTCACTTCAGGAGTATATCAACCATATCATGCCTAGAAATCAACATATATTGCTCTTCTCCCTCTGGTCAGTATATTCTTACTGTTCTTTGTCAGTGTCCCCTGGTCTTTGGAGAGTAATTGCAATGTCCTATTTTGGGCTAGACATTCAAGAAATATTATTCACAGTGGTTTGACCAGTTTTGAGTTTCTACAGTCAGCAATGATCATGGCAAAAAGAAACTTCCTTGACTTAAGCTGGCAGCATCACTAACCTATTGCATAAACAGTCATTTAGAATGAAATTTGACAGGTATACCATGTCCATTATCAAAGCAGCAACAGTACCTTTCCTAATAGGGTTTATTATCTCTAGAGTCATGGGCCATTGACCAGGTTTATTGTACCAGATGTGATCAATCCGCCACCACCCAGATCACTTTGATTTAATATATGCATTTCTGTTCTCCAAGTCTATAGTGCTAAGTAGGTCATTTGATGCAGTTTCTCCTGGGTCCCTCCCTTCCTTCCTTCCTTCCTTCCTTCCTTCCTTCCTTCCTTCCTTCCTTCCTTCCTTCTGTCCTTCCTTCCTTCCTTTTCTCCCACCCTCCCTCCTTTCCTTCCTCCCTTTCTTCCTTCCTTAGCAATATTGGAAATAAAATCCTTGCCCTTACCACCAAGCTGTGACCTGAGCTCTCCTGGAGTTTCAATGTATGTATATGGAAATATATGCTTTATTTAAATACAGCTAATAATGTAAGTTATACTTGGTGCATATTTATTGATTTTTTTATTTTAAAGAAAAAATAGGAAGCATGAAATACAGTGGCCTTCCACCTGTCGGACACATCACATGATGATCTTAATAGAAAAATATGTTCAAATAGTTGTCTTTAGGCAGATTCAGTAGCTAATGGGAGTAACAGTCCTCTCTTACTTCTCAGTTTCACACTTTAGAAAAATAGAGTTCAGCTATGTTATATTTTTCTTAGGGGGGTTGGTGTACAGAACATGATGAATGGCTTTAAGTTCTTAGGAAACATAAAATTTGAAGGGAATACTAACTAAAAAGGCTGATCAATACAGCGTTCAGCTTTAAAAAATCCTTTCATATACTAAGGCTGGCTTTCTTGGCAACACCATCAAGAGTTATATTTTAAAACAATTATATACATATATATATGTGTGTGTGTATGTGTGTATGTATATATATATATGATTTATTAAAATGTTTTGTTACTGTATCCATTTGCTCATAAGAAGGCATCTTAGACATCAACTCCAAATCTCAAAAGGCAATCAAATAAATGAAAATAATACAGAGCAAGAAAACTTGCTTTGTTTTTACAGTGTCTTCATTCATTTTTATGTGCACAGAGGGAAAGAGTAAATAGTTGGAAGCCTTGTAGGGTGATAAATACCAAAATCCAGTAGGAAGCATGCATTTAAATTTGAGGGTATCTCTTGCTGAAGTTACATGTGTCAAGGGGGAAAGAGTCTTAATTCTTCACTGTGAAGGTGTGTCACCCTTCAAAATCCATATGCTGAGTCCTTGCACCCTGGTGAACATAGGATCAGGAAGACTTAAGTACTGAGTACTGACTAGTACCGAGGATACTGGGGAATGGGTTAGTGTTTCTGTGGATGAGGCTACAGGAATACCCTAGAACCCTTTGTTTTCCTATCTTCTGCCAGGGTAAAGATATGGCAGAGGAGTGATGTATAAACCCTTCACAGGGAAGAATTTGATAATGCCTTCCTCTTTCACTTCTTGGTCACCTGACTGAAAGAAATAATATTTAATTGTTTATCAATTACTCAGTCTGATGTATTTTTCTATAACCCCACAAGTGGACTAGGATAGTCTACAGTCTCAGTGACTTTAAGGCTGCAAAGGAACTCACATTGAGTAGAAAAGAGAGGTTTGTGTAAAGAAGTATTCTACTCCCACATTCTTGGCAAGTCACATTCATTTTTGTTTTATTTTTTTCTCCTGGTGATTAAAGTTGTGAGCTTTTAGTGTACTTTCAAAGCTCCACCATTTGTAATGTGCTATTTTCCTTTTGATCACTGAACATAGGGGTAATACATTCTATTTGTTGCATTTGCACCTGTACACTGAGATGAGAAATAGGAATAGAGCAAGGAAGGAAGAATTTCTTATGTAGAAAAGGAGTCCATATGAAAAAGGATGTGTATCACCAGGTTAGATGGAAGACAGAGTGAGCTTATAGGAGCTCTACACCACCCACATACCAACATAAGAGAGCATACTCAGATTCCAAAGTAAGGGGCATATTCAGAACTGAAGGTGTTCCTATTAATTAGAGGTTGAGAAGTATATCTTAATGTGTAGGAGCTATCTGGATAGAAGTCCCAGAAGCTGTCAGAGAAAGGCCACAAGAAACAAAAGGACCTGAGAATATTGCATTCTTACTAATATGATAAGCTATGAATTGATATTTTATGTGGACATAAATGAAAACCAGAGTAATAAACAAACCCAAATCATCTAAGTGATAGTGCTATTAGCATAGAATTCTGCAAATCAAAGATGGCCCCAAATCATCCAAGGAGAGATAGACAGGAGCTAGTGGAGTTAGACCAGCAGAAGGCAACAGAGACCAGCAGTTTAGATCCTGAGAAATATAAATTCCAGGGAAAGCATGTGTGGTGAGCAGAAAAGCAGCCAATGAGGACTGAAGAACAGTGTGTGTGTGCGTGTGCATGTGTGTGCCTGCATGTGTGCATACGTGCATGTATGTGTGTGTGTGCGCATGCACATGAATGTGCATGTATGTGTGTGTGTGCATGCGTGTGTGTGTGTGCACGTGCATGTATGTGTGCATGTGTGTGCATGCGTGCGTGTGTGTGCATGTGTGCGTGTGTGTGCATGTACACATGCGTGTGTGTGTGTGTGTGTGTGTGTGTGTGTATGCTTGCTTGCCGGGGATGTAAAAAGAGAAGAGGCAGCTAAATCCTCTGAAGCAGGAGTCTGTGTGCTGAGACCTAAAGGCAACTTCTCCAAGATAGAAACAGGCAGATGAAGCTGAGCTTTATCCGCGGGCCTCAGGCTTTTGTGTCACGCAGCCTTTGGGTGGTACTTATAGAATTTCAGAGATGGAAAGCATTTCCAGGATACATAGTGAAGTCCTGATATGTCCAAAGAGCAGCCCAGAGTGAGAAAAATAGAAGCACTTAGCAAAGGAGAGGGATGGGAAATTTAACATATTCTATAAAGGACATGGAGTGAAGTAAGCTACATGAAACAAAGTATAAAAGACTCTACTTATTTATGATTTAGCTATTTGTTTTGTATCCAGAGTACTCCACAACCTTATTTAAGTAATTTTTGCATCTTAAAAATCGTAATCGTGTGTGTGTGTGTGTGTGTGTGTGTGTGTGTGTGTGTTTGTCAGATAATCCATCAGAGAGAAAAACTGCTAAGAATATGTAAAATGGGGATACTATCCTCTGAAAGTTGTTATGTTTAAAGGGAAGGTACAAGGCCAAACTCACTCAAACATATCTAAGAATCCAAGTTAAGAAACCCACAGAGAATGCCAAGAAACATGTATAATAATTTTGGACATAGAAGACACACTGTATTTTGTCAAATACTTACTAGCAAATAGGGGCTTTGTCAACCATGTGGCTGACAAGGTAAGCCATGAGGTTCTGGTTGAGGTTTAGCCAGCAATTGTGAGTCTCCTACAGAGGGTCAGGATTTATGTGGAAGGGTAGAAAGGCAAAGAGATGCTTAGGAGGTGGTCTCTCGTTCCCAAGAACTTATTACAGAAAGCCCTTGGGCATCTTTAATTCTAATGCTTACATTTATATTTTGTTTATGTGTAAGTGCTCTCTCTCTCTCTCTCTCTCTCTCTCTCTCTCTCTCTCTCTCTCTCTCTGTGTGTGTGTGTATGTGTGTGTGTGTGTGTGTGTGTGTGTGTGTGTGTGTGTGTTTGTGTAGTTATCCAGAGGTGAGAAGAAGTTATCATATGGCCAGGATCTGGAGTAACAGGGTTTGAGCCACAACATGTGAGTGCTGGAGTTTTAATGTATAGATAGCTCAATGGTAGAATGCCTGAAGCCTGGAGTTTGTATCTCAGACAACAAAAACAAATGAACAAACAAACTAAGCGGCGAAGATTCTGGGAAACAAACTTGGGTTTCTAGAAGACCAATAACTACTCTTAAACAGCGAACCTGAAAGTAGGGGGCAGTCCAAGGACCAGCTCAAAGCTAGCTATGGAAGCAGGGAAGATTATGCAGACTTGTGTGTACTTGACCTCTCCTGCCACTACTAGCAGTCATTCCCTTTGTCACCTGCCTTAGGCTGACTCACTAAGGACAGGAAAGCCAAGTACATGGTGAACATGGGGAAATTATAGGGAAGATTGGGTTGTGTTATAGAAGAAGACAGAAAAAAAGTCTATACCCATTCTACCAGCTGATGCTGCATTCCTAACTTGGGGAAATTATTGCTGTGCTTTTTGGCATGTATGAACCAGGGATTCCTTGAAATTCCTCTCTTTGGTTGTGGTCGCATGGATTTTTTTTTCTAGAAATGAATGATTCTAATGAAAAGTTATAAAAGCATATTACCTGCCCTGAACCTTCTGACATGCCATAGGCTGAAGGTTGGAATACATCAGAATCTATGTGCATACTAGGGAGGAGATGAATAGTAGCATCCTCTGCTAGATACCACAAGAACCCTTGTAGTGTAAAATAATAGGCTGGACGATTTAACACGAAGGCTGTTGTTGGATGTTGCTTGCAGGCAGTATAGAAGGAACAACCTCTTTCCATCCAGCACCAGGAATGATTTTTTTCTCTCTCAATATATGCTATAGGACAAACAAAAATCAAGTCTTTCAATGAAGCTTTGTTCACCCGCAGCTCTTCTCGAGCCTTCTCAGCTTTTTTTTCTCTGTGCCGAAGGAAATGGGCATGTGGGTAAGTTAGAGTGAGCAGTGGTATGAGACTCCATCCTCAGCAAGCTGGGAAGCCAGAACTCTGTAAGTCAGACTGAGGATGGCCGACCCACATGTCAGCCTTTCTCTGCCTTCTGCTGATGCTTCTGCTCTTCCCCCTCCTCTTCTCTTCCCTTCTCGCCTTCAATCTATTTATCTATCCCCAAGGAGAGGTGGTGATTATGGGGTTGGAATTTGACAGTGTATTCACAGTTCTCATTTTTCTTCTCCATCCCTTTCCTTCTTTTCTTCCTCTTTTCTTTCTTCCTCTGCTTCTTCCTACCTTTCTTTTATTCCTTTCCTTCTCCCTCATCCATTCCTACATTCCCACCTCCCATCCCTTCATGGTCTCCCGTCCCCACCTGCCAATGCAAGGTCCTCTTGGCAGCTTCCACCCGGTTTCTCACGTAAAGCACTCTTGAATCCGAGCCATCTGTTAATACGAGGCAGTGAAAAATGTTGAAGTCACATCAAATTCCACTTGCTCTGCCAGTTTGAAGTACAGATGCTTCCTGTTTTATGCTTTCCTCTCACTTTCTCTCAAGTTTAAACATGAAAATATGTTCCATGATAAAAACCAGCACATATCCCCTTTCAACAGGAAACATATTCCAAACAATGGAGCAAGGGGGCCTCTCTCCCCAAGTCCTCTAAAAGTCCTTGGATATTGTAGCAGCTGTCCTTAGAACCATAATTTCATACAGCAAGAACATAATTATTCACAACTATCACATTTTGCAGATGAAGAAACAAAGATTGCTGGGAAGTGTTCTAATTGTTCTCATGTGTGCTACGCGTCAACTTGCCAAAATGAACATCAGTTTACATTCTCACCTAGTATGCTTGGCTTTCAGTTACTGCACGATATTTTTTGGGGGATACTGATTTAAGAAGGTTTCTTTTCTTTCCTTTTCCTTTATTTTCCTTCCTTCCTTCCTTCCTTCCTTCCTTTCTCCCTCCCTCCCTCTCTCTCTCTTTCTCTCTGTTTCTTTCTTTCTGACTACTGAGAAAGGCCAAATCACTGAACAACCAAACATTATCATCAGTGCATACACATCCTTTACACATGAACATTTACATCAGTAAATACAGTGGACAGGGGCTGAAAAGGCAGTTGGACAAAGAGATAAAACTAATCATGAGTCCCAGACTAAGTTCCTGTCAGCCTCAGGACAAAAACTTCTCCCCTCAATCCACAAAGCAGCCAGGTCACGTGATCTCTACATTTCTTTCCAGCACTTTAAATCTTGATTTTTTTTTCCCCTATTCACTTTACTGCTGACTCAGAGTATAGAATGCTGGCCAAGTTATTAATGCCATAAATCTCCATTTTTCTCTAAGTGTAAAGGAAGACTAATACATCCTTTTGTTTTTCTAGCATACAGATGGTGAATGATTTTCAGTTAAGGTGACCATCTTTGGAAATGGAATTAAATGTTTATATCTGTAGATAATTAGTTGCTAACACTAGTCTGGTTAAAGGAGCATACTGCTGACAATGGCTCTGACCAGGGTTGTGCTAGAGAACACTGCACTGCCTCTCATTCCTCATTCTTCCCATCACGTCATTTTGGGTATATGATACTATGTATTGAACCAGGGTAGGCTAGGTCAATGTTCTATCATTGTGCTATACTCTTAGCCCTTATCATGCATTTTATACTATATATATATAATATATATATATATATCTCTTATATTATACAAGATGTGTGTGTGTGTGTGTGTGTGTGTCAGAGGACTGTAGTATGAAGCTTTATGTACAACTGTGTCATCTCTGTGTTTTTAGTCTTACTCTGGTATCTCCTAGCTCAGTATACCTGCCACTCACTGTGACCTATGGTTCTAGTACAAGATGCAAACTTCCTCTTCTTCATGTTTTGCTTTTCACACAACTCTATTTCGGTGTGTCCTTCTATGTTTTGTCCTCTGCGGTCTTTAAAACTTGTTTACTTCTCTTCTGCTTTGCCACAGTGTCATAGTCCAAACTACCCTTATTCTTCACCTAGACCACTGAACCTCATGTGACAGTCAAAAGGATTGTTTTAGATGCTCTACTAGACTATGTCATCTGAATGACTAAACCTCCCAACTGCTCCCCCTTTTAAACTAATTTTTTATTTTAATTTTTTAATTATTCACTGTATATCCCACTCGCTGCCCCCCTCCCGGACACCCCGTCCCACAACCCTTTCCCCCATCCCCCCTCCCCTTCTCCTGCCTGGTACATCAAGTCTGCAAGGCTAGGAACATCCTCTCCCACTGAGGCCAGAAAAGGCAGCCCAGCTAGAAGAACATATCCCACATACAGGCAACAGCTTTTGGGATAGCCCCCACTCCAGTTGTTTGGGACCCACATGAAGACCAAGCTGTACATCTATTACATATATGTAGAGTAGCCTAGATCTAGTCCATGTATGTTCTTTGGTTGGTGATTCAGACTATGAGAGCGTCAAGGGTCCAGGTTATTTACTCTGTTGGTCTTCATGTGGAGTTTGTATCCCCTCAGGGCCCACAATCCTTCCTCTTATTCCTCCATAAGAATCCCTGAGCTCTATCTATTGTTTGACTGTGGGTATCTCTATCTAGTCTGAGTCAGCTGCTGGGTGGAGCCTCTCAGAGTGCTTGCTTTTTCTTAGATCTTAAAAGAAAGCCCAGGACTCACAGGAGGCAATCCCTGTCATTGCCTTAGAGTCTGTATTCCTAACCTAGACTCATGCAGCCTTTCCCCAGTTATTTCTTTGGAAACACAGACTTTGTAGTGAAGTGTTATTAGAATGTCCTGCAAGTGCTCACGTCATTAACAGTTATTCTTCTGATTGCATACTATTTGTAATACCTCAGTAAAAGTCATATGCCACCTCCAGGTCAATTCCTTCTGTTTTTGTTGTTCTCTACATTTCTAGCATTCATCAAAATTGCAACATTGTTTGATGATTTTAAAATTATATTCAGATACCTTCTCCCTCACTAGACTGTAAATTCTATGATACCATTGTGGGTTTTTTTTTCTGTCACCATAGTAATTTTAGTGCCTATCCAAATATCTAGAACATTGTAAGCATTTAAATTTCTTTTAAATAAGTGAATTAATGAGTGGAAGACAAGATGAGCTTTTTAAATTCTATGTCTATGTACCCATTGCTTCATATATAGAATTGGAACCAGAGAAGGCAACATTTAGTGTTAAGGTAATAGAGCTGACAGGTAACAAGGTAGCTCTGGACAAGGAAATTCAGTATAATGATGTATATAAGGAGAATATTGTTACAAATAAAATACCTAGTGATCAATAGAGCCTCTGAATGGTTTTCAATACATCACACTAAGAAGTAGTTCACATGTCAAATTAAAGCCCCTTTTCTTAAGCAGTATAAAGAACAACATCATGTTATTCTCCAAGGTTCTTTATATATTCTTCACTTGGCTCTTCTATATTCTTTATGAGAACACTGACATAAGCTTCATCAATAGGACTCCCTACCTGTATCTTTGAATAGTTTATTTTTCCACAGAGAAAAGGAATTTGTAGGACAAATGGGGGTTCCTGATCATTCTTCTGACTCTTCCTGCTGTGATTGGTAGTAGCTAATTCCTCTTATGAAACACACAAGTTCCAGGTAGATGCCTTTAACATCTTTTAACACAATGGTTCTCAATCTTCCTAATGCTGTGACCCTTTAATATAGTTCCTCATGTTATGGGAACTCCCAACCATAAAATTATTTTGCTGCTACATCATAACTGTAACTTTTCTACTCTTATGAATTATAATGTAAATAGCTGATATACTGGATATCAGATATGTGATCCCCAAAAGAGTCACAACCCACAGGTTTAGAATTACTGCTCTGATGGTCTCAGTGGGTTATTCTTTTAGAATTGAGTTGTTCATGGCTTTCTTTTGCTGTGACTACAGAATGTATCAAACACCTGAGTGGTATGTATTTTTGCACAAGAATGAGGAATTATGAAAAGGAAAAAAGTGCCTGTTAGCTTGTCAATGAAAAATTTCTCAAACAGAATCTGATTGTAATTTTCTTCTCTTGTTTGTTCAGTTCTGAACATATGCTTTACTTCAAAACTAGTTATAAAACAGGTGTCACTGGCAGAATTAATCATGTTTCTCTAAGTAAAATAAAATAATCAGTTCAAGAGAAAGTAGAACAGCTTCCCTACTAGCTAAGAGCTCACATATACACTCTGATGGATAGAACTTCAGAGAAAATAAATTAATAATGGTTTAGCCTGCTCTACTCTCTTTCCTTTTCCCAGATATAAACAAATGAACATTGCAATTATTCCTCATATAATGGAGCTGGCAGAGATAACTGGAAGGGTTGGGAGATAAAACTAGAAGAAGAGAAGAAAGTGAATTTAAGGTACAGGGATGTAAACTACAGTCCGAGGCTCTCTGTCATAGCTGTGTTCATTGTAAAGCACATCTATCTAAAGGATGTTGCTTAGGTACCAATAGCATTCTTGCCACCAGAGAGTGTGGCAGCCAATACTGCCCAGTCTTCAAAGAAGCCATTGCCACCTTCATCTTCCACCAAGCATGTGTGATGAGCAAATTGAACATTAATATACATGGAAGCCACATTGGTAACAACCTTTGAGTTGACCAAGTTGCAAAAGCACAAATTGATCAGGTGCAAATCACCGTGTCTTTACCAGTGCCAAAACCAACAGCTTGGTCAGGATTTTGAAGAACAATAAACTTGAAGTTCTAGCATACATTTGTTGCTTAATACATGTTCATTGACCACTAGAGATAATTTTTCTTTGAAAATTTGTTCTAATATTGTTAAAAATAATGAGTCATTTGATTATCAAAAAATACAGAATACATATGATAGCTAAAGTTGTTGAATTCATTATATACATTATGTATGTCCTTTGCCAGAAAGGGTTACATAATTATAGTGGCTGATAAAAGCCATCTTGGTATCGTAACACTCTTTGTAATTATGACAGAATGAATTTGCCAGTGTTGCGATTATGATTCAAATATCACATGTACTTAGAGATTGGCACTTTCATGATATGTTGAAATGGAATGTGATATTAGAATAGTGATGTTTGCCTCACACATTAGAAATTCTGGGCAGAATTCATTTTCTTTACCATCTTATTGAGAATAAGTG
Source organism: Tokudaia tokunoshimensis (assembly GCA_036184795.1). Taxonomy (NCBI): domain Eukaryota; kingdom Metazoa; phylum Chordata; class Mammalia; order Rodentia; family Muridae; genus Tokudaia; species Tokudaia tokunoshimensis. Next base: position 38,863,099 of record BTHU01000019.1, read on the forward strand.
TCCTAGGAATTATCTTGGGGCAGATAAATAGGTATATGAGTCTGGCATAGGCAGATAGTATGTTTCTTCTCCAATGAGACATCCCATAAAAGCCAAATATTGAGAAATAATAGGATAAAGATAGATGCTCTGGGACAAATCTGGAAGTAACACACAGATGCCCAGATCATCTTTTACGAAGGTCCTGCTGACCTCTGGGGGTTTTCTGTAATCGTTTAAAGACTTAAGAGTCAAGTGCAACTACTCAAAGCCACAGAGAAAAGGGAAACAGAAAGAGCTAATGTCTGATATTTGCTGTGTGATGAGGAACTTCCCTAGGGCTTCTTTTGTGCTCCTCATTCTTAAAACAACCCAGGAGCTAAATTATTTCTGTTATCTTCATCTTCAGGATGTGGAAACCAAGAAGCAATGATGCTAAAAACACTTGCACATGTCATATGGAGAATTATTGTAGGACTGGAGTTTGACAGCAGATGCCAAGACCTTAACCCTTAAGTGAAATGTTGAAGGCTTTCTGAGTAGAGAAATGGGCAGCCCATAGACCTTTTTCTGGAAATGTTTAATTGCTTGCAACATCTCTGTGGTCTTTTCCTCAAAGGTAGAGAACAAGGAATATTTAAGAAACAATGTCTTTCATGTATGCTGGGCTTTTTTGTTTCCTATGCAAAGTGACTTATATTCTGGTTGTGTATTTTAAACAACTTGGCAGTGAGGTTGTGAAGGGTACAGGAGGAGAAGGAAGCAGGGCTGCAGGAGAGATCTGATAAAGTTATATATTTGCTCAAGGACACTGATAAGCCTTCAAAATTTCTTGCTCCTGATTCTCAATACAAAACAAATTAACATGATATTCAGTGTAGGCACACACACACACACACACACACACACACACACACACACCAGAGTGCATACAAGCTAATATGTCATCAAATATGAGGAGGCGGTGAAAGCTATGGCTATTACTAATGACACAATTTTATGGGAACTGCCTACATGAGAAAGAGATTTTAATATTTCTAAATTGTTAAATGCAACTAACTTTCATGCACGCCTATAATTAAAGTGCTTTAAAAACCAGAATGAAATATGGAAGACTTGCATTAATTTCTTAGAATACCATGTGTTTATAAGCACTAATATAGTCAGGTAAATCCTTATCTACCTTCTGGTGGTAATATCTAAATTCTTGTAAGAAAGAAAGAAAAAAAATCTTACCTGCATCTCTTTATTGACTTGAATTGCTACAGTTTACTTTGTTCATTGTCTTATTATTTGATGTCTCTGATTCCCCTTGAAAATCAATTCTACATAAGGCAATGATCACTGAATGAACAGAAATATCGGTAACTACAAGCTATGAAAGTTAAAATACTACTAAATGTATTTAGATTCAAGTAAATCTAAATTGGTTTCCCTATTGAAAATGTACTGATTTTTAAAAATGAATTATTTGACAAATTCTTTAAGAATGTGCTATTTTAGTAATATTCACTCGCCTCTTGCAACTCCTTCCAGATCTACTCTGCAATTCCGTACACATACTTATTTGTGTCCTTATTTTTTTAAAACACGTAAAAGTAAATTAGTGCTGGCTACATATTTTTAGGTATATGGCTATCTACTGGAATTTTTATTGACTTACCAAGATCCACATATTTAAGGAATATAAGCTATCCCTTTCCTGGTAGCTATTACCAGGAGCTTCTCAGCTAGGGCTGAGACTTTGTGACCACTCCCTACTTCTATGCTGGGATTTTGTCTGCCTTAAGTTTGCATAGGTCTTGTGCATGCTATCCTAACTACTCTGAGATTTTATTGACAAGTGCTGTGCTGTGAAGGAAAGCATGCCCTTTAGTCATCTAATGCCTCTGGATCCTGCAGTTTTCCTACAATGATCCCCTAGCCTTTGGAAGAGAGGAAGTGACATATGTGTCCCATTTAGTGCTAAGTACTCCACAGTCACTTATCCTCTGCACACTAGCCAGTTGTGAGTTTCTGTGCTAACCACCACTTATTGTAAGAAGAAACTTTGCTGAAGAAGTTTTAGAGATGTACTCATCTATGGGTATAAGGATTATCTATTAGTCAGTTTAACACTGTGTCTTTTACTAGAGTAATAATAGTAGATTCTCCCCTAGGAGATGAGAAACTTATGACTTATGCAGCCACAGGTTTTTTGGCCCCAGGAATCATGCCAGGTATGGGTTTCATTTTGTGGAACAGGCTCTGAATCCATTCAGAAAGTGATTAGTGACTCCTGTGATATTTGTGCCACTATTGCATACCTGTGGCTACATTTAATCAGATAGGCCATTACTTATAGTTTATAGGGTTCATGGCTGCATAAAAACGATGCTTATTTTTCTTTTGGTATGCATAACACCTTATATCACTATGAAAGCCAACCAGTATGGATAAAACTTCCAGATCAATACCAGCTTGAATTCTCTAATAGGTTCTATGAGTCCAGTATGTGTGGTCTTTAGCAATCTGCTAGGCACTTACTGTCAAATTCCACAAGTTAATCAAGAGCAATGGCAACAGTCTATAATGTTGAGGTATCTATGTGATGTCACTGACAAACAATTCCTATAGACAAACCATTCCTGGCATTTGACATCTGGTTTGTTAGCCTGTTGTGTCTACTAAGGATATAGTTGCCCCCATTACAAAATAACTCCGTTTAAACTCTTTGTGTGTGTGTGTGTGTGTGTGTTTGTATATGTGTGTGTGCATATATTAACTCAAAGCAACTGTAACAGAATGAATAAATTTGTGCAAGCCCAAGCCAGACAAAATTCTATTATAGAGAGGAGACATTTGGTTAGGGTTTCTTTGACAGTGATGAAACACCATGAACAAAAAACAAGTTGGGGAGAAAAAGGTTTATTTGGCTTATCATTCCATATAATTGTTCATCATCTAAGAAAGTCAGGACAGGAACTCAAACAGACCAGAAACTTGGAAGCAGGGGCTGATACAGAGGCCATGGTGGACTACTACTTACTGGCTTACTCCTCAAGTCTTGGTCAGCCTGCTTTCGTATAGAACACAGGACCAGCAGCCCAGGAGTGACACTACCCACAGTGTGCTGGACCATTTCCCATCAATCACTAATTAAGAAAATGTCCTACAGTCAGATCTGAAGGAGGCATTTTCTCAGTTGAGTTGCCCTTTTTTCAGATAACCCTAGTTTGTGTCAAGTTAATATAAAAACTATCCAGCATAGAAGGTCATAAAGGCACACTCCTAGTAGAGGAGTTGCTGGTAATTGATAGCTGATAAGAGAGGGAGAGTTAGCTTTCTTTAAGGGAAAGGTCATTGAATTCCTATATATTTCATCATTTATATAAGAAGATTTTGCATTAATAGTTTTCATGTAATGATCCCTTTAAGTCTTTAATGTTAGTTATCTTTCCCTGTATTCCCTGTCCTACCCTGCATTCCCATCCCTCACCCCAATTAACCCTTAATGTTCTATTATTTTCTTTCTCTCCTTTGTGACACTGTATGCTATCTTTACTCCCTTAAAAGCCCCTGTCCCAATTAATGGCCTCCTACAAATTTACTGACCTCTGTGGTTATTCCAGACGAAGCACATGTTCGTATCTGGAAATTTGACACTAATACCCACTCAGAAGTGAAAGAAAACCTGTGACATTTGTCTTTTTGGCACTGGGTTATACCACTCAGACTGGTTGTTTCCAGCTCCAACTATTTGCCTTGTAATTTCTTAATTTTATTTTCCTTAAAAGCTAGATGGTATCTTGTTATATAAATGTATCACATTTTTACTATCCATTTATTTATCCATTGATAGACATCTAGACAGTTTCCATTTCCTGGCTGTAAATAGACCAGCATAGCATGGAATTTTAAAGATTCATCACAGAGGAGTTACCATTTCAATCTTTGGGTTTCAAACCATTACAAAAATATGAGCTAGTATTACACATATGTTAATTTCTGATGTACTTGCATCAGAATTTCTGGAGTTTCACGTTCTAATCTAGTGCAGTACTTTATACCCTCATCAAGCATTTTTTCTGTAGATAAGTTTGAAACTATTAATATATTTGTAATAAAATAGTTGACAAGATATCAAATTGATAAATCACTAAATTAATTACCTTCTCAAATTCTGAATGCATAAACAAGTAAAAAACTAATAAAACACATCGAATCTGTTGATTCAAGTTAGATAAAGAACTTCAGTGTAAACTAGTTAATTCTGCCTAAACAGTACATAATCCTATCCTTATGTGTATAATTTAAAAAGTTTCTCACTTACCTGAAATTAAGTAGGGAGGATAAAAAAGACATTGGAATCTTCTTAAACAAAGAACCATCCACTCATTATGGGAAAAGTATGCCAGATAACAACAGATTTCATCTATATTTAGACATTTTATTGGTATCCTGGTACATGCAAACTTGCAACAGCAACACAAACAACAAAATTACTGCTTTCTATTTTTGAGGTTGAGTCAGAGCATGGTAACATCTGTAATAACCTTCTCATTAGGTTTGCGTGTTTTACTACAACAACAATTTCATCTTTCTAGTTCATTGTTGGTTATTCTTGATTGAGTCAGTCCTCTAAAATGTAACTAAGAAAGCATTCATTTCCCTCACTCTTACAGAGAAGATGGTTTTTCTTTCTACAACACATGATGTCAAAGTTTTGCTGCCATTATACTGCATGTGGGAAGGATGCGGCTGTAAAGAGGGCAGGCACACATCCAGCCCTCCACACATTCTTAACTGCCTCAACTTGGAAATGGGGGTGGGGAACTTCAAGGTGGGAACTGTCAAGGGCTCTCTCACCTAGATTCAAAGAGATCCAGACTACAGGCTCACCTTGTTCTCAGAAGGATGGGATCTATTTGGTCATAATCATGTCACCCTCTGTGATTGGACTGGATAAGATATGCCAAGAAACTGTAAAGTTAATTTTCTGGTCATTACATTCTTAGGAGAATTTCCTAAACTAAAATACCTATATGCTTTGCCTTATCTTTGCAGAGTAAGTTGAAATGGTTGCTGCAAGACTCAGCTTGGTAAACTAAATACCTATCTTCTGAAATGGATATTTAAATAAAAATTACCAAGTCTCAGAAAATATTTTATCTTTTATGATGGAGTGCTAGCAGCTATGTCTCAGAGTTGCCAAAATACTGAAGCAAGGGAACACTTAGATGAGCAGTCAGTTTGGCAAGTTAAGCTTTTCCTCAGATTTCAATTGTGTTGCTCTTTCATAACTCCAAGTATTAATTTAGCTAAAATACAGAAAGACATTGCTGCAGACTCTAGCTTAAAGCAAAATCATTGTGTTTTTAGACAAAAAACAAAGTGAAACAAAATCTTAGCTCTACAATTTTAGAGTTATGTAAAATTAAAGTCAGACAAAAAAAAGGAAAGAAAAGAAAAAATAAGAGCGTAGGATAGATGGCCTCATTTTCAGGGAAAAGATTTACCTGCCCCTCCTGTCTTCAGCAGAACTTGATGGTGATATAAAGTCAAGCTTCTCCATTCGGCTTGGTCATATGTGCTTTTTTTATATTTTTTATTTTTGGGTGTATCTTTTATTGAAAAAGGAAGTAAAAACATTTTAAGATAAAATTGAAGATTTACATGGAAAATGTTTCTGACAAAATTGAAGAAATATATATAAAAACACATTAAGATTGACAATTTTCATGGAAAATTAAAGAGTAAAATGGCAGACATAAAAAACATTGCTAAATTAATTGAAAAAAGGAATTAAAAACATTTTATGATAGAATTAAAGATTTACATGGAAAATATTTCTGATAAAATTGTAGAAAAATGTAAAATAACGTTAAAATTGAAGATTATCATGGAAAATTACAGATAAGATGGTAGGCATAAGAATATTTCTAAGTTGATTGAAAGTGGAATTATAAACATTTTCTGATAAAATTGAAGATTTACATGGAAAATATCTCTGATAAAATTGAAGAAATATATAGAAAAACACATTAAGATTGACTGTTTCACAGAAAAATTATACAGATAAAATGGTAGGCATAAAAATATCCCTAAGTTGATTGAAAGTGGAATTATAAACATTTTCTGATAAAATTGAAGATTTACATGGAAAATATCTCTGATAAAATTGAAGAAATATATAGAAAAACACGTTAAGATTGACTATTTCACAGAAAAATTATACAGATAAAATGGTAGGCATAAAAATATTCCTAAGTTGATTGAAAGTGGAATTATAAACATTTTCTGATAAAATTGAAGATCTACAAGGAAAATATTTCTGATAAAATTCAAGAAATATATAGAAAAACAAGTTAAAAATGACTATTGCATGGAAAATTAAACAGACAAAATGGTAGATATAAAAAACATTACTAAATTGATTGAAAGAGGAATTACAAACATTTTTTGGTAAAATTGAAGATTTACATGAAAAACATTTTTGTTAGTCTATGTTTTTTGTTGGGAAATTGAGACCATTGATGTTAAAAGATATTAAGGAATAGTGATTGTTGTTTCCTATTATTTTTGATGTTATTTTTATGTTTGTGTGGATACTTTCTTTTGGGTTTGTTGGAAGATCACTTTCTTGCTTTTTCTAGGGTGTAGTTTCCCTCCTTGTGTTGGTGTTTTCCTTCTAATATCCTTTGTAGGGCTGAATTTGTGAAAGATTTTGTGTAAATTTGGTTTTTATCATGGAATACCTTGGTTTCTCCATCTATGGTGATTGACAGTTTTGCTGGGTATAGTAGTTTGGGCTCTCATTTGTGTTCTCTTAGGGTCTGTATGAGATCTGCCCAGGATCTTCTAGCTTTCATCATCTCAGGTGAGAAATCTGGTGTCATTCTTATAGGCCTGCCTTTGTAAATTACTTGACCTTTTTCCCTTACTGCTTTTAATATTCTTTCTTTGTTTAGTGCATTTGGTGTTTTGATTATTATGTGCCAGGAGGACTTTCTGGTCTGGTCCAGTCTGTTTGGAGTTCTGTAGGCTTCTTGTATCCTCATAGACATTTCTTTCTTTAGGTTAGGGAAGTTTTCTTCTATAATTTTGTCAAAGATATTTAATGACCCTTTAAGTTGGAAATCTTTGCTCTCTTCTATATCTATAATCCTTAGGCTTGTATTCTGCTGTTGATTCTTGCATCTATGACTCCTGAATTCTTTCCAAGATTTTCTATCTCCAGAGATTTCTCCCTTTGTGATTTCTTTATTGTTTCTACTTCCATTTTTAGATCCTGAATGGTTTTGTTTAGTTCCTTCACTTGTTTGTTTGTGTTTTCCTGTAATTCTTTAAGGGATTTTTGTGTTTCCTCTTTAAGGGCCTCTACCTTTTGACCCATGTTCTCCTGTATTTTTTAAGGGAGTTATTTATGTCCTTCTTGAAGTCCTTTATCAGCATCGTGAGATGAGACTTTAAATCCAACTTTTGCTTTTCCGGTGTGTTGGGGTATCCGGGACTGGCTGTGGTGGGAGAACTGGGCTCTGATGTTGCCAAGTAGCTTTGTTTTTTGTTGGTAGGATACTTGCACTTGCCTTTTGGCATCTGGTTATCTCTGGTGTTAGTTTGTCATGCTGTCTCTGGCTAGAGCTTGTCCCTCCTATGGGCCTATAAGCCTGTGTTTGTACTCCTGGGAGACCAACTCTCTTCTGGCAGGGTCTGTGCACAGAAGGCTGTGGAGCTGCCTGGTTCCCTGCTGCAGATGGCATCCAGAAGGGAAGACTCCTGTCCCAGCAGTTCCACTGATCATATGCCCTGTGTGCTCCTAGCTGTTCTCCTCCAGAGAGAAGGTGGAGATCTCACCTCTGCACTCAGAAGTGAAAGTGCTGCTGAGAGAACACTCTCTCCTGGCTGACTATGCACAGAAGGCTGTGAAACTGCCTGGCTCCCTGGTGTAAAATTGGTCATATGTGCTTTAAGAATTGGTAAATTGATTAGTAAATCTGGAGTTTAGAATATTGTAGTGTTAGTATGTTTTTGTGGATTATAAGCTTGATGGCAATTAGATGCCATGAAAGATGAGCTGTGTGTAATTACTCCCACCTGCTGGGTAAAATCTTTATTACATGGGTGTTACACTTGACTTGCATCATGGGGTAAGATGGAATTCAATGTGACCCACCCATATCTCCTGCTTGTAGACATATTCTTTCTTTCATGGTAGCTCAACTCAAACAGGAATCTGTGAGGCAATGTCCATCGTATGAAAGAAAATAGAATTACTTCTCCTATAAGAGCAACAAAAATAAAAATGGACATTTTAGGGCCAGCAGATTCACCAAATTTACACTCTAGCTGGTTCAGCAAATAAGGCAATAAGACTAGTAAGCAATGCTTCCAGACAGAGCAATCCTCACCTCTAACTTTTGAGAGCTTTTTATTATTGAATGCATTGCACATTTCTTCCTTTGACCCTTCTTGGTGTTTGGGGGAGCACTGACTTTGGGGGGGCACTAACTTCAGAAACAGGAGTAAGTTCCAGCTCTTAAGGGCACTGTTTGCTAAAGGATTTCAGGAGCCAGCACAGCAAAAACACAGTCTGTACTGAATAGTTCTTCAGGAAAAGTAGACTTTGTTCTTTAGTTATTGTAAAATTTCCTGTAGGTATCAGATCTTCCCAAATCACTTATAGCATTAATGAATTACTATGGTAGTAACTGTTTTATCTTTGTTAGGAAGAGATAGAAATACAGGAAAAGCTTTTAGAAAGGAAGGAAGAAGGAAGAAGGAAGGAAGGAAGGAAGGAAGGAAGGAAGGAAGGAAGGAAGGAAAGAAAGAAGGGAAGGAAAGGAAAGCAAAAGAAAATGGTTTAGTTTTGTTTTATTCTGAATTCTTCATTTCCTCTACCGCACAACAGAAGTCTTGCAAGTTCAGGAATCTAATGTTTGTGTTTTGTCCCTAAGAATTAGAGTCATTGTCTTTAGTTGCCTACAGTGGGAACATCATCTCAGTACGGAATTCTATGGCTACTCGGTTTTAACTGTTCCCTCAGCCCTGGGGAAAGCAAATGTACTTAGCTAAGGAGCAAAATGTGTTGAGTCAGGAATGTAACTCAAGATTCTCAGGCTTTGAGTTTGACTGTTATGTCATTGACGAAGCTGAGTTCTCTGCTTTTTGGCAACAGAAATAAGGAGAAATAAAGAATAATGTATAGTTTATGAACTACTAATAAAAGTCCCTTTTAACTGACTCTGTGGCTCTAGTTTAGTGTGTGTGTGTGTGTGTGTGTGTGTGTGTGTGTGTGTGTATCTGTGTGTGTACAAGTTTTTGTATGAACATTTCCTTCTTGTTTTTCTTACCCTGTGGTTCCCCTCACCTCTTAATACTTATTTATTCTGTCGTCTTTTGTGTTCCTTTTTTTTCTTCTCTTTCAATGTGACCTATAAGTACATTATTATCTGTAAACACCATGGAAGATACCAATTTCATATTTCTATTTTCCTAAAACAAATTCTCTCAACCAATGGAGAAGTAGAATTATCTGTACTCTACACCTACCTTGAATTTGGAGTACTTCCTCTCAAGAAAATGATCTCTTGAAACGCCTATGGTCCTGCTATCTTCATGGAGCACAGTGGTTGACAAACTGCCCCAGCTAGTCTGTGTATCTAAGCTGCTGTTCCTTGCTCGTTCCACCAGCCAGGGGATGTCAATACTCTAGACCAGTGCTTCCCAGACAAGTTTTACTGGACAATAATGTCACTAGGAGCAAAATGAAGATACTGGTATATATTTTTTTTAATTTAATGCTCTTCACACCTGCCATCTAAAAATAATAATCTTAAATTTCTTAATAGTTTGAAGAGCTATTATGCACCCTCACCATGATTGAACTAAAAAGGTAAATTTTCAGAACAATATTCCAAATGTGAGCTGAACATATTGACTGATTGAAAGATCCTCTGCTTCACTGTTTTGTTTGTTTGTTTGCTTGTTTTGTTTTTATTCTCTTGTCAAAGGTTGACTACAGCTACCAACCAGTGCTGATTTGACCTTAGGTCTTTACTTCAATAAAATAGTTCCTTTTCCCATGCAAATGATTATGTCTTAGAACTGACTAGTTTGCCTTTGGAGTTGTCTTTATTCTGAGGAACACCATTTCATCTTTGAATGAAAAATTCCCTAAGGGGCCAGTGGTAAATTCTAAGCTACGCTATTTAAGCATAGGCATAGAAGAATGAGATGAAATAGATTTGACCTTGCCTTCCCCACACTTCTCTCCAAGTAAGCAAAGTGGGGTTAGTACCATAAATATATGGTGCAACCCCTATTCTTGTATAGACAGATATTTGAAGGGACTAAGATGTAAATAATCCATATCATGATACAGATGGCAATAAATACTAATACAGAAAAACGGATAGAGCAATTAATTGAAGGGCAGAGAAAGGAGGAATTGTTTGCACTGGAAGAATTTTAGAAGAGGTCACATTTGTGTGGAATTATGCATTTTTGTGATTATGTGATTGCTGTTCTATCTCCTAGCTACCACGGAAGCTCTGTGATGTCATTAGATGAGTGAGCCTCTTTAACTTAGCTCTTGGCATCACACCCACTTTGTACTATTGGACCACAGGCTTCTTGAGTAGTTGAGTGCTTACCGCATATGCTATGAAGACCACTCAGAAGCAGAAGCGTCCTTCACTGTCTTTAAAACCTCTGAAACCAGAAGGTTTTCAAACATGGCAGATGTGTTTGGTCAGCCCCTTGTCTGTGTTAATGATCACAGATGGTCATAGCAACCGACTTCACTCTAAAATGGAGTAATTTTATCCTCACTCAGTTTTTCCTTAGGCAAGGGGTTTGATGCCATATTTATCAAGACATTCACTTGGAAGCGAATGTCATGCCGTGAAGAGCCATTATAGATGAACATTTCAGCTGCATGACAAATAATGACTAAAGCTGGGCAAATGCTTACTTAAAGGGCTGATTTAATTCATTCTGCTTGTTCTGTTCATGTACTGCTTGAGAAAGGGGGAGGAAGGGAAGGTAACACTCTGTTTTGGAAGCTAGTAATTATTTGCAGAGCTCAATGGGTAATGTGCTTAGCTCACACCTGGAAACAGAATTCTGGGCTCGACAGTAGCCATGATGATATTTATACATCTCCAGATACTACTTCACCAATTGAAATGCAGACATATGTAGAAATGGCCTCAGTGTCAGCCCCTGGCTTTTTTAATGCTTTCCTTGGCTCAACAAATTCTTTTTATTTTCTCCCTCCTTCTGCTGTCAACACTGTTTCAACAGTGAGTTATATTATCTGGTGACATCAGAGGAAGTAGAGTTACGGGTGTCACTTGGCAAGAGTTGCCACTTACGACAGATTTGTGACAAGCTACATTTTTTTAAAAGACAATTTCCATTTTGAGTGATGAAGGATCCACACTTGGGAAGACAACGTGGACCTCCCTTGATGGAAATGGTTCTATGTCTCATTGAGCTGCTATTGCTCCAGCACTGAGAGGAAGGGGCCTGTGATCTTTGAGTAATCCTTCTTTATAGTGGGAATGCATTGCCAGAGCTGATTGCCTGGATGTATAGATAATAGAGGCTTTACTGGCACTAAAGTCAGAGTGAGTTTCAAATCCATTAAGTTTAATGGTTTGTATCACGATTGGCTGTGACTGATGAAATAACCAAACGAACAATTCATGGACAGCTTAGGGAAAAACACTGTCCACTGTCACAGTGGATGTTAAACTATGGCTGGTTTCATTGTGAAACACAAGTTTCCTTCTTTATTCTGCAGCTAGATCAACATATAGTCAGTAGGTTAAGGTAAAAGTTGCTGTGATACAGGCAAAGGTTTGAAGCATTTACACTAATGGGTTTGAACTTGGCATGTTTTCCGATGTTACCCAACCCTCAGCCCCCAGTTTGAAAGGTTCTACATATTTTATTAGTGAACCAGTTTGCTCATGTGGAACAGATGAAAAAGCAAGTCTGATGCCCAATTTAGATATGACCAAATCTCCAGAGGTTACAAAAAATGTCTAGCTCCATCTGGTAGGAGAGATGGATGACCATGACTCAGCAGAAACACTCAGTCATGCCACTGTGTGAATCCCTAGAGACTGAGTTTGTTCCCAAAGTGTCTTCCCTTGGAGTCATTCCCAGTTTAGTTACCAGTTTTCATCTGAATCCATTAGGGAACAGGTCAGGTTTGCTTTTGTTTCTTGGCCATGACTCAATTTTGAAAGTCTGGTGAGAAGAACCCAGAAGCCCAGTCAGTTGTCCAGCCTATGATGGCATAAAGAAGAGCTGTGGTTACTTTCAGAAACCAGTAGTAATACAGAGGAAAGAACTTACACATTAATCTATATGTATAGCTAAGAAATATGTGGTAAAATAAAACTACAACAACAGAAATACAGATGTTTACCTTGAAATTCAACACCCTATCCATGTCCCTTATGATCCAACAAAAGCATAAAATTTCAGATAGGAGTAAAGACGTCACTTTATGGTGTCTAAATCCATAGAGAAGTGCTATATTTATTCACTATTTACCCTCAGGGTCTAGAGAAATGCCTAACCCATAACAGGAACTCATTGTACATGTATATAGATGATTGGTGACTATGTAACCCATCATAGATGAGCTGACTCTGTTTCATTTCTGTGTGGGTCAATGTTCTTTCAGGAAAAAATAAAGGACAGAAGAAAAGATGGTTCCAAAACCACTTAACATTAATTGATATTCTTTGCAGAGCTCCCTTTTTTCACACAGATCATTTCCAGGGGAGAACAACTCAGGGATCCATGGCTGTCACAGTCAATGATAGGTTTGGGATATGATAAGATGAAGAAAATGGTTAAATATAAGAGTAGATGCCTTGTAAGATAGAATTTGAAATAATGGCTCTCAGCAGTAGAATTTTGACAGGAACACATGATGAGAAAATATAATCTCCACCCTGTTGATGGTATCTGGTACAAATTGAAAAATGAATTGAGCAATGCAGCAGAAAGTGTATTCTACAACCCTAAGAATAACCCCCAAGTGACGTGCAGCAATCTTTGAGACCTCCACCTCCCTCTTTTCAAATAGTTAAAAATCAGTAGGGGAATGAGAAGCAAATAAGAAAGTCATTTTTTTATCAGTAAAGTAAATATGTGTTTTGATATATATGTAGAAATTTCTCTTTATCTAGAGAATTCTCTTCATGCACATGTATGTGTGCATCTATACAGAGAGAGGGGAGAAGGAGAAAGATAAAAAAAGAGGGGCTTTTTTCTAATAATTAATTTAAACAGTGATATCCCTGCAGCCCATATACAACAGTGCTGCATTACTGATTCGTTCATTATTCTAAGAAAAACTCAGTTTTTAATATTCGACTCATCTAAAAAAAATCACAGACTTTCAAGTGCTGACATCATGGAGAATAAAGAAAAACGTAACCCTAATCATGATCAGACAGGTAGATCTAATCAGAGAGATCGGGTAAACCTCCCACAGAATGGTTTGGATTCTAGATATTCAATGCAGGAAAACTAACTGGTACCTCTCATGCATAATGCACTAGATTATGGTGCCACTAATGCCTTGCTCTTTGTTCCGTGGGGCTTCTGTTTACCTGTGTTGTAAGTTACATTTGGTTAGAAGCATAGAGCCCTGTATGAGTATTTAGTTTGCATTAGGTTAGCCCCATTTTTGTCAAACCCCAGAGCGGCATATGTGTGGAAGGAATTTAGCCTTCTACTGTGAAATCCAGGGTCTCATTTTTTTGATAGTATGAAGAAAACAGTTAGAGAACTTCATATCTTCTAAGTTAGAAATTTAAATAATGAGATAGATAATACATTTTGACAGTTAGCCAAGAAGTTAAATTTTTGAAAGCAAGATTTTTTTTTAACATAAAATACATGGACAAGGAAATTTGTGATAAAGGGCCTTTTTGTGGGAACAAAAAAGCTACTGACTTCTCTCTCAGTTTCTCCACAAATTTCTGTTCAAAACATCCTATCCGTCAGGACCACCTGTGTCACCTAGCTGCTCCATACCCCTTTAATCTCCCTTATCACCCATACCTCTATGGGACTTTACCAGAAGATATACTGTAAGTGTCTTCATTTAGCTGTTTGTTCTTTCATTCTGTAACGTAAGCTCCATCATGGAGGGAGCTCCTTAAGTTATTCCCTGTTAGTCTGTTTTCTATTGCTATTAAAAAATAACTGATACCTGTTGCTTTATTTTTTTGAAACACATATTTAGGTTATAGTTCTAGAGACTCAAGGGCATGGCACCAGTCTTGGCTTTCCTCTGGTTAGAACTCCATGGGAGATAGTATCATAGGAAGAGCACAAACAACACAGAGAGATCAAAGAATATTCTTTTTTTTTTATTTTATTTTCTAAGTTTTTTTTATTTACATTCAAAATCATTTCCCCTTTCCCGTTTCTTCCCTCCCCGAAAGTCCCATAAGCCCCCTTCCCTCCCTCTTTTCCCCATTCAACCCCCTCTTGCTTCTCTGTCTTGGCATTCCCCTACATCCAGTCTTTCCAGGACCAGGGGTCTCTCCTTCCATCTTCTTGGAAATCTATTGATATGCGAATTCTTTAGACTGCAAGGAGGAATCAGTAACATTCTCTTACAGACACACCTCTTGAAGTTCCTGCTATCAGTTAACACCTTTGTGTGAGGACCAAAACCCAAACACATGCATCCCTGGATCCACTGAAACCCTAGATGAGGTGTGGAGCTTCCTACATAAGACCATGAGGCAGTTTCTTTAGTGGGCCTATGATTCCTGGAGACCTGTTTCTATGATTAAACAGACTACAGTTTTTTGTAGCCAGTGCTGCTGTTACTGTCACAGGTGACCTTGAGAGAAAGAAAGAGCTACTTGGATGGGTAAGTAGATGTTAGAGTTGATTATAGTACTGCGTGCTCAGCTGTAAGGAAGCAACCCAGGCAGTTACAAAACTTGGTAGGCACACACACACACACACACACACACACACACACACACACACACACACCACCCTGGTCACATGACCATGTGAGGTCTAACAGTGTAGAGTCTCCTGCTTTCTCCCTCAGGTGGTCTTCTCCAGACACCAAATCATGGTAAAAAATTTAATTTTCTTAAGACAATTTCTCTAATTTGCTTTTTCCTAGAGCTATCCATGAAAGGATGGTGAAACTGTATAGCAGTGAAAAGCACACATTTGTGACTCGTGAAAATGAAGGACATAACGAGAACAGAGACAGTTGATCAAAAGAAAATAAATCACCCTACTGCTAGCAATTAGGGGTTCATTTGGCTTAGGAATTCTACAGTTGAACTTTTGCAAATGAATGATTTGATGATGAGTTGCCAGAAAGGCAGGGATGGAGGATAAGCAGATACAGTTGAAAACTCACTGAAATTAGGGTCAAGTGTAGTTGGAAAATATGGTTAGAAGGTAATAGAAATTTGATACCTGATTACTGCCATATAAGTCTAAATTAAGGACTTTTTTTAGTTCAATGATAAAATAAATTTCTCTTCCTTGAAATGAGAGGAAACTAAGGAAAATGCAACGTGAGCTGGAATGACTTTTCTCACCTTTTGTTATATGTTGGGTTGCATGCTTTTCCAAAGAAGTGTTACTGATTTAACCCAGTGTCACTGACTGTAACTTGATCTAAAAACAGTCTTTGTATAGAAACTAATTGACGTGAGGTCATTTGGGAGTAAAAAAATTCATATTCAGTATTTTCATAAAAAGAATGAGGACCATGAGAAGACACTCAATAAGAATGCCATTTATAGGCAGTGGCAGTTATAGGAATGATGTCTACAAAAGCCTAGGAGAGACAAAACAGAAGGAAGGTGACCCTACTAACACTTCTATTTCAGACTTCCATGCTCTAAGAACTATTAGACAATACAATTTTGCTGTTCTAAGCTCAAAGTGTGTTGTACCAAGTTAAGTTATTCCTGAGAAAATAATACATCTTCCTAGACTAAAAGAAGAAAAGGCTGAGTTAAGAAGTAGAGTGAAATTGATGGCTTCTCATTCCTGGCCATGTCAGAGAACAGAGAAGGGTTGTGATTTTCTAGAAGCTTGTGGGTTTGTGTTCTCCATTGTCAGGAAGAAGTGTGTCAGTGTTAGCAGTGAAAAAGCAGATCTAAGACCAGTTGGTTTATACTGTCGCCTCCTCTGCCCAGAAGAAGCCTAGGAGACATAAGGCAGATGCAAAGTAATCCTACTAACACTTTTATTTCAGATTTAGACATTAGGCTCACTTTACAAACCAAGAGGCCAGCTAGAATTTGTCCTGGCTCTAGAGCACCCAGACAGTCAAGCCACACTGATTCCAGGGTCATTTTCAAGTGCATTATTTAAAACTAATCATTCCCCCCTTTTTTTCAGATATGACATCAATGCCTAAAAATCAGATTATTGCATTTTCCTGCTATGCATTTATGTCCCATGAGCTTCACCTACTTTAGGGGTAAAACAATGACTAAGGAAAGAAGCTATCCTGGCTAGACCTCATCCTGACCTATCAGGAAAGTGAAACAGAAAGATTAGAGATTGAAGGCCTCCATAGGCAACGTAGCAAAATTCTGCCACAACGTAAAACGTGTAGGACGGGCCAAGGATGCAGTTCCACATCAGAGAGCTTGTTTAGCATGCTTAGGCCCTAGGCTCAGTCTCCAAAACCATAGGCAGGGGGGACTTTCATCAAAGTTAGAGATGATGATGGTATTTCTCTCGCTAGGCTAACTAGCAAGCCAGTGACTCTGACAAACGTTTATTCTCAGCAGGTTATGGATGCTTCCCTATTTCCCCTCTCAGTGAGAACCAGAGATGACTGAAAACTTCTGTCTCATGTGTTCTACATTTTTCACAGTGACCACCATACAGTTTCTTCAACTGACAAGTTATCTTGCCAATCAAAGTCTTTTCTTGACTCCTGTGAGTAAAGTTTATTGAGAGGATGGTTTTGGAAGGGGAAAATTTTTCTTGATGTAAAGGCTACCCCATGGCTCTGTCATTTCTGGGGACAGTGCAGTATTTTGACAGAGCGTAGAAGATACAAAGAAATTTCTTGTAAATTTATGTATTTTCAAAATTAAAATGTTTAGTAAGTTCTTCTTCAATATTAAGTAGGGGGCTTTAAAGTATTAAATTTATCAAAATTGATCATTTGGTGTTAAAAATGTCTGAGTCTTTATAGTTTTTGTATAAACTAGCTGATGCAAATGGCTTTTTTATTGGATATTTTCTTTATTTATATTTCAAATGCTTTCCCCTTTTAAGGTCTCCCCTTCAGAAAATCCCCTCCCCCTTCCCCCCCCATGAGGGCTCTCCCCTGCCCACCTACCCATTCCTGTCTTCCTGCCCTGGCATTGCCCTACACTGGGGCATCGAACACCTTCAAGCCCAAGGGCCTCTTCTCCCACTGATGTCCAACAAGGCCATCCTCTGCCACATATGCAGCCAGCACCATGGGTCCCTCCATTTGTATTCTGTTGTTGGTAGTTCAGTCCTCAGGAGCTCTGGGAGGGCGGGGTGGGAGGGGGGGATCTGGTCTATTGACACTATTGCTCCCTCCATGGGGCTGCAAACCCCCTCAGTTCCTTCAGTCCCTTCTCCAACTTCTCCATCAGGGACCCCCCACACTCAGTCCAATGGCTAGCTAGGAGCATCCACCTCTGTATTTGTCAGGCTCTGGCAAAGCCTCACAGGAGACAGTCATATCAGGCTTCCATCAGCAAGTACTTCCTGGTATCCACAATAGCATCTGGGTTTGGTAGCTGTATATGGGATGTATCCCCAGGTAGGGCAGTCTCTAGCTGGCCTTTCCTTCAGTCTGTGCTCCACTCTCCATATTTCCTCCTGTGAGTATTTTGTTCACCCTTCTAAGAAGCACTGAAGCATCCACAGGTTGGTCTTCCTTCTTCTTAGGCTTCATATGATCTGTGAATTAAATCTTAGGTATTCCGAACTTTTGGGTTAATATCCACTTATCAGTGAGTACATACCCTGTGTGTTCCTTTGTGACTAGTTACCTCACTAGGATGATATTTTCAAATTCCATCCATTTGCCTGTGAATTTCATGAAGTCATTGTTTTTAATAGCTGAGTAGTACTCCATTGTGTAAATGTACCACATTTTCTGTATCCATTCCTCTGTTGAGGGACATCTGGGTTGTTCCCAGCTTCTGGCTGTTATAAATACAGCTGCTATGAGCATAGTAGAGCATGTGTTCTTATTACATGTTGGAGCATCTGCTGGGTATATGTCCAGGAATGTAAGACACCTGAGCAGGTAGGGCCTTTCACCTTTTAAGCCATCAGATGTGGTGCCCTGGATAAGCTGGGGAAGAGTAAAAAGAAGCAATATGTGCAGCAGCTTTTGTTTGATTGGGCACAGTGGTAGGATGCTCTTCCTGGGTTATTCAATAAACAGACACCAATTAATACTATTTATTAGATAGAAAATCTGCTATATTTAATTTAACATATTTAATGTTCTCTATATAATATGTATGTGTATATGTACATATATATGTATATATATGGAGAAAAAGAGAAACATTCTCTAGAAAACATTATTAATCAATGCTACATTTAGAGGTTTAAGCACTTATAGAATTGTTTCTGTTTTTGTTTTTACTTTTAAAATAAGAAACTCATTAAAAACTCATTTTTAAAAGTAAACTTAAGCTTATACATGTGTCTAGTTAACAAACATTTATATATTCAGCAGACACTGGAAATTCAGTAATAACAGACATATACAATTGGTGGAAATTGATAGTCATTGGTTGACCATTCCCTCTGTCTCTGCTTCATCTTTGTCCCTGTATGTCTTGTAACCAGGATCAATTAGGGGTTGAAGGTTTTGTGGATGGGTCAGTGTCCTTATCTCTCCACTAAGAGTTCTGTCTAGCTAGAGGAAGTGAGCAGGTCAGATTCCATGTCTCCCACTGCTAGGAATTCCAGCCAAACATTAGATGGAACTCAGAATGTCTTGTAGAGGAGTTAAAAGAAGGATTGAGGAACCCAGAGAGGATAGAGACTCCACAGAAAGATCAACAGAGTCAACTGATCTGGATCATTGGGGGCTCCCAGAGACAGAATCACCAACCAAAAAGCATAGAGGGGCTGGACTTAGGCTCCCTGCACATATGTAGCAGATGTGCAGCTTGGTCTTCATGTGGGTCCCCCATCAACTCGAGCAGAAGCTGTCTCTGACTCTGTTGCCTGCCTGTAGATCCTGTTCCCCTAACTGGGATGCCTTGTCTGGACTTAGTGTGAGAGGATGTGCCTAGTTCTGCACAGAGTAGGTTGGTACCGAAGGGGGACTTCCCCCTTCTTAGAGGAGAAGGGAAGGAGAGGATGGACAGAGGGCTATATGGGGAGTGGGGGGGGTGAGCTTTGATCTGAACATAAAGTGAGTTAATAAATAAATCAATGGATGTTTGTCTTAGTCAGGCTTCTATTGCTATAATAAACACCATGATTTGAAAGCAACTTGGGGAAAAATAGGTTTATTTGGCTTATACACATCCCAAGTCTATCTTTCTTATAAAATAAAAAAAAAATAATTAAAATATAACTGTATAATTTTCTCCCTTCCTTTCCTTCTATTCTTTTCCATGTTCCTGCCTGCTTCTCTTCCTCCCAAATTCCTGGCCACTTTTTCTTTGTTATTGTTACATATATATGAATAAATACATAAATACAACCTATTCAATCCATTTGGTGTTATGTGTTTGTAACACTGCAAGTGTTTAGAATGAAACACTTTGTATTTAATAACAAATTGTTCATCCATGGAGAAAACTTTTCCTCCCACTCTCAGTATTCCTTTGGTTTGGTTTGTTTTTGGAGATTTGGGCATTTGATGTTTTTATTTTTTCTCTCTCTCTTTTTTAAGGAGGGCCCAGTGAAAATCCACCCTCTTTCCATTTTAGCATGTTGTTATATTGGTGTTTTCCTTGTTTGCTTCTTTCTTCTTCAGCAATGTTCCTGAGGGGTACTAGTTGTGATGTAGATATGTCTACTGGAGTTGGGCACCCCTGTATCAGCTGTTCTCTGCATTTTGAGTAATGTGTTTTTCTGTAATGGTCTTGGTTTGCTTTCTTATACAGCCCAGGACCAACTGCTCTGGGGCAACACTACTCACAAAGGACTGGATCCTCCCCTATCAATCATCTATCAAGAAAATATTCCTACAGACTTCATACAGGACCCTCTGAGGGAGGCACTCTCTCAATGGTGGTTCCTTCTTCTAAGGTGACCCTAGGTTCTATGAACTTCATAAACAATGACCAAATCTAACAATCTCTAACCAGCACAATGTCATCTGGAGGAATTGTGAACTCTTCTTTTATTTCCAATGTAAGTCCACATTTGGTTTCAGAAGGTTCAATTTATAGCCCATGATTTCAGATCTATTCCTTAGTAGAAAGGTTTTATATTTCACAGAAAAATGAAGATATCATAGATATGGATACAGACATGAATTCTCCCTAGTCTGGTGTCCCTCATGTCCCCCATACAATGTTTCTAAGATGTTATGGTCATCAAGATGGCAATACTCACATTCCTCTGTGCATGGACAAAGTAGATGCTCTCTTACCTTCACAAGGCTTCATCACTGAGTATATAACCACATTTCGGTGAAAGAACAAATTGCCATTTTTTCCTACCATCTGAAGGTGTGTTTGTGTGTGTGTGTGTGTGTGTGTGTGCATGTGTGTGTGTGTGTGTGTGTGTGTATGTGTGTAGTGTATATGTGTGTGGTATATATGTGCATGTAAAAGAGAATATTTGTTAATTACTTGGAACATTTTAAGTGCTAGAAAATAATTAGATATTATAATACTATTAAATAGCCTGGTAAAATATCTTGCTGCTTTTGGCCCCTTACTTCCAGTCTCTGTACATTCTTTACTAAACTTTTATAATGTCTAGCTACACTACATATAGTTTGTCTAATACAAAAATCCCACTGTCACAGTCTTTCTTTTGTATTCAAAGAATGATTGCAGCCTGCTGGCTAGCCCTCTCTATTCTAAACACTGATACCCTATTGTCAATGAACCCTGATTTTTTTGTGTGTCTTGCCACAATGCCTATGTAATTCATTGTTTATAATTTTAAATTGACACATAAAGTGTTGAAGACCAACATACAATTAAACATATACACAATTTTGGCATGAATTAGACTCAACTCTAAGCATGCCCATAGTCTACTGATCTATTTCATAAATCTGAGCACAGTTTTGCTTGTACCTTTTTTACTCATTGTTTGTTAGTATTGTCTGTTATGCTTTATCCAAAGATATTTAGATTTGGCTTGCTAAAAATATTTTTCATTTTTTTCTCAGAACTTTCTGATACATTGACCCAGCATTGTATTGTTTATTTATCTCCTGGAATGGGAGACTTTGTAATTTCTTCCTACAAGAATTGTTGTTTCTCATGTCCATTCTTCTGATAGCCATCCTATTACTGTTTCTGTGAGATTGTTGTTTAGGAATCAACTTGAAAGGAAGATTATGGTCTTAGGTTTGTATGATTTACTTGTTAACTAAAGGATGCTCTGACTTTTACTGTCATTGTTTTTCCGGGTACATTAAAAATCAAAGGAAAGTCTAATTTTTAGTTAGAACTCAAGGAAGAGAAACAATGTGGATATTTTATCCTCATCTAAGTTAATAGATGTCATGAGCTGTATCTATGAATACGTAAGAATTTTCAGACCCCACTTAAAGTCCTTTAGGCTCTGAGCATATATCAATATTCATCTGTAATGTTTAGTAATTTTGTTTTCCCTATCCACTTATCTGCCATATTGCTGTAGGGTTTTAGTGTAGAATATTATTGTTAGTAGTTGTAGTACCAAGGATTGAACCTTGGGTATCAGTAATGGAGGCAAGCACTCCACACCTAAGCTGCTATAACCCCAGGCCCTCTCTATTCTGTATCTTCCTTCTCTGCAGAAACATCCTTGTGTTTTTTTTTTCTTTTTATTATCTTGGTACCCAGTACAGTGTCTCATATTGTGGACACTCAGTAAAGTCTGCATTATAAGTGAATTAAAGACCTAGGCAACTTCTGGTAAGCTTGCTAAGTTACCAGTAATTAAGAGACCTCAATGTAATTACTCACTTGGTCAAGGATCACAGGCTCTGGGCCCTGGCCTTCAGTCAGAGTTCTTTGTCTAGAAGTGGCTTCCTAACATGATGTGACCTTTCTCTGTGCCTCGGAGTATATTCCATTGCTTCTGAAGTTCTAGCTCCTGGTTTAAACAGTTTCCAAGTTATTTTACTATCTAAAAACCATACAAATGGAAAGATTCAATTGCATTGCTAGATAAAAATATATTTTAATGAATACTAACATGCAAATAAATGGTTCTATTTATAACTGAAAATTCTAATAATGGGATATAATTTGTTTACAGCAATTCTTCTGAAAAAATGTGTTGGTAGATTATAAATAACCTTAGCCATGTGCTTACTGGAAAATCACTTAAATTAGTCTAAATGTATTCATGTAGTTGTTATTTAAGTATAGACCTTTACTTCCATACTGCCCGGTGCGGCTCTATAGAAAGTAAAACACTCAAGATCAGCTGAGTGTGGCTGTCGAGATGCTTCAGCCATTTTTATGAAGAGTTGATGGGCACAGTCCTTGAAGAATTATTAATGGTATGGATTCTGAGGGTAAGCAGAGAGGATCAGAATAGGAACGCAGGAAGAAAGACTGTAGGAGTAGGGATGTGGCCCAGGTTCCTCCACAATTCCATCCCAGAACTTATTATTACCCTTTTTATCTCCCTGTGCCTTATCAGAGTTTATTTCTAAATGGCCATGAAAAATCTTATAACTGCATTTCAGTTAACATAAAAGTTTTTCAAAACAATGTTAGCATAGCCCACAGTGGCTTTCTGTTTGTGTGAAAAAAAAAAACCTATTTTTTCTACACCTTAAAAAATGCCTGTTATGTAGACAAAGATAGAGATAAAAAGTCAATAATGGAGATACAGGTCACTCCTGCTTCTATTTCAAGTTGCAAAGCTCCTTTGTTTATCTTTAAAAAAAGAAAAAATCTTCCATGGTGTTTACGGGAAGAAAAACAGTAAAGTATAAAGATAAATGAGGTCAAACACATACAACGTGTTTGAAAAAAATGTAATGATTAATATTTTCCTTTCCTAAATAGTATAGTCAAACTTCTCCCATTGAAAAAGCAAAGTATCCCTTTAAATTCTAAACAGACCATGGAAGACAACAGCATTCTGCACAATTCACAATCAGTGGAGCTGTGAGCATGCCTTATCCTCTTTTGTTGAAGACTCATGCCTGGTGTGGGAGGGGCATTCATTGTAGGTGCATATTGGGAGGAGAGGGAATGGGGTCACAAAAGCTGGTATTCCCAATTGACTCCTCATATCTAACAGGCGGCTATGCTGCCAATTACTAGGATCAGGTCACATTCTCCCTTTTTCTGCTTCCTATCTTTCTTTGTTTTATTTTTTTAAAACCAGACAATGTATTCTTTTTTTTTCTTTATGTCTGTCTGTCTCTCTCTGTCTCTCTGTCTCTGTCTCTCTGTCTCTCTCTCTCTCTCTCTCTCTCTCTCTCTCTCTCTCTCTCTCACTCGCTCGCTCGCTCGCTCTCTCTGCTTAAGCCCTCCAGCTCTGCCCAAGGCAAAATGCTGCAGAGATTAGAAGATGAAGCAACAAAGTCAAATCGATCGTGACAGCCAATGAATGCACACACATCTCAAGGAGCAAGTGTTCAACACTGTCTCTCAGGCCTCCCACCTCCATTCACCACACCAAAACTGCTTCTTGATTTAAGGTCTCCGCAAAGCAAAAATCAAAAGAACTAACTAAGTGCCAGCAATTCATAGCCTTCAAGTTAAGAAATTAATTCTTTCTTAATCTCAAATGAGAGACCTTTCATATACTCACATTTAGGATAGGAAAAGTGTAGAGAAGTTTATCACATATAAATCAGAGCGAACATGACAGAATGCTCAGTTTGCCTTAGCCACTTCTGTATTGCTCTTTAGCAATTAGATGACCTGTCCTAAGGTCATGGGACCTAAGAAAGTAGACAAGGTGTCTCAGTTTTGTTTCTCTTGCTGTGAAGAAACATCATGACCATGGTAACCCTTATAAAGAAAAACATTTAATTGGGGCTAGCTTACAGTTTCAGAGGTTTAATCCATTGTCATAATGGCAGGCAGTATGTCAGTGTGCAGGCAGACATGGTGTTAAACAGTAGCTGAGAGTTTTATATCCAGATTGGCAAGCAACGGAAAGGCTGAGACACACTGGCTAGGCTTGAGTTCCTGAGACCTCAAAGCTAGCCCACAGTCACCCACTTCCTTCAATCAGGTCACGCCTACTCTAATAAGGCCACACCCACTAGGCCACACCTCCTAATAGTGCCACTCCCTGTGATAAAGCATTCAGAGGAGTCTATGGGGACCATTGGTATTCAAACCAATTGCTCCTCATGCTGGAAGCAGCTTCTCTTGTCTTAACAATATTACCTGCTGTTTGTAAAGATTATGTTGACCTAAGAGGTGATTCTTACCACCCATGGGGATGTATCATTTAGAAAAACTAACATCTCCCTAACTGTGTATACTATACCACTTATATATTGAATGTGTACACATATGGACACATTGTATATTCCATTTTTACTTTACCTATCTAAATCCTTTTTTAAGCAGTGATATAGAAATAACATATTAAAAGTATACAATTTTGTCTATAAAAGTTTATTTGACACTTATAATTCATTGAAAGTAATTTTCTTGTGTGTGTATGGAGGGACTGTGCATGTGTGTATGAAAATGGACACTCTGGGGAAAGAGACTGATGGTAGATATTTCTCCACCTCTGTTACTGTTCAATATATTTTTTGAGACAGGGTCTCTTGCTGAACCTGAAGCTAGCTGTTTGGACTTGGTTGGCTGGTAACCAAGGCTCTGGGATTCTTCCATTCCTATTCCCCCAGGGTTTGGATGACAGATACCTGCCATCATGCTTGACTTTTTGTATCAGCGCTGAGACCTGAACTCAGGTCATCTTGCTTCTGTATCAGACCCTTTAACCACTGAGCCACCTTCCCAGTTCCTAGTTTTCCCATTTTGCAAAAAGCACATTTAGATGTAATCACATAGCCTAATATGTTTATGTTTTATTTTTGTCTAAAGCCCAACAAATACCTCAAATGCCATGAACATTTATGTACTAGCATCATGTTGATAGGAAATTTACTTAACATCTAACATTTAGGGATATTATGATAAACATAAGTTCCAGTATGATAACATTTAAACTTTAATAGCATCTATGTTTCAATATAGATTAAGTTGGAGGAGAAAATAGCAAACTACCAAACTACTTGGTGACTGACAAACACTGATACAGCTAAAGACTTTTGTTCGAAAGAAATGTGCATCTTTTGTTCTTTACCGATTGGGGCAATTTCTTTATATTGTCTATACACTTATTCATTTTTTAAATTATAAATAGGGATAAAATGAACAGATCCAAAATTCTTCCTAAAATCCATACATATTTTCAAAACAAAATTGTGATTAGCTTCTACCTTGAAGTAAGACACCAAGGTTGTGTGGGCTTCCAGGGGCACTT
This sequence comes from Tokudaia tokunoshimensis, assembly GCA_036184795.1. NCBI lineage: Eukaryota > Metazoa > Chordata > Mammalia > Rodentia > Muridae > Tokudaia > Tokudaia tokunoshimensis. The sequence goes on from BTHU01000019.1 coordinate 38,888,755, forward strand.
GTGTGAGCAATTGCTGGAAACTGATTTTCAGCAAGGACTTGGAAGCATCAGAGTTGGTAGGGAGTAGATTTGGAAGGACACTTCTATCCTTAGCTGCCCATTCTTACTTAGGACAAGACAATCTATGGACATTGGTGTATAACTCAGTAATTAATATCTCATAATAGTTTTGTTATTTCTCTAAGCCAATTTACTGTCAGGAAAACCTTCTTTTATCCATACAAAGTTTTAGTCTACTTCGTATAAACACACACACACACACACACACACACACACACACACACACACACACACTCACATATAGCCCCTGAGACAATGGGCATAGAATTATAACCCAGTGAAGGCAGCAGTTAAGGCCCCTGCTTCTGTAAATGGGTAACGGAGTGGACTGGTGTTATTCTACTACGTCTGGACTGCTTTTCCCCTTTGGGAAAGATTCGTGTATTCACTCATGCCAGAATGTTCTCTGGCTTTGATATGAAGGAACAACCATGTTGGACTTTTTTCTTTTTATGCCTCTGTCCTAATATAGTTCCCAGTCATTGATGGTTCAAACGGAAGGTAGCCTGGGAGTCAGGTGCATACAGCACAAATGTTCATAGATAGTAACTCCTCCAGGCTTCAGTAGTGTGAAGGAGAAATATCTATTGCCTATTTTACGTAACCGGAAGGTTGAAGTCCACATGCTGCGAAGGCTCTATTCACTGATAGAAGAAGCTCTGAGTGTGAGACCAGCTGCCATCAGGCCCAGCGGGTGTGACTTTCCCCATCCTTTCCCTTGAGTTGCTCTTTTTCTAAAAATTATTATTTTTTTCTTTTTTTATTGAAAAAAATTTATGATAAAATTGAAGATTTACATGGAAAGTATATCTGACAAAATTGAAGAAATATATAGAAAAACATGTTAAATTTGACAATTTTCATGGAAAATTAAAGAGTAAAATGGTAGACATAAAGTAACGTTGCTAAATTAACTGAAAAATGAAGTAGAAACAATTTATGATAGAACTGAAGAATTATATGGAAAATATTTCTGATAAAATTGTAGAAAAATATAGAATAACATGTTAAAATTGAAGATTATCGTGGAAAATTACACACACAGAGTTGCTCTTTTCACAAACTGACTTTCCTGGTCAGATTTCCCCAGAGAGAACCCATGAGAACTATTATAGGTGTAATGATAGCAATGTTTTCAATCTATAATTACAAGTTCTCTAGTCAGGGAAAAATCTGTTCAGAGTAATTTTACAAACACTGGTAAACTTCATTGTAAGTTTACAAGTGATTCTTTATAACAGTGAGCAAATTCTTCATTTAGTCTCTTAAATGTTTCTAACTCTGTGGGGCTTGCTTTAAGGTCATTTCCTACGGAGATTGCTCAATAATAGCCCAAAGGATATTTCTCACAATGTGATTAATAATCATACTTCACCCAAAGGCTACTTCCAGAGAGTCCGACCTTTATCATCCTGTCAGAACTTCAGCGGCTTTGGTACCTGGTCTCTACCACCCAGGCCCAAGGATTATCTTCTGAGCATCCTTAGCTCACCTCTTCTGAGCACAATGTGCCTCCTACAGTCACGCTCTTCCTCATGGTCTGATTCTTTTATCCACTATGTCATCCTACCTTGGCATTTTCAAATTATTTGATTTGCTTACAGAGAGGTTTATGACCATGATAACCGGTGACACCGAGGATGAAACATACAAATGGAAATACAGTATGCTGAGCAAGTGTGAGTGCAGGGGGAGGGGGCAGGCATGTGTGCATGTGTGTATGGATCAAGCACTTCCATCATGAAACTGCTGTGCTTGTGACATTTCCATTCAGAAACACTTACTGGGTTTTAATTGCAGGATGTAGTAGTAGATTGGTATTAGCCTGGCTGACAATGGTATTTGCAGTTTCCATAATGCAAAATTGTAGTCAGAGAAAGGTGTGTTAAATATTGATAGGGGTCCCTAGAATGGGATAAGGCCTTTTAAGGATATTTTATCTTTAATTATTTACCAAAATACTAAAATCCACATTTTTATCTACTCAGAGAATAATTGAAATCTCACAAGAACAGTAAGAACCTGTGAACATGGGGGTTAGAACCTCAGCCCAGGCTGCTGATCTATAATATATCTGATCTTTACTTTCTGCACAGTGAGATGTGGTTTGGAAACATCCATCCAGTCTCAACCAGGAATACCGATAGAGGCAGAATCTTTTATTTACTTATCTCATTCTATTCCACTGAGAGCCTCAGTCGGTCATAGAGTCCTTTGCTAATCAACAGGTTTCCTTAGTGATGTGTTGTCTTCAGAGTCCTCATAATTATTGAAGGGTATAGTGAGTCAGGTTACAGTAGGGAGCTTTGTCAATGCTTGTGTTAATTGAGTGATGTATTTTAATGAGTTGTAAACTACTTCTCCTGTGTAATTTCCCTGGTGAGTTTTATTCTTCTCTATCCAAAAATCCCTAAGTAAAGCATCTGAGGATGCATTAATTTATTTAGATAGACATTAACCAACAGAAGAAACAGAGCCATCCAACTATATTAATGCATTTCTTCATTAAAAAGCAATGGAAATACATTTGCCAACTTGATCAAAATTTAATGTAATAAGGAAATTTTTTTTCTCTTCTCAACTTTTGTATAACATACTATTCTCTACACATATTTCTCCTGGGATATTTTAGAATGAAGGACAAAATACTTCAACATGTCCAGCAGTCTCCTGGATAATCTTGAGTATCAACTCGCCATATTAATTTTATCTTAATGACACTCTTAAGTCACCTTGTTCTATAGTGAAAGTCAGACTTTGGACTTTTACAGAAGCAATTGATGGGTACACCTGTTGAAATTCCAATTTTTTTTTCAGTTTTGCCTCTCCAACAACTGGCATTGTAAAGTTGAAAATAGTTAACATTTACATTCACATAACAGCTCTCACATGTATTCATGAAGGTCCTTGTAAGTCTAGGCTTCTACACTTGTAATTTCCTGACCAAAATATTTACTGGGACAGTGATTTTTGTTCAGGTGTTACAGAGATGCAGACATTTATTAGTCCAGGGCTCCTGAGAATCTCTGGGGGTGGGTGGGGAAGGTATATAGGAATTGTGAATTTTTATCTGCTTTCAGTCTAACAAGTTAACATGCTATATAAATTTTAGACAGAAACACAGATTCCTTCTGGCAGAGGCGAAGGGTGGTTTGTTGTTAAAGTAATAACATCAGCACATTATCAGCTTCCAAGGACATTCACTATGTCCAGTTGGGAAAAGGAACAAGAGTTAGGTGACGGCTCCATACACAAGAGGAGAGCAATCTGAGCAAGCCCTCCAGCTTATCAAATAAGCGACAACTCTGTGGCTGATTCTTTGGTTCATTGTCTGTTTTACCAAAAGCAGTAAACAGTGTCCCTTTGCTCCAGATGGAGCCTATATCTCTAGCTTTCAATGGTTGTTGGCTATACAAATAGCATTGAAACAATATTCAGAAGAGAATTATGACAACTTCTGTTCTCAAAATAAGCATAAAATCTAGAGCTCACAGAGAAGAATTTCACTGCCATAGATTTATCTCATAGAGCTCTTTTCTGAGTTAATAGGGACAGCATGAGCCACAGTTGGAGTCACATGTAACATTAAGCCTTTTCCCTTGCAGCTTCCCTAGTGAAACATGGCTGTCTCTTGCACTTTCAACCCCTTTGGACCGACTAGGATTAAAAAAAGAATTCAATTATTTTTTTCAAATACCACAGTTGGGTAGGTGGTGGTGAAGGCAGAGGGGAGATTATACAGTCTCATGACAAAGTACCAGAGATACTCCTGAGCGCCCTTGCCCATTTGATTGTTGTTGGTCTTCAGCCAGGAATAACAGCCCACAGAAGGTGGGGAGAATTTCAGAGCTGGAGGCAGGAGACAAGCAGGGAAGCTCCCAGAGGCACAAGTTGTCAAGCTTAATTAGACCTGGTCATGAAGCATGGCACAATCAGGTTTTCTGGCTACTAGAGTCGTTGGGGGTTGGTCTAGCCTTGTAGCTTTTTCTAGAACACTGGAAGTTCCCACTTCAGACTCTTTTTGCTGGCTTTTATCTCTCATCTACACATCTATGCATTCCTCATCCCCAGATAACCCACCACTCATTCTTGCATTACTGCAAAATGTCATCTTGTCAGTGTCTAATGTTGACATGACAAGACCTACTTACAGACACCCACAAATGAAAAGAATCACCAATAAGACATTTAATCCACATTTCCTGGCTCTGTTTGGGCCTTCTCTAAATGAACTGTATCATTCATCCACAAAGGTAAGTTCATTGCCCAATGTGCAGGTATCTCTTTTCTCTTTTTCTTTCTCCAATTCTCTGACACCAGCTAGGAATCTAGATCAGTGCCTAGTACAGAAATTCATTTTAAAATAAAGTCTTCATGAAAAAAAATGAATGGATATTGAAATTTGATTTTTTTATTGTTATTTGCATTATTACATGGATGACAGGCCTACTCGTTTATAAGGTGAAAATCTCACAAGAGTAACATAGGGTTGGATCTTTCCTTGCTGGGTATTGAGTAATAATAATGAAAGAAGCATAGTAGCAGTGACCCCACTGATGGAGATAATGAATTGCATCAATACAATGATTTTGTTCTTCCACCTTTTCCCTTTATATGTGGAATTCCCCTCAGTGTCAGAGTGATGGATTATCCCCATTCCTCCAAGGAAAAAGCCTATTCCGTCTTAATGCAGGCTTTTAGAAATGAAAAATAATGCATACTACAGTCAACTTTTAATTATCTACACTAATGGAGTGTTGATGTTAAAGAAATAATCCCCAGATAATGTACATTTCCCTTTAGCATGCAAGCATGATCTTGTGTTTAGAGATAAATATTAAAATATTAGACATAGCACATGAAAATAGAAACAGCTTGAGTCTGTGGATGTAAAATGGGGCTTGGTAGTGACTCAGTGCTGTAGGCTAAACTGTGACACCTTCCTTATCCTTCAAAAAAACATTCTGTCACCATAGGTCAGATTAACTCAGGGTATATTACCTTTCTGAATGCTTTGAAGATGGAGTCTTGATGATAAAAAATGAGCCAAAATAAGGTTTGGGAAGGCTCAGGAGATGGTACAGTCAATCCAGTGCTTGCCTTGCAAACTTAAGACATGAGCCAGATCTCCACACCTTATATGACACATTAAGATTATCAGACACTAGGGGCAGGACTGGAGCATATTTCTGATCAGGGACTATAGGAACCTGTTGTTATCTTTATAATCTTAGGTTTCTGGGCTCTGGGACAAGCCAGTGTTTAGTTTGTAATGGCAGTACAAGGGACCTACTCCAGTTGATCCAGTCGTCAACTCAACTCTTTGCATGTCTACTGAGTCTGCAAGTTCTTTGTCTTCAAGTTTTTTTCTTTATCTTTAAACTGGAAGCCAAAGTCAAGTATTTTGTCAGGTAGACATGGCCTTGGTGGAAAGCCATTACTTACAAACTTTGATGTTGACCTAGTTTTAGCAGCTCACAGGCTTTTGATGCCACCCCCCCCTTTTGCTGTGCAAGACAATTTTAATACTCAAAGAATTAACCTCTCTGTGACTCAGATGTTAGTGATATTGCTAATGTTGATGATAAAGTATCTTTTCTTTGAACGCTGTTATATAACTTATATGTAAATGACCTCTGTAGTAGCTTGCATGGAATGGGCCTACCCTTATTGATAACTGACATTTTCAGAACACTTGGAAACATTTATGTAAAAATGGGTGTTATAAATGTAATGTTGGAGTGTTCATGAAATGAAGGAGCCTGTACAATGAAATCTTCCAACTTAAGTTCCCCATGTCCAGGTTTTGCAGTACCCCCCTACCATATCATGGTATCTTTTAAATGGGAAAATGATCTTAAAAGAAAGTACTACAAATAAACAGCCAAGCAGATAGAAGGCATGAAGAACTGACTCCATTAAAACAAGAATGTGGCCCTTTGGCGACCTCTGTTCCGGGGATCGACTGCACTGAGGATACAGGTACCCAGGGAACCCCCAATATAACATCGCTTGGGACACAGCCTGTTAGGCTTCCATCTGCGCCCAAGAGCAGGGCAGCGCTGCGGTCGTCTGGGCACCAGCTCTGCTGTGGGCCATCTGCCTGCAGAGTGATCTGCGACGAGAGAGTGCAGAGTGAACTCCGCAATCTTTGCTCCGGCAACAGGGCAAATCAAACCTCCAGACACAGGGACAATCAAGCATAGTATTGTTTGGGTCTCAGCCAGCTTGTGTGCTCCCTGCTCCCAAGAGCTGGGCAGGTCTGTGGTAACCTATGTGCCAGCTCTGCTGTGGGACTTCTGCCCTGCATAGGGACCCCCCCCAACCCCGCTCTGGGAGAAATCACACCCTCACAGGGCAGGAGCCTACCAGCCTCCCTTTGGCAACCTCTGTTCCGGGGATCGACTGCACTGAGGATACAGGTATACAGGGACGCCCCAATATAACATTGCTTGGGGCAAGGCACATCAGGGCTCCAAAGTCACTAAGGAGCAGGGCAGGCCCCAGAAATCGGTGCCAGGGGAATCCCAGTAATCCAGGGGGGAGGGGTCAGAAATAGCCTTGCAGGTTCACAGGAGGTCCAACCAACAGCCAGTGACAGCAGGACCAACTAACACCAGAGGTAACCAGATGGCAAAAGGCAAACGTAGGAATGTTACTAACAGAAATCAAAGTAATATGGCACTATCCAAACCCAACTCTCCAACAGCAGCAAGTCCTGGATACCCCACCACACCCGAAAGACAAGATCTGGATTTAAAATCACTTCTCATGATGCTATTAGAGGATTTCAAGAAGGAAATAAATAAATCTCATAAAGAATTACAGGAAAACATGAATCAACGGGTAGAAGCCCTTACAAAGGAAACACGAAAATTGCTTAGAGAAATGCAGGAGAATATGGGTCAACAGATGGAGGCCCATAAGGAGGCAACACAAAAATCGCTTAAAGAAATGAATCAATGGGTAGATGCCCTTTCAAAGGAATCACAAAAATCGCATAAAGAAATGCAGAAGAATAAGGGTCAACAGATAGAGGCCCATAGGGAGGCAACACAAAATACGCTTAAAGAAATGAATCAACGAGTAGATGCCCTTACAAAGGAAACACTAAAATTGCTTAAAGAAATGCAGGAGATTATGGATCAACAGATGGAAGCCCATGAGAAGAAACACAAAAATCGCTTAGAGAAATACAGGAGAACTTGGGTCAACAGGCAGAAATCCTGAAAGAGGTAATGCAAAAATATATTAAAGAAATACAGGAAAATACACAAAAACAAGTGAAGGATCTGAGCAAATCCATCCAGGATCTAAAAAAGGAAGTAGAAACAACTAAGAAATCACAAAGGGAGACAACTTTGGAGATAGAAAACCTTGGGAAGAAATCAGGAGTCATAGATGCAAACATCAACAATAGAATACAAGAGATGGAAGAAAGAATCTCAGGTGCTGAAGATACCATAGAAAGCATCGACTCAACAGTCAAAGAAAATGCAAAATGCAAAAAAAGTGTAACCCAAAACATCCAGGAAATCCAGGACACAATGAGAAGACCAAACCTAAGGATTATAGGTATAGATGAGAGTGAAGATTTGCAACTTAAAGGGAGTAAATATCTTCAACAAAATTATGGAGGAAAACTTCCCTAACCTAAAGAGAGAGATGCCGATGAATGTACAAGAAGCCTACAGAACTCCAAACAGACTGGACCAGAACAGACATACCTCCCATCACATAATAATCAAAACACCAAATGTACTAAACAAAGAAAGAATATTAAAAGCAGTAAGAGAAAAAGGCCAAGTAACATATAAAGGAAGACCCATACGAATCACATCAGACTTCTCTCCAGAGACTATGAAAGCCAGAAGATCCTGGGCAGATCTCATGCAGACACTAAGAGAGTACAAATGCCAGCCTAGACTACTATACCCAGGAAAACTCTCAATCACCATAGATGGAGAGACCAAGATATTCCATGATAAAACCAAATTTACACAATATCTTTCCACAAACCCAGCCCTGCAAAGGATAATAGATGGAAACTGCCAATACAAGGAGAGAAGCAACACCCTGGAAAAAACGAGATAGTAACCTTCTTGCTTCAAACCCAAAAGTAGATAACCACTCAAACATAAAGATAGCGTCAAGAATGGCAGGTGGCAATAATCACTATTCCTTAATCTCTCTTAATATCAATGGTCTCAATTCCCCAATAAAAAGACATAGACTAACAGACTGGATACATAAACAGGACCCAGCATTTTGCTGCGTGCAGGAAACACACCTCAGTGTCAAAGACAAACACTACCTCAGAGTAAAAGGCTGGAAAACAATTTTACAAGCAAATGGTCCCAAGAAACGAGGTGGAGTAGCCATCCTAATATCAGACAAAATTGACTTTCAACCTAAAGTCATCAAAAAAGACACAGAAGGACACTACATACTGATCAAAGGAAAAATCCACCAAGAAGAACTCTCAATTCTGAATATCTATGCTTCAAATGCAAGGGCACCCTCATTTGTAAAAGAAACTTTACTAAAGCTCAAAGCACACATCACACCTCACACAATAATAGTGGGTGACTTCAACACCCCACTCTGAAATGGATCGTTCAGGAAAGCAGAAACTAAACAGGGACACAGTGAATCTAATTGAAGCCTTGGACCAAATGGAACTAACAGATATATATAGAACATTTCATCCTAAAGCAAAAGAATACACCTTCTTCTCAGCACCTCATGGTGCCTTCTCCAAAATCGACCATATAATTGGTCACAAAACAGACCTCAACAGATATAAGAAGATCGAACTAATCCCATGCCTCCTATCAGATCACTATGGAATAAGAGTGGTCTTCAATGGCAACAAAAACAGCAGAAAACACACATACACATGGAAGCTGAACAAGGCTCTACTCAATGATAACTTGGTCAAGAAGGAAATAAAGAAAGAAATCAAAGACTTTTTAAAATTTAATGAAAATGAAGGCACAACATACCCTAATTTATGGGACACAATGAAAGCAGTGCTAAGAGGAAAATTCATAGCCCTGAATGCCTCCAAAAAGAAATGGGAGACAGCATACACTAGCAGCTTAATGGCTCACCTGAAAGCCCTGGAGCAGAAAGAAGCAAATATACCCAAGAAGAGTAGAAGGCAGGAAATCATCAAACTCAGGGCTGAAATTAATCAAGTAGAAACAAATAAAACCATACAAAGAATCAACAAAACGAGGAGTTGGTTCTTTGAGAAAATCAACAAGATAGATAAGCCCTTAGCCAGACTAGCCAGAGGGCACAGAGACAGTATCCAAATTAACAAAAATCAGAAACAAAAGGGAGATATAACAACAGAAACTGAGGAAATTCAAAAAATCATCAGATCCTATCTGTATTCAACACAACTAGAAAATCTGGAGTAAATGGACAATTTCCTAGACAGATACCAAATACCAAAATTAAATCAGGTTCTAATAGACCATCTAAACCGTCCTATAAGCCCTGAAGAAATAGAAGCCGTCATTGGAAGTCTTCCAACCAAAAAAAGCACAGGTCCAGATGGTTTTAGTGCAGAATTCTATCAGACCTTCAAAGAAGACCTAATATAAATACTCTTCAAACTATTCCACAAAATAGAAACAGAAGGAACACTACCCAGCTCGTTCTATGAAGCTACAATTACGCTAATACCAAAATCACACAAAGATCCGACAAAGAAAGAGAATCTCAGGCCAGTCTCTCTTATGAATATCGATGCAAAAATACTCAATAAAATTCTTGCCAACCAAATCCAAGAACACATCAAAACGATCAAGTAGGCTTCATCCCAGGGATGCAGGGATGGTTTAATATAAGGAAGTCCATCAATGTAATCCACTACATAAACAATCTCAAAGAAAAAAACCACATGGTCATTTCATTAGATGCTGAAAAAGCATTTGACAAAATTCAGCATCCTTTCATGTTAAAGGTCTTGGAAAGATCAGGAATTCGAGGCCCATATCTAAACATAGTAAAAGCAATTTACAGCAAACCAGTAGCCAACATCAATCTAAATGGAGAGAAACTTGAAGCAATTGCACTAAAATCAGGGACTAGACAAGGCTGCCCTCTCTCTCCATATATTTTCAATATAGTACTTGAAGTTCTAGCTAGAGCAATTAGACAACAAAAGGAGGTCAAAGGGATACAAATTGGGAAGGAAGAAGTCAAACTATCACAATTTGCAGACGATATGATAGTATACTTAAGCGACCCAAAGAACTCCACCAGAGAACTCCTACAGCTGATAAACAACTTCAGCAAAGTGGCTGGATATAAAATCAACTCAAGCAAGTCAGTAGCCTTCCTATACTCAAAGGATAAGCAGGCTGAGAAAGAAGTAAGGGAAAGGATACCCTTCACGATAGCCACAAACAATATAAAGTATCTTGGTGTGACTCTAACCAAACAAGTGAAAGATCTGTATGACAAGAACTTCAAGTCTCTGAAGAAAGAAATTGAAGAAGACCTCAGAAGATGGAAAAATCTGCCATGCTCATGGATTGGCAGGATTAATATAGTAAAAATTAGCATCTTGCCAAAAGCAATATGCAGATTCAATGCAATCCCCATCAAAATCCCAACCCAATTCTTCATAGAGTTAGAAAGAGCAATTCAAAAATTCATCTGGAATAACAGAAAACCCAGGATAGCTAAAACTATTCTCAAGAGTAAAAGAACTTCTGGGGGAATCAATATCCCGGACCTCAAGCTGTACTACAGAGCAATAGTGTTAAAAACTGCATGGTATTGGGAGGGAGGAAACGGGAAAGAGAAAATGATTTGGAATGTAAATAAAAAAACTTAGAAAATAAAAAAAAAAAAACCAAGAATGTGTAGCATACGCTATTATGATAGCCAAACTCCTGTCTCTCTTTTCTCATGACAAATCTACTTGTGTTCCACTCAATGCCACCAGAGCCATGTAATCTCAGGAGAACAAATGAAGTAAATCCAGCCCAGAACCACAGTGTCTCAGTTTGAGTTTTATTGCTGTGAACAGACACTGTGACCAAGGCAACTCTTATAAAAACAACATTTAATTGGGAATGACTTACAGGTTCAGATGTTCAGTTCATTATCATCAAGGCAGGAGCATGGTAGCATCCAGGCAGGCATGGTGCAGCAGGAGAAGAGAGTTCTACGTCTTCATCCAAAGGCAGACAGGAAAAGACTATCTTCCAGGCATGTAGGAAGAGGGTCTTAAAGCCCACACCCACAGTGACAAACCTACTCCAAGGCTACACCTCCAAATAGTGCCACTCCCTGGGCCAAAAATATTCAAATCACTATACACAGTGAGGGTGAACACATGCCTTATGCTCTCCCTGTACTATCACATTCTAACCAGCATTCTTGCTTAATGTTCTACATCACTTTGTTTAGTATTTGTAGAAAATATAGGTGGTTGGCATGCTCTGTTCAAAAACATGAAATGGGTAACCAGTAGAAAACATCATCCAGCAGAATGAAGTATTTTTAAAAGAACCACCCTTTCTCAGAACTAACTCTTAAATACACTTTTCTGATCAAAGAGAAAAGTATTAAACAGTTGGCTCTTGCAAGTATGCAAGTTATTCTTTGGAAGAAAATTGCACCTATAGCATAGTTTCTTGAAAGCCTCTTGAACAATGTCTCAGTGTTCTGATGAAACCCTCTTGTCGGGAAGAACATGAAGTGACTAGAGGACACAATACTGGTTAAGAGAAAGCATTGCAGTGTCAACATTACTATGATAAACAGCATTCCAAATTATACACCAGATGCAGCGTTTACTTCTCTGGGTATTAGGATTGTCTGACACACACAAAGATAGGGGCTGGGCATCAAAAGCTACAGTGCAGTTAAAAATAGGTCAACAATGAAGCTCGGAAGTACTGGCTCTCCGCCAAGGCTTATGCCTACCTGATGTAATTCTAATATATTGACTTGTTTAGTTTACCAGTTCACATTGGAAGACAGCAGCACAAAGCAAGGCCAGAAAATCTATTAGAAGGAAATTAAAGACTATAAAAGCATGGCAATAGCAGGCCATTAAGTGTGGGTATAAATAGCCTCCAAGCCCACAATAGTCTCTGGGTGTGTAATTGACAAACGTCAGTCACTAATGCCTATAGATATGACCTTGAAGCTACAAGATGAACAATAAATAGTGTTTTTTTTATTATTTATTTTATTTTATTTTTTTAATTTACATTCCAAATCACTTCCCCTTTCCCGCTTCCTCCCTCCCCAAAAGTCCCATAAGCCCCCTTCCCTCCCTCTTTTCTCCATTCAACCCCCTCTCGTTACTCTGTCCTGGCGTTCCCCTACATCCAGTCTTTCCAGGACCAGGGGTCTCTCCTTCCATCTTCTTGGAAATCTATGCAAATATATGCGAATTGTGTCTAGAGTATTCCGAGATTCTGGGTCAATATCCCCTTATCAGTGACTGCATACCATGTGTGTTCTTTTGTGATTGGGTTACCTCACTAAGGATGATATTTTCAAGATCTGGCCATTTGCCTAGGAATTTCGTGAATTCATTGTTTTTAATTGCAGAGTAGTATTCCATTGTGTAGATATACCACATCTTCTGAATCCATTCCTCCGTTGAGGGACATCTGGGTTCTTTCCAGCTTCTGGCTATTATAAATAAGGCTGCTATGAACATAGTGGAGCATGTGTCCTTATTGCATGCAGGTAAAGCCTCTGGGTATATGCCCAGGAGTGGGATAGCCGGATCCTCCGGGAGTGTCATGCCCAGTTTTCGGAGGAACCGCCAGACTGCTTTCCAGAGTGGTTGTACCAGCCTGCAATTCCACCAGCAGTGGAGGAGTGTTCCTCTTTCTCCACATCCTTGCCAACAACTGCTGTCTCCTGTGTTTTTGATCTTAGCCATCCTGACTGGTGTGAGATGGAATCAATGGCTGAGAAGCACCTAAAGAGATGTTCATCATCCTTAGTCATTAGGGAAATAGTGTGTTTTAAAGGTTAGACAAATATATAATATATTTTGGCCTTGAAATGGCAGTTGCCCATGGGTTAGAAGGCTACATGTATATTTCAGTAGTAGAGTTCTGCCTAGCATACATGGTACCTGGGTTCAACCAACAGCACACATATGAAAGCTGAGATGGGGTTAGGGATTCTAGAGTAACTCAGTAATATGGAGTGTCTCACTCCCTGGCAGAGCCACAGGTATGTGGAGTAGCTTTAAAACTATGCCCAGTGTTCTTTAAGCCCCAAGGGGAAAGAGAAGGGCAGGGGGGTTGAGAGTGTAGGGGAGTGGGTGTTTATGTGTATGCCTCTGTGTGTGTATGTGTGTGTGTGTGTGTGTGTGCATGTTCATGTTGTAAAAGCAGTAGGTTTCTGTAAACACTTACAGGCTGTGAAGCAATTTGGGTTATCTGTCTTTCATGGATCATGCTCAGGTCAGATATAAAGATTGTTGGTGTAAGGGGTTTCAGGTGGGAGGGACTGGAAGTGCCTGAATGTTTGTGGGAGAGGCTTCAAGTGTCTAGGTGGTTGTGGAGGGGTTTCAGGTGTCTGGGAGGTTGTGGGAGGGGCTGGACATGCCTGGGTGTTTGTGGGAGGGGTTTCAAGTGTCTAGGTGGTTGTGGAGGGGTTTCAGGTGTCTGGATGATTGTGGGAGGAAGTTAGAGGTGACTGTACAAGTGTATGTATATCAGCCAATGAAAGAGTAACAGGAAGGGAAAGCTTGCCATCGGCTCCTCCTGTGGTATCCGGAAAGGCTTTGTGATAACAGAATGCTTTTGCCATGTGTACTGAGAACTTTAGAGTCACTATAATTTGATAGTGAATTAAGAAAAAACTAAATCAATTTGGATGCTAAAGCACAGCTCCCGATTCATATAATGAATTCAACCTCTTAGTCTATCAGTAGCAACATCACAAAGGTTTCCAGCTAAGAGCCACTGGAACAGAGAAGATACAGGTTTTATTAAAGTCTTCGTTTCAAAATGATGGATGCCAACGAGAAAATAGTTTAAAATTCTGAGATGTTTTCAGTACTCATCCCTCTGGAGAGAGATGGTTTTTAGTGACATTCGAATAAAACCAAAGGATGTCAAGAAATGTGTCTCAATAAATGGAATGGAAGTCTGCTAACCAATAGCATATCATGGGCTCCCTCTTGTTTTCTATCATATTATTGTATTTCATCATCTTTGCCTATCCTTGTGCCCTTGAGGTTTTTGGACTTGGGTTGCTAAACTCTATGCTTGTAAAGCTGATTTTCTATGAGGTATCAATAAATCGGAATAAGAACACTCTCATGAGGCAAAATCTTGGCATTCTTCAAACTCTCTTGTTCATGGTGATTTGTTCGTGACCTTTCCTATTTGTTCTCATCCCGAGGGGCTGCCTGGGCTTTGCACCCACTGTATGAACTGTTAAAATTTGACTCAGCAACTGAACCATTCTGTGGCCTGCACACCCACAGGGCTAAATTGGGATAATGTGTCTGTGAGTTTGCTGATACTGCCTTGAGCAGGGTTTATCACTTCCAAGGATGGTTCCTTAACTTAAAATGTGAGTGAGCACTTGAATCAGATTATCTGTAAAGTTCCTTTCAATTTTGACCTTTCAGAAGTGTCTGCTTCTACACGGTTCGCCAAAAGATATTTGATGATAAACATCTGGGATGCATATATCGCTGGCTTATTGTCTAACACTGAGCCAGTCATTTCAGTTAAAAAGTCAAAGGAATAGGGGTCTGGCCCAGAGTCAAGGCATACAAGATTTCTTCCCTAATATTTGTTTCTGCATAAACGTAATCTTTCTGTTTCTCTCCTTTCCCTCTCTCCTCCTGAGTTTTTGAACTCACAGAGCCCTCTGACATTTTGGACAGAAGGTTGCAAATGTTTGCCACAATGTCTGGCCATAGCCCAGGAAATGCGCCTTGCCTGGCCACATCCTGTGAACATTTCCCCCTGCACTTCAACATCAATAATCATACACACACACTATTCAGGATTCTCAGGAGGATGAATGAATAATCTTGGGCCAAATACTGTGTGAGGATTTGGGCAACATTTTGGCAGGTTGAACAAGGCTTATATTTATGGTTTTTTGGCAAGATCATTCCTGATTATTCTGTACTTGGTGAAGAGCATTGTTTCTAATCAAGATAACTGAGCTATCTTTGGGGTTATACCTGACACAGCAATTGACCAATTGACAGAAAATGTCATGATTTCATAATGGATCTTTCTTCATCATCTTCAAATGGAGAAGTTGAAAGAGTAGCAAAAACAAAAACAAAAACAAAACAAACAAACGAAAACACTGCACATCTCTTTCTTCTGGGAATTTTACAGGTGTTACACCATTTGATGTTTAAATGCATTTTCTGAGGGCAGTTTTATAACTAAGACTCTAAACTAGTTAAGTGGGCTCAAATTATTTCATGAAAGAGGTCTCTTATAATTAAGCCTTTGTCATTTCCCGTAAACTATATTCCTTTCCCTAAAAAGGAAACATTTGAAAAGGAAAAAACTGATAACATTTGACAATGCTTTCAAATGGTGTGTGTGTGTGTGTGTGTGTGTGTGTGTGTGTGTGTGTGTGTGTGTGTGTGTCCCAGCTTTCTCTCCTGAGACAGATCCTCACTATGTTACCTAGGCTGCTAGGATTGAACTCACAATCTCTCTGCCTCAATGTGTGTAAAATCTTAGTTCTTAGTTTTAAATGTAATCCCTCCTTCCATCCCTCAGTACTTACATTTAGTTTTTAATTGTAATAACTAGGACAGATTTACTCAGTGCTAATCCAGGCTGTGAACTACACTACCCACTCCTTTTATCTTGAGCAACCCTTCCTGTTTTTCTGAAGCTAAGGATTACTTTGTAGTTTTAATTTCATCTGGTTTTCTCTACATACCCATTGCCAATGCCCTCTTATTCAAGTTCTTTGTCAATAAAGTTAACCCAGTTTTATTTATTGTTCCACAGCTTTGTCTTTCCTCTTTGTCTCTACAGAGACTCTTCACCCTCCACTTTTATTTCCACAAGTAGCTCTCAGGCTTGCTGCCAACCTGTAATCTGTTACATCCCTTATTGATTAGCCCGAAGTTTGATTCCACAGCAACTTCCTTTGTAGATCACTCCACCTTCCACTTTCTTACTTCACTGTCTGTGTAGCACCCCCTGAAATGGCTTCTAAGCAAGCACACTCAGAAGAACTGCATTTTTATACCTTTCTTGTCTGAAATTCCCTCCATACATGGTGGCTATTTGAACTACATATGAAACAAAGGTTGAGCATCATCTCTCAGACCTGTGAAGGATGCTCTGCTCTTTGATGCTGATATTTGTTTGCTCACCTTGCTGTTGGTTCTGTTTTACTTCCACTGATGTCTCTAAGAAGTCCGATGGCATGTACTCCTAATGCTTTCTGTTAACTAATGCTTTAAGAAACATTCTAGATGTTCTTTAACAACTAACTGCTCTGAAATTTAACAATTGTACTCCTTTTGTTCTTTCTCTCAAGTCCTGCAGTATTCCTTTGGTAATTTCTCCACTCCATTTTCTCTAATATTTCTTTCTTCTTGGGACTTCTGTGAGCTTAGCATTGGGTTTTCTGAACTATTGTAGTTTTCTAAAATGACTTTTCGGATTAAATCCTAGGAACAATATCAGTTTTGTATTTTCCTGCTCCTCTTGTTTTACCTTGAGATAGGTAATCTCAAAGTCCACTTATTAGCATTCTCTAATTTACGTGTTTTATAATATACTTGTTTCAGAAGACCTGTTTCCTTTTCATCTCTTAAAGTCTACTGTTCATGTTGTGTTGAAGATCTTCTGCCTCCTTGCTCA
Organism: Tokudaia tokunoshimensis; assembly: GCA_036184795.1. Classification (NCBI taxonomy): domain Eukaryota; kingdom Metazoa; phylum Chordata; class Mammalia; order Rodentia; family Muridae; genus Tokudaia; species Tokudaia tokunoshimensis. The sequence continues at coordinate 38,905,680 of BTHU01000019.1, forward strand.
CCTGACTTTCTCTCAGTTTTGTTTTGGGTTTACTTTAGTTTCACTCTCTCAAATTTGTAACAGGGGTCTTCTCTCAGACCTCTGATGGTCTCAGCTCTGTGTGAGGTCTGGGAAGCTTCTTTTCAATGTTCATATCCACTCCACGGTTTTGCTCTGAAACCATCCAGTGTGCCACTTTGCTGTGTGAGTCTGACCATGCCACACTACAACCCAAATGTGTTCTCCATAGTGATTGCCAATGCCTGTCATGATGACCCTGTTTTCGTTCTGTCCCCTCAATACCCTGCTTTTCTTTATCCCTGCTGTATCTGTGGGATGAGAAACATTGACTCCACTGTCTTCTGGGAGAGGTGATAATCCGAGGCTCCTGCCTATAAAGCAAGAGTGCATAGGCAACTGAATCTTGTGCTGTTTTCAACAACCTCACGCATCTCCCTAAAACATAGCTTCAGACATCTATTACCCTTGAACTGTAAGTATGTCTTGGGCACTCTCAGGCCAATTTGTAGACATTCTGTACATGTCCTATTTCTCTGCATCTCAAGCTGCCCAACTCAAGGTGTTCTCTATTCTGGTTTATAAACTGCCAACTAGCCTATTTTCATTTTATCTTCCAATTTTTTTTTGCCTTATAATGAAGCATTCTATTTGTCTTTGACTTTTCTCTCTTTTTCCTAATCATTTTGGTCTTTTATTATTGTTTCAAGAATGGTAATCAATAGAAGAATGTGGCCAATACAGAATATTTAAGCAGACTCCAGACTGAATTACTGGTAGCTTACCATGATTTCCAGATTGTGCCACTGTAGCTCTAGACAGTAAAAGATCCCCTCTTATAAAAATAATAACAAAACAAACAAACAAAAACCAAAGGGAGACATGATACAGTTTTTTAATTGTTATCTTTCACAATTAACATGAAAACAGCAAGAATACTTGATCTTATAATTTTAAATTGAATCACTCCAAGGAGGATGAACTTACCTCCTCATGAAATGTTCCTTGCATCCGGGGTTCTGCTGTCAGAGTTAGTGTGCATTGAAGTATTTCATTAATTCCTAAAATCTGGATCTAGCACATAGCAGTAACTTATTACTTGACCCTATGAACAGTGAAGGGAAAATTCCAAATCCTCTGAATATAAATAGACCATAGAAAATAGTGATGCCTGAAGTAGTCAAAGATGTCAAATTCAACTACTTACATGGGCCTCTTTGTGCAGCTGAAACTCAACCCTGCATTATAAGTTCAGGGGACCTGAAGAAGTCAACTTGGATTTCACAATAGCAAGATTGATCACTTTCCATCTTGCTGAATGTATTCTCTCTCTCCCTACTCCGTGTGTGTGTGTGTGTGTGTGTGTGTGTGTGTGTGTGTGTGTACACACGGACACATAGACATGTACTAAAATTCTTGTTTACCTATCTACACTGTAATTTAAAAATCAAAACCTCAAGGTGCTTCAAGTTATTCTCAAAACTTTCTTTTCTTAGGAATTTGAAATGTGTTATTGAAACTACATATAACCTCCAAATTGTAAGGGGTAGCTGGCACTGTGTAGCAAACACTTTAAAATTTGGCTTCTGTTACTGGCTATAAAACTGGCTCCATATTTTGAATCTCTCCTGATGCCACAGAGTTGATGTCTGGAGAACTGTGAGCACTCATCTCTGTCATTCAGGTCCATATGAAAGCCAAAGGGAACATGAAATGGTAGAAGTAACAAATGGTGATAAAGAGGGGAGTCAGGGCAGACAGGGTTGGAAGTGTTGAAGATCTGGAGGAGAGTTTTTATAGCTGAACAAAAGCACAGTAATGACCTTCTCAGTCCCATTTGATTCATCTCTTCATGCATTGTGCATGCACTCATTCACTAAGTAGTCACGGTGTTCCTACCATTGTTCCATCATGTCATTGTAAAGCTAAGGAAGAACATGGAATAACACAGACATTTCTGTTCTCATACAGCTCATATGCCAATACATGGACCTCCAGTCAGAAACAGAAACTATATGGAGACCACAATTGTGTCCATCCATCCATCCATTCATTCATCCATCCATTCATTCAGTAGTCTACATGGATGGTTCTTTGGTAATACCTAAGAGAAAATGCCAAAGGAAAGAGATATTGTCTAATAGGGTATATAGAAGGAATGTTTCCATTAGAAACTGGGTAATCAGGTCACCAAGACTAAAAGGTATTTGAAACAACCAGGCAAGTCACCAACAAAGATATCCAGAAAGCTGTTCCAGAAGGTTGAATGACATGTTGAAAGGCAGGAAAGGGCCTGGTGCCTTTGAACAACAGCAGTAGATTGACCTCGGCAGCCAGCTGAGGGAAGTGGGAATAAAACCAAAAGGGTAATTGGAGAAGTACAGGTTAGTTTGGCACTTGCTTGCAAAGAGAACTGGCACAGAATCTCAAAACAATGGAAGGTTTGATGAAGAGAGGCATTATGCAACTTCTTTTTGAACAAGGTTGTCTTAATTATCGCATCACATAGAATGTTTTATATGAACATTGCTTAGTCCAGGGGTAGTACTAACAATGAATAGTAGACATCAATAATACTCTAGTAAAGAGGCACTAATTATATTTATTGTCACTCAGAAAGCTCATGTCAATCACATTGGTCAGGTACCTAAGGAACTCTTGGTGATGATAAATAAATACCTTTAGTTGGTATCGTAGTTAGGGTCTACACTGCTGTGAAGAGACACCATGACCAAGGCCACATGTAATTGGGACTGGCTTATAGGCTCAGAGATTCAGTCCATTATCATCATGGCAAGAAGAACACATGTTCATTAAAATCATTGTTTTTTTTTCTTTTACCTCATCCTGTCAGCAAAAGTAGTGTGACCTCTGCTGCACTGTAAATGGCAGAAGGCACAGTACGATCCATGGTCTTTATGTCATGGATGTTTGTGACAAGAAGCACTGCCTGGTAGTATGATTTACCCTTTGTACTATTCCTAAGGAAATCGAGAGTAACGCTGACCAGCATAGGCTGAGAAGGCTGGAACTGTGGCCTGAGAGAGTATGAGTTCCCAACTAAGTAAAGACCATGTCCCACTGGCAAGATTATTTTCTTCATTAAAAAAAATGTTTTGAGATTATAATTACGTCACGTCCCTCTTCCCTTTCTACCTTCCCAACCACTCCATATACCCCTCCTTGTTCTCTTTCAAATTCATGAAGTCTTTAACTGTTAGTATGTTACACGTGTATATATATGTATACAGTGAGAATTTTACTTTATTTAAAAACACAGAAATAATATAAGAATGTGTTTTTGTTTTAATCCCAGGTGTGGGATATGGGCTGCTTCAGATTGTCCACAGCAGCTGACCATGATTTGCCTCATACCCTATTAGTTAATGTGATTTTGTCAGCTGCAGGTAGTTTTTGCAAGTGTGTGATGTTTGGAATTCTGGGAACTCTTGAAAGGCTATATAAATGCTGACGCCCCAAGAGGAGCTGAGACTGATGCTGCTGTCCATCTTCCTCCTCCTCTTCCTCCTCCCGCCGCTGCTGCTGCTTCCAGTGATTGATGTCTTTTTTAGTTGCTGTTGTTAACGTTTGTCAAGTAGGTTGATCGAAAAGAGATGAGAGGAAGAAATTGTATATCCTGACTACAAAGATCAAACTTGCCCCAAGGGACTTGACACCCCTAATCAGGAAGCATTCTAATGATATTGAAGGCCCCTTTCTCCTGTAGCCTTCTCTCTCTCTTACCTAGTGCTGGGGGCTTGGACACTTGGAATAGGGGTGAAGTGAGGTGTTAGAAAAAGAAACCCACAGAGTAACCAAAAGCCTACATAAATATGTTTAATATAACCTACTCAGTCTGAATAAAGTCATTTGTTTGTATGTTTCAGTCTATAATGCCTCCTAGAAAGCTTTTCAAAGTGAAAGCCGTAACGGGATGCTCCTTTAAATCACACGCAAAATGAACACACACAAATGAATGCACATGTGCACACACAGTGTATTATATGTATATATAGGTATATTCCTAGGTATGTTTTATCATTTTTAAGACAAATCCCATGATAAAATGAAGACTGACCTTGAACTCGAAATCCTCCTGCCTCTTTCTCACAAGAGATGAGATTAAAGATGTGCACTACCATGCCCCATTTAAATCATCTATACTTTAATTGAGCTTTACTATAACTGATCAAAACAAATATTAGATCTGCACATATTTATGGTCATCAAATCCTTCTGTTTAAACACTTATCATTTTTTATGATAGAAACACTTGAATGTCTTTTTCTGGCTTGTAGACATCACACTGTGCGATAAGGCACCAACACTTATTACTCCTGGGTAACTGTAACCTAGGCCATTGGCCTGTTTCCTTCCTGCTATGAGTCCTCCACACTCCCCAGCCTCTGCTAACTACCATGTTCCCTGCAACATCATCACTGGACTGGATAAAAGTGTTTGGAATAACACCTCACAAGCATTTACCAATAGATAGATGAAATTACATCAAACTGTAAAGCTTCTATACGACAAAGGGCAGTTATCAAGTGAACAGAGAGGCTACAGAATGGGAGAAAATATTCTTTGCTACTCATCTGAAAAGGAATTAATGCATAGAACATGTAAGGGACTACAAAAACTCAATATCAAAATAATCACTTATTAAATATTAACTATGACCTTCTGGATAAAAGAAGGCAAAGCATTTGAAGGAAAATAAAGATTATTGAGAATCAAACACCTCTATGAATTCCCCAAATTTTAAAACCTGATATCTTAAAGTTGTAGAACATAGAAGTGTCTAAAGAGAACTAGATTTTTTTTTCACTCTCTCTCCTTAAGTATTGGTGATTTCTTTTGTTCTCTGTAGCATTTGGAGCTAATATTATCAGGACAGCGTCATACTTTGCTGAAATGATTGTACCCAGAGCTTTCCTTCTCCTCCTCAGGTGGATGGTGCACAGGATTGATATGTGTGGCCAATTTTACTAATATTCTCATTTCTTACCTAATATGGAGATGTCAGGGGAAGGAAATGGCCATTCATTTTATGAAAGACATTTCCTACCACATTTTTGGAAAAGAAAACATTGAGACTTGATTGCGTATGGGATATGATAATCCAGGTAACATTCAAATCTTGCTGTGCATCCAAAATATCCTATTCATACAATAATAGTAAAAAAGAAAGGCCCAGCTCCCATCTACAGGTTTTGGAGGATGTGATAGCCACCTCTTATTGCTTCTTTTTTTATCTCAGGGGAATTTTGGTTACTTGGGTTACAAGAAAACAAGTTTCCTTTCTGCCCCATCAAGCCTCTGCCCAGTCAGAAGCTACTATGGTGTTCTTGCCAGTTCATGTGGGAACAATCTGTTTCCTTCTTAATTTTCAACTAACCTTTATGAATGAAATGTGATTAAATCTAGCAAAACTATGGAAACATCATAATAGCATACGGGTAGCCTGCCTGTAGTGCCAGTTTGCTATTTCCGTCTAATAACAGATTAGAAAAATCCAATTAGGCAGTTCAAAAAAAAAAAAGAAAAAGAAAAAGAAAAAGGAAGCCAGAGTTAAAAATATCTGGCTGTTTGACTCAGCCCAGCAGGGGATGGTTTATGGGCCAATCATTCATGGAGAATAGGACCCGTAGCAGAGAGAAACTTGTTCCTCTAGCCTGTTAGAATGATAATTTTTTTCCCTCCTCATACAGCTTCTAATGCATTCTACTTAATTATAGCATGTTAAATAGCAGGCATTCTCATTCCCTTTATGGGAAGGGGAATCACGTTTACTCACCCACACAATACCATCCTGGGTGTTAGGGAATTAGAGTTGACAGAATGGGAAGACAAACAGATGGTTCAGAAATGAGACATGATTTTTCACATGATGGTTAATTAATACATGATGTGTCCTCATCAAATAATTCTTGAATGACCAGATTTTATTTGATTTCTTAACTGTATTGGTAAGAGATGAACTGATTAAAAAATCGTTTAGTACCTATCAGATGGCAGGTCGAATAATAGAGTGTAAGAAGATGGATATTGCTAAATATTCCTTGTGGGATATAAAATGATTTGATTCATTTTAAGTGTTTTATCATAGAAAGATATAGTGATTTCCCTAAAAAGATCTAGGCTAAGTAGTATAAACACAGATGCAAAGATGGATCACATGCATATGTGCCTGTGGAGAAAGGATTTATTATAGAAAAATCCAAGAATTGCAAGTAAAAGAACAAGGTTAATGTGGAAAATACATTCCATATGTAATTATCCAAAAAATGGGTACAATCTTAGTACTGAGAAACAAATATATTTAAATATTTGGAAGACTATAAATGGCCCTCAAAATAAATAGTGATCTTTATAGAGCAGTGATTCTGTGGTTCTATCTGTATATATATATATCCTTTCAGTATTGTCCAAGTTTTCTATAAAAGTACAGCATAGCATATCATGCAAAGGGTGCAGAATAAACATGGTGGCTTTGCAATGGAGCTCCGAGTTTTGGTCTGATCTCTGCTGTTGTGTGGGAAGCATAATTGCAAGATATTTTGCAGCCTCTCTCCTCTTAGTTTCCTCATCTGTAATATGAAGTTACTTACGATACCTATGTGCCCAGGAGGAACTAAAGAGTTCTTTTATTTGGAGTATTTTTGCTTAGCAAAAAAAAAATCTAATTAATCACTGTTATTGTTGTTGTTATAAATTCGAATATTGCTGTTTACTTTAGAAGATAAATATAATTCCCATCACATCAATTCTACCTATTTCAGACATATTGTTTCATTTTACTGCACCCATAGATATGTTTCAGCCTTATCTGAATTTCTAATAGCAGGCATGGATAGCATGAACACAAGCCCAGAACAAACACAGAAGGGATGGCTTCTTCTTCTGTGGGTATTCTTTTGTGACTCTACAAGAACTACCGAGCTTAGTGGTCCCATTGTCTTTAGACTCTAGAATTATTTTAGACCACACACTACTTTTAAGATAAGAAAGGATAGGTTTTATCTCTAGGAACCTAAATGGTCAAATCTACAAACCAGCCCACCCTGGAGCAGCAGATGATGCTAAGATTTGATAAGAACAGAAGTTTAAAGGGCCCCTTGTGCAGAGGCCTCCTGGTCACCATAACTAATGGAGTCAGCTTTATCTATCTGCAGCAGACACCCAGACCTGTTATTCCTATGATACTTTCAGTCCTCTTTGTTCCCAAGTGGACTCTCTGTCCCAACAGTAAACAGAATTGAATGAGAAAGACAGAGAGTCTGAGAGTTTATTAAGTCCATTCGTTGGGCCTGGGGATAGAGCTCATAGCTAAGGCAGATGACAGGCATTCACAGGTCCTGGCTTTCACTCCCAGGGCTCAGTAAATAAATAAATGCATAGGAGTAGATTTTCCCTTGTTATTTGGTGGATTCCAGTTTTATCATAAAACGCTAAACAGTATTAAGTCTAGGGCAACTCTCTCTCAAGACACACTTCCCAGACATAACTGTGGGGCTTTTTTGATATTTATCTGTACAGCCTTTTGTTGGTGTCTCATGTTAGCACAAACAGCTTGGCAGGTTTGAGGAAGGGTTGTGTTTTGCTTTGCTTTGCTTCTATGTTCTTCACATAAGAATATATCTCCCTGATAGCTCCAAGTAATGAATACATGTTTCTGTTTTCTGAAAGCTAACAGTCATACCATGGTGTGGATGACTCTAGTTTACTTAATCATTCCTTCTTTGAAAGATACTTATGCTACTTGGAAATTTCTATCTCAAACAACTTTGACATACAAAGAATATCTTGTTTTCACATGTCTTTGTGATGGATGAGGAACCCACATATGGAATTGCTAGTCTAAAGATATCTTCAATCAAAATTTGGTATTATTCTTTAGACCATGTTTCAGTTCATGCCATTGCCAATAATGCCCGTGTCCCTATGCCTTGATGTTGTATATGATCATATGATTGCTCTCTGGGATTGCACAATCCAATATACAAAGTATGCTATTTCCTTTGCATTTTCTGTTTTGTCTACATGCTTGAAAATCTTCTCATATTTTTGTTAGTCAGTTGTATTCTTTGGTACAAGGAAGAACGTTCTGGGGATCAAACCCAAGGCCTTGGGCATGCTAGGCAGGCTCTACCACTGAGCTACACCCACAGTTCCTGTATTTCTTCAAAGACTCTTTTCAGTCCACATCCTTTTCTTATTTTTGGCCAAGGTTTATCTTTGCCTTTTTCTAACAGATTTCTGCAACCTACATGTATTAACATTAAATGCTTCAAATACGTTCCCCTACCCTGTTACTAATTTTCAACCTTGCCTCTTGATTTTTACTTTTTACAGTGGGGGTTTACTGTGTTTATAGTTACAATGGCAAGCCTTTCCCTATAGGTTCTGACTTGTTGATTTTTGCTTAGGAAACACTACCGTACGCTGTGTCCAAGCATGCAGATGCTATGTATTCCTAACACTTTTGTGTTTTAAATTTTCTCAACCATATTTTTCATTTCACATACTATTGGCTGTGTCTTTCAAACAATATATATGCTGATGGTGACTTTCCCCCCCAGTGAATAGTTATTTGCAGTAACACAGTATTTTATCTTACCTGCCCTCATTCTGTGCCTTTGGCACAGGGATGCTCTGCATTTTCACAATTAAAACTGTGTTTCTTAAGCCAGGTTTCCTATATTCCTGTCCCAGGCGAATCCCTTAAAAATTATGACACGTTTTTAACTAGCCTGTTTCCTATTGTGTTTCTGATTTTATGGGCATGAGCATGAAATGGGGAAAATGTTGGCATTTAGTATCTTATACTGTAGAAAGATTAATTTAAGAAAATACATATAAAACTTAAAATGGTAAAAGATTATTTAGAAGGGGTCCATAAATCAGATTGCTATTAAACTTTCACAGTGTTATACATAATTAGAATCTGTTAGATTGTTACCAACAGCACTGTCAAATAAAACCACCTAGGCCATTCAGTGTTGTAATTATTAGTCAAATTTAACACTTAAAATATAGCTCCAGTGACTCAAGAAATCAGCTGTTAATTAATTTTAAAGTTAAATAAGTGCACATGATTGGCAGCTACAGAATTGGACAGTAGTAGTGAGCTATCGGCCACAGATTTTAACTGTTTATACTTTATTATCTGAAATGAGTTTTTACCTAAATCCTCACTGAGGGCTCTTATCAGGGCAAAAATTTAAAATTTTATGAAGTGATATTCCTGAAGTCATCCAAGAAATCACATGTATTTTTGGAATGGGAGCTTTTTTGTGAAATACTTTTAAAGATATTATAATTTTTAGATATAAAGATTTCAACCCACTTTAACCAAACCTTGAAACCATGGTATTCTAAACTCTGAAGTAGTTTGAATGTTAAAGTTAGTTTCTGGTCCTGCAAGTTTAGGATTTGTCATAAAACTATCTCAACTTCATGGCTCTTAGGGTAGCAACACAAAAGGGCTAGCTCTGTGTCAACTGCAGACAGTTTCTCCTATAATGATGTCTATTCCAGGTTTTCCAGGTAGTCTTAAGGCAGTTCTTACCTCATGGGGTCCCAATGCAAAGTCACTGGGTAACTTAGCCTGTACTCAATTATCCCCTTGATTATTAAGTACTTCAAACAATGAGTTTAGAACTGTAAAATGGGGAGAAAAATCTATTTCCTGTCACCATTAAAGGGTATGTCACAAAAGACATGCACTTATAACTGAGAGACAGACAAATAAAGGAAAAACACTTAGTCAACACGTGTTCTGGCCTTACCCATGGAAACACTTGAAGCTGTGTGACGCAGAGGGCTATTATGCACTTTGCCAGCAAAAGCACCACTGCTTCCGAGAGAAGGCGCACAATGGAGAAAATGGACTGTGGGTTTCTAGGGTAGCAACTTAAAGGAAGAAAATGTGTAATAGAGAAAGGCCACCACTGGGATGTGTGTCAAGTCCCCTGCTGCCACCTGAAAACAGCTGATCACACAGGCTTAGCATCAGACACTGGGGACAACATAGAACTTTTCCTATTTTTCTTCTTCAATTCCTTCACCTCAACCATTAGGCCAAACAGGATGAGTTTGGGATCCATAACCTACCTACAAGACAGAGGCAAAGATTTATCTTCAAGCATGTATATGTCAGAATTTTCAGAGTAAAATTGAAACCAACAATAAAGGTTACATACATATTATGTGGCATTAAAATCATGATGTAAAAAAATAACTTTCATTCTCGTGAAGTTTTTATGTCATTTTACCAATTTTATTAATAGCTTAAAATATGAAATCAATTACTGAGTTTAATAATTAGAGAATTCAAGTAGGGCCCCTGAGTGTTTCCCATTTGTTTCCACTAAACAGGAAATTCACATCGGGGCAGACTAATGAAGGAAGAGGCCAAAATTCTTTACCCAGCAGAAAGAAAGAATGGTGGGAAAGGGTAGCAGATACTGTCTTAGTCAGGGTTTCTATTCCTGCATAAACATCATGACCAAGAAGCAAATTGGGGAGGAAAAGGTTTATTCTGTTTACACTTCCACACAGCTATTCATCACCAAAGGAAGTCAGGACTGGAACTCAAGCAGGTCAGGAAGCAGGTGCTGATGCAGAAGCTATGGGGGGTGGGGTGGGGGTGTTCCTTACTGGCTTGCTTTCCCTGGCTTGCTCAGCTTGCTTTCTTATAGAACCCAAGAATACCAGCCCAGGGATGGCACCACCCACAAGGGGCCCTCCCCCCTTGATCACTAATTGAGAAAATATCCCACAGTTGGATCTCATGGAGGTACTTCCCCAACTGAAGCTCCTTTCTCTGTGATAACTCCAGCCTGTGTCAAGTTGACACACAAAACCAACCAGTACAGATACCATGAGAGCCTTTTGGCTTTTCCAAATGCCCCTCTCCCTTTCTCTATGTTTAGGGTTTCATGGTAGTATTTTTTCTTCTTCTTCTGAACGTGAAGTTCTTTCCTTAGGATGGAGTGGTCTATGGAAGAGGAGACATCAAATTGGAATTTCAAATAAACAACAAATAATTTTAGCAAAATTATGGCTTAAACTTACTTATACTAGAGTGCAAATTTGTTTCCTGATTGCAGCTCACATTTAACTGAACTGTAAAATATATCTGGAAATCTTAACTTAGACATCAATGTTCAGGTATCGTATAAGGCCACACTTGACCTGTCTTGTTTTGGAATCCATATTTTATAAAATCCAGCAAAAATAGACTCATGATAATCATTTAGAAGCCTGCATCGTGGAGTTCCTGTTATCATGCTGAGAATTACTGAGCCATTTCAACGGCCATCGTAGACTGAACTGACTCTGACTATGCTCTCTGTAGCTCTATGGAGAATGTCCTGGAGACGCACACACTACAGTACCTCTGAAGCATGTTTCTGGTGTCAGATACCACACGGCATGATTTATGCACATTATATAAGCCTTGTGAAGAACCTAGTGGGATTCCACATGTGACAGATGTGTGGCTCATAAGTGAAGAACCTTGCTCACTGTCACACCATAGGATAGCACAGGGTCTGTGCCTATTGTCAGCATACTTAACCAAAAGAGTTACTGCATGCAGGAGCCCATGGGATGATCTCAAGAATCCAGTAGAATTTGCTGCTTTCTTTAAATGATACTTCCTAGAATATTGTGGAATAGATTGGGTGGTGTGTTAACACACAGCTGTATATATTTATTATATTATATAATAAATATATTATAAGTATAGAAGTATTATAATTATTATTCTGTCTTTTGGGGCATGATATTGGTGGTTATTTTCTCTCCAGAATCTTAATCTTCCAGTTCAAACAAATTCTCTTACTTGGAATCAGCCTCGTAAAAGCATTGCCATCTTAAACTAGCATTAGGCTATCATTGGTCTCTGATAATATTGTAATTATCATATTATACTATAAAATATGGCTTGCATTTCCATAGAAACAGGCAGTGCTTCATATTGTACATGAAACATATATTATGCCATGAGATAGTAATGCATTATAATTACTATTTAGTTATATATAAGCTAACGTGTCTTTTTCCTTGCAAAATATTAAGTAATAGTTCTAGTTTAGGATCCATTTTATTATTTGAATAAGCATAATTAAGGCCATGGTTCTATTCCATTTAAAATAATTGGAAGATAAAATAAAAAATCCTGCAAGACCTTGAGATTCTGACTCTAAGAATTGTCTAAGAAAATGCAGAAATCCCTGAGGATTTCTACTGCAGAAGCATACACAAAAGCCACTAGGTTGTTAGTTACCCTACCACCAGCTGAGGGTTTCCCACTCTGCTTGGGAGCAGCAGAAGGCTGGAAAGTTTCCTAAGCCAAGAGCTAGTCATTGCCAAAACCCTTCAGATATTCCCTTTAAATACTCAGAACTGAACTGATGATGCTACAATTTCTACACTTTGTGGATTTCCTTACACTTCTTTTATAAACAAAAATGAAAACTAATTTGAAGTCACTCATAGAAAGCAACGCAGTTGGGTAAAGAGAGAGCATTTATCCATTACCAAGAATATTCCTGCACCAAAAATGTCCCTGCGTTTATTTACAAAATACATTAATTTATCTTTTAAAAATCAACTTCCAAATCTGGAGATATGTACTGGGTATCTTCTCTTTGTCAGACAATGCTCGGCAAGTAATCATATGAATCTAAATGAAAAGCAGCCCTGATCCTGTGAAATGCATTCTAGTTCATTCCTGATATACTCCAGGCTCCAGACTGAACTCTCCATAGGCAAAGAACACTAACCATGATCCCTGTTGCCACTGTGACATTGGCATGATAGTTTGTGTCTTGTGCATGTGTGCACGTGTATGTGTCTGGTGTACATGCATGTGTGTATGCTTATTCACACATTGGGCAGGCAGACATGCTTGTGAAGGCCAGAGATTAACATGAGTTACCTTCTTCCTTAGTCTCTTTCCTTCTTGTATATTGAGTCTCTCACTTGTGTCCAGAGCTCACCAAGTCAGGCTAATGTAACTAGTAGGCTGTAGTGAGGATCCGCTGTCTTTGTAATGCTAGGATTACAAGTGGGCCGGTAACCACAACGAACTATCGCCTAATATCAACTGTACCAAGGACCGAACCTCTTAACACATGGCTCTTTGGGGCACACCAGGGATTCAAACCATCCTGGGACAAACTGCTTCTGCTACCATGTAGTCCACAAGAAATGGCTTTGGGGTGAGATTTTTCCTTGTGTGACCTCTGTAGAAGCAGGTGCCTTGTTTCTGCCAGCTACAGCATCCTCATCTGCAGTATCTGCTGCACCAGTGATGTCTTTAGATGTTTATCTCTCCTGAGTCGGTTCTTTATCTTATGTATCAAGATGTTCAATGTTGGGCTGAAGATATGGCCCAGTGGTTAAGAGCACTGCTCTTCCAGAGTTCAATTCCCAGCAACTACATAGTGGCTTACAACCATCTGTAACGGGGATCTGATGCCCTCTTCTGGTGTGTCTGAAGATGGCAGACAGTGACAATGTACTCACATACATTAAATAAATAAATAAATAATAAATCTTAAAAAAATAATTTAAGTATGCCCAGTGTTGAAGAAGGAAGAGTGAACCTAGCCCTTGTGCTCACAGACTTAATCAATTTATTCTAGACAAGAGAAGCAAGATCTCTCAATGTTCAAAATCTAAAATCAAAATTCAAACCTGGGAAACAACCACTTCATATCAGGAAGCATATGTATATGTATATGTATATGATGTATATGTATGTGTATGTGTATATATTCTTCTATTCCCTGCGCTGATGGTGTTAAACTATAACTTATTAAGTAGTTGGCAGTGTGGGTGAATACATGGGCAGCTTTTGCTTCTTAAATAATCAGAAGCATGATTTTCAAGCATGCACTAAAATGTGGATGATCTCATAGTCTCATAGAAGTCACAGTCCCTTGGAATGTCTATGAGCATTCTCCTCAGGGCACAGAAATTCACCCATGACTTAATCGTTCAGCAAAAACCTTGAGTCTCATCGAATAGGTCAGAAAGTGTCACTCACAGGAATAATGACATTCTCAAGTAACTCCTCCCTCACTTTCACAGGATGATCTTTATGCAACCTTGGCTCAGTGAAAGTGAAGAGAAGATAAGCATCTAGGTTTCAAGACTAAAGGGTTGCTCCCCACCCCCTTAACAAAGTCAGGTCTAAATCTGTGGAAATATAACACCAAGAATTCAGACCCCACTGCCCAAATGCTATCCCGTCACTCCTGTCACTCCCTTCAGATTCGTATTGCCCAGTTTGCTGTCACTGTTCTTGCTAAAAGTCCACTAGGAAACTGCTGTTTTATTTTACAAACCGTTTCTCTGTTCGTGCACACTTGAGTGTGCGTAGAAGCCCTTTAATTTGGGCCAAAACACTATGAAATGCCTGATATGTTTCATTTGAAAGAAGTGTGGTGCAATTCTCCCCCAACCCCAACCCAGCCTTTATAAAGAAACAAGTGCGCAAGATGCAGTTTCGGCTGCCTGGTTATTGTGGCTTATTGGTGGCATCTGGTTTGCCTTAAGTTCAGGAATGAAATCCTATACCATTGTTTTATTCAAGTCGCTTCAGGGAGTGAATGGGTACCTCTGAGAGCGTGTTTGTTTCATGCTTTACTAGCATCAACATTCCTAAAATTCTCTTATTCTAAGGCACCCTTTTCCTCTCATGTCAGATAAGCCACACACACACACACACACACACACACACACACCCCGCCAGATCTCCTTTGTTGTGTAAGTGGAGAGAGGCATGAAATATCCTGTTACCAGGAATAAGAAAGAGGCAAAGTTTAACCTTGGAAAATACTGTCAAGGGCAATTCTGGCAGAAAAGAGAAAAGGGAATTCCTTCCTCTCAGTTTTAAAATGAGGTGGAGGAGAGGGTGTGTTCTTCCAGGCATTGGCTCGCTCACCAGGGAGCTGGAAATGGTTGGCACCTGATATTTTCCTTGCGTTTATTTAAGCTCACAGTGGTACAAGTTGCTTACTGACCCTCAGGTAGCAATCACTATTTTTAAATGTGTCTTATTCTTGCTACAAGGACTAAGCTTGTATGGAGGCTGCAGCCCAGAAGTCCTAAAATGCAAATGAGGGAAACCCCAGGTTAGAATGCTTCTGCGTCTGCAGACTGGTTTTCAATCCCGTTACCTTAGCAACATTTGCCCTTGTATTCCTTGAATCACCTTGACAGTCTGCATAATGTAACTGGTGAGGAGGGGCCGGTGAATTAGAAAGAAAACTGGGGCGTATGGAAGTTGAAGATTGGTTGGTAGCTTGGGATCCTTCTGACTCTGACTCGGCTCCTGTTATAAAAATAGAAAGCCCCCTTTCCAGAAATAAAATAACTCGGGAAGAAATAAGCCCACTGGTTGAAAGGCATGGAGGTGAAAATATCAGAACTAGCCGGACCTCCGAGAGCAGAGATTTTCCAAAAATATCCTCTCCACCAGCCGTGCTGCAGATGTGTGGCTCTGGCTCCTTGAGGCTAACCATCTGCTGCAGTGTTTCCCTGGAAACCCCAGCAACGCCCCTCCCGGCGCTCCTCCCGCGCCCTCCCTGCGACGCTAAGGAGTGGCGGTGATGTCACTGCTGCTAGCTAGGAGGGAATCCCGAGATCCGCGTCCCCTGGGTGGAGCCAATCATGGTGGGCTCTGCTTCTGGGAACTTGGGGCTTTTGACCAGAAAGAAATTACCACGGCAACATGCCATTCATCACAGTCAACAAAACATGGGTTGGAACAGACTCTAAAATCGTGGTTTTTGTTATTGTGGGTTTTTTTCTTTCTTTCTTTCTTTTTCTTTTGCTTCTTTTGCCTCTTTGTAAACGGAGCCCGGCTCACAGAGGCAGCTCGGCAGGCAAACCTCCTACGGAGTTTTAACCTCCTCTCTGTGGATACGTGAGAAAAAGACACGAAATGATTTTTTTAACCTCTTTTAAAAATAAAGGTAAAGAAAATCTCTCTTATCTATACGCTGTGGCTGTGTTGTTGCCTCTGCAGAAAACTAGAATGAGAATTTTGAATGAGTTGTAGTTACACGCGGACCTAAAGCTGTGAGATGCTTAGATGTGTGTTTCCCCCTCCCCCCGCCCCCCATAGATGCTGATGCTGAGCGGAGTAACCGAGTAAAGGAGTCTGCTTCCTTTCCTGATTGGTAGGCAGGATTAACTTTTGAGAAGCATCTAAAACAGGGACAAAGGGCCGTCTTTGGAAGATTATGCTGCTCTGGGTGTGTTTTCGCTCACATGCTCAGAATCTTAGCAGTAATTAAGTAAAACCAAAAGAAAGGAAAATCAGAGTCAGTAACTTTGGGGTGGGGCAAGTAAATACAAAGGGGTCTGCTTCTGCAATTGTGACTCATTCACAGGTTGTAGATAATCACAGCATTGTGGTCAGGCTGGTTCTGGGACAGTAAACCAGTAGATTCTTAGGGAATACATTATCTCATCTTGTTTTCGATGCTAAAAAGGAGAGTTGCGTTGTAGACTGTACATTGGGTAGTTATGCACTGGACATCCTCTTGTGCTCCTGTCATTTAGAAACGAATATTAATCTTTGTTGGTATTTTTAGGGAAAGCCACATTTTATTTTTAGTGGCCTAGAAGCTAAAATTAAATATACATTTTAATTTGTTCTCTTCCTGTGGTTATATGTAAAGGTTCATATCCTCACATTTATAATTCTCTCCCTTCTGTCATCCAGATCTTTTTTCTGAAAATACATTTGCCCTTTTCCCCTAATCTTTATGAATTTCTTTCACAATTAAGCTAGTGTACCTAGGAACACACACACACACACACACACACACACACACACACACACACACACACACACGTCCCTATCTCCCAGGTCACATGTGCATATCCATGTATATCTTTTCTGTAGTCAATATGCCTGAGTCTTCACATAAGATTTTTTGGAATTTTTCACCAATACTTTACCTGACTCCAATACGGTCACTTCAAACTGTAAAAAAATAAAATCAGATTTTGAAAAAATATATAAGCTAATGGATACAAAAGCAGTGTGACATAAAGCTTTTAAGTCTTTCTCCTGAGTTACCTTGTTTCTCTTCCACCTCTAAGAAGAGTTATTGGCAGGGATCAGGGTTTATAACATTCTACGTCACTGGTTAATTTTCCTTTATGTTTTTGGCTTAATTTATAGATGAAATAGTTAACTCTTGGAAGAAATAGAGATAGGGAAACCCTCACCCACTCTAAGTTCTCTCTGTGCCCTGTCTGCCACCATACCCAGGGCCAGTCCACTTTTCTGGTGCAGCTGTGAGCCCAGCCTCTGTCTTTTCAAGCCTTTCATTGTACCATGAGCTATGGAAGGTCTGATCTCTTCTCTCCCTCCTTCTCAGCCATCACGTCTGGCTTAGAAATTTTCAGGTCCCCTGGAAGCAGAATCTCACTAGCTACTATTAAATACTAGTACTTGAAGGAGCCCACCTGGTCAAAAATGAGACAAGCAAAGTGGCTTCAGAGAGTGATCCCTGAGTCCGGCTTGTTATAGATTCTATTTCCATTTGCTGGTGACAGGCTCAGCAAATAAGCAGTGTTGCTGACCAGAGAACAGCCTGCCTGTAAGGCGTTCAGTCTCAGAGAAAAGCAATTGCATTCTCTCACAGATGCCATGTTTTAGAAATAGAAAGCCGTCTTGTTATTTGTCCTTCTTTACTTCAAATATCATATAGATAAGAGAAAGGGGATCAGACACTGTATTTGTTTTGCAAAATAAATCATATTAAAGTAACTAGAGAATAACTAAGAAATACCTGGGATTTGCAGAAAGAGTACTATAATTTCTGATTACTTGGACAGATATTTTTAAGGGCTTAAATAAATAAATTCCCCTAAGATGATAGACAACTTAGTCTAACTAAAAATGGCTAGTGTATTATTTCTTAATTATATAAAGCAAACCTGGGCTTCTCTCGACTGTTTTGCAAAGAAATAATACTTTGTTGTGGTTAGATTTGGATCTTAAAACCTAGAAACCTACATCTTTTGCTACACAGTGTTCAGTGAAAGAATATCATGTGTGATGTCTGTGACCTTGTGTGAGTCACTTCAGCTCTCTGAACCTAGGATTCCTGGTTTTGGTGTGTGTGTGTGTGTGTGTGTGTGTGTGTGTGTGTGTGTGTGTGTGTGTGTTGGTTTTTTTGTTTGTTTGTTTGGTCAGCTTTGTTTTGTTTTTTGTTTTTGGTTGAAAAGAGATGATAATACTTGAGTTATCTCTCCAAATGTCGATAAGATTAAAAGAGTCAGGATAAATGAACATGCTTGTGTAACCAGTGACACACATCTGATCTCCTCCTGCGTGGAGTTTTGCATCATCTTAGATGAGGTCCGGCTCAGCTAGCCTCATTCACCTCAGCTGTATGTGGTCAGGTTGCCCTCTAGTGACTACACACCATAGAGGCTGTGGGTCCCACCGAAGTCTTGAGAAAAGAAAGTCAGAGAGTTGGAGGAGACTAGGGAAAGTTATTAGCAGAAATGTATGCACTCGCAGGCGTCAAAACTGGATAGAATAGCAACAGTTTACTATGATCGAGGAACACGGTGCACGGAGTAGGAGCAATGGAAAGAACACAGCAGAGAGATAGCTGCGAGGGTATCTGACCTGTTTTGCCCCAGTCCTAAATTCTCACCCCCATAAAAAGCTGTGAGCGTGGGAACTGACATAATGGAAATCCAGGATTGCCAGAGTCCCTTCCAAGATCAGGATTCTCTGGGTCGTAATAAGATGAGGAAAAGAAAAGTAAAATAAACAAAGAATGGAACGAAGTGTGAAGGAGATTCTGGGAAAGATCTGCAGAAACAATGCCCAGTGTTTGTAATGAATCAAAAATGGCCTCAGTATCACGGGCTCACAGCAGCATCAGAGTGACTCGGTGGGGAAGACAATGTGGAGGCTGCTCTTTGTGCTGGACTGCAGAGGATAAATTGTGCAGTGAACTGACATCCTTCCCAAAGACTCAGCCTCAATGAAATTGCCTTCTACTGACTACTTGTCTAAAGAAAGTAAGTTCTCTTTACTTAGAACTACCTGGGACTCAATTGATCTTTCTAGGGGGTCTTTAACATCACAATTCTGTATGGATTACTTCTATGATCTACTTTTCCCTAAACCAACTAGGTGTTAAATTGGAAGGTAATCAGAGTCCACAAAACAATGTAAATATTTAGTGACTTTCGTTGGGCTCACTAAATTTGTGGTTCTCAGCCTGTGGGTAGCTACCCCTTGAGTGTGTGTGTGTGTAGGGGAAGAGTGTCAAAAGACCCTTTCACAATAGTCACATATCAGCTATGTGACTATGCATATCAGATAATTTACATTACAAATTATAAGGGCAGCAAAATTACAGTTATGAAACAATGAAATAATTTTTTGGTTGGGGGTCACTACAGCATGAAGAACTATGTTAAAGGGTCAAAGGATTATGAATGTTGAGAATCACTGCTCTAGACAAATGGATGTCTTATGGATGAGAACTTGAAGCAAACAGCTCAATGATATAGTACTACCTAAGGAACACTGTATCAGGGTCAGAAGGTGCAGATTTTCATTCCGATATAGATAGTTGCCATTTGCAAGTAACCTGCAATATTCTACCCTTGTCAGAGCCTCATAAGTAAAACGAAAAAGAAGTTGCTTATTTATATCGATCAAATATTTTCAAAGTGCTAGCATGTCTTCTAAACTATACTGAGGTCACAATGCAAATTACCATAGGTTCCCAAAGCACTATAAAACAATGAGATTTTTTTTTCAGCCACTTAAGAGCAGCATATAAAATTGAGTTTTAGCTTGGAAGCCAGTGCCCCAGGGAAGCCTTGGAATTGATAGCCACTGACCACCAAGCATTTTCATCCCGTGAGATGCAAAATCACCCTAGTACCATAAGCTCAAAGAGCTATCCATTAGCAAGTGGCCAGCCCAGCATTACAGCCATAAGCAACCTGATTTTTAAATATGTTCCTTACCTCCTGGTGCTCCCCACCCACAAATGCTACCTTCTCAGCCCTTTTTACCCAGAAAGTGGGAAGACATGAACCCTGTGTTTACAATGCAGGGAGCATCTTGCTGCTTAGTCCCAACCCTTCTCAGTTCCAAAACTTTCACAAGGGCCACCAGGTGGCAGTTAGGGCAAATGGTTTCAGCCTTTGCTTTTGTTTTGTTTTTTTGTTTTGTTTCCCACATCCAGGGATCGCTGGGGTTTACTGGTGGGGAAGCAGAACTTGGAAATGAAACCTTGGTGGAAAGCTGGGAATGCAGGACCCTGCACTCTGTATTTTGCACAGACCTTTTGTCATGTGGTTCTTAACAACTGGTAAACATACTCTTTAGATAGATGAAGACGGACAAACACAGGCAATAAAGGATGTTCCCCTGTGTGGGGACTCTGGAACATGCCATGATATGAGGCAGGGGGATTTCACTAACCAGCAGCCTAGGGCCTGAGCAGCATCTTCTACAATACTTCTGAAACCAGATAAACCATTTTTGCTTTTTAATATATATATAATTATATATATAATTTAATATATATATATATATATATTACTATACCTTAGCTTCCTAAACGTTAGGATTAACAGTGATTGGATAACTATTCTCAGTTTGTATTTTATTTCCATCTTCATTTCAGAATGAATGCTAGAAACTCTTTTTCTTCTTTTTTTTTTCAATTGAACTTAGCTAATGGATAAAATTAGAAGCAATTGATTTCATATTCAACCTTTTCCATTCCTGGCTAACTTTCATCTTGTGGAGCCATACCCTTTCACTGTATAACTGTTTGTTTTGTCTTGGTGGGGCATGCCATTTCATTCTAAGGTTTTGTTGATGTAAATATGATAAAACAGCAAGCCTAAGGACTGGGAGAATGACTTTTATTTTTGGTCATTCAATTGTAGACTTTAGAAAATAAAACTTCTCTGTCAAAATGGTCAGCTGCTTTCACTTCATAGCAGTAAATGGAGTTCATAAAGGTACAACAGCAACCCAGGGAGCAGATGACTGGTTCTCATTTGTCTCCTTACATGGAAGCAGAGACATCCAACATGTCCTGCAATTACCACTCAGCAACTCAGACTTCCCTGGGCCCTTTGTTTGTTTGCTTAGTTGAGAAAAATCAGACCCTGGCTAAACCCTCTGGAGTGTGCAATGTAGTCCCTACTTGAGGGCATTTCTGTCATGGGTTATTATTTCTTTCCTATGATTTTTCTGCATTCCTCATCAATAGGGTTGTTTGAGCAAATGACACACAGTCCACGAATTACCACCTCAGGCGGTTTCATTCATATCCTTGAAGGTTCAGGAGCAAGACCTGGTGATCACGCTCCTGAGTCTTCTAGCATGTTCCAAACTGCACAGAATTGCTTCCTTCATTCACGTGTCAAAGGGAGAATGCATTTGGAGCACTAATTGTGTTCTAAGCATCCTTTTTTTATGAGTACATCCATCCTATAAAAAATGCAGGAACTCCAGTTAAATGGGAAAAAACACACTAAGTGGCATTTAGTGTGTTTAGAAATTGCATGAAATTTCTAAATTTCATGGATTATTTTAAGGAAGACTCGTGGTGTACCTGCTTTGGTTGCATCAGTAGCTACCTACACAGGAGTAGGAGGGGGAAGTGGCAGGTTTTGAGCCTTGATGGATAAAATCAAACCCATTTCCTTTGCTCCCCTCTTTGTGACGTTCTTCCCATGAAGCAGTAGGGACAGTCAGCATCACGCTTCCCACATAAGTAAAGGACAGACCAACCACACCTTGAATCATTCGCATCCTGCCCAAATTCATCACTGGAATGCCTGCCTGGCCTCTTTCCTCTTGCTTCCTGCCTTGGTTCTCTGGAACAAGCTGGCTCAGGCAACCACAGCAGGGCTGAGCACGACCTCCGGGCAGCAAAGAGGAGAAATGATGAGCAGTGAGCCAGAGCAGTGAGGCCATCTATTTCACCCTGAGAACTGTTGGGAGGCGAGGGGCTGGTGCCAATTAGGAAGCACAGCTGCTGATACACAGCTGTCTAAGTTGTCAGATACGTTCACGAGCAGAATCGCTGTAACTGAGCATTTCAGACATGGTCAGATATTAACAGCTCTTCATTTCCATTTCCTGTTTCTCCACCCAGTTTGGTTCTTTTTTTTTCCCCCACTGCCACAGAGAAATTATCTTAAAAACTTTACACGCTGATTAGCAGTGCTCATATGATAATTTCTTCACATTGCTGGCGACATCATAACTAGTTTTTCCCTTAGAGTAAACAATAGAATGGAATGGCTTGTACTTATATCTGGATAAGCAAGTATTAGGATCAGTGGGTTGGTTTCTTACACTAGGGGGGTGGGGCAGGTGAAAGAGAAGGAAAAATGTCCAAAGTTCAGAAGTGAAAGCTAATGACTACACTTTAGTGGCAGTACTTTCCGAGTCCAATGTACCACAATCCCTTGCTTAATGAAAGGAATGTCTTAAAAAACAAAAAACAAAACAAACAAACAAAAAAAACAAGTATCCTTAGGCAATGTGTCACTCTGAGGAAATCAGAGTGTATTTCTTCTACAAATCTAGATGCTCCAATTTACTCCACACCTCAAAGGTATGATATTGCCTACTTGTTTCCTTGTCTGTTTTATTTTTAAAACTCTTCTGTTACAGAATAAGGCACATTCATACACATATATACAAGAAACACATACCCACATACACAAACACACATAAAACATACACATAAACACACACATGCACACTGGCTGAGGCCCACCTAGAGTTGGGATCATCAATATCACTGTCGTCCTCCTCCAAAGCTTGTCCTCCCGAAAGGGCTTTAGATGCAGCAGCGTGTATGGAGCCCTCATGTCCTAGGATAACAGTGTCTTCCTTTAGAATACTTCCCAAAGACCTGCCATAGTCTGTTTTGCAACTATGGGCTTCTTTCAATTTAACCTTTCATGTTTGAGTGGAAGAGAGACTATCTCAGCTTTTCCTGGACAGTCTAATAAGTCAGTGCTCTAATAAGTCAGTCTAATAATTCACTGCTCTCATCATTATTCCACAGTTTATTTTTTAATTTTTTCTTTTCTCATATATTACATAGTTTCCCTACCTCTTCTCCTCCAAGTTGCACCCCCTATATTCTCCACCCATTCTTCCTCCATTCTCCTTCAGAAAAGGAGGGTCTTCCAGGAATATCAACCAAACATGACAGATCAAGTTGCAATAAGACTGGGCACCACTTCTCACATGAAGGCTATCCCACTATTTATTAGCTACTGGTTTATATACAATGGAAGTCTTGGGCACTAAATAGATTCTAGAACACTGAAATAAACTTTATTAGATCTATATAAAGGAATTAAAATTGTTCACATTTAAGATATGGTGAATATTTGTATATGAATTTATATTCTGCGTTAATTTAATCACATAATATACTTGCATGCACCTACTAACAGGACAAATCATGCTTCACCTCACAGCTTTCCTTTAGAGACACTGTCAAATCTCCTATTTGTTAAAAAAAAAAAAAAGCTCCTGCCAAAGAAATACCTACCCAAACTGTATAGGTAAATAATTTAAGGCACTGACTTGGGCTCAAGATAATCTAATAACTCTTTCTGCACCGAGACATGGGGAAAATGGCAAGGCAGGCTCATGCCAAGTTGGTGGGAAAAGTCTTTCCTGAAGAGTGCATTTTTCTTCAGTAGGAAACGCTGTTGTACACCTTGGCATTTTCATGTCAATTAGTATGCCAGAAAGATGCATGATATTTCCTATTGGCATCCATGAAGTGAGAGAATTGGAAGACTGCTGCCCTCTTGGTGTGCCAAGGCCTGAAGCTCTTATAAGGAGGTAAGACGGCCTGTGCCAAGAAGATAGCAACTGGGGGAAGAAGCAAGTACCACAAGGTTCTGTGTTCCTGTTCCATATGCAAATGCTCATTTACCCGGAGCAGCTTCAGACTGACAGCTCTTCCATTCAAGGGGATGCCATTAGCCAGGGCACTCCTGATTAGACAAGAACAAGCAAATAACCACAGAGGGAGGGGGTTGGGTGGGCAGGAGGCTCACCCACTTCCCTCCCTTAGCCTCAGCAGTGTGGGAACCACAGAAGGCCAAGGGTTTCAAGGCAGTTGCCGGTAGTTCCTCTACCAAGAAGTCAGACCAGGCTGCTGTAACCTCACGCTCTCCTAGGTTCCAAAGTCTGTTTCCTATGGCCTTCCCGGGGTCCCGAAAACCACACCTACCCTTGACAAATAAGAGAGAAGGAACATGACGGTGATGGGGAAAAATGATTCTGAGACAATGGTTCCATAATTCTTCCTGTAATCAGGTTCAGATTTGATATGATTTAAAAATTTCTAGAAACAATGTTTTCCTCCCTGGGACAGGTTGTTACTGAGAGTAGAGAGGTAGAGGGCAGCCCTCCTCTTTCAAGTGGCTTATATTTACAAATAGCTGTCCTGTCTGCGACAGTTACAAAAACAGGAGAGCTGAGCCCAGACACATTGCCTGAAAATACCTTGCGTCTTATCCTATAAATCACACCTAGTAAACATTGTTCCAAGAAACTACAAGGCTACAGAGTACCTTAGTGATCATTTGTTAAATCTGAACTCTTACTTTACAGTGTTTAATTGAGATTAAAATGAAGACAAGAACTTTGGCTACAGAACACTGAAAAAAATATGACAATGTTTTGTTGTTCTTATTGTTTTACTCTTTCTTATTCTTTAAAGAAAAGTGTTGTGGCTTCTGGGGTCAGCCAGTGGTCCTATACAATAACACAGATGGAGTTAGACTAGTGTTTCATGCCTAGAAATATTACGAGAGCTTGATGGATCTCTAGCAGGAAAATACAAACTTAAACTATTTGTATTCTCCTAATACCTCCCAGGCTACAGGTTCTAAAACCGAAGACTCTGGCTTGGTGGGTCTGTGCTACCACTGGGGAAGATGGAAATGGAAAGTGGGGAATTCAGAAAAGATCTGTCCTGAGGAAAGGAAAAACTGCTAAAAGATTTTGAGCAGAGAAAAATTTAGGAATTGGGACCATAAGGGGTTATCGGGAGACTCCAGATGTAAAGACAAAGATAGCTGTGTTTGAGAAAGGTGGGAATGGCATCTCCAATGAGTGCAGTAGCAGGACTTTCCATTGACGATGCACAACTGTCAAAGGGATCTGAGAACTCTGGCCTAGGAAACTAATAAACAAAACAGCAAAAACAAAAGAAGAAGCTAACTTGAGGGATAAGTTATTTCTTTATATTTAATCAAATTTAAATAGCCTAGGTCAGGGTTCAACCACATTTCTCAGTGTACACTTCTGTTTTGTAGAGTGCTATGAATTTCAAAGAAAGGCTTGTTTTTTGTTAAGCAACAGACTCAAGTTAGTAGGTTGTGACTGTACTCCCTCCAGAAAGAAAAATAGCATTTCATGGTGATAGAGAGAGGACAGTTTTGGGTGCGCTGGATCTGGGGCAGTTATTATAATTGTAAACAGGATCACCTTCAAGTTTATGTTTTCAAACTGTGCTTTTTACCCCAATACACATTACTTTTGTATATGACCAGGTGCTTAGGAGCAAAGTTTTTTTTCAAAAGCTTCCTGACTTGGATCATTCAAATTCTTTTCAGAAAGAAAGAGAGGGAAGGAAGGAAGGAAGGAAGGAAACAAGGAAGGAAGGAAGGAAGGAAGGGAGGAAGGAAGGGAGGGAGGGAGGGAGGGAGGGAGGGAGGGAGGGAGGGATAAAGAAGGAAGGAAGGGCAGGCTGTGGGCAGCAGGGTGGTAGGGAAGAAAAGACTGAAGGAGGGAGGGAGAGAGGGAGGGAGAGCAGGGAAGGGAAAGTTTGTTAGACTTATGCAGATAGATTTGAGTCCAACAGAACTGCAAAAATTGACTTTCTTAAAGTGTTTAGATATTATGGTTATACTTTATGAAACAACAGAATATATTGCTCAAAAAATAAGAAAGATCACTAAAAATTATATCAGTAAATTATATGCATAGGGTAAATGTGAAGGTACACTTTGAACTGTGTACAATATTGCTCAGGTCCTTCTGTTGAACCACAACAAAAAAAGAGGTGTGAACGTCCAGAGCTTTACCTCATGTAAAATGGGTTATCAAAATTTATATTGCTGTCTTTAGCTACTTAGTAAAGGAGTTCAATAAGTTTTTCCCCCTCATATCAGTTGTTTTTTAGGAAGGATCTATGATAGGTAAGTTGTCATGTTCGCTTTCTAATGTTGGGAAAACAGTGTTCAAAGATCTTGTTATACAAAGAGGCTATTTGCTTTGAAACCTACGTAATAAACTTCTCCTGGAAACTTTTGTACAAAAGGTTTTGATTCTCTCATAACATGCATATCTTATCCTTCTACATAAGAACTATAGAATTCATCATTTTTATCTAGACAACTAGACCTCTAAAAGCTAATTTATATTCCTTATCCACACTAACTTGCCTTAAATATATGATGGCTTACAAAATCGGGCTTCGTGTACCACCTTACTACAGCCAGTTATTAAAACTGTATACTTGCTCAAATTTTCTTTCAGTAACTCTGGGTTATATCCTATAAATACATGCTAAAATGTTATGTATTCCCAAATAAAGAGGCCGTGCAAATGCAGATATGCCAATAGTATGTTAATAGACAAAAGTGTTTTCTTATGCTCATGACTCAAGAAAGAATTATGCAGCATATCATGTGGAACCTGTTTATAATGTATATTATGCATGTGTTTCCTGGGGGAGTTTTTGAAAGAGCTCCCAGTTTTTGTTTTATTTTGTTTTTTTACCTTAGCTTATCACTTTTACTAGCTTCAATTCTATAAGTGTGTGTTAGACTGAGTATGAACACATTCAGGCTATCAGAATTTGCTTCTACTTTTAATTTATTACTGAAATTCCTGTGTAAGGAAAAAGAAAGTGTAAGGATATTGGGAAGACACAGGAAGAATGAAGCTCACAATTTTTCTCTTTGTCACTTTGCTTCCTTGTGTATGTTTTAGCCACAGATATTTTCCACACTGAATTTTAAACAAAGTAAAGCAAAATAAATAATAGAATAAAAAGAATAAAAGAATAGGAGAATAAATAATAGAATAAAAAAGAATAGAAGAATAAAGAATAGAAGAATTAAAAGAATAGAAGAAGAAAGAATAAAGTTTTGGAATATTGGGGTAATATAGCTATTTTAGCCATTCTTGTATAGCTTGGCCAGTCTTTCCATTCTTAGCTGCAGGTTGGACTTAGGCAACATCAGAGATAAGCACTGTGTGGATATAAGCCAACTTCAGTGAATATCTAATTTGACTCACACAGTGATCCCAAATGTACACTTTGATTGAATCCTCAGAGCAGTTTGCTATCCCTTTTCAATTTAGGAAACTCAAGTTTCCATAAGTAAATAGAAATATGCACCCATTTAGGTACAGTCATAACAATATGTATTTTTGGGGAGGCTCTCTATTATCTGCTCCTTCCATGTAAGGGAAGATTGTGTGACAGGCTGATGACATGGTCATGTGACAGAGAGCACAGGTCCCAGTGTTGTGTAGATTCTAGGTTGCCTAGACGTGCTGATGAGTCTATTTTCTCTTAGTTACAGATTGCACTGCTTGTGGTAGAGAGTGTGAGCCTTATTGCCAATGTCATTGTGGATTATATGCCTTCATGATTTTCTCTTTTGCTTAGGAGCTATACTCATGTTCATCCTTGCTTTGTCTCACCTGACCACTACTAGGTCCTCTGTTGTGGTTTGAATACTCTTGGCCCAGGGAGTGGCAGTATTTGGAGGTGTGGCCTTGCTGGTGTAAGTGTGGCCTTTTTAGAGGAAGTGTGTCACTGTGGGTGTGGACTTTAAGACCCTTGTGCTAACTGCCAGGAAGCCAGGTTTTTCCTAGCAGCCTTCAGATGAAGATGTAGACTTCTCAGCTCCTCTTGAACCATGCTTGCCTGCCTGGACACTGTCATGCTCCTGCCTTGATGATAATGAACTGAACCTCTGAACCTATAAGCCAGCCCCAGTTAAATGTTGTCCTTTATAATAGTTTGCTTGGTCATGTTCACAGCAGTAATACACTAAGACATCCTCCATGAAAGGGTTTCATTCAGTGTTTGACATTTTATTCTTGCATATATAAGAAGAGTTAAGAACTATCTTATAATCTTTTGAGTAGTTGGTTGACAACTGGGTCAGAGCCCTCAAGGACCAACAAATGTAGAGGAAAGATGCTCTGAGCCCTTCTGATCTCAGTAAAGAACTTCAGAGTAACTGTTGAATATGTGGTTCAGAGTTCCTATGGCTACAGAGTGAAGGTCATAATGACATGAGCTTTACCCTGGTACTGTCATGCTTCCAAAGTGGGATACAAAGAGATGGATAGAATTTTCAGAAACTGATGTGGTCTCTAGGGTGTAAGATTTATAGTATGGTGAGAACTGAAATAATTGGTTCCTTGGATTTAATGTGCAGGAAGTCAAAGCCTGGACTTCCAAAACTCTATAGATATTTTGATTTGGTCCTAGAAATTTGGACCAATTTTGGATTTAAAAAGAAAGAAAGAGAGAAAGAAAGAAAGAAAGAAAGAAAGAAAGAAAGAAAGAAAGAAAGAAAGAGAGAAAGAAAGAAGGAAAGAAAAGAAACAAGTGTGACTTTGATTAGTGGTTCTCAAAACACATACACCTTGTATTATTGATTGAATATCTTTAAGTGAAGTGCCAATACCTTAGTTTAGGCCAACTAAAATTTGGTGACCACTTTTGTATACCGTGACAATCAGAAAACTTTATTTTCAAAACAAATAGACTCACCAGAGTAGCTTCTTTGAGTGAGAATAAAAGTTTAAAGTTGGCAAACTGTGTCACTGAGTTGTCACACTGTGACAAAGTATTGAGAGGATCATCTTAGAAGGAGAAAAAGTTAGCTGTGGACAACGGTTACAAGGACTGTCTACAGTCTGTTTGCCCTGTTGCTCTGGGCAACACAGTCTACCATGGTATGTGTATGTATGTCCATAAAACTTGCTTATACCAGACAGGAAACAAAATAAAGCAAGACAAGAAGATTCCAGGGTCCCAATATCTCCTTCAAGTATGTGTTCCCAGTGGCTGAATTTCCGTCATGTTTCTGCTCTCAAAGTTTCTACCCTTCCCATTAGCATATGGTCTAAGGACCAAGTAGACAACACATGAACCTTTTGTGGAATATTCAGATTACCAACTACAAAAACTATGGATTATTTTAGTTATGGCAATTCAGTTTAAAATTTACACAGAATTTACTCAGAATCTTGTCTTCCACTATAGAATGGAGCTGGCTTTATTTGTTTTTATTTTATGAATCCCAGCTCTTTGGAAGAAAAAGGTTTTACACCACCTGCAAAATTAAACCTAAAGAACATCCAAATGTTGATGCTAGAGAAAGCCTTTACAAGTGTCTACATTTCTCTCCTCTGATGCCTGTTCTCTGTTGTTTGCTTCTCTCTGCTTATAGAAACAGAGGACACGGAACATAAATACTGAGCAGAGCGAACAGGAATTTTAACGTTATTGATGAGTGATCTTAAATCGAGTGGAAGTGTTCCCCACCAAGAGTAACTCTGGTGAGCTGGCAGGAGAGTGAAATTGAGTTGCTTTGTCTCCACTGCCATAATTGGAGTGTAGACAGTAGGAATGGAAGTGGGCTATTAGATCATCAGTTCGTCCCCAAGCAGCAATTAAATGTGTTTTCTTTTTCACAGCTCAAAGAAGGGAGCATTTCATCTCCTCCTCATGGGAAGTAAGACCAAGCAAAGACCACTTCCCCCTTCACACATGAGGGATGCGAGGGCTGGGGAGGCAGGAAGGAAATGGAGAGGAGATGTGGGAATCACAGTTAACCTAGAAGATGGCTCCCGCTGCTCAGTTCAGCTAATGTGCACAGTTTGGCAACACGGTGCAGCGCTCTGAGCAACCTCCATTACTCCACCTGAGTACCGACTCGGGCTGCTGCTCTTAAGGTTCAGTTTTATTTCAAGATGACTGTGCTGGAATCCCAGAACAGGATGTCAAAGCTGTGCTGTGAATGCCACGCCAAGACTCAAGGCAGGAGTGAGAAAATTCCTGAAACAAGAACATAAAAGCAAAATAAGCCACACTATAACCCTAGCCACCGGGGCTCATCATCTCCTTATACTGCTTTGGAAAAGCTTTCAGTTACAGAGAGGTGTGGGATCTACATGAAATATCCTTCCGCTGTTATCCGAGGGTTTACTTTCTGTTATACTCCTCCTACTTTCAATCCTGGGTAAAGCTCCATCAGTTTCTAAGATCTGGAAAAATAAACAGAACACGTTGAATTATGTCCATATTCTTTCAAGATCCCTATCGGCATACACTATCACCATAATATCTGACATTTCCTATAGTATAGCTATTACCTTTACCTGCACTGGTTCTGGATTCTGTCTCCTATGCCGCCCACTTAATTGCTTCTGATGCTTTTGCTGTTTTGGGTATTTGAAAGATAATTTCCTGTGTTTTGATAAGCTCCAAGGACATGCAAAATTAGCTTATGTTTCTAGTCACATTTTAAAAAATATATATTTAGATTTACTTACTGTATGTGTATGAATATATATGTGTGTACATGCAGTACATTTATTCAGTGCCCAGGGATGTGCAGAGAGGGTATAAGATTCCCCTAGAACTAGACCTAGAGACAGTTGTGAGTCACCATAGGGGTGCATGGAACTGAACCCGGGTCCTCTGGAAGAACAGTCAGTGTGCTTAACTTCCAAGTCACCTCTTGACCCCTTGAGTCAGATTTTAGGGTGAGATGATTTTATGTGTTAAGTGTTTTTCTCCTGTCACAAGTCAGTTAAATTATTCTATCAATCATATCATGAGTGCTTAGGTATGAGTCAAAAAACATATTTGTGTCTTTAATTCCAGCACTTGGGAGGCACAAGCAGGTGGATTTCTGAGTTCGAGGCCAGCCTGGGCTACAGAGTGAGTTCCAGGACAGCCAGTCTATAAAGAGAAATTCTGTCTTGAAAAAATAATAGATATAGATATAGATGATATAGATATAGCTAGATATATAAAGTCAAAACAGCATTTTATTTTATGGTGTTTATAATTATGGTCTCTTACTAATTCTTTTTAATTATTGATACTGCCCAGCTTTTCTGTTGGGCTTGGTTCCATGCGTCTTTCTGCCTGCATTTCCATTTGAATAATTCATCAATTGTTTGTAAGATCATCAATGTAAACTTGAGATATATTTTCAAGGCAATGCATAAACAATAAAAACATCCCTGTGCATGTTTACAAACAAACAAGAAATTGCTTGATTCCCGTAGTGTCAGCACTGTTGACTCAATCTGGAAAGAAAAGTATTTTCTGTTAGTTTTTGCTCAAAGCATGTTATGATTTGACTGTGAAAGATCCCCAGAGGTCTCATGTGTTCAGATACTCGGTCCCCATCTGGTTGTTCTCTCTTGGGATGTGGTAGAACAGTGAAGACATGGTGCCTGGCTGCGGGATGTGGGCTCCTGGGAAAAAGCCTTGAGAATGATGATCCAAAACCGCAAGCTTTATCACCATGGATCAAGTCACATTAGCCACTTGCCCTGGCTATCCTATCCCCTAAGTCAACAGACAAAAAAAAAATTCTCCTCCCTTGTTTCTGCCAGGCATTTTCTCAGTAACAAGAAAACAAACTCAGAAATACTACAAAGTGTGTTGTAAAAGATGAAACAGAGATATCCTAATCTGTTTTTATGGAAAAAGCTGAAAATCCTGTTGAGGAAGAATCTGTTTCTTCTATTGTCATGTCATTTGAGAAGATAGCAGGATCATTGTGAGGACTGGTGAGGTTTGGATTCATTTGACTGCTGGTAGAGAAGAGATGCTGTTACTGAATAGGTTCAGGGTTGCTGGCCATCAGCAGATTGGCAGGTTGCTTCATGGTGGAAAGTTTACATGTGCAGCAGTATTTTGCTTGTGGAGATGATACAGATGTCTGTTGAGTTTATATCCTCTTTTGACTTTGTGTTTATTTAAGGAGTTTCCCGCACTTCTTCAAGTTTTCATTTATTGACATTTTCAATTACTATGACAAGACAGGAGACTCATAAATTCTTTAAAATCCATAAATCTTTGAAAAAGTTGCACTTGAGATTGAAAAACAGAGATTAGGCTGATCACTGCCCTAAAATGAATATGGTGATATTCTTCACATCATAACAAAGACAGACTTCCCACCTGTCTTAGTTAGGGTTTTATTACTGTGAAGAGACACCATGACCAAAGCAACTCTTATAAAGGTGAACATTTAATTAGGGCTGGCTTACAGTTTCAGAGATTTAGTCCATTATCATCATGGTGGGAATAATGGCCTTGTGCAGGATGACGTGGTGCTGGAGGAGCCAAGAGTTCTTCATTTTGATCCAAAGGCAGCAGAAAGAGACTGTCTTCCAAAGACAGCTAAGAGAAGGCTCTGATTCCGCGTACTAGGTGGAGTCAGCACATAGGATCCCTCAGAGCCCACCTACACAGTGACACACTTCCTCCAACATGGCCACATCTATTCCAATAAGACCATACCTCCTTAGAGTGCCACTCCCTATGGCCAAGCATTGAAACACATGAGTCTATGGGGACCAAACCTATTCAAACCACCATACCACCTGAGACTGGTCAGCACAGAAGAAAAACACTGAGGTGCAAGACTATGTCATATAACAGAATTCAGATCTGATCCTGCTTCATCTTACTAGCTATATGGTCACAGATAAGTCTGATTCTTCTGTTCCTCATGTACCTTTTAATCTTTGATTAAGGATAGCAATAAGAAAAAAAAATTAAAAAAAACCAAAATAATTAAAAAAAAAGGATAGCAGTAAGGGTTAAAGGGTTGTAGCTTAATTTAAAACCAAAAATAGTCTAGAATTTGTATGGAATGGCAAAAGGCCTAGAACTAATAAAACAATATCCAAGAGAGATATAGGAAGAGAAAGTCAATCTTGTGTTAAGGTTTTCTGTGTACCTATAGGAATCAAGACATGGTGGTACTAGGACAGAGTAGAGACTTAGAATCACAGTCAGATAAATGTATCTGTTTTGATAAGATGCAAATAAAGTGCATTAGAGAAAAGACAGCCATTTAATGATTGATTCTGGAGCAACTAAACACCTGTAAGAGACAGGAGAAAAAGTAGAAAGCCTGAATTTAATAATCATACTTTATAGTAAATCAACTCTGAGATGATCACAGGTATAAATATAAATTGCTGAAGTATAAAACTTTATGAAAACTATGTAAATTATCAGGGTCTAGTGGTATGTGGACTCTTCTAATGGTTTACATTAGAAGAATGCCTGCAAGGGAAATAGTGAAAAATAGCTGGATTTTTATGTGGTTATAAAATTTTGTTTTAAAGGGAAAAAAACCTGTAAAAAAAAAAAAGACATGCTCTAGACAGGGGGAAAATATGTTCAAATGACAAATTTTGGCAGAGATTTCTTTTCAGAACATGTAAGAACTCTCAATACTCAACACGGGGGAAAATGCAAGTTGTCAGAACTGGAACATACAGTTTACATAGGAGATCATTTGGATGGGTTACATGTGTATGAAATGATACTCAATATCATTTTCCTTCAGAAAAACTCAAACAAAAATAATGATGACATGGGACTGGATGCAAAATAGAACTGCAGAGAAAATCACCGCCGCTAAACGAAGCTTCTCTGGTCAGAATTAGGAGCAGCAGAAATGGAAAAAAATAGTAGCAGTTATGAGGGACAACAGAGAAGAAAGAGGTTTTGTGTGTGTGTGTGTGTGTGTGTGTGTGTGTGTGTGTGTGTGTGTGTGTTAAAGCATGTTTCTGTGCAGAGAAACAAAAAATGGTTAGAAGGAACCTTGACAACATGACCCTTGAGCAAAATCACAGCAGTCAAAAGGAATGTGCTGGGAATTGCAAACTCTGGACTTGGCATGGCTGTTAGACTCATGAACCCCCAGCAGCTGTAGGTATCTGTATGATACCTATACAAGGTTGAGCCGACCAGACCCCAGCATAGCTAGACATGACTACTAGGCCCGGTCTCTTATAGAGGATCTATTTGGAGTTCATAGCTAATGGTGGAAAAAGAATTATTCTTATTTTTATATATTGATTTTTGAGGGTAGTAAATGACTCTAGACCTAGACATACTGAGAGCACTAATTAGACGTAGTAGGTTATAAAAATGTTTAAAGGGGCATGAAACTATGAGAGGACCAGGTTGGAGACTGATTGAGAGGAGTCAGAGAGGAAGGATGCAGGATGCATAAGATTCTATTTCACTGAATGCATGTATAAAATCTCAATAATAAAGAATAATATTAAAAATAAAACAAATGTGTCATGTCTGACTTCCAAAATTCCGTAATGATAATTAGAAATACTGAAGAGAAAATGGACATTTTCAACCCTATATGCATTTCCAATAGAAATGTAAAATAATATAATAACTCCAGGCAATTTGACTATTTCTTATAAAGCTGAACCTCCATTTGGCATTTGCTCCACCAACTTGTCCTCTTGCATACTTATCTCAGAGAAATGAGAGCATGCAGGTGCTTTCCTTATTGAAACAAAGACATAGAAATAAAGTAAAGACCCTCCAACCAGTGACTGGTTAGACAAATTATAGCATATCTAGATATGCCATGAAATTCTAGGTAGCAATAAAAATGATGAACTATTTATACCATAAACAACTGGGATGCATTTCAGACATTATGCTAATTGTAAAAAGAAAAAAATCACAAAATGATGTATGCCATATGCTTCCATTTACATAATTTTCTTGAAGTAACAAAACTACAGAAATGGAGAAAAGAATAGCAATTATGTGGGACAATGGAGAAGAAAGAGGAAGATGTGTGTGTGTGTGTGTGTGTGTGTGTGTGTGTGTGTGTGTATGTGTGTGTGTGTAAAGGCATTGGGAGGGACACTCATGATGGGATCATTCTGTATCTTTATTGGTTGTGGTCATGTGCTCCTGTACCTGAAATAAAATTTCATGGAGTTAAATTCCCAGAAAGAGAAACATAAGTACATGGAAACTAATATACTCTGAGTGAGTTTCTGGACTGTGTAGATGCCAACTCTCTGGTTGTGATACTGGGATGTGATTTAACAGGATGACAGTGAAACTGGATGAAGAGGACACACAGCTACCTGATACTTTTTCTTTCTTCAATTTCCTAAAGACCACATAATTACTTTAGGATAAAATTGTTTTTCTAATGAATTACATCCCCTGCTCCCATTTTAGGTCTTTTAGTTTGTGATTTTACCTGTTACTTAGGGATGAGATCCTAAAATTTGCTGACCACTCTCCCCTACTTCTGCAAAGTTTGTTTAAGATGTTAGAAGAAAAGGTGACATATGGTCTGAAGACTTGAGGAGAGTATGTGGTTCTCCGAAGTATGAAATTCTGGATGCTTCTACAAAGCTAGAGTTCTTGGTCTTCAGCATTCATCAGACCCACTAGATGGATGTTCCATCACAGATTTCTGTTCTCTGGTCTGAGTGTCTTAGTAAATAGGGGGTAGAGATAAAACATTTGCACTTCCCATGTGTTCTTGGGAAGATGCTGATGTTGGTTCAGGCAGCACTTTGAAGGTCATTGCCAATCACATCTGACAGCAATGACTTGAACTGTGGCAAGAAGCTTCTAAATACAATGCCATGATATATCATCCATAAAATTCTGTGTATTGTTATAAAAAAATCTTTTTGTTTGGATCATTTTCTCCCTACTTCAGTATGTTGGCTGACAAAATGTTATTTTTGGGTCTTCCTTCGTGAGAGCTCAAGAGTGTGTTATGGAGTCGATTTACGAAGTCTCTGGTTGCACATTCATCCATTGTCAGGAAATACGACCCTAGAAAAGTCCATCATCACAGCACATGAGCATCTAAATGGACTGTACAACTGGTGAGCAAGAGCAAACACGAAAATGGACCCAAAGACGTGCAAAAGTTATCTATACAAAAGCTCTAAATTGAAAAATATGGCACAACAATTAGACAAAAAAAATGAACAGAATGCATATTAAAGCCCACAAGCTCTGAATAACAATGATTAGTTAAATAGAGATGGTAATATATATTTTTCTATTTAATCACAAGTATATTAAAACATTTTTTTAAAAAAAGCAGTTTACCCCTCAAAATTTTGTTGGGTCCCCAAATGAACTCAAATTAAAATCCTCTAGGAAGGGGTAGCTTTCCATATTGAGTTCACTGCTACAGGTTCTTCAGTGAGTTCTCAGATAGAAATGCTATTCTAGATAGAGCAAGGTGAGGAAAAGCGGCTCATAGGGTACAGTCAAAAGTCTCACCTATATTTCCATTAAGCTTTGATATTTACTATAATTTTTAAATTTGTTCAAGGTAACTAACACATGCAACAATTCTACCATAAAGAGAGAAGAAGAATGTCTACATTACAAGAATTTTTACGAGTATGCGTACAGGCACATCTGTACCGATTAACATGGTGCCTTCCCTGGAATTTCTCAATAATCACCTGTACTGACAGAAGATGACAATGCTAAGGACTACAATGATCATATTTGGTTTTTTGATGTTGATGGTTTTTCTATGGTTAAAGGGAAGACTTTTATTGTAGATATAGAGAAAGAACTTCCATGGTGTCTGGAAGAATCCAGAACAGAGAAAGTGATAAACCAACACAACCAGCAGATTATACATGGCCACGGATATCTTTGAGAGGAGGAAGAATAGCAGCAGATAGACAATAAAGATGGTGAGAGAAGCAAGAGCAGAGCAGAGGGAGAGGAAAAACATAGCAAGGATAGCAAGGTTATAAAGAATGAGGAGCTGCCAATGGAAGCCTGTGATCTGGAGGGAGGTTAGGGTACCTGAGGAGGAAGAAGGGCTAGGATGCATGGACTTTAAAGCATGTAACGGGTATTGTGGTACAAGAGAGCCTGAATGCCAGCATGCGTGCACTTTGATATACTGATAGGCACCACAGTAACCAAATGTCTCATTTGGATAGAGGGGAATTGGCTCCACAAGTTCCTGAGAAATGCTGACTTTTATATAGCTGCCAGAAATCCTCCTATAATCCAGATTGAGCCCATTTCTGGATATTTAAACTGCCTTTTGGAGTTTTGAGAAGTTGGGGTTTCCTTTGAATGTGAAAATTTGGGGATAGTTTGGTTTGTTGATGGTTACATTTTAACAGATAGATGCTCTTCAAACTAGAAGTTTAATAACAATATAGTATTACTGCTAGTTACATATACACCCCAGGCTCTGACTACTTTTTTCTTATGATATCTTCAGAACCAATCTATAGGAAGAGATGCCATCTCATCTAAGAGATAAGAAAGCTAAAAGTTAAAGTCTAGTGTCTTGTTCAATGTCACTGGGTGTCACAGTTCCCTAGAACTACATAACAAATTGGAATGAGTTGGGTGGCTTAAATAACAGGAATTTCTTTGACATAGTTCTAGTATCACTCTCTTCTGAGGCATATAGAGGAGGACTGTTCCATGCCTTTTTCTTTAGCTGGCAGATTATTTTATTATCTCTCTTCATATCATCCTCTTTCTCTCTATATAGATCTTTGCATCCAAAGTCCTTATGTGTAGAGAGACTCTGAGTCTTGTTGAATATGGGCCTGTTTTAAGAAACTCATTTAATTTGATTAACTCTGTAAAGTTCTTGTCTCCAAGCTGTATGTAATGGCACATGCCTTTAATTCCAACACTCAGGAGGCAGAGGCATGCAGATGCTCTCCCTGAATTCCAGGCCAGCCTGGTCTACATTGTGAGTTTAAGGACAGCAAAGCTACATAATGAAACCTTGTTTTGAACTCCACCACCTAACAAAAGAGACCTTGTCTCCAAATCAAGTAACATTCTGAAAGGCTGGAAAATAAGATTCAAGCACATCATTTTTTTAAAGATGAAAGTTGAACCTGGTTTCAAAGACAAATAGTAATGACCAACTATCTCCTTCAAAGTTCATCTCTATGGACTGGGGATCTGACACAGTTGGTAGAACAGTGGTCTGGAAGTGCAATCGTCTAAGTTCAATCGTCTAAGTTACCAAAAGAAAATAGCTCTGATTTCTAAAATTTATACCTTGAACTCCTGATGTCTAATATGATAATATTTGGAAGTGAGATCAACTAGAAAATGAGGTGGGGGTAATTAGGTTTGGATGATGACCTGAGAGCGGAGCCCTAAAATAGGATTAATGACCTCTTGAGAAGTAGACCAGATCTCCCTTCTTCAAATGGTCATAAACAGTGGGAAGTATCTGTCTGTAAAGCTAAATGGCCACCTTCACCAGACACTAGATCTGTCAGCACCCTGACCCTTGGCCTTCTCAAGATATAGAACTGTGAGCAATAAACACTTGATGCTTAAAATATCCCAGTATGTGATATTTTGTTATAACAACCTGAATTAAGGCAGGCAATAAACGGCGTTCACTTCCACAACAGATTCTTAATGAGATATGCATCTCATTGACAGTGCTCAGCAGTCAAGCTTATTCTATCTTCATATCCGATGGGCATATTGTTGTTTTGCTTCATGCATTGCCAGCTCTTTAAATAGTACAGTAACACTCATAAGAAAACATACAATTGCTATCTTGTAGCCTATTTGACACCATCCTCTAAGGAAAATCAGTTCTAGGTCACTGTTTGGGAGCTTTGACACTGAATGGTAGCCTATGTTAACTTATTTCTAGAAAGTTATTAGTCCAAAATCTAAATATTGAATCATAGTATAAATCAAAATTAATCAGAAGTTGTATAAAATAGCTGTTTCTAGGCAATGAACACACACAAAAATAAATAAGAAAGATATGTACCAGTCCATTAGGGAGATTATTTATTTAAACTGTTGTAGTTAAAGAGGAGTGTCTAAAAAGGGATGGTGAGAATGGTGAATCCTGTAGATGCTCAGGAGATTTTTGGAAGATGTCCAAGGTTGTCAGTCCCCTATTTGTTGAACATGGAGGGCTTTTCAGATCTGTGACTGTCAGTGACCTCTTGTGTAAGGCTAAACAGGTCTATGAAATAGTTTCTCTAAAGTTCCTGTAAAATCACTGAATTCATCTGTTGAGAAGCTGTGGCAAGGACCAGGTTTTTGGTTTGTTTTTTGTTGTTGTTGTTGGGTTTTTTTCTTTTTTTTTTTTTTCTGGTAGTACATGCCTTTTAATCCAGCACTCAGGAAGCTGATCTACAGAGCAAGTTCCAAGACAACAAGGATTGTTACACAGAGAAACTTAGTTTCAAAAAACCCAAAACCCAAAACAAAACAATGAAAAAGACCAAACCCCAGGCTTGGGAGGTGGCTCAGTGAGTAAACTGTTCAGTAAACTGTTCTGTAGGAATGAGGTCCTAAGGTCAGGTCTCCAGCATCTCCACAAACGGTCCATGTATCTGTACCCCAGTGGCAAGGACCAGTTTTAAAGTCATGGAGAACAAGCTCCTTAAAAGAGAGAGACAGTTTACCTGGCATGGTGAGGTGTGCCTATAATTCTGACTTTATAGAAGCCAAAGCAAGAGAACCTTGAGTTCCAGGTCAGCCTGGGATAAATAGCAAGAGCCTGTCTCTAAGTCAATAAGTAAGTAGATAGATACATAAAAATTAAAAAGCATTTTTAAAAACAACAAAAGATTGGCCTGGGAATGCCTGATAGTGTGGTATATACACGTTCCTGGCAGTTACAATGTCAGAGCTCTTGGAAACATCATTTCATTCTGACTAAAGTTCACTGGAAAATGAATGATCTAGGCTTTTCACAAAACTCTTGTGTCCAGACAGTCTAAGGCATAAATCTGTTCTCTTCATGATGAGTCTTCTAACAGTCATAGCAGGGAGTTGTTTTACAGGAAGTCTTTAGAATCTAGAAAAAGGGGCAACCTGTAAACTGACCTAGAAGCCCTGCTGGAACCTGAATGACTACATGTTAGGTTTTGATGTCAGCAAGTCTGGGAAAGAGAAAAAAGAAGCCAGTTGTTAGAGTAGAAAGGATAGATATTGAAGAAACTGAAAGTTTTACAACTTGATAATGACTCCAATCTATTAAATGTTGGTTCTCAATCTTGTATAGTCAGAGATGATTAAAATATTTAAATCTCTCCAGAAGCTAGAATTTGAAAATAAGTGAAAAGGTATTGAATATTTAAAAAGCAGTGAACATGTCTATAATTTAATCAATGATATGTGCTATACTCCTAGCAAATAAAGATATTTGTGTAGATACCCCTCTTTTGCTCAAATATAATGGCAAAGATAGGTTCTTATATACCACAAAATATTGGTGATATCATGATATTTGACCTCCATATTAACATAGTTGCCGCAAGAATGGTGATTTATTGTATAGAACTGTTTGTGTTTGTTTTGCTGAATGTTTCTATAAAGAATATGGGGTTGGATATTTAGTAATCTTAACGGAGAGCTCATCAACAGATTTGTTGCATCTTATAGATTTGCATGACTTGTCTCTTCTGGAAGTTCCCCAAAATGTCCTATGTCCTGGGCCTGCCAGGAAGTAACTTTCATTATTTATCTGTATGTGTAGATGTCCTATAAGCCAGGGATCTGGCCAGTTGCTCAAGAACCCTTTTTCCCATTGGCTGACTTTATAAAGCGAACCCTATTTCCTTAAAGTGTCTAGTCATAACTGATTCAAGGAAGATAATGTCCCTACTACTTTCAATATCCCAGCCAGCAAGGAAGATGGCATTATTGGTGTTATATTATGCAAATAATATATTGTGATGAAAATATAAGCCCTCAATGAGGGTTTTTAAGTTTTATAACACTGAGACAGGAAGGGAAAGGTGCCATTTGTGAAGATTTCATTTCTATTTACAGAGCTTATGCTTCTGAATTATTATGAGATATAGACAGCTTAGTAGAAACAGAATGGGATTTCTGCATCCTGAACATAGACTATTAAAAACATCAGGAATACTCTAGACAAAAACAAAAACAAACAAACAAAAAGACAACTATGTCATCCTTTATTGGATCAGTTAATGCTATGTTCTGTGTTCTGCCTTAACAGGGAAATACCTGCTTTCTATTAACAAACTGTGGTGAACTTACAGCTAACTGTTTTCAAAGGGGAAAGATATGATGAGAATTTTCAAAGTACTAGCTTAAAATATCCCAGCCTTAAATAAAAGAATAAAAGTGATGACCAAATGAGTGTTTTCATGATACTGATACTGAAACCAATGGTGCTATATTGTTGCTCAATATTATTGGCTAGTATCACGCAAAGTAGCACCAAGGTTTAAAGAGATGGAAACATCTATACTCAGGCAGGAGAACTTGTAACTCCCAGAAATCTTTCACACAGTGTGACTGCTAAAATGTCTTTCTTAATGGCATTTCATCTCCATGGACTGTTCCCACAGAAGGACCACATCTGTTTCTTATTTGACAAGGACGCCTGTACACTGATAAATAGCAACATATTACTCAGTTCTTAATAAAGTGAACATAATTCATTTTACTACCTCTTCCCTCTTCTTCCT
Source organism: Tokudaia tokunoshimensis (assembly GCA_036184795.1). Lineage (NCBI taxonomy): Eukaryota > Metazoa > Chordata > Mammalia > Rodentia > Muridae > Tokudaia > Tokudaia tokunoshimensis. The sequence goes on from BTHU01000019.1 coordinate 38,947,327, forward strand.
TCCTTAAAGGTGAAATAACAAACCTATTGTGACATTGGGGAACCTACTGGAATATATCAGAGAGAGTTTTCGATGGGAAAAAATGACACGTAAAAATCCATTCTGGGGAGAGGAAACTAGCCATCAGGAGACTGAAATACTCAATAAGATTGTGGGTTACTGAGATCAGAACTTGGCTACCTATAAACTTAAATGATAGTTAGTGACTTGAAAAGGAAACTGCAGGTTACTCTGTGACTTTAAAGATTCTTTTAAAAATGAGAAAATTTTCTATTAAATAATCAAGGGCATAATAACATGAATAAAAAGAATATAGGAAATCATCTTAAGACGCCAACCAAATCTTGATTTTATGTGATTACTAGAAAGGTAAAGACAAATGTTTACAGCATTTTATCAAGAGCAGACCAAGAACCCAACTAAAACCACTTTCCTCTTTGCTTCAGTGTATTATTGGACCTCAAAGCTCTGAACTGACAGCTTTATAAATGAACTAGTCAAATCCCAGTTAGGATGGACCACAGCAAATACAATACTTTTCTAAAAGTCTTCTATGTTCTACCTTCTTTCAGTCATTTATTGGACAAACATGAAGGTTTTTTGGAGGCTTGAAATGGCTTGATTGAAGACAATTGAGAAAGGCAAAGCTCCTACTGTCTGACATTCTGAGAGATGTTGTCATGGGTAGTATTGGGAAACAGAGACCTTCCCTTATATGTAATGTAGGGAATATGTAATCTGCTAATTAACAGAAAGCCTCTGGGAACATATGCATGTGACATAATCATCTACAATGCTATTTGTAACTCTGTGTGTATGTGATTATACATATACATATGTGAGCATGTTACAGTGGTCTTTCTTTAAAGAACAATAGTAGGATATAGTTCTTTTGCATGTTTTATTTCAAAACTATATTTGGAAATTTGATGTTAGTTAGTCCTTTGTTTTTTGAGGAATCATTTAGCTATCTTGAGAAATCTGACCATTTAGAAAACCACCATGTGACTTTTCATTTCTACCCCTCCCCTGCCATGAAGTCATAGTCATAGTTGTCTACACCACCCAAAGCAAAGCAAGATCTCCCATCCCTTGGAAGACCATCATGGACTTAGGAATTCTACCCCTTGTTTCACTTTTCAGAAAGCTATTGTATAAGAAATGGTAAAGTCTTGGGTCATTTAGAAGAAAGACTATTTTAATGAATTTTGGCTTGAGGTAAAAAACCATGACCATGTGTTAAGTGTAACCATATTGCATGCAATACATGATTTAAATGAGTGATTAAAAGGTTACAGTCCACGAAGTGTTGAAAACCCTGGCCTAGCTTATGATTTCCAATAAAGATCATATATAATACAAACATAATGAGCAAACCAGGAATTAAATCACTGTGCTGAAGAGAAATTCATCTGAAGATACAAAGCCAGATTTTTATCTTCATGTACATCTACTCATCCCCAGATCTCCCTGGACATTTATGCATGAAGGCAAAGGGAGAATTTGACTCGGCCTCTTTAACTTTGCACAGCTGGGGGTAAAATATCTAACCTTCCTATATTCAAGATAGCAGTAATAGTAATAGGCAGTCCTTGTATAGTGTGTATTAGATGCCAGGGACCACTGTTCACACACTACAACCTGGAGCTCATTCAGCAATAATACTGCCACCAATGCTGTTATGCCCACTTTACAGGCAAGGACAAGTGAAACCAGTAAGAGTTCACAACCAGTAAGAAGTGGGACTAAGAATTAAACCCTGGTCACCATGCTGCAGAGTCCAGGCTCTCAGCCCGCTTCTCTCTGGCCATCCAGACAGAAAGGTATTTGCTACATTTACTGCTGAAGTATTCACAATAGCCAATTTATAGAAGCAGCCTGGGAGTGGGTCGTCAGAGGAATGAGTTTGGAAAATAGAGCATAGATGCACAATGGAGTTTTAATTTGGCCATAAATGAAATTAGGTCATTTATAGGGAAATGGGTGGGGCTGGAGAACATCATGTCAAGTAAAAGAAGCCAAACTCAGAATGACAAATACTACATGCTTTCTCTTGTATGCCCAGTCCATTTTTTTTTGTTTGTTTGGGGGTTTTTTTTGTTTTGTTTTTGTTTTGTTTTTTGCATTGGGCTTCCCATTTTTAATTCATTTAAGACCTCCTTACAATTTCCAAAGAGATAATACAAAAGCAACAGACTTGGTTTCAAACACAAACAGTGGCTGGAGTTGGAAGCGTTGCTGATAGCTCCACCACAGGATGTCAGTGCAGTCTGGGCACTTCAGTATTCTTGAGGAACAAGCATGGTTTCTCATTCCTCCCGCTGGTATGTTCTCAGAATAAGTCTTTGATGCATTCTTTGACATACTTTGACGCATTTTCCACATAGAAGATACTGGAGCCTGAAAGTCATGCTGACAGTCAGAATAGGCCATCCTTAATCCCACACCAGAACCAAAGGCTAGTGACCACATTCTTCTCTTAAAGAAGGTGAAGGGAGAAAACAATTCCTAATGTATTTTTAAAGAAATAAAACTAAAAGGCAGGGGAGGAGGAGTTTCTTGTGAAGGGAAATGGATTACCAGGAGGAGGGAGTTGGAGTAAAAGGTGGGGGGGTATGATCAAAGCGCATGTTTTATATATGTGTGCCTTTGTGTGTATACACACACACACACACACTCACACACACATATATATATGTGTGTGTGTATACATATATATATATATATATATATATATATGCATGTGTGTGAGTGTGTGTGTAAATATGTCATAAAAGACCCTACTTTGTAATAAAGATGTTTTTAAAAGACATAAAAGAAACTAAGTATGATGGTGCATACTTGTAACTTTATTACCTAGGAAGCTAAGGTAAGGGGATTATCATTTTAACACCTGCCTGGGCTCAATAGTGAGAAGCTATCTCAGGACAAAAATGAGAGCAACAATAGAGAATTCAGAATGGAACAATATTAGATTCAAACGTGATTACAAACAGAATTAGAACTGATCCACTAACATTTGCTACCAATGATCAGTCCAGGTCTACAAGTGCTTGTGCCCAGGCCAGAGATGAATGGAGCCAAGATGTTTCCCTCCCTTGTGAGTCCAAAGGAGCAAAGTAGGCAATTCGCTCTCCACACTGAAAGCCAAAGAATAAAACAAAGGCAATTGAGTTCCTGCAGTTAAAATGGGGAGGGGCACAGAATAGCTCCCACCCAAGCCCAGCAGACATACATTGTTTTCTTTAATCCAGTTTGTACAGAACCACACGTGCTTAGAAATAAACAAGCAAAATAAACCAGTTCAACCTTACTTCCAATCCCTATACACTTGATTCTGTTAGTTGCTAGGGCCTGTGCGTTTCACTCAGCTTCCAGTTTATATAACAATATTCCACGTTCCTCCTGTGAGCTTTCATCAAGCCCTTGTACACATCTCACCTTCCCTCACCAGCCTCCACAATCAACTTTACCCAGGAGTAATATTTCATTCATTTCTTCTCTTTTTCTGTTTCTCTTCTACGTTCTGGAGCTTGACTGCCAACTGACTCCCGAACATGGTGATTCGATTGTTCATAAGCTCCAAACATGTTGGAACTCCTGTCGTGCTCATGTGTACTTCTCTGTCCCGACTTGATAAAAATGAGTGATACTGGGACACCATTGTCATACACACCCCCAAACCTGGGTGTGTTAGCTTTGGCTGCCTGGGCTTGTTCAAGAAGAAATGGAATTGGCTGGAGCGACTAGGCATCCTCATCACGCTGAGATTCTAATGAAGGATACGAAGATCAAGCTTGCAGTGGATATGGGGCCGGAGGAAGGAAATCTCTGAGGCAGACATCGTTTTGGGAAAGACTCAAGATGATGTCTGAGGCACTTTATAAATTACGTGCGGTAACAAGTTTATATCATACATTTAACGAACAAGCAGTCATTGACAAACTATGCAAGGACAGAGAAGGTTCCTGGCTCTGCCAATAATTCCACCCTCACCTTCAAACAGGATCAGCCCACAGAATAAAATACCAAATGTGTTAGTCCTCCGTTCTGTTCCTGGCAGTCTCTGCTCTCCAGTTCCCTGTCTCCAGATGTCCTGTTGCAATGCACCTTGGGTGGGGTCCCTCTTCCTCTCTGAAGTTCATTTGCATTGGCATTAAATACCTCCCATACCCAGCTAAGACTTTGTTCAACAACCTCAGATTGTGCTTCCCCATTTTTTTCCAGGCCCTGCCCAAAGACCTACAGCCATCCAGAACCACATGAAAGAAAATGGTTGGAAAAGGCCAATGCCTCTGCACATCAGTGTAATCTCTTGGATTCAGGATAGCTTCATGTGGCCTCATCAGCTTCCTCCTGCCAACCTGTCTCAGAGATTGCTCACACTGTATTCCCCCTTGCTTCTTGATCTTTTTCTCCCACGTGATCTTCTGCCTCCCTTCTCTCTACTCTTGCCTACAACTGAAATTACAGAAGAAATATCTATGTGCTTATGGCCACCTGCAGATGCACCCCATAGCTCAGGAAAATAAAAATAATTCTTCAATTAGCTTTGGGCCTCACATACTTTTGAAGTTACTTTGAAAGAAGGTAAACAGAAAACTTCAAGGGATAGTACTGAGCATCCTTGTACACTGTTCACCTGACTTCTAATGTAAAAATGTACACAAGCACAGCCCACGTGATCAAAATAGAAATTAGCATGGATACAAGGCTATGAACCAAGCCAGAATAAACCAGCTTTTCCTATTACTGTCCTCTTGGCTCCCAGATCTAATCCAGGGTGGCACGTTGCACTCCAACTGTGTGCTTTCAAATGGAATAAGCACAGCCTAGGGCTGAAGATATTGTTAGGGGGAGAGTATTTGTATAACTAGGTTCTGTCTGCTGCACTAATTAGAGATAGAGAGATAGAGAGATAGATAGATAGATAGATAGATAGATAGATAGATAGATAGATAGATAGATAGATAGATAGATAATCAAAGACTTAACTATGTTCTTCTAACTATATGTACATTTGTATATATGTTTAGTAATGGAAATACAACGACTATTAGTTAAACACAGCAGATTTTTTTTTCTTTTTCTAGACTACTAAATGGCACTGACAAAGTAGTCAGGGCTTGAATTCTCACGTGACAATATGTGTCCTTAAGTCTTTTCTCAGCAGCTCCTTCTGTAGAGAAAAAGTTCCCCAAGTAAGAAGGCTGGTAAAATCATTTGCTTGTTCTCAACTCCAGACTTCTTACCTCAGAATCCCTAGAACATGCAGACCAGATGCTGTCAAGGCTAGTCAAAAGTTTGCCTTAGATATTTCCATTTCAGAAACTCAAGCTGATTCCCTATTTTGTAGTCACTTGAGGCATATCTCAATATGTAGTAATTATGATTAATGTTAAATGTGTTTTAATTGCCTCCCTTACAGAATATTACTTCTCTTGCCAAGAGACTTAAGTCTGTCTTGCATTAAGATTCATACACTGGGGCCCACTCTGCTCTGAGACTTTTTGGAATGAATGTCCTCAATGAGCCTAGGGATACAGCCAGAAGGCCTGGAATTCAATTCTTGACCCTGTCACTTACAGATATGAGAAGGTAGTATAACCCATAACCCCATTGGTAATGATACTTTCTCTAGTAAAGAGCTTGTCAAAATACAGAAACTTACCTCCACATGGAAGTGTCAGGACACAGTAGCATTTACTAAATAGGGATAATCCCACAGATTGAGCTAATCACCCAATCTGGAGTAAGCAATATGGAGTCTTGTATTTGTCTTAGTTTTGGACTGTCTCCCACTGAATACTTACAACACAACCTCCAGTTAGGTGATTCTATGATGTCTGTGACTACTAGGAAAGTCTAGAACACACACAGAGCAAGGATACCCAAATGTAAATGGTAGAGGTATGAAAGCTGCTATTGGGTGTATCAGTGTTCTACACATACCTAGATTGGTAAATGAATACAACACTCTAAACTCCTAACTATAAACACAAGGCTACTTCCCTTTTGAAACAATGTTAGTTTATTTTTCCATAATTACTTCTACAAAATGGCAGTAAATGTTATCAAATACATCATATTCTTATATACCCCTTATTTAAAACTACTGGGAAGAATGGGCCCTTAAGTCTCTAACAAACAACTTTGAAATCTGAAGAATGTACTGACCAGAGATTAAAAGCTTCCAGTGAGAGTAACAATTTATTTGGTAGTAATGTGTTCCATGTGGTTGCTTTTCTCTTTAAATCTTGAAAACTTAAGAACACACATGAGTAGTTTATAAAATAGCCAAGTAACTGCTGGCCAAGTAAACCAGACGCCAAACCATGAGAAAGTTTGCTGTTCTAGGAAAACCAGGCTACTTCTGCTTCATTCACATGTGCTGAGGTCAAT